>CM066032.1:56290685-56890685 GCA_033557465.1 Ichthyophis bannanicus
TCACAGAAATAGAGAAAAGAGGAAGAGAGAAACAATAGTGAAACAGTAGGGGGGAGTCGAGGGAAGCAAGGAGTAGAGCGTTATTCACAGAAATAGAGAAAAGAGGAAGAGAGAAACAATAGTGAAACAGTAGGGGGGAGTCGAGGGAAACAGGGAGTAGAGCGTTATTCACAGAAATAGAGAAAAGAGGCAGAGAGATAAACAATAGTGAAACAGTTTGGGGGGTGTCGAGGGAAGCAGGGAGTAGAGCGTTATTCACAGAAATAGAGAAAAGAGGAAGAGAGAAACAATAGTGAAACAGTAGGGGGGAGTCGAGGGAAGCAGGGAGTAGAGCGTTATTCACAGAAATAGAGAAAAGAGGAAGAGAGAAACAATAGTGAAACAGTAGGGGGGGAGTCGAGGGAAGCAGGGAGTAGAGCGTTATTCACAGAAATAGAGAAAAGAGGAAGAGAGAAACAATAGTGAAACAGTAGGGGGGGGAGTCGAGGGAAGCAGGGAGCAGAGCGTTATTCACAGAAATAGAGAAAAGAGGAAGAGAGAAACAATAGTGAAACAGTAGGGGGGGAGTCGAGGGAAGCAGGGAGCAGAGCGTTATTCACAGAAATAGAGAAAAGAGGAAGAGAGAAACAATAGTGAAACAGTAGGGGGGGAGTCGAGGGAAGCAGGGAGTAGAGCGTTATTCACAGAAATAGAGAAAAGAGGAAGAGAGAAACAATAGTGAAACAGTAGGGGGGAGTCGAGGGAAGCAGGGAGTAGAGCGTTATTCACAGAAATAGAGAAAAGAGGAAGAGAGAAACAATAGTGAAACAGTAGGGGGGGAGTCGAGGGAAGCAGGGAGTAGAGCGTTATTCACAGAAATAGAGAAAAGAGGAAGAGAGAAACAATAGTGAAACAGTAGGGGGGGAGTCGAGGGAAGCAGGGAGTAGAGCGTTATTCACAGAAATAGAGAAAAGAGGAAGAGAGAAACAATAGTGAAACAGTAGAGGGGGGTCGAGGGAAGCAGGGAGCAGAGCGTTATTCACAGAAATAGAGAAAAGAGGAAGAGAGAAACAGTAGTGAAACAGTAGGGGGGAGTCGAAGGAAGCAGGGAGCAGAGCGTTATTCACAGAAATAGAGAAAAGAGGAAGAGAGAAACAATAGTGAAACAGTAGGGGGGAGTCGAGGGAAGCAGGGAGTAGAGCGTTATTCACAAAAATAGAGAAAAGAGGAAGAGAGAAACTATAGTGAAACAGTAGGGGGGGAGTCGAGGGAAGCAGGGAGTAGAGCGTTATTCACAGAAATAGAGAAAAGAGGAAGAGAGAAACAATAGTGAAACAGTAGGGGGGAGTCGAGGGAAGCAAGGAGTAGAGCGTTATTCACAGAAATAGAGAAAAGAGGAAGAGAGAAACAATAGTGAAACAGTAGGGGGGGGTCGAGGGAAGCAGGGAGTAGAGCGTTATTCACAGAAATAGAGAAAAGAGGAAGAGAGAAACAATAGTGAAACAGTAGGGGGGGAGTCGAGGGAAGCAGGGAGTAGAGCGTTATTCACAGAAATAGAGAAAAGAGGAAGAGAGAAACAATAGTGAAACAGTAGGGGGGGAGTCGAGGGAAGCAGGGAGTAGAGCGTTATTCACAGAAATAGAGAAAAGAGGAAGAGAGAAACAATAGTGAAACAGTAGGGGGGAGTCGAGGGAAGCAGGGAGTAGAGCGTTATTCACAGAAATAGAGAAAAGAGGAAGAGAGAAACAATAGTGAAACAGTAGGGGGGGAGTCGAGGGAAGCAAGGAGTAGAGCGTTATTCACAGAAATAGAGAAAAGAGGAAGAGAGAAACAATAGTGAAAAAGTAGGTGGGGGGTCGAGGGAAGCAAGGAGCAGAGCGTTATTCACAGAAATAGAGAAAAGAGGAAGAGAGAAACAATAGTGAAACAGTAGGGGGGGAGTCGAGGGAAGCAAGGAGTAGAGCGTTATTCACAGAAATAGAGAAAAGAGGAAGAGAGAAACAATAGTGAAACAGTAGGGGGGGAGTCGAGGGAAGCAAGGAGTAGAGCGTTATTCACAGAAATAGAGAAAAGAGGAAGAGAGAAACAATAGTGAAACAGTAGGGGGGAGTCGAGGGAAACAGGGAGCAGAGCGTTATTCACAGAAATAGAGAAAAGAGGAAGAGAGAAACAATAGTGAAACATTAGGGGGGTGGGGGGAGAGAGTCGAGGGAAGCAGTTGGTCTGAGGCGAGAGCATGTAAGCCTGTTGAGAGAGAGGTTTTTACAGCAGCCTTAAATTTTGAGTATGAATCCTCCAGACGAATATAAGTTTGTTTAGAATTTCAGAGGCTAGGTCCGAGATAAAAGAAAGCTGAATGGCAGGTGCTTTGCGAGTGAGCCTGTGATGAGGGAGGGAGAAAAACGATTGGCATGGATGGAACGTAAAATGCGAGCGGGTGGAAATGCATCAGTAGGGCTTTCAACTGATAAAATGTGTAGTGTGAGATTAACAAAGGGAAGGCTCAAGGGAACTAGATGTGCAATTGGGCTATACTCCAATTTACAAAAATAAATAGAGCGAAGCTGAATGAAGATAGACCCACACAAATTATGGAACGGAGATATGTGCGTGAGAGACTCTAACTAAAGATAGAAGACTACTGAAGTACCGAAACACTGTGCTGCACAGATACTCATAAAAACCATGAACTTGGAAACTTAAAACAAAATCCGTAACACGGAGGGAACTGTGTAGTACTATTGTTAAAGAATGCGTGACACTTGAACACGTGTATAGCAGTGTGGAATATTATTAGAAACTGAACATCATTGTTGTATTGGTTACGTGATAACTTGAAACAATGATGTTCAGTTTCTAATAATATTCCACACTGCTATACACGTGTTCAAGTGTCACGCATCTCTTTAACAATAGCACTATTCATCTACACAGTTCCCTCCGTGTTACGGATTTTGTTTTAAGTTTCCCAGTTCATGGTTTTTATGAGTATCTGTGCAGCACAGTGTTTCGGTACTTTAGTAGTCTTCTATCTTTAGTTAGAGTCTCTCACGCACATATCTCCGTTCCATAATTTGTGTGGGTCTATCTTCATTCAGCTTCGCTCTATTTATTTTTGTAAATTGGATTATAGCCCAATTGCACATCTAGTTCCCTTGAGCCTTCCCTTTGTTAATCTCACACTACACATTTTATCAGTTGAAAGCCCTACTGATGCATTTCCATCACGCTTTTACACCTTGTGTCCATACAAGAATATTTTTATTTATTTTTCAGTTTTTTTCTCATTTTGATTCCATGTCTTAACATTTTGATATAGGTATTTAATATTTTAATATTTTGAACAGTTTTAATCATATTCTCACTATGACATATGGTTATCTGTTTTCTTCCTTTTCTTTTTGATCATATTTTCTAATTTGTTTTATGATACACCATATTTAGTTACCCCGTTAAGTTTCTATATTTTTACATGATTAAGTTATAACAATTTTATCATGATATATGGTAATTTCCTCATTTGTTCTATGGTACACCATATTAGTCACCTCACTAGGCTTTTACACATGACCTCACTTTTTACTTCATGTTGGTTATATTTCTGTATTTTGTTTAAATTATCAATACTAAGTCATTTATACTTTAGTATTTTGATTCAGTCTCACTAGGAGTACATTTCTAGTTTTTCTTTTATCTCATCTTTTGGTTTATTGCTTTCTTATTATTTGTTTTATTAATGGTCAATTTGATATTATCCTTAATGTTTATTTATGATTCATTTCTCAATATACTATCTTTTAATGGTTTACATATTTTATTGTTTTGGTTTCTCAGCCCTGCGTTTGTTTGTTCATGTATTTATTCTATTATATTATTCTTATATATTTATTCTATTATACTTTTTATCTATTTATTAATTCACATAATTATGTTGTTATATGTTTACATGCAATTACTTTGTAGCATGCCAATTGTTTTTAATTGTTTTTAACCCTATTTATTATTAATTGACTATGTTTTTGTTTGTTAATTAAAGTGTTATTCCCCCTGAGGAAGGCGTTGCCGAAACGCGTTGGGGTTCCTCTTTCAGTATTAAAGATTCATCAGTTCATCCAACGTCTCCTGCTTCTTGTGTTTGCCTGGACTATCTGCAGGAGGCACTGCTCCTCCTTGTGTATCACTAACCCAGGGCTACATGCCCCCATCTCTCAAGCTTGCCACCATACACCCTGTCTCCAAACTCACCACCCCCTCTCCTACTGACCCATCAACCTATCGTCCAATTTCCAGCCTCCCCTTCCTTGCCAAGATCCTGGTGAAGACGGTATATCAACAACTTCAAGACCACGTAGACACCCATGCACCTCTTGACTCCCACCATTATGGCTTTCGACTGCTTCACAACGTTGAATACCTACTTACACTCCTCCTAGACAATCTCAAAGGACTAAACATCAAGAACGGCTTCCTCCTCATCTTTGTCGATACAACTGCAGCTTTCAACACCTTATCCCACTCTGTCCTCCTCAAAAGACTAGAAGCCATCGGACTTCATAACACATTGCTCAAATGGTTTGACTCATACCTTAATGGAAGTCAACAACAAGTCAAAATCAGAGCTCTCTCTTCACATCCATTTCCATTAAAACAAGGAGTACCTCAAGGATCCTCCTTATCCGCCCTACTGTTTAACCTCTACGTCCAACCCATCTGCAAAGTCATAGCGCAACATGGCATCCAATACTCACTATATGCAGACGACATCATGATCTACACCCAAATTGACTTAGACAAACCTGACTATGCACCTTTAACCAACTGCCTCCATGATTTATCCCGATGGCTATCCAACGACAACCTCAAGATTAACTACAAGAAAACAGAAGCTCTGTTCATCACATGCAACAACAACTTCTCTCCTCCTCAGCACATTGACCTTATCAATGAATCCATTCCTGTCAAAGAGGAGATAAGGTATCTGGGTATAATTCTAGACAAGAACCTGAACTTCCACTCCCACATCACCAAAACTACAAAGAATGCATACCACAAACTACTACTACTACTACTATTCAGCACTTATAAAGTGCCATGCAAGCAGCGCTGCGCAGCTAACCTATAAAAGGTAGCCAACATACAAGAGACAGTCCCTGCCCGTCAGAGTCATGCTCATCGGAGCTTACAATCTAGTTAGAACAGTACATTAGTTAAGACAGTACAAAGCATTAATCAGTTGTACGCAGGGTACGGTGTGGTGCAGTTTGGTTTGTAGTTTTGTCGTAAATGTTGACGGGGGTTAGGGTAAGATGAGGAAGGAGTCAGGATCTGAATGCAATGTTGAAGAGGTGGGTCTTCAACCTGGATTTGAAGAGGGCCAGGGAGGATGCCGGGCACACAGATGCAGGTAGGCTGTTCCAGGCATAAGGTGCAGCAAGGTGAAAGGAGCGCAGTCGGAAGTTCGCAGTACGGGTGAAAGGCATTGATAGAAGTGATTTGTTAGTGGAGCGCAAATTTCGAGAGGGGATGTAGGGCGAGATAAGGGATAAGAGGTATTGAGGGCCCACAGAGTGAACGCATTTATAGGTCAGCAGGAGAAGCTTGAATTGGATGTGGAACTGGACAGGGAACCAGTGAAGCGACTTGAGAAGAGGAGTAATATGGGCATGGCGAGGCTGGCAGAAGATTAGTCAAGCAGCGTGATTTTGTATAGACTGAAGGGGAAAGAGGTGGCTCACGGGAAGACCAGTGAGGAGTAGGTTACAGTAGCGAGAGGAAATTAAGGAGTGGATAAGCGTTTTGGTAGTGTGTTCAGAGAGGAAGGGGCGGATTTTGCTGATGTTGTAGAGAAAGAAGCGGCTGGATATGAGCGGAGAAGGAGAGAGAGGTGTCAAAGATAACCCCTAGATTGCGGGCCGAGGGAACAAGAAGGATAGTAGATCCATCCACATGGATTGAGAGAGGGGGAAGTGGGGGGGAGGAGTTAGGTGGAAAGACAAGGAGTTCAGTCTTGGCCATGTTCAATTTCAATCGTCGATGGGACATCCAGGCAGCGATGTCTGAAAGATAGGCAGAGATCTTGGACTGGGTTGCCGGAGAAATATTAGGTGTAGAGAGGTAGATTTTGGAGTCATCGGCATAGAGATGTGTGATAAGGAAGCTTATCATAGCTCAGGTAGGAGCTATAGAAAAGATGATGTGACTCTGAACAAGCAACCTGTCAGTTCTGGTAGAAGCGAGAAAACAGAATTTTCACATAAAAGACTACCAGTCCCAGAATGCACCAGGTTTCCAGCAGCCATGAGAGGGGCTGAAGTGAGAGAATGTGTGTGCAATCAAGAGAGCTATGAGGTAATCCCTAAGCACTCATCTCAAAGGGCAGGGCCTGATTCAACACAGCTGCGCTGTGTTAGGGAGCAGCACACATTAGAACAGGATAAGAATAGAGCTTATTCTTCAGATAACAGCTACAGAGGGAGGAAGAGATACAGAGACAGCAACGGCTACAAGCACCAGTATCACCTGGAGAAACAGAAGCCAAGCCAAGCAGATAGAGAGAGAAGGAAACTCTCTGGAAGGAAGAGAAGAAAGGCCATTGGAAGGTCTGGGAGATTCCAAGGCAGTACTCATACTGGGAGGTATTCCAAAAGCCAGCAGAGTCCATTGGACTGGATTCAGCCAGAGGAATGGAGTGGCAGAGATAGGAATCACCAGTGGCTACCTGGAAGAGAGAAGACTACATGTGGAAGGGACTTTCAGACCAAGGCCAGAAGGTATGTGAGAGAAGATCCAGCGTCCAGGGATCAAGATTGGAAGGCTGGACATCAGAATTGGATTACATATTGGCCAGGCTATACAGAGAGGAATAATGATAGCAGGAGAGGCTCAGGTATGAACACTGATCCAGACCCTATCTATAATAGAGAATGGCAGCAAGGGAATAAGCATTCTCATGATAGTGCCTTAATGAAAGACTCATCTGTGCCAATGTATGATATTGACCCTATGATTGTTGATGCAGGGGGAAATACAGCAGATGAAACTACTTACATGGACTGTTCTTTATCTAAATGCTATTGCTAGTTTTCTATGAGCAAACATATCAGCCATCACAAAGAAACCTAACTTTGTTCTTTATTTCCACTGCAAACAGCTCTTAAAGCAGGATTTGGGCTCACACAGTAGCAGCCAGCCAGCTAAAGGCTTTCAGCTGGTCCATTGATAGTAATTAGGGCTGCACCTGATTGTGTGTGTGAGCAAGGGAGAATCACTGCTGAGATCGGCGTGGAAAATAAGCAGAAGTTAACCTAACCAGCAAAATTTATTCTTTACTTTGTGCCTTTGTATTTGGTAATTACTTGCTAAGAAAACATTAGCTAATTGCCTGACAAGCTGAAGGTTGTTTCTGGTTTACTTTGTGACTTTTTGTTATCCATTTTAAACACTGCAAGCAAGTAACCTCATTTATAGTGCTATCAAGCATACATGTGCTGGGTGAATTAAACCCCATCAATAAAAGAAGTATTTTATTGATCTTACCACTTGGTTTCACAACTCAAATTATTGTCATCAGCTGTGTTTGGGAGTGAATGAACTACAATACCCACAATACTTTGCAAGAATCATATGAATATATGCATCGTCAAGATTGTGTAAGTTCTCACCCTAGGCAGCCGTCTGACAGATGGTACTGAAAGGCAATGGAGGAGATAAGCGCGCCAAGGCCTTGGGTATAGAGAGAAAAGAGGAGGGGGCCCAAGACAAAACCCTGGGGTACACCTGGGTGGAGCGGGGTAGAGGAGGACGAACCACCAGAGCATACACTGAATGAGCGATGGGAGAGGTAGGAGGAGAACCAGGATAGTACGGAGTCCTTGAAGCCAAGTGAGGAGAGGGTGATGAGGAGAAGGTCATGGTCAACGGTGTCAAAGGCAGCAGAAAGGTCAAGAAAGATAAGGATAGAATGGATAGAATAGAGGCCCTTGGATTTAGCCAGAAACAGGTCGTTTGTGACATTTGTGAGTGCCGTTTCAGTGGAGTGTAGGGGATGGAAGCCGGATTGAAGTGGGTCGAGGAGGGCCTGGGAGGTGAGGAAGTCGAGGCAGCGACGGTGGACTGCACATTCGAATAGTTTGGATATGAAGGGAAGGAGGGAGATGGGTCGATAGTTAGAGGGGCATGTGGGATCAAGTAAGGGTTTCTTGAGGAGGGGTGTGACAACAGCATGTTTGAAGTCAACGGGGACAGTTGCAGTGGAGAGTGAGAGGTTGAGGATATGAGTGATAAAGGGGGAAATGGTGAGGGAGATGGAACGCAGGAGATGGGTGGGGATAGGGTCTGATGAACAGGTAGTGGGTTTGGAGGAGGACAGAAGGAGTGCAGTTTCTTCCTCAGAGATCAGAGGGAAGGAGGAGAGGGTGGCAGAGGGAGTGTGGATGGGGGAGGAGAATTGGGGAGGAGGGGAGGTAGATGGGGGGTAGGGAATTGGAGGGTAATCTTGTGGATTTTGTCGTGGAAGTAGTCGGCTAGGGTTTGGGCAGAAAGGGAGGGCGGGATCGGGGGCAGGGGGACCTTGAGCAGAGAGTTGAGGGTATTAAAGAGACGGCGAGGATCAGAGGCAAGGGAGTTGGTCAGATGGATGTAGTAATCTTGTTTGGCAAGTGCTAAGACTGACTGGAAGGAGCCAAGCATGAATTTGAAGTGTAGAAACTGGCAATCATTCTACGGCTAAAGCCCATACTAAGCCAAGACCATTTCAGGACAGTCTGTCAAGCAATAATAACATCCATACTAGATTACTGCAACTCCATTTTCCTTGGATTACCTGACTCAACCATTCGCCCCCCTACAGATGGTACAAAATACGGCTACACGTATCCTCACAGGATCTGCAAGACACCTACACATCACCCCTGTCCTGAGCCAACTATACTGGCTACCTATCACGCTCAGAATCAAATTCAAAACAGTCCTCATCCTTTTCAAAATCCAGTGCAATCTGGCACCGAACACCCTCAAGGACTTGATCAAGACAAAAGCTGACACTAGGCCCAGACGTAGACCAATGATGGACATCATCCAGACACCGGCCTCATACTGCAAATCATCGAACTCAACATCCAGGAGGGCACTGTCTCTTGCAGCACCCTCCCTTTGGAACTCACTCCCCCAGGACATCAGGACTACTAGAGATAAGGACTTCAAGACAAAACTGAAGACCTTCCTATTTGCGGATTACTATGGGACCATCACATAGTCCACTCTTCCTTCAGAAAAGCCCTTACAGCTTTCTCCCATTGCTGTATATAAAACTCCCCCATTTGTAAATATGCTCCCTTGAACCCCTTCTCCCCTCTACATTCCCCCCTTCTCCTCTCTACATTCCCCCCTTTGCAATGACCTTTCACTGTAAATAGCTCCCTTACCCCCTCCCTTGATGCGTCCCACTCCAGTGACCCCTCTTTCCTCCCTCCTAGTACACCTCATATCTCCTTACAATCCAATGTTTACTGAAATTAAGTGTTAGTTATACTGTTGTGTAGATATAAGACTACTTATTTTATTTTGTAAAGTGCTCTGATTGAAGGATAGAGTGGTATATAAAACTTGATAAATAAATAAATAAAAAATAAAGAGAAGATGGGAAAACGGAAGCCTCAGATTGGAACCAGCATGATCAGAGAATAAAATGGTCAGACAACAAAGGTAGAAAAAATAATTTTACTTTCAATTGAATGATTGGACTTCGTACTACCTTTATATTTTACACAGTATGGGGAACTGCATCTCTTATTTATCAGATACTGCACTGCATGCAGAGTCTGTCTTCTTGGGGTTTCAGTTTAATTCATTTTTATATATATTTCTCTTTTTGTTTTGTGCTCATTTATTGATGAAGACCTGTCTGTAGTGTGTGTGTGTGTGTGTGTGTACAACCAATGCTGCATATTCTGTCAGTATAGAATTTCTGCTTAAGAATTTGTAGAAGTCTTGCTTGTTCAGTTTGCATATTGCCCTCTCTGCAATTTTTTTGGGGACAGGAGGTGGAGTAGGGGCGGGGCAGGGGGCGGAGTAGGGGAAGGGAAAGGGAAAGGGCGGGGTAGGGGTGGGCATGGGCGGAGCGTGACTAGCCACAGGTGGCGGGTTTTTCACTTTCAAAAAGTTGGCAACCCTAACACCCCATGAGAGTGGAAAGAGGAAGGAGGAGCCTTGGAAAGAATACCAGATAGGAGCGAGAAGAATGAAACCACTGCAGCACTGCAGAGCCAAGGCCTGCAGAAGAAAGATGAGAGAGAAGAAAAGAAGAGTCAACCAGATCAAATGCACTAGAAAGATCAAGAGAAATAGCAAGTGTGACATTACCACGTTCCCAGGAAATCCTCGTTTCACTGAGAACAGTTTCAGTGCCTAATCCCGCCCGGAGCCCTGATTGCCACGGATGGAGAAAGTTTGTTTTCTAGATGAAGAGAGAATTGGGAGAAAATCAGTTTCTTCAGTATCTTGGAAAGAAAAGAGAGATTAGAGGTAGGAAGTGAGAAGGGGAGAAAGGATCAAGGGAAGGATTCTTCAGGAGAGGACAAATGGGAACATGATGCTTTTTGTTCAAATGATTTTTATTAGAAAGAGTCACAAACATAGAAACTAAACAGTGAAACTTGAGAGAAGTCAAAGCATGAGAGCTCCAAGCAAAATGTACAATTTTCAGATTTATTTTATCCTCTCCCTCTCCCTCCACCCCCCATCCTCTCCCCAAACCATCCCCCCAACCCTACCAGCCAGCAACAAAACAATAACATAACCACCGCACTAGATTCAGGCAGCCCCAGTTGTACGGTGTTTCTGATGCACCCATCAGGAGAAAAAGTATATACTCAGAGAAATTCCAGAAAAGAAGAAAGAGAACCGTACCCTCCCTCCTGCCCCACACCTACCCCTCCTCAACCCTCAACCCTCCTCCCTCAAACCCCAACCTACCTAACCAAGGACCCCCATTCTATTCCCCCCTCAAAATCTTCCACACACATCCACAGTAGCCCCCACTAGACCCCCACACCCACCTCCCCAAACCCTGACCCCATGGCAGCATGAGACAACCCTCCCTGGCCCAAGTCCTATCAACAAGCCTTAAAGATTACACAGGTACACTACCAAAAAACTGCCTCCAGTTTTGCAACTGATTCCTATAGATTTTGGGGTGCTGAATCCAGGAAAAATAGCCAAAATGTTCCATCACGTCACGTTTTCTTGCAAAATTAGATTTCTTACCCATATAAGGAATGTTCACATAATTTCTTTTTAGCCGACTGCAGTTTATTTTCTTGGCCCAAAATAGAGATTGTAATGGTTAACTAACTAGAAACACTCCCTCATGATATTTTAGAGTGTTTTGTATTCATTTTATACATTAACAGGACAATTGGGAGGCGGGGGGCTAAATCCAGTACTCGCGCTGGCGCATGTTCTTTCCTGTTCGCCTCGCCTCGTTCGCTCGCTCAAACACGGTGGTTGCGACATGAACGTTCCTGTCAAATTTCAGTTTCTTGCAAGTTCATTATTACCTTTTGTTTGCTCAGTCGTAATCCAGCTTTATTCCGAAGTGGTTCACTACAGTTGTAGTTTGCAGTGCTGTGTATTTGTGATGGCTCACAGAGCCAGAGGTTGCGTCAACTCTCCGGACAGTTTTTGTTTTATTTGTGGGGAATATACCGTGAAAAAGCGGCAGAGGAACATTTCTGCATTTATTAAAAAAGTATATTTCGCCTATTTCGGTTTGAAGTTAGGCG
Organism: Ichthyophis bannanicus; assembly: GCA_033557465.1. Taxonomy (NCBI): domain Eukaryota; kingdom Metazoa; phylum Chordata; class Amphibia; order Gymnophiona; family Ichthyophiidae; genus Ichthyophis; species Ichthyophis bannanicus. Next base: position 56,302,445 of record CM066032.1, read on the forward strand.
ATCAAGACAAACCGTGGGCTCCTCACAAAGTGTGCAAGACATGTGAGGAAGATCTACGCTTATGGATGAAAGGTAAAAAACAAGCATTTCGTTTCGGAATACCTATGATGTGGCGTGAACAAAGAGACCACAGCAGTGACTGCTATTTTTGCTCTTGCATTGTGAAGGGATACAACTTAAAAAATAAGAACGTAATAAGTTACCCCAACCTTCCCTCAGCAATTAGGCCTATGCCTCATAGCAACGAAGTACCTGTGCCTGAACCACCAAAATCTTTGGATCATATTTGTGTGGACGGTTCTGATTATGATGAGACTCATCAGATGGCTTTTCCCGATGAGTCCAGTACTTCCGAGTTTGAAACTGAACCAGATCCGAAACCTGAACTTTTCTCTCAAGCTGAATTGAATGATTTAGTCCGGGATTTAGGACTCCCAAAAGATGCTGCCCAACTGCTAGGTTCTCGGCTTAAACAGAAAAATCTATTGTCACCAGGAACAACTTTTTATTGGTACCGCAACCGCGAGACACAATTTTTGAAGTATTTCAGCAAAGAGGAAGATTTGGTATTTTGCAACGATATATACGGAGTGATGGAAAAGTTTAAACTCAAGTATGATCCTGCTGAATGGCGGCTGTTCATTGATTCGTCAAAAGACAGCATAAAAGGTGTTCTTCATAATGGCAACACATTCGCTTCAGTTCCTATTGCTCACTCTGTTATTCTCCAAGAAAAATACGAGAATTTGGCCCTGATTCTTCAGAAGATTCGTTATGATGAGCATAAGTGGATGATTTGTGGAGACTTTAAAATTCTATCCATGCTATTAGGGCAGCAATCCGGTTTCACCAAATATCCCTGCTTCCTTTGCTTGTGGGATAGCCGGGCCCGCGACCTACACTGGGGGAAAAAAGACTGGCCAATTCGGGAGTATTTGAGACCCGGTGAGAAAAATGTTCTTCATGAGAGCTTGGTACCTCGTGATAAAATTCTATTACCACCTCTCCACATTAAGTTGGGTCTCATTAAGCAATTCATCAAGTCCCTTCCAAAAGATGGTGAGTGCTTTCGGTACCTTTGCTCAAAGTTCCCCCGACTTTCTGAAGCAAAGCTAAAGGAAGGAGTGTTTGTTGGCCCTGATATAAGGAAACTCATTTCAGATGGAGCATTCGCTGAAACGATGTCTGAGAAGGAAAAAGAAGCCTGGGATTCCTTCAAGGATGTTGTTCTCAAATTCTTGGGGAACAGGCAGGATGAGAACTATAAGGATATTGTTGCCAGGATGCTCAATGCCTTCAAAGAACAAGGCTGTAACATGAGCCTGAAAGTCCATTTCTTGCACTTATTTTATTTATTTTTATTTAGAACACATTTATATACCGCTGCTTCCAGCGATCAGTAGCGGTTTGATTCTTCTTTTGGGGAAGTCGATCAGGACAGGGTGGGGGAGTATATACATAGAGGACTTGGGGGGTCACGGCACACATGGTTAAAGTTTTGGGGGTGAACATATTTACATTTATATAATACATATTTACAGATTGAGGAAATCACATTATACTTGGCTATACATGGTTACACAAGGCGGATTTACAATGTCCGTATTTATCAGTTTACTTTGTTACGTTTTCCTGGATTTTGTGACTTATGGCTGGTTGTAATAGCATTTAAATAGGTGGGTTTTTAACTCTTTCCTGAAACTTTTCATGTCCTGGGTTAGCCGCAGGTCAACAGGGAGCTGATTCCATATAGTGGGCGCAGCGAAAGAGAAGGCTCTGCGACTTGTACTTGTTTTCACAGTTCGTATTGCGTTAGGGACCTGCAGGGTGCCCAAGTTGTTAGTTCTTCTATTCCTATTTGCTGGTTGTGTGTTGATAAGAGAGGACAGGAACGAGGGGGCTATGTTGTTGATCAGCTTGAACGTTGTTACTATCATCTTGTACTGTGCCCTAGCAGCAACTGGAAGCCAATGAAGGTCGATCAATATTGGGGTGATGTGGTCAGTTACTCTTGTTCCCATTATTATTCTAGCTGCGACATTCTGGGCCATTTGAAGGATACCCAGTGATTTTTTGGGTAGACCTTGGAGGATGGCATTACAGTAGTCGAGGTGCGGCATGACTAGTGCTTGAGCCACTGACCTGAAATCGCCTGGTGCTATTATTTTCCTTAGAGGTTGTATCACCCTAAGTTTATAGAAGATGGCTTTGTTTGTTTTACGCAGGTGTTTCTCCATTCTTAGGTTGCAGTCGAGTGTGACACCTAGATATTTGATTTCTTCTTTTGCTTTGTATGTGTTGTTGCACAGGGTGATTGAGTCAGGTGACTTGAAGTTGGGTTTGTTGGACATGTACATTACCTCCGTTTTTTTGTGGTTTATCGTCATGTTATTTTTCTGTAGCCATAGCAACATCTCGTTCAGGCAGTTTTCGAGCTGTGCATATTTGGGGTCGGCAACGTCCAGTTGCGTGTAGAGCATAATATCATCTGCATAGATGTGGTAGTTGATGCTATGCCTTTTAAAGATTTCACAGAGGGGTCGCATGTAGATATTGAACAGCAGTGCTGAGAGTGCTGAGCCCTGTGGTATGCCCTGCATTTGAGTGAATGGAATAGCTTCTTCCCCATTAAATTGTACTTGAGGCCTTCTGTTAGATATATAGGAGGAGAACCATTTGAGGGGGGTTCCCTCAACTCCTATGGATTCTAGTTTACTAAGGAGTATCTCATGATGTACCGTGTCAAAGGCGGCGGAGATGTCAATGAAAATGAGTATGAACATTTTCTTTGTGTCTTCTAGTCCTTTAAGTAGGTTGTTCATTAGTGCTATTAGAAGTGTTTCCACTCCATGGTTTCTTCTGAATCCGTATTGTTGTTTGTCTAGGGCATCCTGTTCGTCAAGGTGGTCTTGAAGTTGCAAGAGTACTGCCTTTTCTATGATTTTTGCCAGGAATGCGATGCTTGATATGGGGCGGTATGATGATGGGTCTTCTTTGTTGAGGGAATTATTCTTTAGGATCGGCCTTATTATAGATTGTTTTAGTTTCTCCGGCATTTCTCCTTGGCTTAGTGATTGATTAACAATGTGGGCTATTTGCTGGTTTATCTCATTTTTTGCCGCTTTGATCCAAGCAGTTGGGCAGGGGTCAAGTGGTGAGGTGGTGGTGTTTATGGAGGTTAAGATGTTGGTGGTTTGTTGTTTGTCAATGTTGCGGAATTTGCTCCATGTAGATTCTTGCTTCATCTTTGTTCGTTGGTGTGGGGTTTCTAGGGCAAATGTGGGGGTGGTAGTATTCAGTTTGCTTGCGTAGTGATCTGCTAGTGTTTTTGGATGTATTGAGCTATCCTGAGGTTCAGGGAGGGCTGTCTTTGTAAGTGATTTTACTAGGGCGAAAAGCTCCCGTGGTTTGTTAATGGCTTTGTTCAGTATGTTGGTATGGTGTAACCTTTTTGCTGTGTTTATTTCCTCTTTGTAGTTTGCGAGGAGATTAAGGTACACTGTCCTGAGTTCAGTGGATTTGGTGTGTCTCCACTTTCTTTCATGCTTCCTGAGCTCTCTTTTCATTTTGGTCAACGTTCTGGTGTACCAAGGTTCATTTTGATGTTTCGATGCGTTTGGCGTCTGAGTCTCTTTGAGAGTTGCTATGGTCCGGATTCCGGTGTCCCATTCATTTGCTAAGTCATCGAGGTTTGTTTTGTCGAGGTCTATTGCACTCCCATGTGAACTACTTTCCCGAAAACTTGGGGGCGTACAGTGAAGAGCAAGGTGAAAGGTTTCACCAGGACATCAAGGACGCAGAGAGAAGGTACCAAGGAAGATGGAACACCACTATGATGGCTGATTTCTGCTGGTTGCTGCTGCGGGAAACCCCAGATGAAAAATATGCCAAGCAGCGCACCAAGAGAAGCATTCGGGGGAAGAAGAAACGGGCCCACCAGGAGATTGATTGACCCAAGAATGACTTTAAAATCTAAACTGTGTTGACCAATATCGTGTTTTTACTAAACTTTGAAATAAAAATTTGCTAGTTATTACCACAGTGTCGAATCTCATTTATTAGAATTTTATTTTCACACCATCGGGTGTTTGTCTTCATGTATTGCAATGGTGCGGTTTGCGTTTTCTATTCTTACATACATACCTGTACAACATTTTTTGCACATTTCTTTGCTTTGCTTTGTGTCTAACCTCGCTCTTATATGCTCAATGTTTGTGCACATGTATGTGAATGTTTTAAGTGCAGACAATTTTGCTACCATCACAGTGTGTTTTGTTGACATTACTCTATTCTTATGTGCTGCCTTGTTACAATTTTCTTTATTCTTATTTGAATAAATGGAAATTACACTAACCTGGTAATTGTAGTTCCTGGAGGGTCCAGTTTAGTCCTCCACAATCGGGTAGTGCCCCTCCTCCTGCAGCCTGGAGACTGGACCAATCAAGTCTTCTGTAGTATATATGCAGACGGAGCTCCCAGAAGCCCCCAGTGTACTAGTAACAAAGCATACTTAACGAAGCAACACATTAGATTAATATACAAAATGACATAATTAAAGAACAATTTGTTTCCCCCAAGAAATATCCAACCCCCTCCCCAAACGAGGAAGTCAGAACACTGCATTGCGCCGGTACCGACGCCCCGGTAATCAAAACACAGCTCACCATCAGAAATCTCAGGAGCTGACTGACCACCTGAGAAAAGGAAGAGCCATAGCAAAAAACGCGGCTGCAAAAAAGGTTCGAACGGAAAAAAGGAACCGTCTTATGATCAACCGTTCGGAAAAGCGCGCCGCATTATTATAGCAGATAGTCGGGAGGGAAGGAGGACTAAACTGGACCCTCCAGGAACTACAATTACCAGGTTAGTGTAATTTCCATTTCCTGTTCGGTAATCCAGTTTAGTCCTCCACAATCGGGATGTAACAGAGCAGTCAAGACCGGGCGGGACCTTGCCATCCGGTGCGCAGAACCGCCGAACCAAAACAGGAATCCCGAGCCGCTGACACATCTACGTGATAGTGTTTACTGAAAGCATGCAGAGACGACCAAGTGGCCGCCTTACAGATATCTGCTGGCTGAACTAGGCTATACTCCGCCCAAGAGGTCGCCTGAGCCCTAGTGGAATGAGCCCGTAGCCCCTCCGGAATAGGCCGCTGCTGCAACAGATACGCGGACGCGATCGCTTCCTTGAGCCATCTTGCAATGGAGGCCTTAGCCGCCGCTTCCCCTTTACGCGCACCCCCGAAGAGCACGAAAAGACGGTCAGTTTTCCGAAAAGACTCGGTAGCCTTTAAATAACGACGCAGCGTACGACCCACATCGAGCCGGTGAAGACCTTTGTCCGCCGACCCGACAGAGTGCGAAGAAAGCACCGGAAGAAACACTGCCTGATTCATGTGAAAAGGAGACACTACCTTTGGCAAAAAGGAAGGGACCGGACGGAGAACGATCCGATCCACGGAAAAAGACAAGAAAGGCTCTCGGCAGGACAAGGCATGCAGATCAGAAATGCGCCGTGCCGAACAGATGGCTAAAAGAAAAACCGTCTTCAGCGTGAGATCTTTCAGGGACGCCCTACTCAGGGGCTCAAAAGGTTCACGAACCAGGGCCCGCAGCACTAAATTCAAGTCCCACGGAGGAACGAAAATTCTGCGGGAGGGCCGCAAGTGAAAAACAGCCGTAAGGAAACGACGTACATCCGGATGAGCACCGAGAAGACGGCCCAAAACCTTGCCTCGATAACACGAGATAGCCGCCAACTGGACTTTCAGGGAACTAGCCGCAAGGCCCTTATCGAAACCATCCTGAAGAAAACTTAAAACGACGGGCACGGAAACCGTCGCCGCCCGGACTCCCCGCCGGGAGCACCAGTCCTCAAAGATCCTCAAAATCCGAACGTCAGTAAGAGAAGTGGACGTTTTCCTCGCCCGCAGAAGGGTAGAAATCACCGCGGGGGAGTAGCCCTTCTTTTTCAGCCGAGCCCTCTCAATGGCCAAACCGTAAGCGAGAATCGATCCACTTGGGGCATCCGCAAGGGACCCTGAAGAAGAAGATCTGGCAGCGCGGGCAGGAGCCAAGGAACGCCGTCGCACAGCTGGACCAGATCGGCATACCAGGGCCTCCGGGGCCAATCCGGGGCCACCAGTAACACTCGACCCCGATGGCTCTCGATGCGTTGCACGACCCGGCCGATCAGAGCCCACGGAGGAAAAACATAAAGAAGACCGGATGTTGGCCACGGCTGAATGAGAGCGTCGAGCCCCTCGGACATGCGCTCCCTTCGTCTGCTGAAGAAGCGTCCTGTCTTGGCCGATTGAAATGTCGCCATGAGATCCATGATGGGCGGACCCCACCGCCGGACTATTTGCGCGTAAACCTGTGGGTTTAGCTCCCACTCTCCGGGGTCCACCCGCACTCTGCTGAGAAAATCGGCCTGGACATTGTCTGCGCCTGCAATGTGTGCTGCCGAGATTGCCGGAAGACGAGTCTGCACCCAATTGAACAAGGCCGTCGCTTCTGCTTCCAAGGCCACGCTGCCGGTGCCCCCTTGGCGATTGATGTAAGCTACTGTGGTCGCATTGTCCGACAGGACTCGCACCGGTCGGCCGAGGACTAGGGTCTCCAGGGCCAACAGGGCTAGCCGTACTGCCCGTAATTCGAGACGGTTGATCGACCAAGAAGCCTCCCGGGGAGACCATTTCCCCTGAGCGAAGCTGGTCTCGCAGTGAGCCCCCCAGCCGGTTAAGCTCGCATCCGTTGTGAACGGAACCCAAAGTGGAGGCTCCAAGGGAATCCCCCGCGTCAGGTTCTCGGAGGAGAGCCACCACCGGAGTGATCGGCGAACCGCCCTTGGGCAAGGCAATCTCTTGTTCAACGAGTCGAACTGGTTGGACCAACGGCGCAGAAGAGCACTCTGCAGCAGATGCATGTGGAAGCGCGCCCAAGGCACCACCTCCAAGGTCGCTGCCATCGTTCCGAGGAGCCGCAGGTACCACCACGCCGACGGAGCGGGCATCCCTCGGAAGAGTCGGACAAGAGCCCGCAACGCCAGAATGCGGCGCTCCGGAAGGCACACCAAGCCCCGTGCTGTGTCGAAGTGAACCCCCAGGTATTCGAGATCCTGCGTCGGACACAGACAACTCTTGCATTCGTTCACCACCCAGCCGAGGGACCGCAGCAGAGCCACCACCCTGCTCGTGACTTGCACACACTCCCGACTGGACTTTGCTCGAATCAACCAGTCGTCGAGATACGGATGGACCAGGATGCCCTCCTTGCGCAAGGCCGCCGCGACGACAACCATTACCTTTGTGAAGGTGCGGGGAGCCGTGGCGAGTCCGAACGGCATGGCCCGGAATTGGAAGTGGCCCCACGGAAGCGCGAAGCGGAGAAACCGTTGATGAGAGGGCCAGATGGGAATGTGTAAATAGGCCTCGGTGAGATCGAGGGACGTCAAAAACTCCCCCTGACGCACTGCTACGATGACTGACCGCAGGGTCTCCATACGGAAGTGCGGCACTCTGAGGGCGCGATTCACGCCTTTGAGATCCAAGATTGGACGAAGAGAACCGCCCTTTTTGGGAACCACAAAATAGATGGAGTAGCGACCTGCGCCTCTTTCCAAAGGAGGTACCAGAACCACTGCCCCCAGTGAGAGTAGTCGATCCAGGGTCACGCGGATGTCCCGCGTCTTTTGAGCTCCCTTGCTGGGTGACAGAACAAAGGAATCTGGAAGTGGGTACGCAAACTCCAGGGCATAACCTTCTTCTATAATCTGCAGCACCCACCGATCTGACGTAAGTTGGGCCCAAGAAGGAAGAAAGTCGCGCAAACGACCCCCGATAACCGGGCCTCCCTCTAGAGCCCGCCTCGCTTCATTGTGGCTTGCGATTAAAGGAAGAGGCCGAGGAAGAGGCGGCTCCGGAGAAGCCTCTTCCCGCTCCTCTGAAACCACGAAATCCTTGATGACGGGTTCCAAAATGACCGCGCTGCGATGTCCACAGTCGGGAGGAACGAAACCTGCGAAAATCCCGAAACTGACCGCGCGCCGAGGTGGACGATCTATTGAGCTTAGGCTTATCCTCCGGAAGCCGTCCACCCTTAGACTCACCGAGATCCTTCACCAACTTATCGAGAGCCTCACCAAATAACAATCTGCCCTTAAAGGGCAGTTTACTGAGGCGAGACTTGGAAGAACCGTCGGCCGCCCAGTTGCGCAACCAGATGGACCGGCGCGCCGCTACCACGGAGGCCATACTATTAGCTAAGGAGCGTATTAAATCATAAAACAGATCCGCCAAGTAGGCCGATCACGACTCCATGCGGGTAACCTCCAACAGACCCTGTTGGTCCAGACCGGAACCCGAGCGCAGATGCTGTGACCACCGCAAACAAGCCCGAGCTACCCACGCCCCACAAATGGAGGCTTGCAACGACAAGGCGTTGGTATCGAAGGCTTGCTTCAACAAATTATCAACCTTCTTGTCCTGAACATCCTTCAGGGCCGCAGCCCCTTCAACCGGGATGGTGGTTTTCTTGGTCACTGCCGAAACTGCAGCATCCACTCGTGGAGACTTAAACAAGTCCCTGTCCTTGTCGGCAAGGGGGTAAAGACGATTCCTGGTCCGAATCCCTTTCAAACCGGATTCCGGTTGCTCCCACTCCGCATGGATCATCTGCTCAACCACGCGGTGCACGGGGAAAACTACCTGGGCATCCCTGACCGCCTGAATGAGAGGATCCTCAAGACCCTCCTCCTCCAGGGGCCGCACCGCAGATAGGTTAAGCGCTTGAAGAGACTCCGTGACCAAAGGGACCAGCTCGTCCTTTCGAAACACACGAATGATCCGAGCCTGATCTTCCGGCTCAGGGATCTCCCCGTCCTCTAACTCCTCAGCCTCAGTCTCAGGATCACCCTCCGCCTCGGAATCCGGAAGACAAAGGGTGTCCTGATCCTGGTCCACCAACCTGAGCCGCTTGACAGCGGGCTGAGAAGACCGCTGAACCTCCCCTGCGGGTCCTGAGGGGAGAGAGGCGGGCCAAGCCTCCGGCAACTGACCGGACCGGCTCAAGCGGAAAGCCTGATGCATGAGGAGAACGAAATCTGGGGAAAAGTCCATAGGCGGCGCTACTATAGCCGCATGTTGGAGCTCAGGGACTGACCCATTGGACGGCGGGAGCGATCCAGAAGGGAGGACGCTCGTTGAAGGGACACTGTCCCCCGAAAGAGAAGTGTCCCCAGGGATAGGCTGTTCCTTAACTTCAATAGGACGCTCCAGGTCTGAAGAAACTGAAGCACAGCCCCTGCAGATGCCAGAGTCAGTCACTGCACCTCTGCGGGACCCACAAATCACGCATTGGGGTTTGGCAGCCATGCTAAGGCAACCTCCGCCCAGCGGGAAAGAAGGGAACAGAAACAGGGAAGCCCACACCAAAGGGACCACCCCTATGCAAATCAGTACAGACTTAAATTTAAAATGTTTTTTTTTTGTTTTTTTTTACAGAAAATAAAACACTCCCCAGAATCCCAGGGGTGCCCTGAGCAAAATCGCCAGCATAAGAAACCCCAAAAATGCCAGGGGAACCCGTGCACAAGTGTTAAAAAATGCCCCTAAAAAGCACTCTTTAGAAATTCAAAATGGCCGCCGCACTTTTTCACCCTCTGTAAAAAACGGCGCGAAAATACAAAGGCAACCAAATAACATGGAAAATAAAGAAAACGACCCTCAAATACAGGGCAAGCGAAAAAATTTAGGAAAAAGTGCAAAACGTGAGGCAGGGGAGCTGACAGACCCTCTGACAATTCAAACAGGAGGGAGCTGCAGTACCCGAGAAAGGTAAAGAAATGAAAACTCCTACCAGCTCATGAAACAGCAAGGAACTCAGCCAACTTCTCCAAGTGACAGACAATGCTGTAGCAGGTATGGCTCTTCCCCGTACAGCCTAGGGGAGAGCTCAACCCAGGCTTCAGAAATCCCCAGGCAGGAAGGCAGGAGCCCAAGGCAGGTCTGGCTTCCCCCAGGATGTCCCCTGTGGCAATGCTTTTTTCTTTTTTTTAAAGATACAGCTACCTAGCAAATAAATGGTAAATAAAGGACCAAAAACAAAACCCCAAAAGAACTAACTAACTAGTGTTGCTCCTTCAAGTGTCACTTAGTGTGCCCAGAAAGGGCACAGAAGTCCTCAAGCTGCAAGGAGACTGGACACACTGGGGGCTTCTGGGAGCTCCGTCTGCATATATACCACAGAAGACTTGATTGGCCCAGTCTCCAGGCTGCAGGAGGAGGGGCACTACCCGATTGTGGAGGACTAAACTGGATTACCGAACAGGAACTACTAAACAATTAGTATAAAGAATTCATCCAAGAAACTTTTATCTCGATCGCACTCAATCTGAAACGTTCACCTCAAACTGCTAACCCAATGTAGCAAAAATTCTGTACGTGATGGAGAAAATTGGTTACCAGATTTGGATTCAGCACACCAAAAAACATAAAAATCAATCGAAACATTAGAGGCAGTTTAAAAAAATTTTTTTTTAGTGTACCTGTGTTATTCAAGACCATACTATGTATCCTGGGTGATAAGACGTTGATGTAATCCTCCCACATAGCCAAGAACCCTCTGCCTCCCCTCAGAGCCCATAAGCGATCACATTGCATAATTTGGTGGAGTTCAGGGGCTCTACATCCACACATGCGGAGAGTACTGGTTTTTGCTTTTTATTAGCAAACAACCCACCCTCAGCCACCATTTTTGACCTTGCCCCTCCACTAGGACACCTTCCAAAATACAAAATAAAAAACTGAGGGGACGGCCATCTGCCACTGAACCCGAAGCACCTGCTGAAAGTACACAAGAACCTGGTCCCAAAACAGCTGAACCCAAGGACAGAGCCAGAACACGTGTCTTAAGGCCGCTACCTGCTCCCCCGTACTTCTGGCAAGCCAATGACTCACTGCATCCCATTTTAAACGCCTTCACCAGAGGTATATAGGCCTGACATAGAAGCTTATTGTAACCCCGCGCCACGGTCTCTGTTGGTCAAACAATAGGATTCCCCTTAAAATATATATGTTCACAGTAGCCAAAGCAGTTGTTAAAAGTTTGACCTCTCCCAGAGAGTGACAACCGGTACAAAACACTAACGTCCCCCAGGAATACCTTCCTACTTAATAGGAAGGAACAACAGTGGGACAACTAATTAGGTAAAACTAAATAAAAAATAAGGGGCCAGTGATAGTAGCCCCAGCGTCGCTTTAGACTCTGCACACCGTGGGCAACTGGGTGTAGCACTAACTCCGGCCCGCCAGGCCCAAGCCGGTGCAAAATACAAGCGGCGGATAATTTTATATTGAGTATCCCTATGGGGCACCGAGACACTCAAGGAGGAGATACCAGCTAAACCACTGAAAATCTCCTCTGGCGTGACTTCCTCCCCGAGCTCCGCCGTCCACGCCACGGCCAGGTCCTGTAAGGCGAGAGGCGGTATCGCCTCCCACAACATCTTATACAGCCATGAAACCCTCGTCCCGACCTCCCCACCCAAGAGTGCCTGTTCAATGGCGGAACAAGTCTCCCCTGTACGAGTTGCTGCGGGGATCGTACGTATATAGCTACATAACTGTAAATAAAGATAGACATCCCCGTCACCCAACGAATAACGTTGCCGAAGCACACTAAAGCTCTCCATCCCTCCGGCAGAGGTTAAGACCTGCTCTAGATTAATCAATCCCAGCTGCTCCCAACGGCGAAACTTCGTCTGGCCCAGCCCATGCGCAAACTCCGCATTCCCCCTAATGGGGAGATAGGGAGAGAAATGCGCTGAAATCCCCCGCCCCCCGCAGAAGGATCGCCAGGCCTTCCGTACAGGATCAAAGAGGACCTGCCTAAAAATAGTCCCCACTCCCTTGAGCTGCTTAGCGTGCAAAAGATACCGCAGGTGGAGGGGTGCCACTACAGCACTGAGCATCCCCAGTGGAGAATAATCATCCAGATCCCACAGCCAATCCCGAGCAAAACGCAATAGACATGCAATGTTATATTTCTGAAGATCGGGAAAACCCATGCCGCCCAGCAGTACAGGTTGCCATAAAACTGCAAGACGCACCCTTGGTCGCCTTCCCTGCCACAGCAACCGAGTCAGCAAACGCTCCAAACGGTTGAGATCCCCTCGCTTAAAAAGCAATGGAAGAGTCTGCATCACATATAATATCTTAGGAAAGATGGCCATCTTACACAATGCGACACGTCCCCCCCAGGACAACGGTAAGTCACACCACTTGTCCACAGACTGCAGCACAGCCCGGAAGACTTTGGAGACATTCAAGGTATACAGATCCCGTGGGTTCGCAGGCAAATATATACCCAAATACTTAAAATGACCGTCTGCCCACTTCAGTGGGAACTCACCTGGCCATCCAGGCCACGCACCCTCGCCAATCAACATAGCCTCAGATTTGTCAAGGTTAAGGCGGAAAACCCGAAGGTATTCCATAATCCTGGATGAGACGAAGCAATTCAGGCAGCCCCGCGCATGGATCACCCAAGTGAATCAGTAGGTCATCCGCAAACGCCGCTACGTGGAATTCCTCCCTCCCCGCCGCAACACCGTGGAATAGGTCAGAGGAACGGATCTGGGTCAAGAGAGGCTCCAATGTCAAGACAAAGAGAAGAGGGGAGAGCGGACATCCCTGGCGGGTCCCTTTTTGAATCGCGAAGTCAGCAGTCATAGCCCCATTGAGCATCAAAGCCCCAATCGGGTTGGCATATAAGAGGTGAACCACATCGACAAAGAAACCGGCAAAGCCCATGGCCGCCAGCACCTGGTACATAAATCCCCAGCTCACTCTATCAAAGGCTTTCTCAGCATCAAAACTTATGAGCAGAGAATGAGAGCCCGACACCCGCCCCGCACAGAGTGAGAGTAGCACACGCCGGAGACTATACGCGACATGACGGCCTCGCACAAAACCAACCTGGTCCCGATGAATCAGACTCGGCAAATAGTTGGCTAGTCGATCCGCCATAATCTTAGCCAATAACTTAATATCTACATTGAGAAGCGAGATTGGGCGGTAGGAGCCCGGATGGAGAGGGTCCCGTCCCGGCTTAGGCAATATAGTAACTAGAGCCTTATTGGCCTCAAACGGGAACTCCCCCCTTTTCACCAGGTCTTCAAAATAGCCCACCAAAGGCACCACCACCGCATCACCCAGGACCTTATAAAACTCACTGCGATACCCGTCCACCCCCGGGGCCCGCCCATTTTTAAGATTACGGATGCCAGCTTGTACCTCCTGTCCCGAAATAGGCTGATTGAGGGCCTGCAGCTGCTCCTCAGTGAGTCTCGGCAGAGCACACTGGGACAAGAACACAGACCCCGCCTGTTCCTGCGCTCCATCACTGGCATAAAGTTGCCGGAAAAAAGCAGTAAAGATGCTTTCGATGTCGCCAGCGCTCCGATGAAGACCCCCATCCGGATGTCTGATGGCCCCAATATGTCGGGACCCCCCAGGGGGCTTCAGCAAGGCCGACAGCAGCTTACCCGCTTTATTACCATATTGATATAGTCGATAGCGGTAGTACAACATCGACTTCTGGGCTCTCTGGTGAAGTAACATCTCCAGTTCGAGCTGAAGCTCACGCAACTTACGTTGGTTTTCAACCGTCTTATGTCCAGCCACCACCCTCCGCGCTTTCCCCAAGTCGCGTTCCAGCCGGAGTATCCGCTGAAGAAGCCGCTTACGTTTTTGACTACAATAACTGATGATTTCACCCCGAAGGACAGCCTTACCAGCTTCCCAGAGGAGGGCAGGAGAGATCCCCGGCTTATCATTAAGGGCCATATAGTCCGCCCAGCGCTCTCGGAGATGAGCCTCAAACGATACGTCCCCGCAAAGGTCGAGCGGGTATCTCCACAGACGGTTCCGGCTGGGACCACCACTACGAAGTTCCAAAAGTATCATAGCATGGTCGGACAGTACGACCGGCCCAATCTCCGCACGAGAGACTCCACTAAACAGTGATTCCGAGATCAAGAAGAAATCTATGCGAGACCAAGTACCATGGGCGCGGGACATATGGGTATAGTCCCGATCCCCCGGGTGCAAAACCCGCCATACATCCATGAGCTTATGCGCTTCACACACCCCCCGGAGACGCCGACTTGCACGCCCCCCGCCCCCGCCCCCACCCGGGCCAGAGCGATCCACCTCTGCCTCCAATACTTTATTGAAATCTCCACCTAAGATTACTTGATACCCATTGGTAGCCTCTAAAAAACGGAGAAGAGCGGTATAAAACCCGGCTTCATAAACGTTAGGCCCGTAAGCCGAACACAGAGCCACCCGCCTACCATTGAGCAACCCCCATACACAAACGTACCGGCCTTCTGCATCCACCACCACCTTTTCCTCTGTCCAACTCGCTGATTTAGCAATTAAGATAACTACCCCTCTCTTTTTCCCAACAGCCGGCGCCCCGTACATATGTGAAATATGGCCTTTACATAGCTTCTCATGCTCCTGCGTCGACTGATGAGTCTCCTCCTGCAGCATAATGACACTAAGATGCTGGCGTTTCAAATGCTGTAACACTTTATAACGCTTTATTGGGGACCCCAAGCCACATACATTCCAGGAGGCTATTCGAGTAGTAGCAGTATCACCCAGATTCGAGAGCCCAGCTTAGCAACCAAAACACTGTAAGCCACCAATCTCTAAGACGGAAACCCCCCCAGCCTGGGGTTCCCCTCCTACGCCATCCACATCCAGCCCCGGACAGCCACACCCCCCTAACACACAAACACCCAACCCGTGTCACATGCACACCCCTACTAGCTATATGTGGTCCCACCCCCCCACCTCCCCAGACCCCCCCCTGCTGCTTCCCTTGAACTCCCTGAACCCCCCCCACCCCCCCATCCATCCGTCCCAACCCTTTCATACCTACCCACCCAAGCACCTGACCGCCCCTAACCACCAAGCAGCCCCCCTGGGGCCCCTCCTTGACCTCGTGAGCATGAAAGGCCCACTCTCCCCCCCTCCCCCAAGAAGTCACCCGACCACCTCCCTTCACTCACCCCACACTCCAAGAACAAATTCCCGCCCTTCTACCCCTACACCCCCTCCACCAGCAGCCTGCCCTGGCTCAGTAACACATCCCCACCTGATGGCCCCCCCGGATGCAGGGCACTGTGCAGCAAAGAATCGACTCCTACTCCCTGCACAGGAGGCCGGGTCAGGGACCAACCCCCCCCCCCCCCAACCTCTGACTGGAGGCGCCGCAGTCCGAATCTCGTCGAGGGCCACCCCACGTGCAGGCACTCGCAGGAGGCCCTTGGGACTGGTCCTGCCGAAGCTCCAACATCCCTCCCCCACACTGCATACATATTAATATACAAGGGGGCAACTATACAACACAAAATATGAAGAAACATCAACATGGCGCGTTTGACTCTAAAGAACAGAAAATAAAGTAAGATACAATGAGGAAGAAAGAAAAGAATGTACTAAAGAAATTATACAGTCATGTCATGCACAGTAAAGAACACATTGTACATTAAATAACTTAAGTCGTCTTAAATTAAATTAAAGTGACTGAAATTGCCATAGGGTACCCCCAAGTATAGGAGTGCAGAAGAGTAAATAAAAATATATACAATAAAGGACTAAATAATAAGGAGAATAAAAAGAAAATAAAGCAGACCAAGTGTAAGGTAGATTACCAATAAATGTTAAAAGATAAAAATGAAAACCATAAGAAAGGGGGAAGGGGAGTAGAGAATTCAAAGGATCCCGCATGAAGAAGGAAAGAGACCATGAAGCAAATAAAATAAACATATAAAATAAAGTAAAATAGGGGGGCACAAAGGCCAGGGCAAACTAGGCTGCCTAAAGTAACCCGCGGGGAGCCAATGAAATGATCTTCATCCCTCCGCCGTTAAGGAACAAAGTAGGACCGAAATATAGGAAAAGGAGGGGAAGAAATGAAGAGAACCAGACAGGAAAGGAGACTAACATTGCCCAACGGCTCCTACTGATACACCTCCCGCCCCTATCCAAGATCAAAACGGGCCCTTGGGATGGCAGCAGAAATTGAACATAGACAGTTATTCAACATAACACCTCAATATGGACAAGGCACATACACCCCAAGACAGTACAGCACGGGCTCTCCGTCCTCCATGCCCATCTGTAAGACTCAGTACCGGCCCAGCGCCCAATTAGGGACCATCAAAAGAAAAGAAAAGGAAAGGGAAGGGAAAAGAAACCCCAAAGATCTCACTTCCCCTGAAATCAACCCAGGCCATGGGACCACCTAACATTATAACTAATAAAAATAAAAACACTGAAAGTAAAAGTAGCCCTCCCAGCCCAGAAAGGTGCGTTCGCGCTCTGCAAACCATGTGGTGGTTGCACACGGGACCGCGCCAACTCTGTCCCAAGCAAAGCAGAGAAAAGAAAGAAAGAAAAAAGGAAAAAAAAGAAGGGGGAGGGGGGGGGAAGAGACCAAAAATCAGACAAACAGTCCAAAAAATAGTCCTAAAAAATAATAATAATTAGAGGACCACAACTCGAGTCTATACGCGCCCAGCACTCCGGAGACTGACTTCTTAGTTTCCACGATCCAATCCAGCCACGATCAATCAGCCCAAATTGTCACAATATTCCAGCGCTTCCGCCGGAGAGGCAAACACTCGTCGGGCACCCTCGCAGTCACTCGGAGGAGCGCGGGGTAGGCCAGGGTGAATCGGAGGCCCTTCTCCACCAGACGGCCGCAGGCTTCCTTAAAGGCCTTCCGCTGCGCAGCAACCCCAGCCGAGTAGTCCTGAAAGATCAGGATCTGGGGAGTATTCGCCCCCGAGCGTCGCGCCTGCCTCGAGGCGCGCAAGACCCCATCCTTCTGCGCCGCATTCAAAAACCGGGCGAGGACAGCCCGAGGCCGATTTTCCCCAGCGCGATGTGGTCCCAGGCGGTGTGCCCGCTCCAACACAATACCGCCAGTGCCATCTTCCAGGGGCAGGTGCTCCGGTATCCATTTCTCCAGGTAGGCACGCAGCTCTCTGTCTGGCACCGACTCAGCAACACCAATAAAGCGAAGGTTGTTCCGCCGACTCCTATTTTCCAGATCCTCTAATTTGTCCTGCTGTTTCGTGAGCGCCTCCTCCAACTTTTTAATCCGTGCCGCATCTTGGACCCGCGTGTCCTCCAGGGTGCCTATACGGCGCTCAGCGTGTTCCACCCGGCCAGCGAAGTCAGACACCGCTTGTGTTAGAGCAGTAATTTGCGTTGCCAGCCCGCCCAATCGATCTTCCAGGGCAGTCACCACCGCCCGGGACACCTCTGCAACCATCGTGGCTGTAGCCGCCGGCATCGAGCCGTCTGAGGTTCCGTCCGCCATTTTTGAGTCCCCCACACGCGCTCTATCGCGTCTGGGGGTTTTCGCTGCCATGTGATCCCGGTTTCAGCACTAGCACGGACCTGGGGTGAGCTCCGGTCAACATAAGATGATATCCCTACTTTGGAGTCAGAAAAGTATCATGTAGAGCAGGTAAGTAGGCGAGGGAAGGAGAGCGGACCCCGGAGCTAAGAGAACGCGTGCCTCTCAGCTCACCATGCCACCGGAAGTCCTCTCGTATGCTTTATAATGAAGACCACTAACCATTTTAGTAGCCACCCTCTGCACTGACTCAATCCTGTTCACATCCTTTTGAAGGTGAGGTCTCCGGAATTGCAACTATACTCCAAATGAGGTCGCACCAAAGACTTACACAGAGGCACTATCACCTCCTTTTTTCTGCTAGCCATTCCTCTCCCTATGCACCCAAGCATCTTTCTAGCTTTTGCCGTCGCCTTTTCTACCTGTTTAGCTACTTTAAGATCATCAGACACAACCACGCCTAGGTCACACTCTTCTTTAGTGGAAAAAATTACTTCACCCCCTATACTGTATTGCTCCCTTGGACTGCTGCAGCCCAAATGCATGACCTTAAACATTAAATCCCAGCTGCCAGATTCTAGACCATTCTTCAAGCTTAGCTAGATCCCTCCTCATGTTTTCTACACCTTCCTGGATGTCTACTCTATTGCAGATTTTGGTATCATCCGCAAAAAGCAAACCTTACCCGACAGCCCTTCCGCTATATCACTAACAAAGATATTAAAAAGAATCGGACCAAGGACAGATCCCTGGGGCACACCGCTGGTAACATCCTTCTCCTCAGAGTGAGCCCCATTTACCTTTACTCTTTATTGCCTCCCACCCAACCAATTTCTAACCCAAGCAGTAACTTTAGGGTCCATCCCTAGGGTGCTCAGTTTGTTTATAAGTCGCCTGTGAGGAACAGTGTCAAAGGCTTTACTGAAATCTAAATACACCACATCTAGGACTCTCCCTCGGTCCAAATCCCTGGTCACCCAGTCAAGGAAATCAGATTTGTCTGACAAGACCTGCCTCTGGTGAATCCATGCTGCCTCGGATCCTGTAATCCGCTGGACTCCAGAAACCTCACTATTTTCTCTTTCAGCAGTGTTTCCAATAATTTACTCACTGTAGTTTTCAACCACATTCTTACTTCTGCTTTTGTGTAAAGGCACCACATGAGTCTCTCTCCAGTGCTTTGGCACCACTCCCGACTCCAACAATGCATTGAAAAGGTCAGTCAGTAGAGCTGCTAGAACGTCCCCAAGTTTCCTCAGTATTCTAGGGTGTATCCCATCCGGTCCCTTCGCTTTGTCTACTTTAAGTTGAGCTAGTTGAAAATTGTTCAAGATGTCCCTCGCTTCTGTTCCTGTTTATGGCTGTTTTCTGAGGTCCTGCTCCTGGTTCTTCATCTGTGAACACAGAACAGAAATATTTGTTAAGCAATTCCGCTTTATCCTCATCAGCTTCTACATATTCCTCCCCTTCACCCTTGAGTCTGACAATACCACTTTTGCCCTTCCTCTTTTCACTAACATATCTGAAAAATGTCTTATCCCCTCATTTTATTGCATTGGCTATTTCCTTCTCTTTTTGAATCTTTGCTTTCCTGGCTACTTTGCTAGTTTCTCTAAGTTTTTCCAAATATAGATGCCTGTCTTCCTCTCTCTGTGATCTCTTGTATTTCATGAAGGCCTCCCTCTTTTTCTTCACTTTTTCAGCTACTTCTTTCGAAAACAATAGCGGTCTCCTTTTCCTTTTACCTTTATTTACCATTTTAAAAAAAAGGTTGGTTGCCCTTAAAATATCCCCTTTCAGTTTTGCCCAGTTTTAGGAAGCAAATGAAATCCTTCCATCTGTCTATGGTCAGTGAGTAACCTGACATGATCATTGCTTGTCTCTTAGCCCAGATTATGTACCTATTAAATCTGTAATATTGCTTGTAAGAGAAGCTGTACTCCCTTATAGCCATTTGTAGTATTAGAATAAAAATGTAAACTTTACTCGGAGAACATGTCAGTTTGATTGGATCAGGGCAAGGTCCATTTCATATCTTTAAGATACAACACTGCAACGCAATCTAAAAATCCTCAAGATATGCAGTCCCTGATGTGGTGTGGTCTCGGAGGCAGACGTCTGCCTAAATTGCACGCAAGAGACTGTCATGGGAGCAGGACCTGCAGGATGAGATGAGACAGGAAAGTCCTTCCCGGTTGCAAGAGACACCAGGGGTGGGGGGCGCCATGTTACCTTCAACGGATCCTGCCCCCGGTCCCTGCATGATGCCTGGACCATCCATCCACATAAATAAATAATTTAAAAAAAAAAATTGTAAACTTTCCTCGGAGAATGTGTCAGTTTGATTGGATCAGGGCAAAGTCCATTTCATATCTTTAAGATACAACACTGCAGTGCAATCTAAAAATCCTCAAGATATGCAGTCCCCGATGTGGTGTGATCTTGGAGGGAGGTGTCTGCCTAAACTGCACGCAAGAAGCAGTCATGGGAGCAGGACCTGCAGGATAAGATGAAGCAGGAGAGTCCCTCCCAGTTGAAGAGACCCTGGGGGTGGGGGGTGCCATGTTACCTTCAACGGATCCAGTCCCTGCACGATGCCTGGACCATCTACCCCTCAATCCCAGGGAGCGATAGGGCTCCCGGGGGAGTTCTCACCGGAGTTTGTCTTACCAAGTGGCTCCTTGGCCCCGGAACACAGGGCTAAGAGGATGTCAGATGCAAAAGAGCAAGAGTCAGGAGCAGTGGCATCTAAGTGGGCTAGAGTCTTAGAGGAGTGGCAGCAATCGCTGTTGTCAGGGGGGCTGGATGGAGAAGACCTCGACACGGAGCTAGATCAGCAGGAGGAGTTGGATGAAGGAGAGTGCCCAGAACAGGAGGATCAGGCCCGAGTTGGTTCAGGTTTTCCGCTGGGAGTTGCTACTAGGGCTCATCTTTATGCTTATGTTTATGCAATTTCTCGATATACCGCCCAGACCGAAGGCCATCAGGGCGGTTTACAATCACTACAAGCGGGTACTGATACAATTCCTCGTCCCCAAAGGGCTCACATTCTATGTGTACCTTGGCGACCCTCAAGGCCCTAAATATGCCTGCTAACCTCCCAGCAGAGGAAGAGGTGCTGTAGGATCCGCCGTTCCAGGCGGTACAGAAATTGCAGAAAGTCTTACCAGTACATGGAGTAGTAGGACAGATGATCCAGGATGTATGGGATCTGCCAGAGGTTGGACTTAAAGGGGTGCAATCCATGATGCGCCTATACCCGCTGCCGGAGCAAGAATGAGCTCCTTTGATTGCCCAAAGTGGGTGCAGCGGTGTTGGCAGCAGTAGAAGAGACCTTGACTTGTCTCCTGCAGCTGAGAGCTGTGGAACTGGTTCCGCGAGACCAGTACATCTGCGGCCGATGGTTCATGTATTTCATTTTGTCCAAAAGGAAGGTTCCTTTTGCCCAATTCTCAACTTTGAGGGCATGAACTACGGTCTCCAAATACTGCATTTTCACAGTAGTAATGGTGGCAGGAAACAGAGATTTTTGGCAACTCTCAATCTCACAGAGGCGTATCTGCATGTTCTCTTCCATCCAGAACATATGCAGTTTCTCCGCTTTGCGGTGCAAAGGGACCATTTCCAGTTTTGAGTGTTGCCCTTCTGTTTGGCGACCACTTCCCTGTACCTTCACCAAGATCATGGTGGTGATGGCGGCAGCTCTCCACAAAGAAGGGGTTCTCATCCACCCATACCTAGATGATTGGCTGATCCAGGCGAAATCCAGGGACGATAGCGAAATGAACAACAGTGCGGGTGGGAGAGTTCCTTCAAAGTCTCAGTTGGGGTCAACCTGGCCAAGAGCCAGTTATGGCTGGCCCAGGAGCTAGAGTATTTGAGAGCATGCTTTGATACCTGCGTGGTCAGGAATTTCCTGCCGGATCGCCGGGCGCAGGAGCTATGACAGTTGATATGGCAGGCCCTGAAGAGGGCAAGAACATCAGTGTTGCATTATCTGCAGGTTCCGGGGACCATGACGGCCACTCTCGAGCTAGTCCCATGGGCAAGGGTGCATATGCAATGGCTGTAGAGGGCTCTGCTCCGTCGATGGTCACATCAGAGTTGACCTCTGTCCCAAGTACTCCCCTGCCCACGGAGCGCCAGGAGAGCCCTCAGTTGGTGGCTGCATGTGGAAGAAGTCCCTGGTGTGGGTTCCTCGGATGACTAACCAGTGGAGTGGAGGAGTAGCCTAGTGGTTGGGGCAAGGTACTTTAGGCCGGAAGGTCGGGGGTTCAAATCCCACTAGAGGACAGCAACCTTGGGCCGGAAGGACTGGGGTTTCTAGTCCCACAGGTGCTCCTTGTGGTCTTGGGCAAGCCACTTAACCCTCCATAGCCCATGTTCCCCGTAAAATAGTTATCTCCAAGATATAATGCCCTGTTCAATGTAATTTCAGTTTGTTCAATGTAAACTGCACTGATGCAGAATAGCGGGGTATATAAGAGAATGTAAATAAATAATAAATAAATAAATAGTAATAATAACCAGTCAGGTTGGAAAGCTCATTGTGAAGGATGCTTTGTTCAGGGACAAGAGTTGGCAGGAGACCCTGTGGTCGATCAATAGGCTCGAGATGCGAGCAGTGACCTTGGAGCTAGAAAGTTTCGAGCCATGGTTGCAGGGGAATGTGGTCCAAGTCCTCTTGGACAATGTGACCATGGTGGCTTACATCAACTATCAAGGAGACGTGGGCAGTGCAGCCCTGAAGGTCTGTTCAGATGGACAGCATTTTGTCTCCAGGCATTATCAGTGGCGCATGTAGCAGGTGTTGACAGCGTAATGGCAGACTACCTCAGCCGAGTCCGCATGGACCCCAGAGAGTGGCAGCTCAATCAGGTGTTCGAGCAGGTGGTCTATGATGGGGCACACTGGTCATGGACCTAATGGCAATGTTCGAGTCGGCCAAGGCCTGCTGGTTTTTCAGTAGAAGAATAGAAAAAGTCCAAGAGCCTGGATGCTCTAATTCAGCAGTGGCTCAAAGAGGGTCTTCTCTGTTTTTCCCCGTGGGCACTCATAGGCCGGCTAGAGGCGCACTGGGGATTTGTGATTCTGGTGGCACCAGACTGGCCGAGGTGCCCGTGGTATGCTGACCTGATTCGGATACTGGCGAATTGACTGTGGTGGCTTCCGGTTTGGAAGGACCTCTTGATGCAGGAGCCACTTCGCATGCCCCAGGTGGATCAATTCTCGCTTACGGCATGGTTCATGAAAAGGGCGAGGTTGAAGAAGAAAGGATAATCAGGCTCAGGGACAGTGGCCTTGCTATAGGCCCAGAGGTGGTCTACAAACCTGTTGTACATCTGCGTAGGACGCATCTTTGAATCATGGTGTGGAGAGAGGCAGCCGCGCCCTTCCACTGCCTCCGTCCCGGACATCTTGGCATTCTTGCAATCCAGTTTTGATAAGGGTCTAGATGCCAGTTCCTTGAGGATGCAACTGGGTGCGATTTTCCGGTTATCGCAGGAAAGTCCATGGGGTGCCGTTGGGTACACACCCAGACGTGCTGAGCTTTCTAGGAGTGGTGACCCACCTCCGTCTGCCAAAGAGGGCAGTGGTACCGCCTTGGAATCTCAATCTGGTGCTGTCTGGGGAACCCTTTGAGCCATTGAGTCGAGCTTTCCTACAGTATTTGGCTCTGAAAATGATATTCCTGGTGGTTATTTGCTCGGCACACAGGATTTCGGAGCTTCGGACCCTGTCATGCCAGAAGCCATTCCTTTCCTTCTCCAAGGAGAAAGTGGTACTGCGCTCAGTACTTTCATTTTTGCCAAGGTGGTGTCAGCATTTCATGTAGATCAGGCCGTTTCCTTACCAGCTCTGGTGAGCGCAGATGTGGGCAAGAGCGGGTATGGGCCATGCCACTCCTCAGCTGTGCCCTCTGGATGGTAAGAGAGTCCTGCAAAGGTATGTGAAAAGGGTATTGTCCTTTCGGAGATCGGACAGTTTGTTGGTTCTGTTTGGCAGGTCGTGCAAAAGTGAGACGGCAGCTAAGCCTCCATTTCAAGATGGATCAGCTGCCGGCAAAGAAGAGAAACCGGCCCTTGAAAAGAGGGTTTTTTGCTCTGGCTGTGAGATCAGGAGCGGCCAGAGCAGAAAACCAGCTTTGCGGCCGGGGTCCTGGCCCCCTGTGCAGCCACTGCCCCTGTTTCTTACAGAGCAGCAGCTGCAATAAAGTTAAGTTAAAAGGAAAGACAACCTGTGAGGAGCCCTCCGGCCCTAGGAAACTCCTCCTGCAGTGTCCACCCCCTCTGACATCACTTCCTTTTCAGCCTGGGCGCTTCAGAAGGAGTTTCCTAGGGCTGGAAGGCTCCTCACAGGTTGTCTTTCCTTTTAAATTAACTTTATTGCAGCCTCTACTCAGTAAAAAGCAAGAGCAGTGGCTGCAAGGGGGTAAAGCTGCACTGAAGGGGGGGAGGTTAATCTGCATTGAGGTGAGGTTAAGCTGCACTGGGGGGGATGCTGCACTGGGGAGGTGAAGCTGCTCTGGGGGTGGGGGGGGGGAAGGTGAAGCTGCACTGGGGGGGCTGAAGCTGCACTAGAAGAGGGGTGAAGCTGCTGTATGGGGGGGGGGGTGGCAGAAGGCTCCACACAGGTTTAAATTTGTTTTTAACTATAAAGGGGAAAGAGGTGGCAGAAGGGACTGACAGGTGGAAGGTGAGGACTGGAAGAGAGCTGAAAGGTGGGGAGGAGATGGCTGGAAGGGAGCTGACACGGGGAAGGCACTGGGAGTGGAAGTGAGCTGACACCTGGGAATGGTACTGGTAAGTGACTGGGTAATAGGGAGGAGGCTGGAAGGGAGGGAGCACTGGGACTGGAAGGGAGCAGAAAAAGAGGATGGCACTGGAAGGGGGATGGACAGAGGGTAGGGTGACTGGAAGGGAGCTGATACGGGGATGGCACTGGAAGGGGGATGGACAGAGGGTAGGGTGACTGGAAGGGAGCTGACACGGGGAAGGCACTGGAAGTGAGTTGATACCTGGGATGGTGTTTGGACTAGAAGCGGCTGGACAGTGAGGAAGGAGGGGGACTAGAAGGGAATGGACACCACTGGCAGTCCTGGGAACACAAGGCGGTTGACATTGGAATGTAATGGGAGGGGAGGACTGGAAAGGGGGCTGATGGAGGGTTACTAGGACTGGAAATAGGCTGATGGAAGGAAGTGAAGAAAACAAAAGAAGAGATAAAAAAATGGCAAATGGACTATAGACCATAGAAAACAAGCTAAGAGAAGATGGGAAAATGGAAGCCTCAGATCGGAACCAGCATGATCAGAGAATAAAATGGTCAGACAACAAGGTAGAAAAAATAATTTTATTTTCAAATGAATGATTGGACTTTGTACTACCTTTATATTTTACACAGTATGGGGAACTGCATCTCTTATTTATCTGATATTGCACTGCATGCAGAGTCTGTCTTCTTGGGGTTTCAGTTTATTTTTTGTATATATATTTCTCTTTTTGTTTTGTGCTCATTTATTGATGAAGACCTGTCTGTATTGTGTGTGTGTACAACCAGTGCTGCGTATTCTGTCAGTATAGAATTTCTCTTTAAGAATGTGTAGAAGTCTTGTTCGTTCAGATTGCACATTGCCCTCTCTGCAATTTTTTGGGGACAGGGGGTGGAGCAAGGGTGGGTGGGGGCAGGGCAGGGGGCGGGAAAGGGCAGGGTTGGAGTGGGCATGGGCGGAGCATGACTAAACACAAGTGGCGGGTTTTTCTCTTTCAAAAAGTTGGCAACCCTACACCCTCATTTTCCCAGCATTCCACGAGGCAATTCTCTGGCCTAACACGATTACAGCCTCACTTTCCCAGCATTCCATGAGGCGATTCTCTGGCCTAACACGATTATACCCTCACTTTCCCAGCATTCCATTGTTGTGGCTGATTGTATTCAAAGAATTATACCAGGAGTCAGTTTGCAGAATTCAAACCAAATTTTAATGTGTCACACAGTCTCAGCTGGAACAAATCCAAAACAAAGGCTGAGCCCCGAGGTGCGCTCGGAGCTTGCTTATATACATTCTCACATATCCATTTTCATCATTAAATCAAAGTAAATTCTCTATTGGCTACTAAAGCAGTGACCCTTCTATTGGCTACTCTTTCTCCACTCCAGCACTAATCTCAAGTGGGGGTGGGTAATTCAAAACTGTTATAGATACATTTCTATGAATGAGGCATACCAGAGGCCTGGCTAATTTCTGGGGGCTACCACATTCCCCCATTTTGATTATTGTCACCCCTCCAGAGAGGGGTGAGATAAAAATCACACATCAAGTACTGTCTTAGACTGTGGCCGCCTCCTGAGGTAAGGCCTGATACTTCCACATAGCTAATACTCGGGCTGCAGTCTTCCGTTCAACTGTACTATCAATAATAGAGGTGAACATGCATAGGCAAAGAGGTAGAAAACATGTAAGAAGCATACATAAAACTAGCATTAGTAAAACAGTACATACAATAATTTTCAGACCCCCTATCCCTGTAAATATAGAACCAAACCATCCATTTAGCTCTAGTCCATGCCAGGTCTGAACAGATACATGAGCTAGCCTCCGCATACGGTCGGCTATTTCTTCAATCACATAGCCTTGATCATCAATCTGCAAACAGCAGTTAGTCAGATTGAATTTTCCACAGACACCCTCCTCAGTGGCCAATAGGTAATCAAGGGCCAACCGGTTTTGGTAAATAGCAGTGCGCATCTGGGTGTTTTGTTTTGCCAGGAGGGTTAATGCTTTACCAGTCTCGTTAGTTATAATTTCTACAACAGCTTGTAAGCGGATAATACGATTTAACATATAAACAGGAGTGCGGTATCCCCAAGTCCCATCGTCTGCCCAAGCAGCTGGGCCCTAGTATGTAGTTGTCATTGTGTGAATAGGTGCGTTCCTGGCTAAGGGAACCACACCTTCCCTTGTGCCATTTGCTGGCATTTATGGCTGCACAAGCATCGGAAAAGAGAGTGGCCGGGCTAGTGGGGGAGGATATCTTCGTGAACTTAAGGAGGTAGCCCACCGCTGAGTGGGAGCAAACCTCGATAACCTGATAGGTTGGACTCTGGTGTGGGTTAAACAAGTCTTGGTTTTCCCTATCGTACAGATACTCAATTCTGTACCATTATATTCACATTGGCTAACAGAACCGGTGCAGCTGTAGTGTGAGTGGTAGAGCAGAGTTTGGGTAATTTTTACTCCTGTTTGGGTGGTGGTTATGCAGGGGATACAAGGGGGTACAGAGGAAGTCATTCTAAAGGGCCCCAGGAATACCGCAAGTACAATATAGACAAGCATATTCATCATAGCTACACTACTTCAATAAGTCTCTATATAGAACTGAAAGTCTTTTCTTTTACTCGGGTACTTCCTCTTTCACAGCTTCTTCTGTGCATAGACCTGTCAGCTTCCATGATGTGTGATAAGAGTAGGGCTGTCGAGTCTACACTGATGGTCTCTGCCACCTCAGGGTAAGATGCAAGGGCGAATCAGGATGGTTTGTTGAGGTCCAAAGCTAAGGATCGGTAGGTGCAGCCGGCTTCAACAGACTGTGGTGGATCCAAGGTGCGAGCCTCGCAACTTTAACTGCCACAGGGGTAGACAGTATGATGATGTAGAGCCCTCTCCAGTATGGCTCCAACGGTTCTTTTCTCCACTCTTTAATCCATACTGAAGTCCCGGGCTTTAGAGGATGCAGGGGTTCTGTTAGATGGATGGGCAGCTGGTCTTGCACCCATGTATGAAGACTCTGCAAAACAGAACTTAAAACCAATAGTTCTTGTCTAGTAATTTCAGATCCTATCTGTCTCATATCTCCTCTTATTCCCTATACAATAGGCGGGGGTTTTCCATACAGAATCTCAAAAAGGGGAAACTCCTAAAGACTTAACAGGAGCCAAGTATATCCTAAGAAGGGCTATAGGAAGGACCTGGGGCCACTTCAGGTAAACCTCTTGGCAAAGTTTGGGCAACTGAGATTTCAGGGTTCTATTCATCCGTTCTACTTTTCCTAAATTCTGAGATCTGTAGGCAGTATGCATCAGATATTGTCAATATCTCGGGGCCATACTTAATGGACTTGCTTCCTGAGGTTGTCCACCCTCATTCTTTGTACAGGGCCCCATGTGCATGCAAGGTTGTAAGGGCATACTTGGAATCTGTGTACACATTTAGACGGAGCCCTTTTCCTATTATCAGTGCTCTAGTGAGAGCGATCAGTTTCAGCTTTCTGTGCTGAAGTTCCTGGGGCCAGAGCTGAGGACTCAACTACCAGATCAAGGGTCACCACTGCATACCCTGCACAACAATGTCCATTGATGATGAGACTGCTTCCATCCACAAAGAAAGTCCGTTCAGGGTTCTCCAAAGGAACATCAGTCAAACCCAGGCGGCTTGGGAATACAGTGTCCATGGTTTCTAAACAGTCATGATCAGGGGGGTCAAGACCAACTGGTAACAACATAGCAGGATTCAAAGCTTAACCGACCATCATTTGTATCTGGGGGGTTTCACACAGCATACTCTGATGCCTCAACATTCGTGAATTAGCTAGAAGTTTCCTTTGTGTTTCATAATGGTTAGAACAGAGTATGGTACAGTAACTTGAAGATTCTGTCTCAAAGTGAGCTTGTCAGCTTTGCTCACTAGGAGGGCTGTAGCTTGCAACAGCTCTCAAACAAGGGGCCAGCCTTGTGCAACTACATCCAATTGTTTTGACAAATAGGCTACTGGCCATTGCCAAGGTCCAAGAGATTGAGTCAACACTCCTAGAACATTTCCTTGCGACTCATGAACATAGAGACTGTAAGGTTTTCTGGACATCTGGTAGACCCAGAGCTGGTGATAACATCAGAGCGGTTTTCAAAGATCAAAAGGCTGCATCCTGTTCAAGTACCCATTCCAATGGAGACTTTTCCATTCCTTTGGTAGCTTGATACAATGTGATACAATGGTTTTGCTAGCAGCGCAAAATTGGGGATCCATATACAACAGTACCCTGTGGCACCCAAGAAGGCTTTCACTTGCCTCCTGGTGGTTGGAATAGGAATACTGCATACAGCTTCTTTGTGTTCTGGTAAGGGTCCCAGGCGTCGAATTCCATTGGACAACAGGAATCCTATGTATTTAACTGGTTTGACATAATTGCGCCTTGGCTCTTGAGACTTTGTATCCAGCCTCATTAAAAAGGTGCAAGAGTTCACTGGTGGCCTGTAGACATTCACTTTCTGAGATGGTGGTTATGAGCAAATTGTCCACATACTGGAGAAGAACCCTTTCTCCTGGGTTCGCATAGTAGCTTGAAAGATCCTGATTCAGGGCAACACTGAAGAGAGTAGGTGAATTCTTGAATCCATGGGGTAATCGAGTCCAGGTGAGTTGGCCCCACCTTCCTGTTGTGGGATCTTGCCATTCAAAAGCGAACAAAAGTTGACTGGTGGGGGCTAAGCGTATGCAGAAAAAGGCATCTTCCAGGTTCAGGACGGTAAAATAAGTAGCCTTAGCGGGGGTCAGTCCCAAGAGAATATAGGGATTTTGGTACCACTGGGGGTATAGTTTCAGCTGCATCATTCACTCTTCTTAGATCCTGCACTGGGCGGTAGTCACCTGTCCCAGGCTTCTTAACTGGGAGAAGGGGGGTGTTCCAGAAGTCCATACTTCAATAGTTTCATTAGCTGTTCGGGGAAGAAGATACTGCTTCACATGCACTGGTTCCGCTCCTGGCTTGAGGGTGACAATGATAGGGGCTATGTTCTTTGCTAGGCCAGGTGGATTATCTTCTGCCCATACTCCAGGTGGGGCTATAAGGTTGGTGGGTATACAGGAACTAGCTGGCTTGATTGGAGATGCACTATAGAACTGCTACTCTTCTTTTCGGGGAACAGTCAGCACCATCAATCCAGCAGGCTTTGGGTTCACAGTCATTTGCATTTCTCCCCCTTCAGCAAAGGATATCTGTGCCTGGAGCTTTGCAAGCAGATCTCGGCCCAAAAGTGGAATAGGGTACTCAGGCATATACAGGAACTGGTGCGTTATTTTCTGTCCCCCTAGTTCACACATGCGGTTCTGCAGGAAAGGCTTTGTGGCCTTAGCCCCAGTAGCTCTGACAATGGTGATACATCGAGAAAACAAAGGGGCTACTGGCTTTAGTATTCTGCTCCTGTATCCCCCATAAAGTCCATATATTGGTCCCCTATTTTCTGACTGACCATTGGCTCCTGGGGACCCAGGGAAACTTGGAATCCAGTCTGGCCTAGTCTTCATCCATGTTGTAGCCCTCTTCGGCTGCCACTCACTCTATAGCTGCTTCCCTCTCTTGCTGGAACACTGTGCTTGATTTATTCTTGCATAACTCTAAAATCAAGTACTCCCTCCTCCCCTCCTGGGGTAGAGTTAAGATGCGGGCATTCACTTCTCTAATGTCCTTCTTTTCTGCAATGGGCACACTGATTCGCACCCAGTGGAGGCCTGCTCCTTCTGCGGCCCCTTACACGTTCTCTGGTCCTTTGATTAGGAGAATCTCCTCCATGTCGTTCAATTAAAGCAGCAGCAAGATGATCTGCTTTATTTTTATTTTACATTCACTTTCTCTGCCACATTCAGTCTTACATTTCACATACTTTCTGATCAACTTCCATTAACTGTGCTGTATTATGCCCGCAAATCCATCCATTGTCTGTAATTTTTGTTTTATATCTCTCTGGGACTGACTGACAAAAGCTGCGTTTTACCATACGCAAGTTCTCCTGGGCTGCTGGATCGTATGGGGTATATAGTGAGGGCTGTTTGCACTATTTGGATTCCCCATGGGGCCATCAAGGCTGATGGGTCCGTATAATACTGTTCATTAGTTCAATCAAATCCTAAGGCTTCTCAGCATAGGAGGTATAATGCATTTTTCAGTTCAGTAAATCAGTGGTGGAAAAAGGCACATAAACAAGGCTGGTCGGCTGTAGGCCCATTTACTGGTAGTCGTACTTCTGAAGGTATACAGCAATCGGCACGTCCTTGGGCGCTGGCTGTGAGTGACCCTGAACTGGCAAATGAATCCCTGCGGGGACTGGCCGATAAAGATACTGGGACAGACAGAGTGGAATATCTGGAGATTCTGGGGAAGAATAAACAAACAGTTTTGTTTTGTTTTTTCTACTTTCGTTTTCTGGCACACTCTATATTTCTGACTACTTTGGGTGATTGCTAAAAATATTCTGCACTGCTCCTCAGAACAACGTTTTATCCAAGAGGGTTCTAACCAGGATTCCATGTAGGGGAACTGGTCAGGGAAAATACATAAGCTTACGATTGGTTGCAATAAGCATAATGGATGTATGTGCTCATTCTAAATAACAACTGTCTAAGACTGTACTTCTGAAACTGAGATTTAAAAGACTTTTCAAAAACAAGGTACCCTTTTGCTCTGAACGCAGACACACAAAATTCAAATACAGAAAAACAGATGAATTTATCTTAAAAACCAATATCGTAAAAGTCAGTGTAGCTAACTGACCTGTTCATTAGTCATCAGTACAGAGCTTAACAATTCAAAGTAATTACCTTAAATCTTACAGTTCGGGGAAACATGCATTCAAATGACTGATACGTTTTTCATGAAAAGGTTGGTGAATATCTGGAATGCAAACACTCTGCAAGATTAACTTTTTCCCAATGAATTAAAACCTTATACATAATACCAGAGACTGGTGTAAAGCTGATTTGAAACCAAATAAGTTATTTCTTTTTAAGACAAATTACTCAGCACCTTGAAGCCAGCCTTAGAGTTATCTTAGCCAAATAATCCTGACTTTCAAAGCAGCCGTAAATTACCATACAGCTGAAGGAAAACAGAGCAGTCATAAACACTAAGGATTAAAATAAAACGAAACGTTGTTTGAGAATGTTAAATCCTAAATATACATAGTTGCAGCTCAGTTTTGTTGTTTCTGTAATTTATGAATGATAATTATGTCCTCCATGAGGTGCACAATATATCCCCTCCTTAGTTTAAAAATTTGTTTTTTAGTTTTCAATAGCTCACACAGTGAGAACCAAATATATATCAAAGATAAAATCCAAACACAATTAACGTCTTATTCAATCAGGATTTAAATCATTCTTAGGTTGCAATCTGGTAACGACCAACTCAGAATGCCACATTGTCCTTCAAGGTTCTTAACCTCTACTTTAAAGGTTAAAGGAAAAACAAAAGCAGTTTCCTTAATTTTTCTATCGACTTAGAACTACGGGCAGGGCTGAGGTATAACCAAAAACAGTTGAGGAGATCGAAAGGGGTTAATAAGAACTTAACCCTCTCCAGGCCAAGCCCCAAATGTTCAAATAAGAGTTCAGTTCAAGACAGGGTTTGATTATAAACTCGTAGAAAGAAAGCAAATTCTCCATCAGGATGAAAGAAGTGAATAAGCAGTACAATCAGAACGGAAATGAAAAGAAGTAAGCACAGGGATGCCCCAGGAGAGAGTGGGTAGATAGCAATCATTCCACCCCCCTTTCTCTCTCCCTGCTCGTTCACGCTGTGTTGAAACAAAACCTGAAATCAGTGAGACATTTTTGTGATTTAAAGTGACTCGGCATAGGTGTTCTGCGTCTTCTTTCTTCTTTTCTTAATAGGTAAACTGTCACAAATTACGCAACAGAATAATCTTACATCATACCAGAAGGGAAACTTGCGGTTTCAACAGATAACAAAAATCAGAGACAAAAAAACAAACAGTAAGAACAGAGAACACCAAACGCGTCCTCCTTTTTGCGACCTGAACGTGGTCACCCGGTCAGGAACTGCGCTACTCAGGAGCCCGCACTCGCTTGGTCAGTTTTTTCAAGGCCTCTCATTCACACAAGCAGACATTCAAGACAGAATAAAAAATCCCAACATTCCCAAAAAACCTGACTGACTGACTGAGGGGTAGGTATTTTCAGTCTCTGCTTATACCTTTTAAGTCTTCCGAGACTTACTAGGACCACCCCGAGAGTTGATCAGACTCTCAAGTGCTTATTCCAGAATCCCGACTGACTGACAGGCTGACTGAATAGAAGAAGAATTCTACTATGCCGGGACACTCCACCCCCTCTTCAGCTCCTGCCCAATCGGGGCAGTGGGAGCCCGAGAAGCAGCAGCCGGCCAGGAATAAAAGCGGCGTCCCTGCTCGCAGAGACGCCGCTGCCGGGACACTCCACCCCCTCTTCAGCTCCTGCCCAATCGGGGCAGTGGGAGCCCAAGAAGCAGCAGCCGGCCAGGAATAAAAGCGGCGTCCCTGCTCGCAGAGACGCCGCTGCCGGGACACTCCACCCCCTCTTCAGCTCCTGCCCAATCGGGGCAGTGGGAGCCCGAGAAGCAGCAGCCGGCCAGGAATAAAAGCGACGTCCCTGCTCGCAGAGACGCCGCTGCCGGGACACTCCACCCCCTCTTCAGCTCCTGCCCAATCGGGGCAGTGGGAGCCCGAGAAGCAGCAGCCGGCCAGGAATAAAAGCAGCGTCCCTGCTCGCAGAGACGCCGCTGCCGGGACACTCCACCCCCTCTTCAGTTCCTGCCCAATCGGGGCAGTGGGAGCCCGAGAAGCAGCAGCCAGCCAGGAATAAAAGCGGCGTCCCTGCAGGGCGCGCCCGCGCCTGGCAGGCCCGCGCCTGAGGGCCTCGCCAGAGGGCCCTTTGGCGTGGCCCTTAGGCGCGGCACGAAGGCGAAAAGAAGGAAACATCCAAGGGAATCAGCAGCGCTGACAGCATCCCAACGGATCCCGACAAAGGAGCAGACCGAGGAGAAGGACATCACAACCGCAAGTAGAACTCTCACAGAACATAACACATCTCACACCACCAAACTCCCTCTTCCACAACACACTCCCTAATAGCTCCGGCCTTCCCTCCACGGGACAGGCTCCCGCACCAAGGCGACCGCCACAGATTCAGCTCTCCCTCCGCGGGACAGGCTCCCTCCACGGGACAGGCTCCCGCACCAAGGCGACCACCACAGATTAAGCTCTCCCTCCGCGGGACAGGCTCCCTCCACGGGACAGGCTCCCGCACCAAGGCGACCGCCACAGATTCAGCTCTCCCTCCGCAGGACAGGCTCCCTCCATGGGACAGGCTCCCGCACCAAGGCGACCGCCACAGATTCAGCTCTCCCTCCACGGGACAGGCTCCCTCCACGGGACAGGCTCCCGCACCAAGGCGACCGCCACAGATTCAGCTCTCCCTCCACGGGACAGGCTCCCTCCACGGGACAGGCTCCCGCACCAAGGCGACCGCCACAGACTCGGCTCTTCCTCCACGGGACAGGCCCCCTCCACGGGACAGGCCCCCTCAACAGGGCAGGCTCCCTCCACGGGACAGGCTCCCTCCACGGGACAGGCTCCCGCACCGAGATGACCTCCACAGATCCGGCTCTCCCTCCACGGGACAGGCTCCCGCACCAAGTACAGCTCTCCCCAAGCAGACAACAGACGAAGACCTAAGGAGACAGGCATAACCCTAACAGAACATCACAAACTACCAACATGCACGCCACATACTTCCTCCCTCTCTACCTACTTGTCACACAACTCCTCCCACCTACCACACACCTCCACTACCCACAAGCAAACACAACATGGTACCCTCCAACTGCATTGCCATATTTCGAACCACAACACACACACAAAGAAACACTCGGAACTTCCCAAGCAAAGCGCCCAAACAGACACAAATCAAACCCCAACACCGGCACAAAGGAAGCACATGTAACAACAACCTCCTCAACAAAGACAACAACAATTGAGCTCATAAACGCCAGATCCGTCTGCAACAAGATACACACTCTTGTAGACCACATAGAAGAGCGACAGCCTGACATAATATGCATCACAGAGACATGGCTCAACCCTACCGACAATGTACTACTCAACCAACTAGTACCGAACAACTACTCAGCGTACAACTGCCCACGGACCCACAAGCGTGGAGGAGGAGTCCTGATAATAGCAAAAACAAAACTTAAGTTCAAGACACAGAACCTCACAGATACACAGCAATGTAACACAATTAGCATCAAGAACAAGAACATTGCAATCTGCCTAACCTACAGAGCACCCCGCGCTCCACCCGACGAACTAGCCTTCACACTCAAAGAAGCCTGTGCCATAACAACAAACAACAAACCAGCGCTACTAATCGGAGACTTCAACCTCAAGTCCGCCAATACAAAAGATGCAGAGGCCTTCCTTCAAGCAATGACCTCACTTCAATTCACACAGATAATCAATGCACCAACACACAGACTTGGATCATCCCCAGACCTCATCTTCGCATCAAACTACCTAACATCAAGAGACCTAATTTCTACACCCACCATCACCCCAGTGCCATGGTCTGACCATTACTTAATCGAGACAAAGCTGCGATCACAAGAGGACCAGACAAACGAAAGAGCGAACATCTCACACACACAAAGACGATTCAAGTCCTTTGACAGGGACGAATTCATACAGGACACAATACAACACTTGAACATTGACACAGAGGACCTGGAGGAACAAGTTTCCAACTGTAACAGCATATTAGCTAACGCCGCCAAACCATCCGGTGGCGGGACCGAGAAACAACACCACAACAAGAGACAAAACAAGCCATGGTACTCAGCAAAAATACGACAGGAAAAGAGGGAGCTCAGGAAGATTGAACGGAGATGGAGAAAAAACAAAGCAACTTCCGACCAACATCTTTACCTAACAAAGCAAAAACAATACAATGAACACATCAACCAATCAAAGAAGGAATTCCACACAAACATGATAAATACTTCCATCAACAAACCCAGAGAACTTTTCGAAATAGTAAAGATCCTCACAAAAGAGCAAGCAACAGAAGGGGAAGTACAAGTTGATCCACAGAAATTCGCCGACCACATCAAAGACAAATTTCACTCCACAGAGCGAACAACACCCAGTGGAACCAGCAGAACGAACGTACACTCCAAAACCAGGGGCACATTCTACTCACCCTCAACAGAACAGATATCCCACATCATCTCCACAATCAACACAAGCACTGCTCCTACAGACCCATGCCCAGTGTCATGGGTCAAAGCCACCAAATCAAGCTTCATCCCAACCATTCATAAAATGGTACACAACTCACTCACTCAAGGACTCATGCCAAAGCAACTAAAGCTTGCCTCAGTAAGACCAATCACAAAGAAAACAACTCTCGACAAAAAAGATCCAGCAGCATACCGACCAATCTCCAGCATACCCTTCCTCGCAAAAATAATCGAAAAAACGGTTCAACTACAACTTCAGGAACACATCGACAAACATGAAACACTCGACGACAACCAACACGGATTTCGTCCCAACCATGGAGTCGAAACACTACTGATCTACCTCTTCGACAGCATCCTAAGAATAATTGACAACACCAGGAATGGAATTATAATGATCTTCATCGACATCTCCTCAGCTTTCGATACAGTTGACCACAATACGCTCCTGGAGAGACTAAAGAACACTGGTATACACGGTATCACATTGAAATGGTTCCACTCGTACCTAACCGAAAGATAGCTACAGGTCAAGGTGGGACACGACACCTCCCGACCCATAAATGTCCAACAAGGAGTACCGCAAGGATCCGCACTCTCAGCACTCCTATTTAACATCTACATCCAACCAATATGCAACATTATGAAAGAGAACAACATTCAATACACAATATACGCAGACGACATCATGATATACACCCCGATATCAATCGACAACCCGGACTTCTCTAAGATAACAGACTGCCTTACCCAAATGACGAGTTGGTGCCAAAACAACAACCTCGCAATAAACTACAACAAGACCGAAGCTTTAATCATCACTCGGAACCAAAGCTTCATACACCCACCAAACATAAAGATACAAAGCACTACGATACCGATAAGATCAGAGGTGAGATACCTTGGGGTTACTCTGGACAATAAACTCAATCTCAAACCACACATAGACAAATCAATCCAAAAAGCCTACTACAAGATGCGAATCATCAGGAGACTGAAACCACTCCTCGCCCCAGAACACTTCCATACCGTCTGTCAAGCACTGATAACCCCACTACTGGACTTCTGCAATCCGATATACCTTGGACTACCGAAACAAGCCCTCAAACCACTCCAACTGGCACAAAACACTGCAGCACGAATCATATCCGGAGCTGCAAGGCAGGAGCACATCACACCTACCTTAAAGGACTTACACTGGCTTCCAATCAGTGCACGCATCAGATACAAGACTATCATAAACCTATTTAAGATAAAACAGCACACATCAGCCAACAGCCTCCACACACTCATACAACCAGAAACCAGCACACGTCCTAGAAGAAAACAAACACACAACCGAGTCAGTACCCCAAGTGAATACAAGCACACACGCAAGGACACAACAGACAGAGCACTCTCCATGGCTGCTCCAACAATATGGAACAATCTACCGGACGATTTGAGGGCAACTCCAGACCTCAAAGACTTCAGAAAACAGCTGAAAACCATGCTGTTCATAGAGCACTATGGACACATCACATAACCTAAGAGAATGTATAACAGCACACCATACCGCCTAACACTGTATGTATATAAAATGTGTTTTTAGCACCACTGTAGATAGCCCACTTTGTACATAGCTCAAACAAATCTAGCACACAACCCAGCCCACACACAACTAAGTTTCACCCTCACTGCATGTATAACACACCCACTTTACCTGATTGCTTGCTGTGATACCACCTTGATTATTAAGATAAGGCGGTTTAGAAATACTGTTAAATAAAATAAAATAAATACTCACCAGATCTGGTACCAGAAACAGGTCATGGGTTGAATTCTGGACTCCCCTCAGGTTCAGAAGTGTAGGCCGGCTGGAACCAGCAGTCTGTCGAGGCGAGAAGGAATCCCTCCGATGCAAGACGACCGGCGGCGCCTGGGTGTTCCTTTGCGATCACTCAGAGCGTGGCTCCAGCCGGGCTAGACCTGGAGGCAAAAACTGTAGTATATTCACTTGAATACCATCTCCCCCATGCATCAGGCCAATGCACCAAAATGTTGTGGCTGATTGTATTCAAAGAATTATACCAGGAGTCAGTTTGCAGAATTCAAACCAAATTTTAATGTGTCACACAGTCTCAGCTGGAACAAATCCAAAACAAAGGCTGAGCCCCGAGGTGCGCTCGGAGCTTGCTTATATACATTCTCACATATCCATTTTCATCATTAAATCAAAGTAAATTCTCTATTGGCTACTAAAGCAGTGACCCTTCTATTGGCTACTCTTTCTCCACTCCAGCACTAGTTTCAAGTGGGGGTAGGTAATTCAATACTGTTATAGATACATTTCTATGAATGAGGCATACCAGAGGCCGGGCTAATTTCTGGGGGCTACCACACCACGAGGCGATTCTCTGGCCTAACACGATTATAGCCTCACTTTCCCAGCATTCCACGAGGCGATTCTCTGGCCTAACACGATTATAGCCTCACTTTCCCAGCATTCCACGAGGCGATTCTCTGGCCTAACACGATTATAGCCCCACTTTCCCAGCATTCCATGAGGCGATTCTCTGGCCTAACACGATTATAGCCTCACTTTCCCAGCATTCCACGAGGCGATTCTCTGGCCTAACACGATTATAGCCTCACTTTCCCAGCATTCCATGAGGCGATTCTCTGGCCTAACATGATTATACCCTCACTTTCCCAGTGAGGGAATTGATGGAAAAATTAAACTGTTATTTTGTTTTTTTCACAAATGAATAACCACGCATAAGAAAAGCTTGTATAAACTGATATTGCTTATCAATCCTGGACCAGCTGTCTTCACTCCTCTCTCAGCAGTCCCCCTTTTCCCCCTCCTTTCTGCCTCCTTTCGTTCAGTAGGTCAAGGAGCACATAGCTCCTGTACAACTGAGATAATGGAGGATTGCGAGACTGAGGTGTTTTTTTTACCACTTCCTTAGTCTCTTTGTCAACCTAATATTCCTCTCTTAAAACTGACAACTTAGTTTATCTTGCTTTCTCTTAAAAAACTGACAATTGATCTTAACACCCCCTGAAATACACATCCACTCCCACTTTCTGAAGAAAGGCTTCCCCCCACCCCCCTTCTTCTAACTCACCCTATCTCTGCAAAGCAAGCTGGTAAAGCCAAATAGTGCATAGGAATAGTTTGAAATTATACGGTAGAAGAAAATATAGAAGAATGAAAGTTAAGCTTGAGCACATGAATAAATAATCTAAGATGAGATTTCTTTAATGTGTTCCATCTGCTGCCAGTAAAAAAAAACAAACCCAATAATAGCTCACTTAGTAGCTAAATCATTCTTAGATAATGAAGCTACATTTCTAATTAGTGCCTGGTTTTAAATATGCTTTTCTAAGATTTTGTAGTAAATATTCACAGTAAAGCTCTGTTCTAATCTGCTTTAACTTCCGTTTTCAGTCTTGTACTGTAGTTTCTGTCAGTAATAGAAGTTATCAGTGGCTATTGTTTTCGGGTTGAATTGGTGATGTGTATATACAGCATATAAATGTTTTACATGAATCATTTTAGTTCTTTTTAGGTTACATATATAGTCAGACTACTTGCAGGAGATATATATATATATATATATATATATATATACTCGTGACGGTATCCCCTAGTGGCCAAAGGCGGTAAGGGCATGCAGTACAACATATTTATTTTCAAGGAGCCTGGGGGATTTTGAGGCCAAAATGGAGATTGGTCTAAGGTATTTCAGCTCCTTGTGAGAACTCAATAATTAAGCCACGAGTGTAGGGAAACAAGGCTTTTATTTCCCCTCTGTGCAAGGGTTCATTAAGACACTAGAAATCAAAGAATGTCCTTTGTTCATAAAGGTTCCAGTAATAAGCAGGTAAAACCAATTGTTAATATCTTCACAATTAGTTGAAAGGGTTAAAGGGAGGAATTCAATTCATTCCAGGGCAAAGCAATTAAACAAGACTTCTTCTTATTTACAAGGTTGCTATGGATTCTAGGCTAGAAGCCATACACAAACTACAATCCATCGTTTCTTCCTGAGGAATGGGAATAGTGTTTGCATCTTCTATTTCCATAAATTCAGCTTCATTACTTTCCCCCTCAGAGCACACGCTGTCCCTGGCAGTTACAGCTTTACATGTACTGTCTCTGGTATCTTGCCTCCAATAAGACTGTGTTTTAAAGTCTTTTGGTAGTTCTTCAAACCACCCTGGTTTCTTTCCTCTTCTTACAAACAGAGTTTTAGTTTTAGCAGTGCTTTTAGGAGTTAAGCTTTCTTTAGCAGGAATAAAACTTCCATACCTTGAGTTTCTGTAGCTTGAAGCTCTGGAGCCTTCTCTCTCATGAACGTCTCTGTGACAACAGGTTTTCTGTCGGTAGCTTCTGGGCAGTGCTGGACTTCCTGAAAGCTTAGTAAAACCTGGTGCGGATTCTCCAGCTCTATGCTTTAGTGACAAAGTAGCTTTGTTAGAAACCCCTTCCCTATGGGTACCTGGTAAAGCTTGTTCAGCATACTCCAATGCCAGCAGGCTTTCCTCCAAGCCTGGCTCTCTGTGTACGTCTCTCAGCTTTGGACTCAGGAACGTTGCTTGAGCAGGGAGTGGCATACCCTCCAGCCTGACTGCTTTCCTTGGCAGATTCCCTCTGAACAGCGGCTCTCGTAGCTTGACCCCTCTGAACTCTACCTCTGTGAATTCTGACCTTTTGGGCTTGCTCAGGGAGGATTCCTTCCTTCAGGTCTCACCCTCCTTCTTCAGCCATAATCCTTGTTCCTTCTCTTCCTGCTGCTCTAGCTTCTGCTGCTTCTTCTCCTTCCACTTCTCCTTCTCCTTCTGCTGTGCTAGCATTAAGCTTCTGTTTATAAAGGGATCTTCCCTTTGAATCTCCCGGGCTCATTTCCACGTGCAACTGGTTAGCTCTCCTAGCCTCATTAGCCTTTGTAGAATCACTCCTGCCCCCTCTAGCTGTGCTTTGAGGTAATTGCACACCTAGAGCTCTGTGAAAAACAGAGTTTCTTTTCAACTCTGCATCTTTATTGGCACCAGCCTCATGACAATATATATATTGGGTGTAAAATTAAAGAAGCTAAAAACTGCATTGTAAGAAGTTCTAAAACGTCCTCGGCTGCCCCCCCCCCCCCAGGAGGGAGCAGAGCTAGCAGTTCTAAAGAAAAGCAAGATACCCCTTATATGGGTTATGCCAGGGGAAGAGACAGGAAAGGGGTATGTTCAGAGAAAAAGGATAAAAGTAAGGTAGCCCGAGCAAGTATAGGGGGTGGGCATGATGCTGTGAAGGTACCCGCTGTCTAGACAACGTATTGCACAAGAAATCTGCTTCACAACTATTCCTCTCTGAGTCTTATTGATCATAGTGGCCATAGGGAAATTGGCTATAGGTAAAAGTATTTCTAACAGCTTGGGGGCTCGTTCCGCGATCCCACCACAGGAGGGGGACTCCTGCTGGGAAAGAACAGGAAGACGCGTCCTGTTGAGTTCAACAGTCTCGCTTCCCTCCCTGCTGAGAGATTCCCCTGCTGGCTGGTAATGATCCCGGAGCTAAACAAAGAACAAAGGTGTTGTGAACCAGAGTGTGAGAAGTGATAAATTAAAGGCACTGCAGAAGCAACCAAGAAAATTCTGTGCACGGACCAAGGTAAGAAAAAGTGGGACTTTTTTGTAATTACCTTGGTGGTTGGGCCATTCTATCGGGTACTGAGAGTGCTTGTGTGTGAGTGAGACATACAATTGCGTATGAAGCGAGTGTGTAGTCTTGATCCGTGGTTCTGTATTCCCGCGAGGGGGGCAGCCAGAGACGGATGAGGCGAAGAGGCAGAGCAAGTGCAATAAGTCTCAGTGGGATAATAAATAGATAGAATGGGGGGGAAGCCTAAGTTTTAAAAAGGGGTAGGGAGAGGGAGCTAGGAAAATGAAGCTAGCTGATATTCCCTCAAATAGTCCCTTGGGTAGGATGTTGAAGCACTGGAAAGAGAATAAGCTAACCAGGGATAAGGATAGGCAAAAGATGATTGTATATTGTTGTTTTATCTGGACCCAAGAGAGTATCCGCTCTCCTGCTGTATTTTGGCCCAAGTATGGGGCAGAGGAGGACTGGATCTGTCAAGCTTTAAATATATATGTAAAAAGTAAACCAGGGGTGGGGAATGAGGAAGTCCAGTATGCAGAGTGTTGGTGTGGGGAGGGTTCAGAGCAGATCTTCTCCTTGAGAACTAAGCCTAGGAGAAGTAAGGGAAAAAATGAGAATCGGGGTAAGTTATGGGACTCATTAGAATACTTACCCCCTCCTTATCCCACTGCCCCTCCAGTCCACAACCTCCCTGGTCCTCTGGCTCTGCCAGACTTACCCCAAGGTGAGCACGGAAGGCAAGAAGCAAGGGAAGAGGAGGATCAGGGTGATTTCTCACTCCACACAAGAGCAGATGGGCTGGGTTCCAAGCTGAAGGACGAGGAGAGTATCCGAATGGACTCAGACCCTGGGTCCAGTTCTGAAGATATTGAAGAGGAAAGGAAGGAAACTAAGGAAGTTCAGGTGAAAAATGAAAGGAAAAACTCATCCAGAGAAAGACCAAGATAAAAAAGAATGAAGAATGCAAAGAGGGATGGTTAGTGGATCTGTCTGAAAGTATACTAGAAAAATCACCCATGTACCCCTTACGGGAGGTGCCAATGAGTCAGAACAATGTGGGTTATGTAAATTCTCCCCTGACCAGTCTGGAAGTTAGGGATTTTAAGAAAGAAATGAAGTCCCTGATTGAAGATCCCCTAGCTTTAGTGGAACAGATGGACCAGTTCTTGGGTCCTAACATTTATACTTGGGGGGAGTTAATGTCACTATTGAGTAGTCTCTTCACTAGTGAGGAGCGAGGAATGACACGGGGAGCAGCCATGAGAATTTGGGACCGGGAGAACTCTGGGGCAGGAACCACTGAGGACATTCCTTCCTCTGAACAAAAATATCCTTTCGGGACCCTGGGTGGAATAATCTAAGAGATGACTATAGACGCAATATGAGGGACCTCCAAAATTTAATAATCAAGGGTATGAGGGAGGCAGTCCCGCGATCCCCAAATCTGACAAAAGCCTTTGAGACCCTCCAGGAAAAGGAGGAAACCCCCTCAATTTTCCTGGAGAGACTGAGGGATCGCATGCGAAAATATTCAGGCCTAGACCCTGATGACCCTATCTGCCAGACCTTACTCAGAGTAAATTTTGTGACCAAATCTTGGTCAGATATAAGGAAGAAATTAATTAGAGCACTGGGAGACAAGGTCATTTGAAGACCTAATAAGGGAGGCCCAGAAGGCATTTGTAAAAAGAGAAGATGAAAAGCAAAAGCAGAAGAGCCGACTCATGGTAACCATGGCCAGGAGGTGTTAAAGAAGGGTGGACTGGACCAAGGAAAGAATATGAGAGGTGGGAAGAGGGGAAGAGGGTCAGGAAGAGGTATGGGTAGAGGCAGAGGGGTCGGAAGGGAGAGGGGTCCCCAATGGGAGGGTCTTCAGGCTAGATGTTACCACTGTGGAGAACAAGGACATTTTAAAAGGGAATTTCCTAGATTGAGAGATGAGGAAGAAGCAGCTATGATGGCTTATGGAGAAGAATAGGGAGGTCAGGGGTCTTCTAAATCGCGGTCCTACCGGGAGCCCTTGATAAATCTGAAGGTAGGACCTTAGAGGGAGGAAGTGGCGTTCCTTATAGATACAGGGGCGGCGAGATCTTCATTACATTTTAAACCACGGAGAACAACACTGACTAAAGATCAGTTGGTGGTCCCGGGGGTGAAGGGGGAGGACTTTGCTGTCTCCGTCTTTGAGAAAATGACCATAGAATGTGACCAGGAGCAGGTCCAAGGGGACCTGTTGTTTATACCTGGAGTTGGTAGCAACCTTCTAGGGAGGGACCTCATAGTGATAGGATTGAGGTTGGAGATAGCCGACCACCAAATAATGCCTGTTATAGGAATCCTGACCGAGGAAAGTGAAAAGGAAATTGACCCGCAAGTATGGGTGCAGGAGGGAAATAGAGGGAGGCTACAGATACCCCCATTGAAAATAACATTGAAAAAGGAAGGAGAAGTAGTGAGGCAAAGTCAGTACCCAATCCCGTCAGAAGGATGGAAGGGACTGACCCCAGTAATAAAGGGCCTAGTAAGAGATGGGTTACTAGAGCCCTGCATGTCTCCCTACAACACCCCCATCCTGCCCGTAAGGAAGCCAGACGGAACATACCGGCTGGTGCAGGATTTAAGGAGCTTGAATCAGATTGTCCAGGCCCGGCATCCTGTGGTTCCTAATCCCTACACCTTACTGAGCAAAATT
This sequence comes from Ichthyophis bannanicus, assembly GCA_033557465.1. Taxonomy (NCBI): domain Eukaryota; kingdom Metazoa; phylum Chordata; class Amphibia; order Gymnophiona; family Ichthyophiidae; genus Ichthyophis; species Ichthyophis bannanicus. The sequence goes on from CM066032.1 coordinate 56,346,284, forward strand.
CCACATGAACATAAATGGTTCAGTGAGGTGGATTTGAAGGATGCTTTTTGGACATGACCCCTCTCTGTCGAAAGCAGAGATTTGTTTGCTTTCGAGTGGGAAAACCCAGACACAGGCAGGAAACAGCAGTATAGGTGGACAGTACTCCCTCAGGGGTACACGGAATCCCCAAATCTATTCGCCCAGGTACTGCAACAGGTCCTAGAGGACTTTGCGATACCTGAGGAGGTGAAGCTTCTCCAGTATGTGGATGATCTTTTGATCTCTGGAACTAAAGAAAAGATAGTGTCAGCAGCCACTAATGACTTATTAAACTTCCTGGGAAAACAAGAGTTAAGGGTGTCCAAAAATAAGCTGCAGTATGTTCAGAGGGAGGTTCAATACCTGGGCCACTTAAGCAGTGAGGGAAAGAGAAAGTTGAACCCCGAACGGGTAAAAGGTATAACGGAATTACCCTTAGCAATGACTAAGAAGGAGTAATTAAAAAGTTCTTAGGACTGACTGGATATTGCCAGCTGTGGATAGATTTCTATGCACAGAAGACCAAGGGCCTATACTTGAAACTATTAGAAAAAGAACCTAATAGATTGATCTGGAAGGGGGAGGAAGAGGAACTGATCAGGCAATTGAAACTGTCTGGTAGAAGCCCCAGTTTAGGCTCTACCCTCATTAACCAAACCGTTCTATCTCTTTGTCACTGTGGATAAAGGGACTGCATTAGGAGTCCTCACCCAAAAGTGGGCAGGGAAAAGACAACCAGTAGCATACTTGTCAACAGTCTTAGACCCAGTATCCCGGGGATGGCCAGAATGTGTCCAGGCAGTAGCTGCAACAGCTCTACTGGTGGACGAGAGTAGAAAATTGACTTTTGGGGGATCCCTGGTAGTGAGTACCCCACATCAGGTGAGAACCATTCTGAGCCAATGGGCTGGGAGGTGGCTCACTGATTCCCAAATCCTAAAATATGAGGCAATTCTCATGGAAAAGGATGATCTCATACTAACTACAGAGCAATGTCTTTCTCTGGAAAGGAGAAGGGGAGGCTGTGGAACCTGAGCATGACTGCTTGGATGTGATAGAGTACCAGACAAAGGTACATCCAGACCTGAGTGATATTCCCCTTCATGCAGGGGAGTGATTGTTCATTGATGGGTCTTCCAGGATTATAGGAGGGGAGAGGCATATCTTTATCTTTATTTAAAACTTATTATACCGCCTAAACCAAGAGGTATGCGGCGGTTTACAATAAAAACAAAGGAGACTACTGAAGAAAAGAAACAGAAAGGAACGCCATTTGTTTACAAAAGGGACAGCAGTAGAAAAGAGAAGAAAAAGTACAGCAAAAAGAGCAAAAAAGAAGGGAAGGGAAACAATCAGTTGCCGACAGGAGGAGGAGAAGGAAGATCAAACGCTGTGCAAAAGAGGTGGGTCTTAAGATTGGCTTTAAAGGTGCGGAAAGAAGATTCCAGACACAAAGCTAATAGCAATGAGTTCCAGAGACGGGGACCAAGGAAAAAGAAAGCAGAGGAACGTGTGGATTCGAGACGAGCCCTAGAAGGAGGTGGAAGAAAAAGGCAATTAGCATGAATCGATCTAAGAGCTCTAGAGGGGCAATGGAAGTGAACCAGATCAGAGAGATAGAGTGGGACACCAGTGTGCAAGGCCCTGTGAACAAAAGTCAGAACCTTATATTGGATACAAAAGGGATAGGCAACCAGTGTAACTGAATGAGAAGGGGGGTGACATGGGCAGATTGGGACGTATTGGTCAGAAGACGGGCAGCAGTGTGATGGACTAATTGGAGGCGGCAAAGCTGAGTGAGTGGGAGACCGGCCAGGGAAGCGTTACAATAGTCTAAACGAGAGACAACGAGGGAAAGAAGAAGTGTAGTCATGGAAGAAGGGGAGAGAAAAGGCCGGACTGCACAAAGTTGTCGTAGTGTACAGAAGGAACGTTGGACAACAGAAGAAACGTGATCTTTTTTTTTTTTTTAATTCTTTATTTTCGTTTTATAACAACAAAGGAAAGGAAGACATACAGCTAAAAGACAGATACATACATAGAATGAGATACATACACCAAAGTAAACCCCAACCACCCCCCTCCCCCCTGCTTCTTCTCTAGAATACTAATCATTCCCGAAACGGGCATGTACTGACATTATTGTGTTACAAAGCCAAACGGTGATCTGAAACATGATGAGTGTACATTAAACAGACATGTCGGAGCAATGAGCAGATTGTACATAATCATTGAGCATCTGCCATTTAGACAAGCGGGAGTGAGTTTGGGTATGGGGAATAGCTCTCCGAGATATCTGCTCATATTTACTATAGAGGCAGACAAGGTTCCACCATTCATTAACAGTAAGTCGAGAGCTATCCTTCCAATTCCTCGTGATTAAACAGATAGCTATACCCAGCATGAAATCAAGGAGAAAGCGACCCTTCTTAGGAAGAGAGGGGACCTCCGCCACTGAGCGGAGTCCCACAATCTTCCAAGAGAGAGGCTCGTGGAGGTGTAAGATAGATTGAATACGACCCCAGACCCGTCCCCAGTAAACCTGTAGTTGAGGACATTCATAAATAACATGAGCAAGGGTTCCCACAGCAGCGTGACAAGACCAACACTGGTCCCTAGCGGTTGTGTGCCATTTGGCTATTCTTTCTGGAGTATAAAAGCATCTATGTGCAAAAAAGAAGAGAGTTTGGGTAACTGAGGCGGATCGGGAAACCCGCACTACTTTGCTCCAGAAAAAGCTCCATTGCACAGGGGTTAAAGTGGTTTGCAGTTCGCGCTCCCAGGCCTGTTGAGCTCTACAAGTAGCAGTATCTGTACCCTGACATAATAGTTTATAAAAATTAGAGGCTACCCCAGGTGTGCTACTAATAGAGTGAATTAAGTCTAACAGCCCGTCCTCTGTAGAGACAGAGGGTGGCAGGATTCGAGCGCTTTTGAGGCAGTGTTGGAGCTGCATCAATTGAAAGTAATGTTTCGCTGGTAACGCGAATTCCTTTTGTAAATCAGAAAAGGTTTTCCAACGAGCTGCAGAGAAGAGCTGTTGGGGTGTCCAGATCCCCCTAGAGTACCAGGGTTTCCATGCTATCGTTCTATTTAGGACTTGAATTCTAGGGTTATTCCACAGCGGGAGTCCGTCCAGAGGACATACATTTGGGCCCAGTGATAGGATGAGAGTATTAAAGGCCGCAAGAGTATCAACAATCATTGGGGGATGGCGGGTGTCTACCTGATGGGACATACCGGGGAGATGGATCAGCGGAATTGGGTTACTAAGCTCCTCTTCTATATCAAGCCAAACTGGTCTGCTGTCTGTCGAGGCGTCTAGCCATCGGGCACCTTGCTTAAGTAAGAAGGCTTGATGATATTTGAGAAAATCAGGAAAGCGGGTACCCCCTAGTTCCTTCGCAGACTGTAGTTTTTGCTTAGCTATCCTTGGTGGTTTGCCCTGCCAGAGATAGCGGACGAGAAGGCCCTCTATATCTTTGTAGGTGCGTAGCGGAAGTAAGCATGGCAGCATTTCTAAAATATAGTTCACCTTGGGGACTATCATCATTTTCACAGTTTCTAGGCGGCCCCACCATGTAAGAGATAAGGGAGACCATCGATTTGTGAGCTCACGGACTTTGGAGACTACCTCTTTAGCATTAAAACTAATAGTGTCTTCTAAAGGAGAACAGTAATGGACCCCAAGATATTTCACCATGCGGGATTGCCAAAGGAAAGGAAAGGCCTGCATGTCAGCCTCATGTACCCAGCGGTTCAGTGGGAATGCTACGGATTTGGTCCAGTTTATTTTATAGCCCGATAGTTGCAAGTATCCATCAATCAGATCCAAAACAGCTGGGACCGAATCAAGGGATACGAAGAGCATAAGGTCATCTGCATATGCAGAGAGTTTAATCTCTCTGTGACTGAAGGGGACACCACGAATACGTGCAGACTGTCTGATAAGGAGGGCAAGGGGTTCAAGAGCAAGATCAAATAGTATTGGTGAGAGGGGGCAACCTTGACGCGTGCCTCTTTGGAGATGAAAAGGCTGAGATTTAATAGCATTTACACAAATACTGGCAACGGGTTGAGTGTACATGACTTGGAGATATTGGAGGAAGCCCTCTCCAAAGCCATACCATCGGAGAACAGCAAATAAGAAGGGCCATTCTAGGCGATCAAAGGCTTTTTCAGCATCGAGGGAAAGACCCACCCAAGGGTGGTCTAAGTTGGCAGCACTAGAGAGCACATGGCACAAAGTTCGAGCATTGTCAGCGGTGGAGCGGCCGGGTATAAAACCGCATTGGTCGGGATGGATTAAGGTGGCCATCCTGTCAGACAGCCGGGAGGCCAAGATCGTTGCGAAGATCTTATAATCGGCATTAAGTAGGGAGATTGGACGATAGTTGGCGGTTAGCAGCGGGTCTCTGCCTTCTTTCTCAAATACTACCACATTAGCTGCAGAAAAGGATCCCAAAGAGGATGTATCTACCGCGAGGGCAGTAAAATAGAGTTTTAAATAGGGTACTAAATCTGCACTGAACGTATTGTAGAATTCGGTTGGGAGACCATCAGGCCCTGCGGCTCGACCCGAGGCTGTGCGTTTTAGGGCAGATTGGATCTCTGAAGTAGAGAAAGGTTCATCTAGCGCATCCCTATCAGCTTCAGAAAGGGTCGGCCGCTGAATATCAGAAAACAATCGCTCGAAGGTCTCAGAGGAGAAATCACATTCAGATTGATAGAGACGGGTATAGAAATCCCGAAAGAGTTCTGCAATATCGGAGTCTGTGGTCAGTATGCCCCCTCCCTGTGGGGCTCTGAGGGCCGCTACGCGTTTGGCTTCTTTTTGACCTTTCAAGGCGTTGGCTAAAAGTCGACCGGCTCGGTTGCTTTCACGGTAGTATGTCCCTCTTTGAAGCTCAATACTCTTAGAAGCTGCAGTTGAGAGGATTGCATTATATTGAAAACGGAGACGCTGTAAGCGAACTAAGACGCATGGATCAGTACGTGAAGTTAGAACTCGTTCGCCTGCTTTGATTTGTTGGTCTAGTATAAGGAGCTGCTGTTTGTGTTGTTTCCGCAGGCGAATTTGATAACTGGTGATCGTTGCACGAATGGCCGCTTTGAAACCCTCCCACCAAGCCCAATTTGCAGTATCCTGGGGTAAATTAAAAGAGAAGTAATCCTGTATGGCTGCACGAAGTTCTAACTGGAACTCTGGCTGAGTTAATAGGGCTCTATCAAAGAACCAGGCCCCCGAATTCCCTTGGGGTACAGTAGTGTGTAACTGAAAAGAAATAGCAGCATGATCTGAGATATGTTGGGAGTGAATCTTTGCAGTGTCCACCTGAGGGACCAACAGTTTTGATATGAGAAAGAAATCTATACGAGACTGGGATTTATGAGGGGAAGAAAAGTAAAGTCAAGCTCATTGGGGTGTAGTAACCTCCAGAGATCGACTAAACCAAGATCTTTGATCACCGAGGTAAGCGTGGTATGACTCTTGGGGGGACCACTTGTCCTAGGCGGTTGTTTGTCAATCAAGGGATCAAGAACTAAATTGAAATCCCCCCCTATTATCAATGAGGTATTAGCAGAGGCTTGCGCAACCTGAGCAATGGTAGCAAAAAAGGCAGGATCATCCACATTAGGAGCATAAAGGCATATACATGTAACTTCAAGGTTATCTATCTTAAGATGGGCTCTGGACCATCTACCTGCTGTATCTGAACTAGTCGCAATAATAGTAGCATGCAGAGATTTCCTAACCAGTATGGCAACCCCACATTTCTTAGAAACGGCTGGAGAATAGGCGGCCACCATGTAAGGTTTAATATTGAGTTTAAGAGTTTCCTTCGAATTTAAATGCGTTTCTTGGAGGAAAATCAGATCCGCAGCTTCATGACTTAGATAGCTTAGGATTTTCTTCCGTTTTATCGGATTATTGATTCCTTTTACGTTCAATGATAAAATCTTACATGGTGCCATCGAACAGTAATAGACATTTTAGATATGAGCGCTGGAAAACATTCAGCATAATCAGACACTGTACAAAAATGATATAATCACCGAGTCTGCAGACTAATACACCCCATATTGAAAAGTATGTACCAAAGTAACCTAGAGAAGAAGCAAAACCCCCAATGAAAATGGCGACCATATGTCTGCGGGAGGAGGCCCTAGAGAGGAAATAAACATAAAAGAGAAAAAAAAAAAAGAAAAACACCAGAGTCCATAATTAACACTGTCTCTGATACTCATCGAGGCTACGATGGGTAGATGGAGTCGGGTCACAGATATCATCAAGATAAGGCAACAAACCGCCTTCGGCAGGCTTTTGCTGAGCCACGTCAAATCCAATATGGCAGGCACAGCGGACATGAGAATACTGGCAGGAATATCCTGGAAGTCAACGCATCAAGTCGGCTTCTTTAGCATCCAAAAACTCCGCTAGTAGATCAGGGTCCTCAAATGTTCTTGTCTGATTGTGAAGCGTGACTCGGAGTTTGGCCGGGTACATCAGGCCATAGCGTGCTTGTAGTTGTTGAAGCCTCGGCCGGAATTCCAGAAAGCGCTTTCGGCGGTCGACCGTGGGTTTAGCCAAGTCAGGATAGAAGGAGACCTTGTGGCTCTCAAACTCCATATGGCCCTTTGCTCGGGAGGCACTAAGAATTTGCTCCACATGTTGATATCTCAAAAGTCGAAAGATGATAGGCCGCGGGGTCTTCCTGTTGAGCGTTATGTTTGTGGGTACACGATGAGCGCGGTCGATCTCCAATTCTTTGGTAAAGGTAATCTGAAGCAAGGAAGGGAGGATTTTATATAAAAACTCCTTCATGTCTCCCGATTCCGCTCCCTCCGGTATGCCCACGAGTCGTAGGTTGTTGCGGCGCGCTCTGTTATTACCGTCCTCCACTTCTTTCTGCAAGGCCCGCACCTGACGTTCAACTTTGTCGAGTTTGGACAACCGGACCGCGTGGGAGTCTAATATGCTCTCCATTTTGTCCTGACGCGAAGAGAGTCCCTCTAGCCTGCCTTGTAACACACCAAGGTCTTCCCGCAGCGCTCGAAGTGCTTCACCGTTTGACTGCACGAGGTCCTTAACCCCTCTAATCTCCGCGAGGATTTCCTGCTGCATTTCGGGGCCCTCGCGCAAAGCCAGCCCCTTCTGCGGAGACGGTGGTTCAGTTTTGGAGCGCTTGCCGTGAGAAGCCGCTGGAGATCCAAATTCCAGGCGCGTAGGTTTGGTCCCCGCCATCTCACCAATGTGCCCCGGCAAGATCAGAGCAGAAATTCAAGTATGTCCGGTGTTAATTCAGGATTCTGAGTAGGCCTCTCGGGAGCCTCAGCGTTATGCGACCATCCCGCTGGACATCGGGCTCCGCCCAGAAACGTGATCTTTGAAAGTTAAAGCTGAATCCAGAGTGACACCAAGATAGCGCAGGGACGTAACGAGAGGAATAGGACCAGCAGAAAGAGATAGAGCGAGAGTGGGAGTAGGAGCACCAGCAGTGAACCAGATAGCCGAGGTCTTGGACAAGTTAACGTGTAGAAAGTTCTCTGAAAACCAAGAAGAGACAGCGGAAAGACAGACATTGAGGGGACCAATATCAGGCGTGAGAGAACAGGTGTGGGTATGCAGTGGTTAGTAGAATTGGGGGAACCCTTAGGGAATCAGGAAGGTTACTCAATAAGTGGTCAGCATAAACCTGTGAACTCTATGCCCTTAATCAGGCACTCCTCTTACTAGCCCAGAAAGCAGGTACTGTGTACACAGATTCCAGTTATGCCTTTGGAGTGGTACAAACCTTTGGGAAAATCTGGCAGGAAAGAGGTTTAATAAATAGCAGAGGGAAGGAACCAATTCATGAAGAGTTAGTAAGACAAGTCTTAGAAAATTTAATGCTACCAGAGGAAGTGGCAGTAGTGCATGTGCAAGGACATCAGAAAGCAGCCACTGCTGAAGCACAGGAAAACATCCTCTTAGATGAGGCAGCAAAGGAAGCTTCTTTACGCAAGGACATCAGAAAGCAGCCACTGCTGAAGCATGGGGAAACATGCTGGCAGATGAGGCAGCAAAGGAAGCTGCTTTAAGCCCAGATCCCATCACAATACATGTACTGACCCCATCAGTCCCTCCCACAGTGCCCATCCCAAAGTTCTCTGAAAAGGAAGAGCAAGACTTAGGGGAACTAGGGGCTATAAAAACCGAGGAAGGGAGGTGGAGATTGACAGATGGGAGGGAGGTAATAAATAAGCAGATTGCGAAGGCGATCATGAGCATTTTGCACCAGGGAAGCCACTGGGGAGTACAAGTGACGTGCAGCTTAATCCTACAAAAGTATGGATGTGTGGGAATCTATACTATGGCTAAACAGGTGTGCAAGCGGTGTATGATATGTAAAAAGATCAATAAGAAAGTCCTGAAAAGGCGAATCCCGGGAGGGCGAAAGCCTGGCCTAAGACCTTTTCAGAATTGATTTCACAGAACTCCCTAGAGTCGGGAGACTCAAGTATGTCCTAGTAATGGTGGACCACTTGAACGGATGGGTTGAGGCATACCCTATGGCTACGGTAACAGCTGGGGGAGTGTCTAAGGTGTTACTAGAACAAGTGATCCCCCAATATGGAATTACAGAAAGGGTAGATTCCAATAGGGGGAGTCACTTCACCTCCCAGGTGTTACCAGGGGTAATGAAGCAATTGGGTACCACCTGGGATTTACATACCCTGTGGCACCCTTCCTCCTCGGGACGGGTAGAGCGTATGAATCAGACCTTGAAAAAGCAGCTGGCCAAGTTCATGTTGGAGACCAAATTACCCTGGACTAAATGTCTGCCCCTTACATTACTTCGTATTAGAACAGCACCCAGGAAAGATTTGGGGCTGTCTCCATACGAAATGCTGTTCGGGCTCCTTTATTTTGGGGGACAGGGGGAGATCCCCGTAATTGAGACCAATGATATATTTATCCAAAAATATGTGCTGGCACTGTTCTGTTACTTGTCTATCCTCAGGAAACAAGGGCTTCTTGCCCAGACTGCACCCCTTGAGTTTGCTGCCCATTCGATTTGGCCCAGGGAGTGGGTCCTGATTAAGTCATGGAAAGAAACAAAGTTACAGCCTGACTGGGAGGGGCCATACCAAGTCCTGCTCACCACAGAAACAGCAGTACGAACAGCTGAGCGAGGTTGGACCCGCCACACCCGAGCCAAGGGACCTGTCGCAACTCCAGCTCCAACTAGACCCCAGAAGCATGGAGGGTACAGCCAACTGAGGACCCCCTTTTTATAAGACTAAAAAGACATAAGAACATAAGAACATAAGATATGCCATACTGGGTCAGACCAAGGTCCATCAAGCCCAGTATTCTGTTTCCAACAGTGGCCAATCTAGGTCATATGTACCTAGTAGTTTCCCCAAGAAACACAAGTTCCACAATGTTTGTACTGGGTCAAGCATTGATATCTTCGGTCACCTCTTAATAATGGTTTATAGACCTTTCCTCCAGGAACTTGTCCAAACCTTTTTTAAACCCAGCTACACTAACAGCCTTTACTACATCCTCCGGTAACAAATTCCAGAGTTTGATTACACGTTGAGTGAAAAAATATTTTCTTTTATTGGTCTTAAATAGTTTACCCTGTAGCTTCATTGCATGTCCCCTAGACAATAACTTTCCGTCCAGCAGAAGGAGACGGTTCCTGGAACTTAAGGAGTCAGTGAAATGGTGAATTGTGTCTAGATCATTTTGCAGCGTGAGCTATGATTATTGAAGACAAGTGGACTGTTTTAGAGATATTGCTTTTAGCCAAATTGTGCATGATTAGCATAAATGTGATATATTTCTTTTATATGCTCTTGAAAATAATACTATGTTATTGGGGGAGGAGATAACTGTCATTGAAATAGGAATCCTAGTAACAGGCTGTATATTGGGAATTATTATAATTTGTATTTTTAAGAAATCATTGTGTGGGAGGAAAAGGAAGAGCCAGAATGGAGCCAGTGAGGGCACAGAGGAAATATTTCCTGGTAATATTAATAGCCCTGATAAATTTTTCAGAAGTCTCTGTGAAATGTAGTGCCCCCCCCCCAGAAGAAACCCCCCTGGTCACAGATAGAGATTTACAGGAGGATGACCAATGGAGAGGAAGGGGGGGGGGGGTACCCAGTAAAAATATGAGTTAATATTACCGAGGGAAATATACCCCAGGTCATACGACTGGATGCTTGCCAAGTATTCCCCTGTGGGAACTTAAAGAGATAAAGGGAATTAAGTCATGAAATAAAATATCTATGTCCAGAGGGGAAAAGGCGATTAAGTATGGCATCTCCCTGCTCCGAGTGGTCAAATGTATGGTGGACCACGGGAGGAAGAGGGTGGACCCCGACAGGTGGGAAGGGACAGCCCCTTAAGACACAAATAGTGTTCCATAAAGATCCCGTAAGTAATCACTGTCAGCACTTACAATGCAACCCCATAACTCTCACAGTCCTGAGAGCAGACACTGAAGTGCATAGAACCTATAGCTTGGGGGCCTGGATCTCAGGAACGGACCCCCAAGGAAGGTTTAGGATAGTAGTAAGAAAATCCCTTCCCCCACTTTCCCCACTCCCTAGTGCTCCCAAGATAGAACAGTGGAAGCCTCCCAATGACCCCAAGGTAATAAAGATAATAGAAGTTAAGGATTTATAGCGGACCTTTGCGGTGGAAACAGGATACCAAGAACTAAATGCTTGGATGGAGCGGGTCAAATATACTGTGAAAAGTTTTAACAAAAGCAATTGCTATGCATGTGCCTCAGGGAGACCTCTTGCACAGGTAGTACCATTTCAACTCAACTGGAGATCAGACCCAGACGGGATTACTGTATGCTAGCCCTGTTCCAGAGTGAGACGGCCTGGGCCAGGAGAGCTGTAGTTCCTTGGCAAGGATGTTTCCAGCACTGAAAGAAAAGGCATTCCACCAAGATTTTTTGCAGCAGGAGGAAATCACTATGCCTGTCTCACCAGGAAGGGAGCGAATTTCACCAAGGCTGTAGGAGTGCTGTCCTCATGTACCATGACATTGAACATTACACAGGCTGGAGATGGCCAAGGGAACTACTCCAGGATGCAGGTGGCTAGAGCGGATGTCTGGTGATACTGTGGAGGGAAGATGTTGAGACCACTACTACCTCAGCGATGGTCAGGTATGTGCGCAATTGTGCAATTAACTATTCCCTTCACCCTGGCATTTAGAAAGGAAGGAGAAAGAAAATGGAAGAGAGGAAGGAGGGACGTTTATGGGACCTCCTTTGATTATCAAATATATATAGATCCGATAGGGGTGCCTCGGGGAGTACCTGATGAATTCAAGACCTGGAACCAGATAGCGACAGGGTTTGAATCAGCTTTATTCTGGTGGTCCACAATAAACAAAAACATGGACTGGATAAATTATATTTTTTTATAATCAACAAAGGTTCATAAACTATACCAGGGATGCAGTAAAAGGGATAGCAGAACACCTGGATGCCACTAGTCGAATGACCTGGGAGAATAGGTTAGCTTTAGACATGTTATTGGGAGAAAAGGGCGGAGCCTGTGTAGTGCTGGGGGTGGGAAATGCTGTACTTACATCCCGAACAATACGGCCCCAGATGGGACCATTAGCAAGGCTCTGAAAGGCCTCACCACCTTGGCAGAGGAGTTCGCAGAGAACTCCGGGGTAGATAAGGTCACCTAGATAAGGTCTTAGATAGTGCTGGGGAGGAGTCTGCTGTCTTGGTACATGTCGGTACCAATGACATAGGAAAATGTGGTAGGGAGGTTCTGGAGGCTAAATTTAGGCTTTTAGGTAGGAAGTTGAAATCCAGAACTTCCAGGGTAGCGTTCTCCGAAATGCTTCCTGTTCCACGCTCAGGACCCAATAGGCAGGCAGAGCTCCGGAGTCTCAATGCGTGGATGAGACAATGGTGCAGAGATGAGGGTTTTGGATTTGTTAGGAACTGGGGAACATTCTGGGAAAAGGAGGGGCTCTTCCGAAGTGATGGGCTTCACCTTAACCAGGATGGAACCAGGCTGCTGGCATTAACCTTTAAAAAGGAGATAGAGCAGCTTTTAACCTAGATATTAGGGGAAAGCCGACAGTCACCCAAGAGAGGATGGTTCAGAAGAATGTATCTTTGAAGGATACTACCAAAAGCAGAGAGGTTCCACAAAAGAGTAAAGTAGCCCAAATGCCCTCAAGTATGGAGCAGACTGAGCTTAAAGATCCCAAATTACCCATGTCTAACAATAGCCAAATTAATATGAGTAAAATACATTCTCTAAAATGCTTGTATGCAAATGCTAGAAGTCTAAAAAATAAGATGGGAGAGTTAGAATATATAGCACTAAATGAAAGGTTAGATATGATTGGAATATCAGAGACATGGTGGAAGGAGGACAACCAGTGGGACACTGTGATACCTGGGTACAAACTATATCGTAATGATAGAGCTGATCAAATTGGTGGAGGGGTTGCTCTCTATGTTAGAGAGGGCATTGAGTCAGAAAGGATTAAAGTTTTGCAGGAAACAAAATCTGCTGTAGAATCTATATGGATTGAAATTCCATGTAAAAGGAGGAAGGCAATGGCAGTGGGGGTGTACTATCGAGCACATTGCCAGAATGACCAAATGGATGATGAAATGCTAAAAAAAATCAAGGAAGCTAATAAAAGTTACAGTGCAGTAATAATAATGGGTGATTTCAACTACCCCGGTATCGACTGGGTCAGTGTCACGTCAGGACATGCTAGGGAGATAAAGTTCCTAGATGAAATAAATGACTGCTTCTTGGAGTAGCTGGTTCATGAACCGACCAGAGGGGAAGCCATATTAGACCTAGTCCTTAGTGGAACACCAGATCTAGTGCAAGAGATAAGGTTATTGGGGCCACTTGGCAATAGTGATCATAGCATGATCGCCTTTGATTTAATTTTGGTGGAGGAGGGATAGTAAGGAAATCCACAGTACTACCTTTTAACTTTCGAAAGGGAAACTATGATAAAATGAGGAAAACAGTTAAGAAAAAACTAAAAGGAGCAGTTGCAAAGGTTAAAGACATACATCAGGCTTGGCTGTTGTTGAAAAATACTATCTTGGAAGCCCAGACCTGCTGTATTCCATGCTTTAAGAAAAGTGGAAGGAAGTCCAAAAAACTGCCAGCATGGTTTAAAGGTGAAGTCAGAGAGGCTGTTGTTGCCAAAAAAGCATCTTTCAGGAAATGGAAAAAACAGCCAAACGACAAAACCTGGAAACAGCACAAGCACTGACAAGTCAAATGCAAGGCATTGATAAAGCAGGCAAAGGGAAAATTTGAGAAGAAGCTTGCTGCGGAAGCAAAAACGCGAAGTAAAGACCTTTTCAAGTACATTCGTAGCAAAAAACCTGTGAGAGAGTCAGTTGGTCCATGAGATGATAGAGGTGTTAAAGGAGCACTAAGAGGTGACAAGGCGATAGCGGAGAGATTGAATGAATTCTTTGCTTCAGTCTTTACTGAGGAAGATGTAGGGATGTTACCCATGACTGATGTGGTATTTAAAGGTGCGGAAGAATTGAAGGAAATATCGATACATCGGGAAGATGTATTACAACTATTAGATAAACTGAAGTGTAGCAAATCACCTGGGCCGGATGGTATACATCCAAGGGTGTTGAAAGAACTGAAATATGAGATTGCAGACCTGCTATTAGTAATCTGTGAACTATCATTAAAATCATCTCTAATACCTGAAGATTGGAGGATCGCCAATGTAACACCAATTTTTAAAAAGGGTTCCAGGGGTGATCCGGGAAACTACAGACCGGTGAGCCTGACGTCAGTACTGGGAAAGATGGTAGAAACCATCATAATGAATAAAATTACTCAGCATGTAGATAGTCATGACCTAATGGGAGACAGCCAACATGGCTTTAGACAAGGAAGATCTTGTCTTACTAATCTGTTATGTTTTTTTGAAGGAGTGAATAATCAGGTGGACAAAGGTGAGTCGGTTGATATTGTGTATCTGGACTTTCAGAAAGCCTTTGACAAGGTCCCTCATCAGAGACTTTTGGCAAAACTAAAGAGTCATGGGATAGGAGGACGTGTACTATTGTGGATCAGGAACTGGTTAAAAGATAGAAAGCAGAGGGTAGGGCTAAATGGCCAATTTTCCCAATGGAGAAAGGTGAATAGTGGTGTACCCCAGGGATCTGTGCTGGGTCCGCTGCTTTTTGACATATTGTGATGGTGCAGCTGGGTTAAACGCTAGTGAAAGGAGGAGAAACCACTCTTATCCCCCTGTAGCTAAGAGCAGTGCAGGAAGAGAAAGGGTTAAACCTTCAACTTATGAAAAAAACTCAGTGCAGAGAAAGCTAGAGAGAGAGCCACACCTCAGCTCCATGGCAACCAGGGGAGCTGACGGGAGAAGCAGGGGGGCTGCAGAGACACTCTGATTGCAGGCAGTGTGTGTATAGCTCCAGTTCAGAGAGAAGCACAGCTGACAGAGAGCAAGCTATTGATTGGAAGCTCTGGAGACAGGAGTCAGAGTTAGACCCTGTTGAGAAGCTTAACGGCAGAGTGCAGAGGAAGCAGTCTGGGGACAAGAGGTTGCCTGTAAGCCTACCAGAAAGGGTAAGAAAAGCCAGGAAAAAGGTGAGCCCTTTTGAATCCATTAAGTCAGTGCTAAAAGAGACTGGTGTCCTAAGTTCCTCCCCCACACCTCAGAGTAAAGAAGAGTCCCATTGGAAACAGATTAAAGCTTTATTAGAGCAGTGGAAGCCTGCTCAGGAGAAGCCTGTAATTGAACAAGACATATCAGACTCAGAGGGAGAGCCCATGCAGATTGAAGAAGCTGTTATTGGAAGCGAGGGTTCTGATATGGAAACAAATTGTGCTTTTTGCCAGAGAGAGTAAAAAGCTGCAAAATGTTATGCTGATAGTAAGTGCTGGAAGAAGCCTGAGATTGTGCTGGTGGGATTTACACGGGGAAAGGCAGAGAGCTGCCAAAGTGTAAAAGCCAGGCCAGTTAGGCAGACGTAGAAGAAAAGAACATTACTGTTTTAATGTTTGTTTTAAGAAGGCATTTGTTGCTGGAGGAGAAAGCAGTGCATGTTTAGTAACAGAAAGAAGCTTGAAGAAAGTGCTTTGAAAGAAACATGCCTGTATGTCCAACAGGTGAATAATGCTGTATCAGTTAAAGACACTTTGGTTTGGAGAAGAATCCTTTATTTCTGTTTATTGGGATAGTAGATAGACACTTGTGCAACAATAACAATAAAACTTATTGTTAACCCAATTCCTTGCTGACTTCGTCTTTGCCACAACTACAAGGGAACAGAGACTGCAGCACTTAAAAAGGATAAAATAAATATGTGGTCCGTCCATATCCACTAGGCAACCGCCTATACGAAGGGGTGGATGTGACAATATTCATAAATGACCTGGAAAGTGGAATAACGAGTGAGGTTGTCAAATTTGCAGATGACACAAAACTATTTAAAGTTGTTAAAACCCAAGAGGATTGTGGAAAATTGCAAGAGGATCTTGATAAATTGGAAGACTGGGCATCAAAATGGCAGATGAAAATTAATGTGGACAAGTGCAAGGTTATGCAACTAGGGAAGAACAACCCAAACTATGGTTACACGATGCAAGGTTCCACATTAGGAACCACCACCCAGGAAAAAGATTTAGGCGTCATTGTGGATACCATGTTAAAATCCTCGGCCCAGTGTGCAGCGGCGGCCAAGAGAGCAAATAGAATGCTAGGTATGATAAGGAAAGGAATGGAAAATAAAACAAAAGATACTATAACGCCTCTATATCGTTCCATGGTGAGACCGCACCTTGAATATTGTGTGCAATTCTGGTCGCCGTATCTTAAAAAGGATATAGCGATTTTAGAAAAGGTTCAGAGAAGAGCCACCAAAATGGTAAAGGGGATGGAAGGATACTCCTATGAAGAGAGGCTAAAAAGGTTAGGGCTCTTTAACCTGGAAAAGAGACGGCTGAGGGGAGATATGATAGAAGCTTATAAATTAATGAACGGAGTGGAACGGGTAAACGTAGATCGATTGTTTACCTTATCAGAATATAGAAATACTAGGGGACATACAATGAAGCTACAGGGTAAACTATTTAAGATTAATAAAAGAAAATATTTTTTCACTCAACGTGTAATCAAACTCTGGAATTTGTTACCGGAGGATGTAGTAAAGGCTGTTAGTGTAGCTGGGTTTAAAAAAGGTTTGGACAAGTTCCTGGAGGAAAGGTCCATAAACTATTATTAAGAAGGGACCCAGGATATCAATGCTTGAAACAATACAAGCATTGTGGAACTTGTGTCCCTTGGGGAAACTGCTAGGTACGTATGACCTAGAATGGCCACTGTTGGAAACAGAATACTGGGCTTGATGGACCTTGGTCTGACCCAGTATGGCATATCTTATGTTCTTATGTTCTTAGATAACATCCCCAATTGGGTGGTTGGAGTCTTGGTTTGGTAAATGGAAGGGGATGGTAGTATCCATCCTAACATCCTTATCCATAGTCCTAGGAGTCTTAACTGCAATAGGATGCTGCATAATCCCATGTGTCAAGGGATTAGTGCAGCGACTAATTGAGGCAGCTATCACCAAGAAAATGAGTATGGGGCCCAACTGAGAATGAAATGATGATCTTAGAGTCCTGGGGAGCAACCAATGGAGAAAACCCAGAACCAGAGTATGAAACTATGTTAGGTAAATTGGAATTTCAAGTGGAAATGTAGAAAACAACAGAAGTGTTTAAAAAAAAAGGAGGGAATTGATGGAAAAATTAAACTGTTATTTTGGGTTTTTTTTATAAAGGAATAACCATGCATAAGAAAAGCTTGTATAAACTGATATTGCTAATCAATCCTTGACCAGCTGTCTTCACTCCTCTCTCAGCAGTCCCCCTTTCCCCCCTCCTTTCTGCCTCCTTTAGTTCAGTAGGTCAAGGAGCACATATAGCTCCTGTACAACTGAGATATTGGAGGATTGCGAGACTGAGGTGTTTTTTTACCACTTCCCTAGTCTCTTTGTCAACCTAATATTCCTCTCTTAAAACTGACAACTGATCTTACTTTATCTCGCTTTTTCTTAAAAAACTGACAACTGATCTTAACACCCCCTGAAATACACATCCACTCCCACTTTCTGAAGAAAAGCTCCCCCCCACCCTTTCTTTAACTCACCCTATCTCTGCAAAGCAAGCTGGCAAAGCCAAATAGTGCATAGGAATAGTTTGAAATTATACAGTAGAAGAAAATATAGAAGAATGAAAGTTAAGTTTACGCATAGGAATAAATAATCTAAAATGGGATTTCTTTAATGTGTTTTATCTGCTGCCAGTAACCCCCCCCCCCCCCCCGAATAATAGCTCACTTAGTAGCTAAATAATTCTTAGATAATGAAGCTACATTTTTTATTAGTGCCTGGTTTTAAATATGCTTTTCTAAGATTTTGTAGTAAATATTCTCAGTAAAGCTCTGTTCTAAACTGCTTTAACTTCCGTTTTCAGTCTTGTACTGTAGTTTGTGTCAGTAATAGAAGTTATCAGTGGCTATTGATTTCAGGTTGAATTGGTGATGTGTATATCAGCATATAAAGCATATAAACGTTTTATATGAATCATTTTAGTTCTTTTTAGGTTACATATATAGTCAGACTACTTGCAGGGTATATACATATTATATATATATATATATATATATATATATATATATATATATATATATAATATAAAGGTGTAAAATTAAAGCTAAAAACTGCATTGTATGAAGTTCTAAAACTTCCTCGGCTGCTCCCCCCGCTCCCCCTAGGAGGGGGCAGAGCTAGCAGTTCTAAAGAAAAGCAAGATAACCCATATAAGGGGTATGCCAGGGGAAGAGACAGGAAAGGGGTATGTTCAGAGAAAAAGGATAAAAGTAAGGTAGCCCGAGCACAGGGCGTACCTCACTTAATGCTGGTGGGCATGATGCTGTGAAGGTACCTGCTGTCTAGACAATGTATTGCGCAATAAATCTGCTTCACAAATATTCCTCTCTGAGTCTTATTGGTCATATTGGCCATAGGGAAATTGGATACAGGTAAAGGTAAAAGTATTTCTAACAGCAGCATTCTACGGGACGATTCTCTGACCTAGCACGATTAAAGCCTCACTTTCCCAGCATTCCAAGAGGCGATTCTCTGCAAGCGTTTTCTTTATTCCCCATGCCTCTTAAAAGTCTGTCCAGCCCATGAATCACTCCTGAAGACCCAGGCAGGTAAGACAACACCTGTTTTAGCTCTGGTTTCATTTTTCACAACAAAAACCATGCTGCTGCGTCTGCCTCCTCCCTACAGTTTCCCAGAGCTGCAAAACACCATTTTTTCCATTTTTAAAAGTCTGTACCATGCTTTTGTCACCCAGGGATCTCCCAGATATTTATTTCATTTTTTATTTCATCTGGTTAAATTACATTGCATGTCCCTGAGCGCCACCATCACCCTGTGTTTAAGAATCTTAGCAAAGACTTTCAAAAGGTCTCGCAGGAAATGTCAATGCTCAGCTCCCCATTCCACTTCGCCACCAACCTCTCATAGGCCATCTGAACTCGATCCCCAACAAACAATGTCTGGGACCTAGCAACCGTGATCCGCACAGACACTTCAGAAAGAAAAAGTCCTCCAGCTGTGTATAAAAATCACTAGAACTTTGTTCAGGATCTAGACTATGGCTATAGCTCTGCAACTGGATACACAAGAAGGAGCAGGTGCTCCTGCAGATGATCCGGGCAAACTATGTTCAGTTGCAGAGCTATACAAACAAACACAAGAGGCAGGAGACGTTGGATGAATTGATGAATCTTTAATATAAAGGGACCCCAACGCGTTTCGGCAATGCCTTCAGTTAAGAATATGGCACGTATAGGCTCTGCTCCGTTGAAAGATCTGATACACAGAACGCACTTTGTGCAAAGTGCGTTCTGTGTATCAGATCTTTCAACGGAGCTGAGCCTATACGTGCCATATTCTTAACTGAAGGCGTTGCTGAGCGTATACGTGCCATATTCTTAACTGTTTAGCAGTAACGATCTCTTCAAACATACACGTTTAATACGTGCACTTTTGGAGATATCCCTCCTGAAGAAGGCGTTGCTGAAACGCGTTGGGGTCCCTTTATATTAAAGATTCATCAATTCATCCAACGTCTCCTGCCTCTTGTGTTTGTTTGTATAGCTCTGCAACTGAACATAGGGAAAGACTTCCATCCCAGCTAAGTCAAAATGCATCTGGAGCTCCCTGTTTTCATCAGTGAGCACCTGCTCCAGTCACAACAGACCATGTGCTCATCACACCTGGAAATGCACTTCTAAGTGTGCAGGAGAAGACGCACCAAAACTGAGCCCCCAATTGTCACTGGCACCCTACTTCGCACCACATGGAGCACAAATTTATTTTATTTATTTATTTATTTATCTATTTCTTCTATACCGCCCCTTCCAGAGATCAGGGGCGGTTTACATGGAACAATTGTATACGTTCGTATAACATTACATAGAACAAGAACTTTTTAACTTTTTACATATAACTTTTTAACTTTTTACATAAAACAGAACAGTAAGTTGTTAAAACTATTTACAGGGTGTATACTTTTGTATACTACTGAATTTACAGGGGAATGTCAGCGAGCTGACATTGCTATTTATAGATGTTATTTACAAAAGGTTAGGATACATGATTTATGGTGTATAGAATTCACTATTCAAGTGTGTGTGTGTGTGTGTGTGAGTGTGTGTGTGTGAGTGTGTGTGAGTGTGTGTGTGTGTGTGATGGAATTTATTTCCATTTTTTCGTGGGTTATTTGGGGTGTCTTTGGGGGGCTGTTTGAAGAGGAGTTGTGTGTGTTCAGTTAATTGTGTTTCTGCAGGTTTTTTGTTTGTGTGCAAACAAATTCAAGGGACAGAGGAGACAAAAGGTCTCTGTCACATGCCAAACACATATAATCATCTGTGTCAAATAGCAAGTCCTTGAGGTGACACAATATACAGGCCAAATTATAGTTCCTCAAGTTTGACAGATTCATGCCCCCTAAGTGCCATGTTGCTGCAGCTGTTGTGCCGAGGCTTGAGGTTTCTTACCCCTCCATAAGAATTTAGAAAGCAGGCTATCCAGAAAACGCAAATCCTTAGCCAGTACCCAAAGCTGTAATGTTTGGAGCATATATAACCATCAAGGAAAGAGCACCATCTTGAAAAGTGCCATTCGACCACCCAGCGTTATAGGCCGGTCATGCCAGCATCAAAGGGCAGTGACTGAATTCATCAACAATGGTATAATATTGCAGCCATATAAGTCAGACAGATCCCTGGGGAGAACAATACTCATATAACAAAAAGAGCCCATTGCCCAGCGGAGTGGGAATGTCCCCTCCCAGTGTGTACAAACATCATCCTACTACTACTACTACTATTTAGCACTTATAAAGCACATGCACGCACGCAGCGCTGCACAGCTAACCTAAAAAGGTAGCCAACATACAAGAGACAGTCCCTGCCCGTCAGAGTCATGCTCATCGGAGCTTACAATCTAGTTAGAACAGTACATTAGTTAAGACAGTACAAAGCATTAATTAGTTGTACGCAGGGTACGGTGTGGTGCAGTTTGGTCTGTAGTTTAGTCGTAAACGTTGACGGGGGTTAGGGTAAGATGGGGAAGGAGTCAGGATATGAATGCAACGGTGAAGAGGTGGGTCTTTAACCTGGATTTGAAGAGGGCCAGGGAGGATGCCGGGCACACAGATGCAGGTAGGCTGTTCCAGGCGTAAGGTGCAGCAAGGTGAAAGAAGCGCAGTCGGGAGTTCGCGGTGCGGGTGAAAGGCATTGATAGAAGTGATTTGTTAGCGGAGCGCAAGTTTCAAGAGGGGATGTAGGGCGGGATAAGGGATAAGAGGTATTGAGGGGCCATAGAGTGAATGCATTTATAGATCAGCAGGAGAAGCTTGAATTGGATGCGGAGCTGGACAGGGAGCCAGTGAAGCGACTTGAGGAGTACTATGGGCATGGTGAGGCTGGCAGAAGATTAGTCGAGCAGCGTGATTTTGTATAGATTGGAGGGGAAGGAGGTGGCTCAGGGGAAGACCAGTGAGGAGTAGGTTACAGTAATTGAGGCGAGAGGAGATTAAGGAGTAGATAAGCGTTTTCGTAGTGTGTTCAGAGAGGAAGGGGCGGATTTTGCTGATGTTGTAGAGAAAGAAGCGGCAGGTTTTAGCTACAAGCTGGATATTAGCGGAGAAGGAGAGAGAGGTGTCAAAGATAACCCCTAGATTGTGGGCCGAGGGAACAGGAAGGATAGTAGATCCATCCACATGGATTGAGAGAGGGGAAAGTGGGGGGGAGGAGTTAGGTGGAAATACAAGTTCAGTCTTGGCCATGTTCAATTTCAATCGTCGATGGGACATCCAGGCAGCGATGTCTGAAAGACAGGCAGAGATCTTGGACTGGGTTGCGGGAGAAACATTAGGTGTAGAGAGGTAGATTTGGGAGTCATCAGCATAGAGATGGTACTGAAAGCCATGGGAGGAGATAAGCGCACCAAGGCTTTGGGTATAGAGAGAAAAGAGGAGGGGGCCCAAGACAGAACCCTGGGGTTCACCTACATGGAGCGAGGTAGGGGAGGAGGAGGAACCACCAGAGCATACACTGAATGAGTGATGGGAGAGGTAGGAGGAGAACCAGGATAGTACGGATTCCTTGAAGCCAAGCGAAGAGAGAGTGATGAGGAGAAGGTCGTGGTCAATGGTGTCAAAGGCAGCAGAAAGGTCAAGAAGGATGAGGATAGAATAGAGGCCCTTGGATTTAGCCAGGAACAGGTCGTTTGTGACATTTGTGAGTGCCATTTCAGTGGAATGTAGGGGACGGAAGCCGGATTGAAGTGGGTCGAGGAGGGCTTGGGAGGTGAGGAAGTCGAGGCAGCGACGGTGGACTGCACGTTCTAATAGTTTGGATATGAAGGGAAGGAGGGAGATGGGTCGATAGTTAGAGGGGCATGTGGGATTGAAGTGAGGGTTTCTTGAGGAGGGGTGTGACAACAGCATGTTTGAAGTCAACGGGGACAGTTGCAGTGGAGAGTGAGAGGTTGAGGATATGAGTGATAAAGGGGGAAATGGTGAGGGAGATGGAACGTAGGAGATGGGTGGGGATAGGGTCTGATGAACAGGTAGTGGGTTTGGAGGAGGACAGAAGGAGTGCAGTTTCTTCCTCAGAGATCAGAGGGAAGGAAGAGAGGGTGGCAGAGGGAATGTGGATGGGGGAGGAGAGTTGGGGAGGAGGGGAGGTAGATGGGGGGTAGGGAATTGGAGGGTAATCTTGTGGATTTTGTCGTGGAAGTAGTCGGCTAGGGTTTGGGCAGAAAGGGAGGGCGGGATCAGGGGCGGGGGGACCTTGAGGAGAGAGTTGAGGGTATTAAAGAGACGGCGAGGATCAGAGGCAAGGGAGTTGGTCAGATGGATGTAGTAATCTTGTTTGGCAAGTGCTAAGGCTGACTGGAAGAAGCCATGCATGAATTTGAAGTGTATAAGGTCTTCTGGGGAGTTGGATTTGGACCAGGCTCGTTCGGCAGAACGGGCACAGATGCATAGGTAACGGATTGTGGGTGAAAGCCAGGGTTGGGGAGTAGATCATTTGACAAGACGAGGGGCGAGAGTGTCAAGGGCTGAGGATAATGTAGTATTGTATGAAGATAATGCCTCGTCGATGGAGTTGGAGGATAAGATGGCGGAAAGAGATGGAGAGATGGTGGAGGAGAGAATCAGGGGATCAATATTATGAAGTTTTCTAAATAGGTCGGAGGAGACAGGACAAGGTTGGGACATAGGAAGTTGAAGAGTAAATGTTAAGAGTTGATGGTCAGATGAGGGAAGGATTAATTTGCGGACATTTGAAGGAGAGGAGTTGGAGGAGAGTATTAGGTCAAGACAGTGGCCATGTAGATGTGTGGGGGCAGTGGAGAAAAGTTGGAGGTGGAACGAGGAGGTAAGAGCGAGGAACTTTGAGGCATGGGGGTCGGAGGGGTTGTCGATGTGAATGTTGAAATCGCCAAGAATAAGAATGGGGGAGGAGGGATCCATAAAGGCAGAAAGCCAGGAGTCAAGGTTGGTGAGGAAGGTAGATTTGGATTTGTCTGGTGGGCGATAAATAACAGCTATTCGGAGGGGCAGTGGTAAGAGGAGGCGAATGGAGTGGACTTCGAAGGAGGAGGGGGAATGTGATTGGGGCAGTAGGAGGAGTTGGAATTGGCAGGAGGGAGAGAGTAGGAGGCCAACGCCACCACCGTGACCAGTAGATCGAGGTGTATGGGAGAATTGGTAGCCGCCATAGCAGAGAGAGGCAATGGATACGGTGTCGTCAGGGGGGAGCCAGGTCTCGATCAAGGCAAGAAGGTGTAGGGCATTGGAGATGAAAAGGTCATGAATGAAAGAGGTTTTTTTGATGACTGAGGATGCATTCCATAGGGCACATGAAAATGGGAGAGTGGAGGGGGGGAGGAGAGGGATATGGATAAGGTTGGATAAGTTACGTGTAGATTTCTTATCAGAGTAGCGTGGGGGTCTATATGTAGGGTAATGATGAGATTTAGAGGGAGCAGGGTGTGTGTGTGTGGGGGGGGGGTCTGGGTGAGTGTGCTCTCCAAGAGGGACATGAAGGAGGGGAAATGAGGGGTAAGTTGATGGTATCGGGTAGGTTATGTGAGGGATTGATTTTGGGGGTAGGGTTGGAGTTGATGTCTATGGATAAGTGATTCTGGGATGAATGAGGGAGGGTGAAAGGAGGGAGGAGCGGGATGTGGATGAGATTAGATGGGGTACGTGAGGAACTTTTTTTAGTGTGAGAAGGAAATCGGGGGGGGGGGCAGGGTTGGGATTGATATTACCAGATGAGAGAAGGAGAAGGAGTATTAGAGAGCGAGGTATAGTGGAGATAGTATGGCGGAAGCGAGGGTGGGGTTGCCTTAAAGAGAGGGGGCTGGTTGAATATGGGGGATGGTGTGAAGAAGCTCAAGAGCAGGTGCAAGGCAAGGGGGCAGAATGGAGGGAGAAGTGAGGAAGCTAGAGAGGGGGGCTGGTTGAATGCGGGAGATGGTGTGAAGAAGCTCATGGGTAGGCGCTAGGCTAGGGGGCAGAGTGGAGGGAGAGGTGCGGAAGGTGGGGGACGAGTAGGGGGAAGAGGAGGGAAGGTTTTGGTAGGAGGGGAGGCAGTTGGGGAGGATAATGAAGAGGAGGACAATGAGATGTGGGGCCATGGTGGTGGGCATCAAGGTCTGAGCAAGCAATGGGCAGCAAGATCTAGGGAAACAGCGGGTAGCAATTGATAGGCAGACAGGCAGGCAGTGGGTAGCAGTTCAATGCAAGCAGTGGGTAGCAAGCAGAGGATAGGCAGTGGATAACAGTTCTATACCAATGGGTGGCAGTATTATGCGACAATGGGTGGCAACAGTATGCAACAATGGGTAGCAACGTGCTGGAGGGGGCAATGCCACCTGCCTGCAGTGGACCTAGGCCATGCCCTGCATCAGTACGTGGTGTGCAGTGCAACATAAAAGGTCTGGCTGAGAAAAAGTACAGGTAGCCCCAGGGACTACCATGCATCTGTGGCAACAGTGTGGTGCAGTTCACCCAGCCAGTGTGTCCAGAAGCAGGTCACAGGTTCAAGTCCCAGCTGTGGTTCCTGTAGAGCATGTCCCTATATTTTACCCTATAATGCAGAAACAACAGCAATATGTGCAAAGCCCAAAGCAGCGGCGAACAGGAGTACAAACACCCACTCACACAGGCTCCACAATCCAAAGATGCATGGAGAGTCAGGCTGTTGGCCCCAGCATTGAGCTGCAGTTATCACCAGAGCACTACTACTACCCCCTGCACAGTTTAGCAATGTCGGCACTGCGATCAGGACCAGTGTGGCGGGCAGGGTTGCCAACCACCCCTATCTTTGCACAATGCTGCAATAGGAGTGAGTGTGTTTGTATGTCTATCCATTGTTCTGTGGCTGCCCACCCTTCACTGAGCCCAAAATGTCCCACTGTTACCAGCATTAGCCTGAATATGTGCATAATGAGGAGCAAGGTATTGTGGATATGGCCCAGACAGGGCAGATTGGCCAGGATGCATCTTCACAGGGTGTGGGGCAATGGCTGGGACACTGTAGTGCCCAACTAGCACCTGCATGGACAGGGTGGCCACAGCATGGCATGCTGGGAGGGCACTCACTCTGGCCAAGCAGTGACCATGGCAGTTCTAGGTTCCCACATAGCGCTCTACACTATTTGCCTGCAGTGTTATATTTGTGTTCTTAGTGCTGGGGTCCCAATCACTGAGTTGCCTGCTTGCTGCACATAGTTCCTTTGTGATCGTACACTGTGGACTGTTTGCAGTTAGACTGTGCATGGTCAGACCACCTACAGGGTAAGTCTGATTGTGCTGTCTGCTGGTGACTGGCAGACAGTGGTGTGAGGCACTTGGGGTTTTCCAGACCTAACCCCAGCATTGCTCCTGGTCTTCCACTGCCCCAGTCACAGATATGGCTCTGGTCCACCAACCTTGGAGGGCTGTCTCATGCTAGTAGGATGGAGGTTGCTTCCCTAGGGTGGGGGCACCTGTTCTTTACCTACAAAAAGGATGATGTGGGCCCTTTGGGGTATGTAGTGTATACCACTATGATCTATAAAGGCACTGCTACACCAACCTCATGCAAGTCTAGAAACCCCTCTGCCCTGGTAAGAGCTACCCATGTCAGCCAGACCCTAACACAGGGTACACACTAATTTGGGTGGTGTCTGGTCCCAGAGGGCCACATGTGACTGCAGGATACAGATGGACACCAAATTACCTTCAGCTGCACTGCAAGGAACACTTGTTACACACTAGTAGTGATGGGGATGTACAGCAGGACCTATCTCTAGCACCACATATACCACGGACCTAGTGCTGGGCACCCATCCTATCCCTCAGGGTGAACACAGAACCTTCCCAATGGCATGGTCTGTAGCTACTCTGTGCCAGTATCATGCACTGTCAGTTCGTCTTTCCAAGCTGAGGTACCAGAGAGGTGCAGACCCCATTTGGTGATCAGGAGTAGACTGCTATTCAGCATATGCATTGCCTCATAGGTACTGCTGGAGTTACCCTATCCTGGCACTCAGAGCAGACAGTTTGTTCGGTGACCTGCAGTCCTTCTGTACCCAGCCATTGCTGTGACATATACCACGGAGGTATAGCCTACTGGTTAATACAATGCCATTCTTGGCAGTGTTCATGGGTTCAGTTCCTCATTGTTCCCTCCTCTCATGCCTGTCCTACTCAAATAGTGTGCATGCCTGTAAAAGTCATATTTTTGCAGATCTTCACTGCCAGCCCATAGTACCCTCGCCACAATTGCCAACATTCCCTCGGTCCATCTATCTGCATCTGTCAGCTGTGTAGAGTCCTGTCTGCCTGTGCAGGCTGCCACCCCATGTCCTGCACTGCTACCCTTTCCTGCAATGCGCCTCTTCATGCTTGCCTCATCTGTGCCTGATCTGCATGGTACCACCACTCGTCTGTCCACCCATCATTGTAACTATCCTGCCACCTCCGCCTCCACTGGGGGACACGTATTCCAATCGTCTGCCATCAACTGTCTTTCTAGTACTTTACATTGCCAACACCCTGTGCTGTGGTACAGTTGCCCCCACCATGTTTGTCATCGGTACTGGCAGCCACATGGGATGCCCGCAGATATGGCAGGTCTGGCGGCTCCCAGCTCTCCCTCCTTCACTCACCTGTTCATTGTCTTTCCTGAGTGCTCTATCTAGTGTTAGGGCTACATCTGTCTCTGTTCCGCACAGGTCATGCATGTCATCCTGAGGCACCTTGTAACCCCTAGGGCACACTAACCTAGGGCACCATAACCTTGTTAGGCCACCTTAACCTATGGTTCCATAGCCCAGGGTGCCTTCTGTGGTGCCTTGTCCAGGGGTGCCTAATATGGCGCTTACGAAGTAACAGCCAAAACCGATTATTTTCAGCTCTATTTCTTAACCAAGAGATCAGAGCTTATGATCCAGATATATTTTAGACACTAATGCAACAAGGTCTCAGACTTTAGTAGAGCGTTTGCCCAAACTATAATTGTTCGGATCAGGTGCTTTTCTTCGCATCAATTACCTTTTATTGTTGCATTGGTGTATTAACTAATTTTTCCTTTTTTTCCCCTTTTTTTTGTTAACTATTTAAAACAGTGCTTATCTGAAATCCAATTGTTGATCCCCAACGCCTAACTCCGGCGCCTTTGCGTTTCACTTGCTGGACGTTTCTTCAGGGGTCTTTTTTATATGCGTCTGCTCGCACTTTTCATGTTTCCAAACCTGCAAGTATTAATGGAGCACAAAAATCTGGTTTCCATATGAAGCACATTCTCATTATGAATGTCTATGACTTGACTACTAATTTTAAGAATTGCTAACAGAGTTCCACTCACCCATTCACCAAACTGGGGACAGATCATGTTTCAGTTGCTGAGACGCCGCGCATGCGGACTGCAACCATCATTGAATTTAACAGGAAGTGAGTTGTACCTGATTATACACCTGTGAATTGACCTCTCATCTGCCTACATTGCAGCAGAATAAAATGCAGAAGAAAGGAAGCACCTATTGTAGAGCACTGTTTAGATCTGAATCACAGCTTTGAGGATCTTTGCAGCTTCTGCACAGATCACATACCTATGGGTTCGGGGGGAAGATCGAGAGAACAACTACTTTTATTTAAAGAACAAAAATGGATTTTCAATCTACAAGTGGTAAACCCCACAGGCCTTAGTTCTTAAATAGATTGGAATGTTTGTTCTTTTTAGGTATTGGTTCCAGTAGGCAGGTGAGAGGTCAATTCAGAGGTGTATATGGCTCAGATTGAAGGATGGATAACTCGTAGAGAGAGCCGGTTTTTGGTTCAAGAAAATCCTAGGATCCTGGTTTTCTATACTGTTCCAAAGGTACATAAATCCCTGCAGTGTCCCCCTGGTCGTCCTATTGTTTCTTGTTGTGGGTCGGTGTTAGAACCGCTGTCCCAATTCTGTGACACATTTTTGCAGCCATTGGCTTCTGAAGTCCCATCCTTCATTAGGGACACTTCTCATTTTCTGATGATGCTACAATCAGTAGCTTTGCCCCCTTTGCCCCCCTGGTCCCCCCCCAACAGAGCAAGAAGAACATCAGCTGTAAACTTGCTAGCAATACCAAAGGCTTCAACAAAGTCCAACACGAACACCACAAACAGGGCATTCAGTTTTTATGTACCAAAATGCTGGAACACCCTACCTCCCGACATTAGAGCCATTACCAATCTATATCAGTTCAGAAAGGCTCTCAAAACATACCTTTTCTGCCAATATTTCCCAGACAGCAACTAAACTAGATATCCCCTCCAAGAAATGACCCAATCTAGAAATGCCCTCATACTGCAGTGTAGATAGTTTATGTATATAGTTAACCCAGTTATCCAAGTTTGTATTCCTGTTCAATGTAAAACCTGACAGTTTCTCATTGTGGTCGTTTTGTTATGATGTAAACCGCGCTGATTCTAAATAGCGCGGTATATAAGAAACTGTAATAAATAAATAAAATAAAAATAAATAAATATTGGCCACCTTAGACGTGATGGCCCTTTATTCTAACATATCACAGTCGCTGGCTTTGGAAGTGATTTCTAATCTAACACTCCCATTACCAGTTTGTCTCCCTCAACATTTTGTGATGTCGTTGCTTCGATTGGTGTTGAAAAAGAACTACTTCTGGTATGCGGATTCTTTTTATCTGCAGGTATTCGGAATAGCGATGGGGGCCATGGTCGCTCCGTCAGTGGCCACTCTGTTTATGGCTCATTTTGAACAGCAATTTGTATATCAATCTGAATGGTTTCCAGAAATACTTCTCTGGAAAAGATTTCTCGATGATATATTTATCTTGTGGAAAAGAGATACTGTGGCACTTCAGCAATTTGTACATTATTTAAATCAGGTAGATCCTTGCATTAAATTTACCTTGAATTATATCATTCACCATATTGAATTCTTGGATGTTTTGGTTACTTTGGTTGAGAGAGGTTTACCTACTTCTCTATTCAGAAAACCATTTCAGCGTAACACTCTACTAAAGTATTCAAGTTTTCACTCCCCCCCACTCCAGCCCTGAAACGAGGGCTTCCTTTTGGCCAATTCCTAAGGCTAAGACGGATTTGTTCCTCTTGCAGTGACTTTAAAATTCATGCTGGAGAGTTGAGCCGGCGTCTGCAACAGCGGGGCTACCCTCAAAGAGTCATTCGGAAAGCCTATAAGAGGGCTTTATGTAATCATCGGGAATGGTTACTTGCGGGGGTTGATAGTGGTGATGCTGTTACTGTACCATGTGATGAAAATGACAATCGGAGCAATGTCAATCAAGAAGATAATAATAAAAATATAACCAATATAAACATAACCAGTTATAATGATGGGGGAAACTTATCCAACATAAAGGGTGCTGATAGTACTAAATTTGTCGGGGTATTACCCTATAACAATCGTATACACGTGAGTTGTACATCCATCCCAGACGTACAACCCCACTATTCGAGGATTGGAATGACCCCCATAGCGGGAAAGCACATAAAGAGTAACTTGCTTCATCTCATCTTCATACCATACTAAACTATGAACCACTACTTGTACACACCCCCTGTAATAACTGAGGTCCCATGGTCCGACCACCATCTGGTGACCTTCCATATACCATTAATCAACTCACAGACCCTGAAGTCAGACACAAAACTTCAAACTAAGCGATTTACACATTTTAATAAAGACACCTTTCTGGACAATATTTTACCCCAGCTTATAAGTGTCCCAGCTGACTCCACAGACATTAATACCGCTATAAATATATGGAACTCTACTATTCAAAAAGCTGCTACTCCCCCTATTACAAACCATAAGAAAACCACTAAAAACTCTGAAAAATGGCACACACATGAGCTTACAAAACCAAGAAACCAAGAAGGCAATTAAGAAAACAAGAAAAAAAGTGGAGGCTAAACAAAACACAAGAAAACAAATGTTCAGTAGTAATAGTAATAGTAGATGAAAAACACCTGCTAAACATTATAACAAAAATCAACACCACAACCTCCTCCTTGGATCCATGCCCAGTATCATGGATCAAATCCACAAAATCAGAACTCGCCCCATACATCCTACACATTATTAACCAATCTCTATCCCAAGGCATCATGCCCACAGACCTCAAAACATCATCAATCCGCCCTTTACTTAAAAACAAGAGGACCAAAGCGCATGCAGATCCATAGCCAGCATACCTTTTATTGCCAAAATAATAGAAAAAAGTCATTCAACTTCAACTCCAAGATTACATTGACCTTAATGCCCCATTAGACACTCACCAATTTGGATTTCAACCATTTCATGGAGTAGAAACCTTGCTGATAACATTAATGGATCACTTCATCAGAGGCATAGATAACCCTAACTGTGCATTCGTTCTTCTTTTCATTGACATAGCTTCTGCATTTGAAAACATCAACCATGACACCCTCATTTCAAGATGAGCACAAATAGGATTAGGAGGCACAGTTTTACATTGGTTCAATTCATACATCTCAAACCGCAAACTTCATGTACAAATAGGCCAAAACACATCACATCCACTCCCCCAATACCAAGGAATACCTCAAGGTTCAGGTCCCTCCACCCTCTTTTTCAACCTATACCTGCAACCAATAACCAACATTTTCAGAAAATTTGATAATGGATATTACATCTATGCTGACGACATTATGTTGTCCCTCCCCGTAGATATAAACAATCCTACCTATTGCAAGCTATCAGACTGCATTAATGAATGGAATAATAGCTAAAAAACAACAACCTTAATGTTAACTACAAAAAAACAGAAGCCCTATATATTTCGAGAAATCAAAACCACACAACCCTTCAATCCATCATGATTAATAATGTATTTCCTGTCAAACAAGAGGTGAAATACCTCGGCATAATACTGAATCAATCTCTCAGCATACTCCCCCATATAAAACAAACAGCAAGAACTATCTTTTTTAAGCTAAAAACTATCCAACATTTAAGACCTCTGCTGGACATCAGTGATTTCAAATCTGTAGTTCAGCCCTCATCACACCACACTTTGACTACTGTAATAGTCTATTACAGTGTCTACCAATCAAAAGCACAAACATACTTCAGAGAGCTCAAACTATTACCACCAGAATAGTTTCCAAGGCCCACCTTGCCGATCATATAACACCTATCCTATATAACTTACATTGGCTCCCAGTCCTAAGACAAATAAAATATCCTACTAATTGTAACATTTAAATTAATTAATGACATTTCCCCATCTATTCTAGCAACCCTCCTCCACACCCAACCAGATACTAGAGTCCGCAGACAAAATGCTAGCAACTCCCTTGTAATGCCCCACTCTAGCCGCAAGACAAAACAAACTACAAGCTCCAGAGCCTTCACATATATTGCCCCCAACCTCTGGAACTCGCTACCTCTCACACTTTAAGAACATAAGAACATAAGATATGCCATACTGGGTCAGACCAAGGTCCATCAAGCCCAGTATCCTGTTTCCAACAGTGGCCAATCTAGGTCATAAGTACCTAGCAGTTACCTCAAAAGACACAGGTTCCACAATGCTTGTACTGGGTCAAGCATTGATATCCTGGGTCCCTTCTTAATAATGGTTTATGGACCTTTCCTCCAGGAACTTGTCCAAACCTTTTTTAAACCCAGCTACACTAACAGCCTTTACTATATCCTCCGGTAACAAATTCTAGAGTTTGATTACACATTGAGTGAAAAAATATTTTCTTTTATTAGTCTTAAATAGTTTACCCTGTAGCTTCATTGCATGTCCCCTAGTCTTTCTATATTCTGATAATGTAAACAATCGATCTACGTTTACCTCTTCCACTCTGTTCATTAATTTATAGACTTCTATCATATCTCCTCTCAGCCGTCTCTTTTCTAGGTTAAAGAGCCCTAACCTTTTTAGCCTTTCTTCATAGGAGTATCCTTCCAACCCCCTTACCATTTTGGTGGCTCTTCTCTGAACCTTTTCTAATAACACTATATCCTTTTTAAGATACGGCGACCAGAATTGCACACAATTGTGGAAAATTGCAAGAGGATCTTCATAAATTGGAAGACTGGGCATCAAAATGGCCGATGAAATTTAATGTGGACAAGTGCAAAGTTATGCACCTAGGGAAGAACAACCCAAACTATGGTTACACGATGCAAGGTTCCACATTAGGAACCTCCACTCAGGAAAAAGATTTAGGCATCATTGTGGATAACATGTTAAAAGCCTCGGCCCAGTGTGCAGTGGCAGCCAAGAGAGCAAATAGAATGCTAGATATCATAAGGAAAGGAATGGAAAATAAAACAAAAGATATTATAATGCCTCTATATCATTCCATGGTGAGACCGCACCTTGAATATTGTGTGCAATTCTGGTCACCGTATCTTAAAAAGGATATAGCGTTATTAGAAAAGGTTCAGAGAAGAGCCACCAAAATGGTAAAGGGGATGGAAGGATACTCCTTTGAAGAAAGGCTAAAAAGGTTAGGGCTCTTTAACCTGGAAAAGAGACGGCTGAGGGGAGATATGATAGAAGTCTATAAATTAATGAACGGAGTGGAATGGGTAAACGTAGATCGATTGTTTACCTTATCCGAATATAGAAAGACTAGGGGACATGCAATGAAGCTACAGGGTAAACTATTCAAGATTAATAAAAGAAAATATTTTTTCACTCAACGTGTAGTCAGGCTCTGGAATTTGTTACCAGAGGATGTAGTAAAGGCTGTTAGTGTAGCTGGGTTTAAAAAAGGCTTGGACAAGTTCCTGGAGGAAAGGTCCATAAACCATTATTAAGAAGGGACCCAGGATATCAATGCTTGACCCAGTACAAGCATTGAGGAACCTGTGTCTTTTGGGAAAACTGCTAGGTACGTATGACCTAGATTGGCCACTATTGGAAACAGGATACTGGGCTTGATGGACCTTGGTCTGACCCAGTATGGCATATCTTATGTTCTTATGTCTCTGATATTCCAATTATATCTAACCTCTCATTTAGTGCTATATATTCTAACTCTCCCATCTTATTTTTTAGACTTCTAGCATTTGCATACAAGCATTTTAGAGACTGTATTTTATTCATATTAATTTGGCTATTGGTAGACATGGGTAATTTGGGATCTTTAAGCTCTGTCTGCTCCATACTCGAGGACATTTGGGCTACTTTACTCTTTTTTGGAACCTCTCTGCTTTTGGTAGTATCCTTCAAGGATACATTCTTCTGAACCATGCGCTCTTCGGCGACTGTCGGCTTTCCCCTATTATCTAGTTTAAAAGCTGCTCTATCTCCTTTTTAAAGGTTAATGCCAGCAGCCTGGTTCCATCCCGGTTAAGGTGAAGCCCATACCTTCGGAAGAGCCCCTCCTTTCCCCAGAATGTTCCCAAGTTCCTAAGAAATCCAAAACCCTCATCTCTGCATCATTGTCTCATCCACGCATTTGCTCAATCAAAGACCTCCAGACATTTAGGATAGACCCCAAAATATATCACTTTTCTACTCATTACAGAACCCAAATACAGACATGTCTTCACAAACACTCACCACACACACCCCTGAACTACACCCACCTCCAACAATCACAAACTCAATGTAATTCTTCTAACCTGAAATTTTGTACATAGTTTATTATTGTCCTGTAATAGGCTAAGTTTGTAGCCAAATGTATATCCAACTGTTTGGTACTCCCAAAAAGTTGCTATGTAAAAAGTTAAACCATTGTTCTATGTAAAATGTTCTCTTATCTGTAAACTGCCCCTGATCTTTGGAAGGGGCAGTATAGAAAAGTCAAATAAATAAAGAAACAAATAAATAAATAAATAGAAAATCAGCAGATTACAGTACGTGGATCAGGATCCAAAAACAGCCTAAAGAAGTGAGTTTTTATCATGGATGTGAAAAGAGCCAGAGGTGAAACCTGGCGTACCGATTCAGGTAGTTTGTTCCAGGCATAAGGAGCAGCGAAGTGAAAAGACTGAAGTCTGGACGAAATAACAGAGGGACCAATAGCATCTTAGCACCTTCTCTTTAGTACTTTCAGAGCAAGAGAGTTAATGAAATCATTTCAGATCTCTGCTGGCATAGCTATCCTCTCTTTTTGCATGGAGATTTATTCTCTGTCCCTATATGTGCTTTATCATTTCCAGAATCTCCTGCTACTTCTGGTGGGTCCTTCTTCAGGTACTCCTCAGTCTCACTAGAAAGCGTAGAGAGAACAGCCGCGCCTTAGTCAGGATATTCAGCTTGAGGTCCTTAATCACGAGGTGATAGAAGCCAGTCTGATAATAAGCGTTGCTTTAGAATCCCAGCACCATGAGCAGACAGATTTCGGACGTGTAAGAGACAACGATCACTATGAGCGACACTGCCGTGAGCTCTAGGAGAAACCAGTAACATGTATGAACTGGACACTGTCCTGAGCTCTAGGAGAAACCAGTAACATGTATGAACTGGACCCTGCCCTGAGCTCTAGGAGAAACCAGTAACATGTATGAACTGGACATTGTCCTCAGCTCTAGGAGAAACCAGTAACATGTATGAACTGGACACTGCCCTGAGCTCTAGGAGAAACCAGTAACATGTATGAACTGTACACTGTCCTCAGCTCTAGGAGAAACCAGTAACATGTATGAACTGCACACTGCCCTGAGCTCTAGGAGAAACCAGTAACATGTATGAACTGGACACTGCCCTGAGCTCTAGGAGAAACCAGTAACATGTATGAACTGGACACTGCCCTGAGCTCTAGGAGAAACCAGTAACATGTATGAACTGGACACTGCCCTGAGCTCTAGGAGAAACCAGTAACATGCATGAACTGGACACTGTCCTCAGCTCTAGGAGAAACCGGTAACATGTATGAACTGCACACTGCCCTGAGCTCTAGGAGAAACCAGTAACATGTATGAACTGGACACTGCCCTGAGCTCTAGGAGAAACCAGTAACATGTATGAACTGGACACTGTCCTCAGCTTTAGGAGAAATCAGTAACATGTATGAACTGGACACTGCCCTGAGCTCTAGGAGAAACCAGTAACATGTATGAACTGGACACTGTCCTGAGCTCTAGGAGAAACCAGTAACATGTATGAACTGGACACTGCCCTGGGTGCGATCATTTTATTTATCGGGAATTAGCTCACTCCTTATTATTATTATTTAACACTTATTTATATACCGCATCCTTATCATTGGTAGATGAGGACAATTTACATGTAGGCATTTTGCTGCCCCAAAGGGATGGACTTATTAACATGCATTAAATTACATTAATTAATTAGTTTATTTATTTCAAAAATTTACATATACAGTGAATAAACCAATCCATCAAAGTGATTTACAAAATAAAGGGCCAATGAGGGCAAAGGAAACAGAGAAGAGAGAGAGGAAAAGGGAGGAGAGGAGACAAAGGTAACATTATAAACCAAAAAGAAGAAGTCAAGAGGAAAGCCTAGAAGCAAAGACAGATCCTGCCAGGACAAAGGGACTAGAAGGTGAGGAAGCTGAAAGTGTGTGTGTGCAACTTTGAGTCAATGCCAACCCGGCAGTCCCTGGGTTTTCTTGGCAGTGTGACCAGAAGTAGATTGCTAGGCCTTTCTTCCAAGGCAATAAAGGCTTAAGAGACCTAGTCCTTAGCAGCATGCAATATAATGGAAAGTTAAGCGACTTGCCCAAGGTCACAAGGGCTGTTAGTGGTTTCTTGGTTACCAAGGTAGTGCTGTAACCATTAGGCTACTCCTCCATGGTCCCCAACTGTGGAATCAGCTACCTTCCCCAATATGAGCAAAGACCTACTTGATTTCAGAAAAGCCCTCAAGACTCATCTATTCTGCGAATAGTATGGTCCTACCTAATAAAACAAATGCCACAGTGAGACCTTACAGATGTAGCAATGGACAACTGATAAATGTAACTATATCACCTCATTTGCAACAATGTTTCTGTATATAGATAGACATTCTTAAGTGTATCTAATACCCCATATACTCCTCCAAGTTTCTGCTCCTTGTTCTATGTAAAAGCGTACTGCTATATTTGTTCCATGTGAACCGCCTTGAATTTGATGATAAGGCAGTATACAAAACCTGTTTAATAAATAAATAAATAAGGGAGGGCTCCTGTCTGAGCTCCGCATATTATTCAACATTATGTTCAATGGTTTCTAATAATAAGCATTTATGAGCACCAGTAAATCTAACCTTTTACTTGAGACTATGAAATAATGCTCAGGGCCTAGGCTTTGTGTTGCCCCATTGCTTCCATCTAACATCCTACAGTAACTTTGGTTTCTAACCTCCTGCCCGCACTTCACTGCCACTTCACTGGCAGCTGGGATTCAATGTTAAAAAATGTAAGGTCATGCATTTGGGCTGCAGCAATCCAAGGGAGCAATACAGTATAGGAGGTGAAGTACTTTTGTCCACTAAAGAAGAGCGGGACCTAGGCGTGGTTGTGTCTGATGATCTTAAAGTAGCTAAACAGGTAGAAAAGGCGACGGCAAAAGCTAGAAGGATGCTTGGGTGCATACGGAGAGGAATGGCTAGCAGAAAAAAGGAGGTGATAATGCCTCTGTATAAGTCTTTGGTGCGACCGCATTTGGAGTATAGTGTGCAATTCTGGAGACCGCACCTTCAAAAGGATGTGAACAGGATGGAGTAAGTGCAGAGGGTGGCTACTAAAATGATTAGTGGACTTCATTATAAGGCATATGAGGACAGACTTAAGGATCTTAATATGTACACCTTAGAGGAAAGGCGGGATAGAGGTGATATGATTGAGATGTTTAAATACCTCCGTGGCATAAATGTTCAGGGAGAGAGCCTCTTTCAATTGAAAGCAAGTTCTGCTACGAGGGGACATGGGATGAGGGTGAAGGGAGATAGATTCAGGAGTGATATGCGGAAATATTTCTTTACGGAAAGAGTAGTGGATCCGTGGAATAGTCTGCCGGTGGAGGTGGTAGAGATGAGGACTGTAACTGAATTAAAAAAAGCATGGGACCAACACAGAGGATCTCTAAAGGTAAAAAGTGGACTGTTGTAGCTGTTATGGAAGGACAGACTAGATAGGCCATGTGGTCTTATTCTGTCATCATGTTTCTATGTTTCTATGTTTCTATATGAAGGCTGCTCTCTGCCCCCCAGAAGCCGCAGACCTAATCCACTGCCTAGTCTGCCAGACAGTTAAGACTAATGCTTGGGCAGGTGCCATTAAATGGAAGAGTGATCTAATGGTTAAAGCACTGGCTTGGGAACCAAGAAACCAGGGTTTGATTCCCACTAGCCGGCCTTGGGCAAGTCACTGAACCCTCCATTGCCTTAGAAAAATCGATATTATTAATGTAAACTGCTTTAACTGAAATGATAAAGTGACATAGAAATCTATTAAATAAATAAAATAAAATAAAATCACAATCGACTTAATTCTGAAGGCTGATCCTGTCTTTCTAGAGAAAGTAGAAAGCAATAGGGTGAAAGTGAGGAGAGGGGTATGTCATTAGGGCTGAACGGGTCACGTGGCAATCGTAGTCTCTGATGACAGCAGAGGTGGAGTGAACAGGGGAAGGAGTTGTAGGAAATCTATGCTATTATCACAAGGCTTGAAATTGCGGACCTATGATTAGTAATTTGTAAACTACCACTAAAATCCACTATAGTACCCATAGATTGGAGGGTGGCCAACGCAAAATTTAAAAACAGCCCCAGGGCAATCTGGGAAAGTACAGAATCAGTACTGGGTAAAATGGTTGAAACCATGATAAAGAAGAAAATTACTGAACATATGGATAACTCATGGTTGAGTGGGACAAACCCAAGATGGGTTTAGCTAAGGACTACATTAAGGACTACATTTTTTGAAGGAGAGCATCAACACATGGATTCAGGTGAGCCAGTTGATATGGTGTATCGGTATTTTCAGTACGGATTTGATGAAGCCCCTCATAGGAGACTCCGCGGGAAATTATAAAGTGAAGGAACAGGAGGCAATGTCCTATGATGTACTGGAAAGTGTCTAAAAAACAGGAACTAGAGAGTAGGACTAAATGCTCAGCTATCGACATAGAAAATGGTCAGTAGTTGAGTGTCATATGGGGCTGTTTAATATATCTATAAATGCTTTGGGGAAAGGAGCAATGAGTAAGATGATCAGATCTGCAGATAGCACAAAGTTATTCAAAACTGTGAAATCAACGGAGGATTCTGATGAAATGCAATGGAAACCGGGTATTGAAATGACAAAAGAAATTTAATAAGAGCAAGCGTAAAGGGAAACACATAGGGAAAATAATTCCTACTGTGGGTAGGAAGTACGGGGCTCTGTGTTACCACCAAAAAAAACCCTTGGCGTCACTGTGGACAGGTTCTTGGAATTTGCAGCCCCGTGAGCCACGGTTGCCAGAAAATGAAATAGAATATGATTATTCAAAGAGAAATGGAGAAGGGGGGCGGAGCCTGCAGCGATCCAAGATGGCCGTGTAATCCTAGTTCCCTGCTAGATCCTGCTAGAAGACTGATCACCTTGATTTTCTTTGTGCAACTTTTGGGACTGATTCTTGCCTCCAAGGGGGGGAAATGGTGGCAAGCAAACCTATAAGGCTGGACTATGGGGGGGCGGAGCCTGCAGCGATCCAAGATGGCCGCGTAATCCTAGTTCCCTGCTAGATCCTGCTAGAAGATTGATCCCCTTGCTTTTCTTTGTGCAACTTTTGGGGCTGATTCTTGCCTCCAAGGGGGGGGGGGGGGGTTGAAATGGCGGCAAGCAAACCTATAAGGCTGGACTATGGGGTAGGCACAAATGTGGCGAGCAAACGACCAAAACCTGACCCCCTCTCCCCGCAGAAGTCGGCGAGTGGCCATGAATATGTTGCTGGCATGCAAGAAGTTTTGAGAGAGATCAGAGCAGTGAGAGACTTGGTTACTGCTAACGGAGAGACTTTGGCAGAGGTGCAAATGGATATCCTTGAGCTGAAGGAGCTAAAAGTGCAGGTGGCTGCTCTTGCGGCTAGGATGGAGGACGTAGATGTTAAAATAGTGGCCCAGGATGTACAACTGTGGCAAGTAAACAAAAACAGAAAGCGGATTGAGGCCCTTGAGTGGAGCTTGGAGGATCAAAGTAATAGAACACGCCGCAACAACATAAGGGTGCTCGGTATCCCAGAAGGTGCAGAGGGGGCCAATGCCGTGGAGTTTTTGGAGAAAGCATTGCCTAAGATCTTACAGTTAAAGCTCTCCCATCCTCTGGAAATAGATAGGGCACACAGGGTGCCCACGCAGGCCAGTCCACAACAGAGGTCTCTGAGGCCCTTGATTATGAGAGTCCTGCGATTCTCACAGGTGGCCCAAATCATGACCACGGCAAAGTCACGGATCCCGGCGAAATTGGAGGAGCACACCGTGACGTTCTACCCTGATTTCTGCAAGGCCACAGTGGAGAAAAGAAAGCAATTGTTGGCATTCCGATCATGGCTTCAGCAATTACAAGCCAGGTATGGCATGTTTTACCCTGCAAGGTTGAGGGTGACTTTACAAAACCAGACTCGTACTTTTGAGGACCCTGCGGCTTTGAGTGCTTTTTTGGAGGAGAAAGAGTCCTTGGTTATGCAGTGAGGTGGTCTCCTCGGGGACCGTACGGAGGAATTCTAATGGTGCACCTTCAGTGACTATGCAGAAAGGCAGAGGCTGTTTATGTTACTTGAGGGATGGGCCCCAGGAGGTTGGTTGTTGGCTTGGAGGCCCCTCCTTTTGATGGGGAAGTGCAGGGTGCCCCGAGTTTGTGGGGATGACACTGGCTCCTCTTATCATTGCTGCAGCTGAGCCCATGGGGTGGGGATGGGGCATTGTTTCGTATGGAAGAGGTGGGCCCCGGGGTGCAGAGGAGTCCAGCGAAGGCCAAGAAATTACTGGACTTCAGTTTATAATGGACTTTGTAACTTTGTCAGTGGGTAGAATGTTATTGATTTGCAGATGTAGGGGATGAGAGGGGGGTTGCGGGGTGTTCTGATGGATGGTTGAGTGGGTGCGTGTGCGATAGAGTTGGATGCGAGTGTTGGTGGGCGGAGGGCGGAGATGATAGATAGGGTTAAATATCTAAGACGATGTGATAATAAGTAGCTTAAGAAATATGGGATTGTGGAACTAAATGTCGGTAGGGGGGGGAAGGGTAGGTTGATTATGTCAGGGGTAGCAAGGGGATAAAAATGGAAATAAAACAAAAGAGGGCGGGATTGTGTGGTAATATGGGTTGGAATGGTTCACCCGTTAGGTACTCTCCGTTGGAGAGAATGTTTGTCTCCCTGGGATCTTGTTTTAAATTGGATAAGATGCTGCTTTCAAGTTCTGTTTGTTTCCCTGCCCAGCCCTAGTGGCCGGGACAATCTTGTGCCATGCAGTCTGTGAAGTTCATTACTCTGAATGTAAAAGGAATACATAACCCGATCAAGAGAAAGAAAATTTTAGTGTACTGCAAAAAGGAGTCTGCAGATTTATTTATTTACATTCTCTTATATACCGTGCTATTCTGCATCAGTGCAGTTTACATTGAACAAACTGAAATTACATTGAACAGGGCATTATAACTTGGAGATAACTATTTTACAGGGAGCATGGGCTATGGAGGGTTAAGTGGTTGCCCAAGACCACAAGGAGCACCTGTGGGACTAGAAACCCCAGTTCTTCCAGCCCAAGGTTGCTGTCCTCTAGTGGGATTTGAACCCCTGACCTTCTGGCCTGAAGTACCTTGTCCCAACCACTAGGCCACTCCTCCACTCCAGATGTGGTTTTGCTACAAGAAACCCATTTGACTACCATTGAAACTGAAAAATTGGGCTTAGGAGGTTTTGTCCTAGTCGGACACTCTCCTGCGGTGGCCAGGAAAAATGGGGTCGCCATTTTGGTTAGGAAAACTTTAGATCCAAAGGTTCTGCAGAGGAGGGTGGGCACTGAGGGAAGGTGGGCTAAGGTTCTGTTGCAGCTTGGGAGTCAGGTATTTGCCATTTTGAATATATATGGGCCTAACCAGGATGATGTGGTTTTCTTTAAGACCATAGCAGAGGTGGTGAAGGAATGGGATTCCGCGGAATGGATTCTGGGAGGGGATTTCAACTTGGTTATCGACCCAGTATTAGACCGTCAACCTTACCGCTCTTTGAAGAATAGTAGAGCGGTGACAGTTCTCCTTTCTATTATGCAGGAATACGGTCTTTCAGATATATGGAGACTTTGGCATCCCATGGAGAGGCAATATTCATTTTACCCGCCCCCCCCCCCATGGATCGCATTCTCGAATTGATTATTTTTTGGTTTCCAGATCCTTAATCCCGGAGGTCACGTGTGCCGAAATTTCGGCTATGCATCTATCTGATCACGCAGCTGTCAACTTGTCTCTGAATGTGGGTGGCCATCCCCGGGGTGCGGCTGTCTGGCATTTCCCCAGAGAGTTATTACAGGACCCTGAATTTTGCGTGGAAGTTAAGAAAACCATAAAAGAATACTTCCAATTAAATTCTATTTTTGAGACCCCTGGCTGGGCTTGGTGGGAGGCCTTTAAGGCTTCTATTAGAGCTGTTGCCACTAGTTATAAGATCAGAGTGGCACGGCGGAGGAAAGAGAAGCTAGTGGAATTAGAGGCTCAAATCCTGGCCGGGAAGAGATTTCTGAAAGATAGGTCTGATCCAGGTATCCTAGTGCGGTTACAAAGGCTACGATACCAGTATAATGACATCATTAGTGTGGAAGCGGTAGGTCAGATACTATATGCCCAGGAGAAGTATTACTGTGAGAGCAATAAGGCCGAACATCTATTGGCGCGTACCTTAAACCCTCGTTTGTCTAAAAGTAGGATAGAAGCCATTCAGGATGAGAGAAGGGGTCTTTGTACAAAAGACAGGGAAATGGCAGACTGTTTCCAGGGTTTCTATAAGGGACTATATTCTTCAGAAGCGGACCCTGACCCAGCTTCATTTCAAAAGCTTTTTGAGCAGGTGCCCCACCCTGTATTAAAGCCGGCTCAAGTTCTGGAACTTGATGGTCCGATGTCGGTGAAAGAAGTAAGAGAGGGTATATATAGCATGAAGGGAGGGAAGGCAGCTGGGCCGGATGCAATTCCGGTGGAATTCTATCAAGTATTTGCGGATGACCTTCTCCCACATTTACTTTTATATTTCCAAACTCTTTTGACCCAGTCTCCAGCAGTAGGGTCATTTAGTGAAGCGACAATAGTGGTGTTGGAAAAGCCGGATAGGGATCCGCATAAAGTTGAGAATTATCGCCCGATATCCTTACTTAATGCTGACTACAAAATCTTCTCTTCAGTTTTGGCACGTAGGCTGGTCAAAATTGTCCCGTCTCTTATTCATCCTGATCAGTGTGGGTTTGTCCCAGGGCGGTCCACGGCGGACAACGCGTGGCTCCTTTTAAACTTGATTGCGGCCGCAGAGGACAGTGAAGAGCCCCTGGTAGGGCTTTCTGTTGATGCTGAGAAAGCCTTTGACCGCTTGGAATGGGGCTTTCTTACTCAGGCGCTCGAGTGGTTCGGGATAGGGAAAGGCTTTGTAAAGATGCTAGAGGTGTTATATACTTCCCCTTCAGCTCGTATCTTGGTCAATCGGTCTCTGTCAGGGTCATTTTTACTGAACAGGGGAACGCGTCAGGGTTGTCCCCTTTCCCCCTTGCTTCTCAATTTGGCTCTAGAACCGTTAGTTATCCTCGTGAGGCAGTCTCAAAAGGTTCAGGGGTTGGAGATAGCTGGAAAACAAATAAAGCTTTCAGCTTACGCAGATGACCTTTTGTTATTTTTGCATCCTGGTTCCATAGGAGGGGTTCTAGATCTGATTGGGCAATACTCGTCTTTGTCGGGATATAAGATAAACTGGAATAAATCAACGGCATTCCCGATGAATGCGTTGACCTTTTCCTCCTCTGTGGAGCAGTTTCCCTTTAAATGGGAAGCGCAAACTATTAAATATCTTGGGGTGTCTTATTGCCCTTCATTGGAGGAGATGGTGAAGTTGAATGTAAAGATATTAAAGGATTTGGTTCAGGCTTACACCTTGAAATGGTCTCCTCTCCACTTATCTTGGTGGGGAAGATTAGATTCTATTAAAATGGTGTTGGTCCCTAAGGTAAACTATGTGTTAGAGATGATTCCACTGGAGTTTCCAGTAACCTTTTATAAGTCGCTGGAGTGTATCTTAACAGACTTTCTTTGGCAGGGCAAGCCCCCTAGGATTGCACTTAAAAAGTTGAAAGCAAATAAGCAGGAAGGGGGAGTTCAGTTCCCTGACTTCCGATGGTATCATGCGGCCTTTTGATGAAGCAAGGCACTAACTGGCTTGGGAATGTTGGGGAGGGTCAAAAACCTGTTTGGGTGGAGGTAGAGGAAAAGCTTGTAGCGCCTATCCTGCCCCATTTCCTTCTGGGAATGTCCCTTCCTGGGGTGGGGGGGAACCTAAGGATAATTTGTGCGACTCAGCAAGTTTTTTGCTTGCTGGATCAAAAGATGGAGCAGAGGGTTTAGGCCAAGTCTCCTATCTGGTTTAACCCTTGCTTGAAGATAGGGCATGAACCTTTTGCGTGGAAGGGTTGGCAGGAAAACGGCATATGGATGATTGGGCAGTTAATTAAAGAGAAAGAATGGAAATCCTTTGAGGATCTACAGGCTGAGTTTGGTCTCCCGCGATCTTGTTACTTTCAATGGTTGCAATTAAAACATTGCCTTAGACAACTTCCCTGTGACCCCTCTGCAATCTTGGATCAAGGGGAATTGCTGGGTACGGTGGAGGCATGCCTTGGTGTAAAAGGTATTATGTCAAAATTATACGCCACGCTTAGGGATAGGTCGCAGTCATTCCCCCTTATGCTGGGACACCGGTGGGAAGAGGAGTTTGGGGGGCCTGTCTTACCCAAAGTGTGGAAAAAGGTGTGGGGTAAAGTAAATAGAGTTTTGAGAGTGGCTGCTCTCTCGCAATCCATGTTTTTTATATTACATAGGGCATATCTCACTCCAGTCAGAGTGGCCAAGTGGGGGGCAAAAGATCAGGGAAGATGTTGGTCATGTTCTGCAGCACAGGGTATGTTTCAACATGTCTTTTTTGAGTGCTTTTATGTTCAGAGATTTTGGGGATTAGTCTGGCACAAGATTGGAAGGGTTTTAGATATACAGTCTCCGTTGAGTTGGGAAATAATCATTCTTCGCTCATGTGCGAGCGGATTAGCGCTAGAGAGGGATAAGACTTTCTTATTTAATTTCATGATGGCTATAGCCTTAAAGATGATAGTGTCTAACTGGAAAGACCTGGCCAAATTGGATAGCCAACATTGGTGGAATCAGGTGTGTCTCTACTCTAAATTTGAGAAAGCGCAAGAGATGAGAGAATCACATTGGAGACTGTGGTATGTTGTAGGGCGAACGCAGGGAAGCAATGGTGGT
Organism: Ichthyophis bannanicus; assembly: GCA_033557465.1. NCBI lineage: Eukaryota > Metazoa > Chordata > Amphibia > Gymnophiona > Ichthyophiidae > Ichthyophis > Ichthyophis bannanicus. The sequence continues at coordinate 56,390,930 of CM066032.1, forward strand.
GATGACCAATCTATAATAAATGGTATTATTTAGATGAGTATGCAGCTAGGGCAAGGTGCAGCTTCTCAACTGTTGAATAGATTGTGGGAATTTGTGTCTACCTAGCACTTGGGATGTGTCACTTAAGGATCCCAGGGAGACGGGTGGGAGGGAGGAAGGGGGGACAGGGGGGTAGTTGGTATGAGGGGGGGGGAGTAGGAATTGTGTATTTTGTACTGGTAGAGTGGTTGTAAAGGAACATTGGTTATGTTGTTGTGTGAAATCAATAAAAAGAGTTATAAAAAAAAAAAGAAATGGAGATAAAGCAGAATATCATTAGGCATCCTTAGTTTCATGGTGAGACGGCATCTTGAATATTATGTGTAGTTCTGATGCCCCATCTCAAAATGGCTACAGGAGAACTAGAAAAGGTGACTGCGAAAGCCAGAAGGATGTTTGGGTACATAGGGAGAGGAATGACCAGCAGGAAGGAGGAGGTGACAGTACCTCAGTATTCAAAAGGATATAAAGAGGATGGAGTCACTGCAGAGATCAACTACCAAAATGGTCAGTGAGCTTCATCCTAAGGCATATGGGGACAGATGTAAAGATCTCAATATGTATACTTTGCAGGAAAGGTGAGAGAGAGGAGATATGATAGACACATTTAAATGCTTCTGTAACATAAATGCACACAAGGAGAGGCTCTTTGGATTGAAAGAAAGCTCTGTTACGAGGGGACATAGGATGAAGGTAAAAGGGGATAGACTCCGGAGTAATATGCGGAAATATTTTTTATGGAAAGAGTGGCAGATGTATAGAATAGTCTCCCAGTGGAGGTAGTAGACATGAGAACAGTATGGGGGTCATTCCATCCTGGACGTACAGGTCCTCTGGGCGCCCGGTCAGAACTGGACACACAGAGGGAGTCACGATTCTGATCCTGTGGGGCACATCTGGCCCTGTGGGATTAGAATCGCAAACAGGCCTGTATGTGCAGGCCAGGACTGTGACTCAGCCCAGCCTGCACATACAGGCCTTGCCCGACTAACTCATTCAGGGCTTTTCAATGGAGCCGCGGTGCCATGGCGTCCAGTTGCCATGGCATTGTAGAGCCATTAAAAAGCTGCAATCCCAGCTGCCCACACAAACGATGCATTTCCCACATCCTGACCCACAATCTGGCCTCCTAAAACCAGGGTTGGGCTGCGGGGAATGTCCTCGGGCCCCCTGCTCCTTCTACGTCCCAAGCCTGCCGTTCCCCAGCAACTAGGAAACATTCCATCTCCAAGGTGGAATAAGTTCCCCATGCAAGTTGCCGGCCCCAGATGTACAGAGCCGACATTAGAAACAGCCCTGTACAACTGGGGCCGACGACCATCCACTGCCTGCCCTAACACTGCCCCCAATCCGCCCCTTTCCCAGCCCCCATCTAACTTCCCTGTACAATGCACGGGCAAGAAGGACGGGGCTGGGAAAGGGCACGAATAGCTGGGAAGGATGTCCCAATGAGGCATCCATCCCTGCTATTCATGGCTCAGAAAGACCCCCTATTTGAAATCAAGAAAGCATGGGACCATCACAGAAGATATGAAAAGGAAAAAAAGGGACTATAGTAGTTGATATGGAAGGGCAGACTACATAGGCCATGTGGTCTTTTTCTGTTGTTATATTTCTATGTTTTCAAGATTTTTCCCCAAAAGGGCCATGTGTAATGTAACTGCTGAACACTCATGTGGAGGTCATACTGACCATGTCAGTACCACTTCCAGCCCAGTTGGGCTCAGCTTCTCCAGATATTCTTGGATGCTACTTACAGTTTGGTTAGGGATGTTCAAGGGCTGTCTGGTTATCACTAGGGATTTAACTGAGCTTCTCCCTGGATAGTGTATTTTCCTGGTGTGCTATAGATCTCTTCGTGATCCATCTGCTTCTTAATGAGGACCTGGTACTCATCAGTGTTCTGAGATATCTGGAAGGAGAGGAGAAAGTGCAGACACACACTCTGTAACAAGTTTCCAAATTCAGACCACGAGACTCTGCAAGCCAGGCCAGATTCTCAGGATATCAATAATGAACAAATCTACCTGCATACTCTGGGACTAAAAATCGGACTACTTTGATTATCCTAAAAAAACAGACATATTTCTTGATTAACAGGACCATTAATAGCAAGCACTGATTTAAAAACAAGCTTAAGAATAATTGATGGTTTAAAACAGGTTCTTTAAGATTTGTCTCAGCTTCTCTGAGCAGTCACCATTAAATACCATTTCTGGTATGAGAATCTCCCTTACATTTACCCCAGTAAGGACTAATGTAAAACTAATGCATCTGCTTGTTCAGCTTGGCCAGGGATGGCATATTATTTAGTAAGTCCTTGTTTTATAAGGGGCTTAAGGTAATACGGGATCCCCAAGGAAGGTTTAATTTTGGCACATTCAAATACAAGGTAAAGACTTGGCCACAGCTTCAGTCTATGCGGCAAATATGTGGAGTCAGGAATTTTCTTTGTCCTTGGAGCAGCTAGGATCTGATTTTCTTAAACTCTACTGGTGATGGCAAGCGATTTTAATATAATAACGAACCCCGAATGGATAGATCTATTGGTGTCCAGCAGGCTATAGTGTATGTAGAAGGCTAACATATTTTTGAAACTAAGCCTTGTGGATGCCTGAACAGCCCTACATTTGATTTGGTTGAATCTGTTTTCATGCATGTCTCTAGGAAAAATGGTCCAATGTCTGATATAAACCACCTCCTGGTTTTTAAAGATTTGTTCCCTAAAAAGAGTAGTGCTCAAAATGGACCACTGAAAAACTTAGATCATATGCTGATTTTGACAGATTTAGAGGAACTTGCTCAAAGGTTGGTGGGGGGGGGGGGGAGGGGGAGAGATCCTGGACTCTTTTTTCCAAAACTTGGCTTTTAGATATCAAACTCCTCAGCTTTGGAATTCATTGCCTCAGGAAGTCCGATTGGAGAGTTCCTATAAAATATTTATGAAGGGTTAAAAATGTGGGGTCCGATATTCAGCAGCAGACTTGCAAACCGTCCCAATGCCGCTGAATATCTGTGGCTGCAGCCTCTACACGCCCCGATGCTGCCTTGTTTTTATACAGTAGGGTCAGAGACAGAAGGCTGGGGGGTGTCTTACTCTTTAAATGCTTGGGTGAAGAGCCACGTTTTTAGTCCTGTTTTGAATTTCGCATCTGATGACTGTAAATGAAGATCACTGGGAATGGCGACTGGAACATGAAAGAGATAGGGCGATAGGCTTCTAGTTGTAGTGCCTACTTTGTTGGAATAATTAAGTAGCTCTCATTTGCAGATTGGTGGTTATGTGTTGGGCATTAAGGGATAAGATATGAATAAAGATAAGGGGATAAATCAGAAACGAAAGAAAATGGGGCGCCAAAGATGTTTGCGCAGAAGAGCTGTGACATGATCGAATTGTCTGGCATTATATAGTAGTTTGATGGCGCTGTTTTGCATTGTCTGTAGTCTTCTTAACAGGAGTTGGGAAGAACCTATTAATAATAAATTGTAATAAACGAGTTTGTTAATCACGAGTGTGTGAAGAAGAGAACTTGACTATCAATGAATGACTTCACTGCCTTCATCCATCACAGGGAAAAAAACAATTTCTTACAGCAATAGAGATATGAGGGGGGGGGGGGGGAGCTACTCATCAAATATCATTCCAAGGGAGTGGAATGGAAGTATTAAAAGAGACAAGGGACCTGGATATATTGGGTTGAAAAGGCAGCAAGCTGTCAGTATGAGAGATCGATAGGGCCTCTGTTTTGTTGGAATACAATAGAATTAGATATTTTCCAGAGCAATATCAGCTATGTCCAAGAAGCGGGTTGATGCAGTGATGTAGACAATCCTCAAGAATGAGGAAATTTAGGTGATTCGTGAGCATCTATGAGGTGATTTTGAAGCTGAAGTTCTCTCTAGAGGTTATTCCAACTGGTATGTTAAAGACACTAAGGAGGGATATTCAAAAGCATTTACGTAGTTTGCAGACCTGCAAACTGCATAAATGCTGCTCTCTGGGATATTCAATGGCTCTAACTCAATTTGTGCCACTGAATATCTCCATTTTGGGCCATTAACCCTTTGAAGGCCTACTTTAAATTTTTAATCCACATTCTGCAGCCGGGTTAGTTTTTGCATATTTCAGGAAAATTGTACCCGTCTTATTCAATATGTTCTAATAGTGATTTTCCTTCTGCTATGGTCATGTATTGTATACCACTTGATAGGAATATTTAGTCAGAATTTTGGATCCCGAGAGTTTTGGGCTCAGCCTGGAAAGGGTTAAACGCCCCATTGCTAAGCGCTTAGCATCAGAGCATTCTGGGGGTGGAGCAGGACGGCACCGTGGAGTAACCAACTGTGGCAATATTCAGACCAGCAGCTGAAAATCACGGCAAACCAGACTGCAATATGGCAATGCCGATATCCCGGATCTTCAATGCCGGTGCCTGTATCTGGAGTGAATTTAAAGCTGCTTTAAGTGTGCTGCTGCCACTGCTGAAAAATCCCCCTAAATGTCTGTGGGGAGAGATAGTAGACCAGGGATAGAGAAAGGAATTGCTGCGTATAAATGAAGGAGCCAGACTAAGATGCCCATTTTCTTTATTGTTCAGACACTGTATCTACATGGTCTGAAGAGTGAATGCTGGTTTGGATCATGCAAGGGCCGACCAGACTGTGGTTTTGGATAAAATTCAAACTGTTAAGTTCAAAGTAGAGCAGGGGTTCTCAACCCAGCCCTCAGGACACATCTAGCAGGTCAGGTTTTCAGTGACCATCATTAATGTGGTGAAAAGGTCTGCTAACTGTATTACTGGTGTTGAATATCTCCCCCAGCATGCAAAGCCTCAGTGGTTACTGTCAATAGTGAGACCAGTATGTGCCCAACAGTTAACGTGCAAGCATTCCCCTAGCATGTGAATTACCATGGGCGCACTTAACTCCATCTACTGAAGTGGCATTAAGTGAACCCATACTATTTGCAACATTGACAGCTTGCAATATCTGCCTCATCTCTAATTAAAATCTGCCATTCTCTGCTCCTAACCAGCCCATTCGACACCTGAATCCATATCTGCTAGTTAGCATGAAAATTGGTGTGCAATAACTGTCATAGTTACTGTTACAGTAACTGTTACTGTGGGCCCGAATACGCAGCTAACGTATAACGTATAATGCAATTTGGTAAGAGGGTCCTTAAGTCTTCGTATCAATAGAGTAGATTGTAGACATGTATGCAGAAAAGAAACTTCAGTTAGCTTTCCATTTTTCAGGAATTTTTCCCAATGCTTTTTAAATTTCATTTTGCATTTACTAAACTTATATTCTGCTCATATTGTTCAAACCTGAGCAGATTAAGCATAGTTACTCACCTGTAACAGGTGTTCTCCAGGGACAGCAGTAATCAGTCCTCACATATGGGTGACATCAGCGCCGACGGAGCCCTCATGCAGAGCAATTCCCCAGCTTTCAAAGAAAGCCTTTGGGATTGCATCGTGCATGCACGGTCCCCTTCCCGCCCAAGGGAACCATCTTGCTCAGTCAGATGACATAGCTAAAAGATGGCAAAAATGAGAAAATTGAATCAAGGACTGCAACTCCAGGGGAGGAGGGAGGGTCATGAGGACTGATTCCGGCTGTCCCTGGAGAACACCTGTTACAGGTGAGTAACTACGCTTTCTCCAGGAATAAGCAGGAAGTCAGTCCTCACATATGGGAAGCCCTAGCCATAGGCTGCGAAAGTCTGGCTTGAAGACCAAGTTGCAGCCCGGCAGATGTCTGCCAAAGGAACAGAGTGGTGATTAGCCACTGACACGGCCTTAGCCCTGACACAGTGGGCCGTGACTCGATCCTGCAGCTGGAGGTCAGCTGCCCTGTATGTCCAGGCAATGCAGTCTGCCACCCAGGTGGACAACATGCGCTTGGAGACAGGTAGCCCCAGTTTACTGGGGTCATAAGAGACGAAGAGCTGAGGAGCCCTCCGATGTCCCCGCATACACTCCAAGTAGAAGGCTAGGACCCTCTTACAATCTAGTGTATGCAGGACTGCTACTGTCTGTCTGGAATGCGGCCTGGGAAAGAAGGTTGGAAGAACCACCTCTTGGTTGAGGTGGAACGAGGAAACCGCTTTCGGAAGGAATTTGGGGTGCGTGCGAAGGACCACCCTGCTTTTATAAAATCGTGTATATGGCCTATCAGATACCAGAGCTTGCAGCTCACTCACATGTCTAGCTGCTGTGAGTGCCACCAGGAATAGCATTTTCCAGGAGAGGAAGCGCAAATGGCAAGCGGACAGTGGCCCAAAAGGTGGGCGCATAAGCTGTTGCAAGACCACATTCAAGTCTGTCACTGGAGGGCGAATCGGAGGCTTCAGTAGAAGTCAACCTCGGAGGAATCAAGACACCAAGGAGTGAGCCGAAAGAGGTTGTCCATCCACCAGATAGTGGTTGGCTGATAACGCACTCAGGTGGACCCTGACAGAGTTAGACTTGAGGCCCAACTCTGAGAGGTGAAGCAAGTACTGCAACACTTGAGGTACTTGGCAAGAGAAAGGGTTTTTACTATGCTGATTACACCATATCTCGAACCTACTCCACTTGAAGGCGTAGGACTTTCTAGTGGATAGCCTCCTGGAGGCCAGCAACACGTTCTCTACTTCCTTGGGTAGCAGTAGAGGGGCAAGCACTACCCTCTCAGCAGCCAAACCATTAAGTTGAGGGATCTGAGATTGGGGTGCAAGAGGGAACCCTTCTGCTGAGTAAGAAGGATGGGTTGCACCCCCAGGGGGAGTGGCATGTCCACCCCCAGCTGAAGGAGAAGCGGGAACCAAGACTGTCTGAGCCATCTAGGGCCTGTCTTTCGTTCCGGGAGTTCATTATGATGGCTTCCAGTTCCGTTTAGATATAGAAAGTCTATTGCGGAAGCTTCAATTGAAGATCTTTTTTGCTTCCACCACTTCAACAATTACAGAACCATTGTCTGCGCTTGACAATCGCAGGATTCCACTACCGATCAAATCCACCTGGACCCCCCCAGGGCCGATGCACCCCACTTTGTGTTTGTTCCGAGAGCTCGTATTGAAGGATGTCTCCACGTTAGAGCAAGCTGGACGATTTACCTCCACAGTTTTTACACCAGCGGAGCAAGCGGCTTTGAAAGAATTGAAGACCCAAACGACCATTGTAATACGAAGAGCGGACAAGGGTGGAGCGATCGTGGTGATGGACAGATCCCAGTATTTTGATGAAGCTAGACGACAACTGTCGCAAGAGGACACGTATCAAATTTTATTGGAAGATCCCACCAGATGTCTTCAGAATCAAATTAAAGATATTACCTCGTTAGCATTTATAGACTTCTATCATATCTCCCCTCAGCCGTCTCTTTTCCAGGTTAAAGATCCCTAACCTTTTTAGCCTTTCTTCATAGGAGTATCCTTCCATCCCCTTTACCATTTTGGTGGCTCTTCTCTGAACCTTTTCAAAAATTGCTATATCCTTTTTAAGATACGGCGACCAGAATTGCACACAATATTCAAGGTGCGGTCTCACCATGGAACGATATAGAGGCATTATAATATCTTTTGTTTTATTTTCCATTCCTTTCCTTATCATACCTAGCATTCTATTTGCTCTCTTGGCCGCCGCTGCACACTGGGCCGAGGGTTTTAACATGGTATCCACAATGACGCCTAAATCTTTTTCCTGGGTGGTGGTTCCTAATGTCGAACCTTGCATCGTGTAACCATAGTTTCGGTTGTTCTTCCCTAGGTGCATAACCTTGCACTTGTCCACATTAAATTTCATCTGCCATTTTGATGCCCAGTCTTCCAATTTATCAAGATCCTCTTGCAATTTTTCACAATCCTTTTGGGTTTTAACAACTTTAAATAGTTTTGTGTCATCTGCAAATTTGATAACCTCACTCGTTATTCCACTTTCCAGGTCATTTATGAATATGTCAAAAAGCAGCGGACTCAGCACAGATCCCTGTGGGTGTACAGGGACAGTACAGATCCCTGTGGGTGTACAGGGACAGCCTTTCTCCTGTGCAGGGCCAAACCACTGGTGGGAGAGGAGCTATGCAGTGGGAGTCAAAAGCCCCCTCCCTGCTGGGCTTGAGCTGGGGCTGGAGTTGGGTGTCTTCGGCTTACGAGGGCCATGCCCCTGTCCCCTGGCCTGCTGCCCCTGCTGGGGAGCTGGAGTGGCCTGGTAAGTGGGGTAGTTTCTGTAATCCATACCCTTCCTCGAGAAAAAGGACTTTTTCCCTGAGGCCTTCTTCTTGTGAGAAAGTGCAGATGTCTTTTTCGACAGCCTTGTCCGGGTCAAGTACTCGGACTCGATTTCTGCAGCCTTTTCAGTCATGGGTTTACCGAATAGGTTGTCACCTCGGCAAGGGACATCGACCAACTTGTCCAGAACCCATGTCTCCAGGTCAGATGGCATTAGCCAGGCCTGGCGCCTTGCACCAATGGCGGCTGTGGCTACTCGGGCCGAAGCCTCGAAGCCGTCGTAGGCTGCTTGAGACATGAACTTCAAGCACTCTCTGATCCCCGTGGACAGGGCTTTGAAGCACTGCAAGGGTTCCTTGGACAAGCCAGCAGAGAACCCGGCAATCTCCTTTGCCAGGTCTCGCAGCTACATGTCCATGTACAGCTGGTGGGTTTGGACATGGCAAGACAGCATCGAGCCCTGGTAGCATTTTCTGCCAAGGGTGTCCAGGTTCCAGGCCTCCCTCCCGGGGGGCACTGAGGAGTGCATATTCTGGCTCTTGAGCCACTGCATGGCCGATTCCACAACCATGGAGTTGTGTGGCAGCTGTGCTTTCTGACACCCAGGACTCTTACGGACTCGATAGATGGAATCGACCCATTTGCTGAGGACCGGCATCGAGGCCGGGGACTCCCACATATGGAGCATCAGCCGTTCCAGCATTGGAGGCACGGTACAGTAAGGCCTTCCCCCGGGGGAAAGTCATACTGGAGGGCTCAAGCTCTTCCGCTCGAGGTTCCTCCTCGGTATCTGCAGGGAATGCCAAAGCCTTGGCCATGTCCCTTACAAAGTCCGAGAACCTGATGTCCTCCGGAGGGGACCTTCTTTGAGATTCCGAACCCAGGGAATCTGAGGGAATGCACCGGGTTCAGTGGGTGTCTGGGGAGTCTTCCTCCTCTGTCTCCCAGGCCGAGTCCTCCGAGGAGGACTCAAGGGGCTCCGGCCTCGAGGGCTTTGAGCCCGACCGCCCCAACGTCAATGGCACCGGCGTTGATGACCTCGGTCCCGAGCGGGAGTTTGAGGGAGACCTCGGCTGAGGATTGACTCGAGCCCTGATTGACTCGAGGATTGGCTCGGCCTCTGGGGTCGACTTGAATGTCGAGGTCCCGGAGGTCAGGGCGGATGGACAGATGAGACCGGCTATCAATGCCCACTGCTGCTCCATGAAGACAACCATGCTGCTCTCCAGGGCCGCCATCCTGAGACTGAGCTCAGAAGGCTCCGCAGCCACCGACTCGGGGCCCAACGCCAGGCCCGATGCCGGTTCTCCCGGAGGAGAGTCTATGAGGACAGCAGTTGTTACCTGGTTTGTAGCCTCTGACTCCATTCAAGGTAACTTGGTCGGCCTCTCCGACTTCGAAAGCCTGGGGCGGCGGTCGGGGCTCTGCGGCCTGGAACCCGAGGGCCCTGGCCTATCCGATGCCTCCAACGATGCCGTCCTCATGAGCCTTTTCTTCTTCCGGTGTTCCTGGGTGGGAGACCCCCTTTCGGAGGAACCCCGACGGTGCTCGGGTTCTGAGTCCCGAGAGGTCGAGGCCTCCGATGAGGTTCGGACCTGGATGGATTTGGACTCTGAAAAGATCCTTTCACGTTGATGCTGTCTACTCTTCAATGCCTTGGAGGAAATTTTGCCACACAGACCACAGATTATCGGGTTACGATCGGGTCTGAGGCACCGGAGACAGCAGTCATGGGTGTCGGTGAGTGACATTAGGTTTTTACACCGATCACACTTCTTAAACCCGCTGGCAGCCATCGGGGGGAAAAAGAGCCCCTGCGAGGTCGAAGGACTGGGCTGCCAGTGAAAAATAAAAAAAGAGCACGAACGCTAGTCACAAAGGACAAAAAAAGAAAATAGTGACCGAACTCGATACCGGTGTACCGAGCCAAGGCGGGAGGGGGAACCGGCGTCGAACCGGTTGAGTTGAACAAACTTTTATCAACTTTTTTTCTGAGGAAAGTGGGACAACGTCCATTGGGCTCCACGGAAAAAAGAAGACTGAGCAAGATGGCTCCCTTGGGTGGGAAGGGGACCGCACATGCGAGATGCAATCCCAAAGGCTTTTTTTGAAAGCTGGGGAATTGCTCTGCATGAGGGCTCTGTCAGTGCCGACATCACCCATATGTGAGGACTGACTTCCTGCTTGTTCCTGGAGAAAAAATAAAACACCCATAAAATGTAATTTAAACAAAAAATACCAAAAGAACAAACATTAAAAACATCTTGAACAAATGTACAACGTATTGTGAAATGTTAAATAGGTTTCTCTCCTGTCTAAGACCCAGTAGTAAAGAGCTTCCGATTTTGGGTCCTGTCACTGAAAAAACATGTGTAAAGAGCATCTGTCAACAGCCTATGATGGAATCACCAGGAATTCATTTTAATATGAAATTATTAGCATGCGCTAAATTGATTTAATGTGCATCAGTCAACATATGGCTGAGCAAATGTCCCCTTTAAGAGCAGGATACTCTTTGAGGAGGACCCGGAGAAATGGGAGGTTCATCCACAAAGGCTCTAAGAAGTTAGACCCAGGGGAATTAGGAGTGCCTCTAGCTGGGCCTTGTGTGGATCACGGAGATGCCCTTAGACTGCTGGGAATTTGAGTAGGGCCTATTCATCCTATGAGTTCAAGCAGAGTCAGCCCTTTTGGAGCTCTCAGTATTCCTGAGACTCAGTTAGTCTCCCTCCAGAGCCAGTAAAACCCTGTAATATGATCTGGCAGATCCCTTCTGGGATACAGCCAGTTGGGGGGCAGTTCCAGCTTTCAGAGTGATCACATATCATATCAGACCAATGGGTTCTCAAGGTCCTTAGGCAGGGTTATGCGCTGCAGTTTGCAGAACCTCTTCAGAAAACATTTATAGAGTCTCACTGCAAATCCCCACTAAAATGGGTGGTGATTAGCAGGATTGTATCTTCTGCCATTCTACCCATGCCCTCTGCAGAGAAGTACCAGGGGTGTTATTTCATCTACTTCATAAGATTTAAGGGTGGTCACTGCCAAACTCCAAGTCCCTCATTTCTGCATGGAGGCAATCAGGTTGGTGTTTTCGTCAGTCCAACAAGGGGAGTTTCTAACCTTCCAAGATATTGCTGAAGAGCAGGACCTAGGCGTGGTTGTGTCTGATGATCTTAAAGTAGCTAAACAGGTAGAAAAGGTGACGGCAAAAGCTAGAAGGATGCTTGGGTGCATAGGGAGAGGAATGGCTAGCAGAAAAAAGGAGGTGATAGTGCCTCTGTATAAGCCTTTGGTGCGACCTCATTTGGAGTATGGTGTGCAATTCTGGAGACCGCACCTTCAAAAGGATGTGAACAGGATGGAGTCGGTGCAGAGGGTGGCTACTAAAATGGTTAGTGGTCTTCATTATAAAGCATATGAGGACAGACTTAAGGATCTTAATATGTACACCTTAGAGGAAAGGTGGGATAGAGTTGATATGATTGAGATGTTTAAATACCTCCGTGGCATAAATGTTCAGGGAGAGAGCCTCTTTCAATTGAAAGCAAGTTCTGCTATGAGGGGACATGGGATGAGGGTGAAGGGAGATAGATTCAGGAGTGATATGCGGAAATATTTTTTACAGAAAGAGTGGTGGATCCGTGGAATAGTCTCCCAGTGAAGGTGGTAGAGATGAGGACAGTAACTGAATATGTACACCTTAGAGGAAAGGCGGGATAGAGGTGATATTATTGAGATATTTAAATACCTCCATGGCATAAATGTTCAGGGGGAGAGCCTCTTTCAATTGAAAGCAAGTTCTGCTACGAGGGGACATGGGATGAGGGTGAAGGGGGATAGATTCAGGAGTAATATACGTAAATATTTCTTTACGGAAAGAGTGGTGGATCCATGGAATAGTCTCCCAGTGGAAGTGGTAGAGATGAGGACAGTAACTGAATTCAAGAAAGCATAGGACAAACACAGAGGATCTCTAAAGGAAAAAAGAGGACTGTTGTAGTTGTTGTTATGGAAGGACAGACTAGATAGGCCATGTGGTCTTTTTCTGTCGTCATATTTCTATGTTTCTATGTTTCATACTTTCATGTTCCTATCCAGAAGCAACTCCAGCGATTTCTCTGCTTCGGTGTTGTGGACCATCATTTCCAGTTCTGAGTTCTACCTTATGGCCTGACAATGGCACCTTCATCCTTTTCAAAGGTCATGATGGTGGCGTCCCAGCACAAGTAAGGAATCCAGTTTTACTACTACTTTGGTGACTGACTGATTTGTTCAGATTCCCTAGAGAAGTCCAGGGACGATATAGACCTGCTGATTCACTGGCTAGAAAGGCTGGGGTTGATGTTTAACTATCTCATGAGCAGCCTTATTCTTTCCCAGATCCTGGAGTACCACGGGGCTTGATTCAACTCTTTCCTGGACTGAGTTTTCCTCATGCCAGAGAGGTTAAAAAATAAAGCTACAGGGCCAAGTCAGGGAGTTTGCCCTGCTCAGTCATGATCCCATTCCTGGGACTACCTCCAACTCTTAGGGTCCATGGTGTTGACCCTGGAACTGGTTATTTGGGCCAGGATGCACATGCGCCCCCATTAGAGATATCTGCTGTATCACAGTTCTTCCTGTTCTCGGTTGTTTGACTAGACTCTTCCTCTCCCCCAGGAAATAAAGATGCAGTTAGCATGGTAATTGTTGTCTCAGCATCTGACAGATGGAATGTCTCTGTAAATATTGGATTGTGTGCTAGTCTTCACGGATACCAGCCTGAAGGGTTGGGCAGCTCATGGTCTAGGTCAGGATGTCCAAGGACTCTGGTCCCCTAAAGAGACTTCTTAGTCAATCATCTGGTGGAAGGCCAGAGCAATACGCCTTGCTCTGGAAAGGCTCAGGCCCCTCCTGGTGAACATAAGATATGCCATACTGGGTCAGACCAAGGTCCATCAAGCCCAGTATCCTGTTTCCAACAGTGGCCAATCTAGGTCATATGTACCTAGCAGTTTCCCCAAAAGACACAGGTTCCAAAATGCTTGTATTAGGTCCAGCATTGATATTCTGGGTCCCTTCTTAATAATGGTTTATGGACCTTTCCTCCAGGAACTTGTCCAAACCTTTTTTAAACCCAGTTACACTAACAGCCTTTACTGGTGGGTAGAGAGGTATGCACGTCTCAGACATTACCACAGCTTTGGCATATTTCATCAAGCAAGGTGGAACTTGAAGTGCCGGAGTGGCTCTCGACATGGCAGAGCAGTGGCGCTGGATTGAGGAGCATTTGATTGCCCTCTCTGCAGCCACATGGCAGGCATCAGCTATACGATATATAATATAAATTGGACCCTCTGAATCAACTTCATCTATGAGACACGGTTTAAACAAATATCTTTAAAAAAACCCTTTCAAATATTTAAACTCTTAGCACTGCAGGAGCTCAACACACGGACTTAGTGACAATAAGCATGCCTGCCACAAATTAATAATCATCATCGCAGCCAAGAGAATATAAATCACATTAACTTCCATAGTGAATGACATTAATATAAACATGCATTAAATATAGCAGTGAGGTACTCTTCAAGACATGAATGCTAGTTATAGTTATCTTTGGAGCTCTTTGGAAATCTCTCCAATGACAAATAACACTGTACTGCTTACTCTCTTGATTCTAACTCAGGCAAGCTATTACCAGCACTGGCAACAACTTTGCTGCCTTCCATGGCTTTATCAAAGCAGCAATTTTTAGGCCTCAAAATTCCACACACTTCATATAACAGCACTCGTAAGAATGCTAAAGTTGAGATCTTTCAACTTCAGGAAGGATCTGCGGACAGTGGGCTTTGTTTCCCTGTTTCAAGAGTGACCCCGGGAGAGGCTTCTGTATGTCTTCCTACCATGACCCTTAGAGACCGCCTTCTGCACAACATTTGGTCTCACCTAGTCTTGGTGATCTTAGTAGCTCCAGATCAGCCACACTGGCTACTGTACATAGATTGCTTGAACCTAATGCAAGGTCTACTCTTTTATTACCTCAAGAGAGGGCCTCCTTTGTCAAGACCTTCTGGTGAAGGAGGATTTCATTTCCTCTTCACTTATAGCCTGACCCATGAGAGGCACAAGCTGCCTAAAAATGGTTGCTCTGGAGAGATAGTGGTTATCCTTCTCAAAGTCTGGAGAGTCTCTACTTCCTTAGCCTATATGAGACTCTGGAATGTCAAGAAGTGATGTTCCTTTCAAGCTCTGGAGGCCAGGGAGATGGGCATTGTTGCTGTTTGTCCTTTTTACAGTCCACTCCAGAATAGAGGTTGGTGCTGAATTCTCTCAAGGTTCAGGTGGCAGCCTTGGTATGCTTCCAGGACTTATCCAAGGGATGTCCTTGGTAGCACACTTTGACATTTCCATCTTCCTCAAGGGAGTGAAGTAGATCTGTCACAAGCATATCCAATTGTTCTTCAGTTGAGTCTCTCTCTGGTGCTGAAAGCCCTGAAAGAACCTCTTTTGATCCTATTCAGGCAGATATATGAGCTGTGAACTTTGTTCTGCAGGGAGTCTTTTTTTTTATGTTGTCAATGGCTCCTATGCAACTTCTCCAAATTGGTTAGTTTTGTGCATTCAATGAAAGTCTTGAACCTTACAGCAAAGGCAGGGTATGTGGAATATGATCTCAGTCTCTTAAATTTACTGCTAATGCTCAGAATAGCATTATCTTTGAGCCAAAGAGAGCCTCCGTCTAGAGTTTGTAAGATGTAACATATAATATATGGGTAATTTATCAAGGTGTGTTCAGGTACCACAGGTTTAATCAAGTCTGTACTGTGATAAGGAAGCTTATCATAGTTCAGGAAGGAATAATACAAGAGGTGAATTGGCTCTGAATAAGCAACCTGTGCTTGCTGGTAAAAACACTAAAACAGAGTGTTTGCATAAAAGAAGACTACCAGACCCAGAATGCACTAGGTTACAGAAAGCCTCTAGGAGAGCTGAAGTAGGGAAACGTGTGCCTAATCAAGGAAGCTATGAGGTAATCCCTAATCACCCATCTCCTAGGGCAGGGCTTGATTCAGCACACCTGGACTGTGCTAGGGTGGAGTGTCCATCTAGGCACTTTAAAAGTAAAAGACATTCTTCACACAGACAGAAGCAGGAGGAGCAGGAGAACGGGGAGAAAGGACAGAAAGAAGAGAGAGAATGGCAACAGCAGAGAGAACACAGAAGGAGGAACAGCAAGACGTCTAGGAGGTCTAAGGAAGGAGCCCAAAGCAGTACGTATGGTGGGAGAGATTCCAGAGGCAAGCATTCTCCATTGGACTGGAAGAAACCAGAGGCTTGGAGATATAGAGCCAGGAACCCCCAGAGAGCACCTGTAAAGGAGACGGCTGCATCTACAGAAAGAAGAAGCTCTGATACGTATTCAAGGAGGTATGGGAAAAGAGACCTAAAGTCTAGAGATTCTGACTGGAGAGCTGGGCATAGAAACTTTGCCACCTACTGGCAACAATACCCAGAGAGGAAACTTAATAGCAACGTGATCTCAGGTATGAACTCTGATCTGTTCCCTAGCTTTTCACAAGGAAGACAGCAGGGAAACAAATGCTATCCTGAGAGTGATCAGTTAGAGAATTCCTCTGAGCCAATGCATGAAAATGATTCCATGATATTTCAGGAGCAAGGGGAAATATCAAATGAGCAAGTAGAATGCATGGATTGCTCTCTGTCTAAGCTGCTGTTTTAAAGTAATCCTCAGTAAAGCAACAATCACCAAAAGGAACTGTAATGTGTTTTTTAACTATCCAGAAAAGTTTCTTTAAGTGAAAGCTTTAGGGTAAGTTAGAGCCACGTGGACCAGCAAGGGTTTGCAGCTGGTTAATTACCTGTGATTAAGCCAGGCACAAGTGCACGTGAGCTCTGAAAGGAAAACTTCTTCATTGTGTGAATGGAAGAAAGTTGTTTTTGATAAAGAACATTTTTCCTTTTGGGTTTGTTTTTCATTTTTAAGCACTGCTAAGAAGGTTATTAGCAGGGGCTAGCAGAAAGACCTTTTCTGTTCCATCAAGGTCTTTATTGAGTTATTGTCTAAGTATTTCAGTTGCCTTATACAGTTGTTTTGTTTTCCTGATTACAATTCCTGAAGAAAGCATCCTATTGATGTTACCAAGCATATCTGTGTGAGGGAATAATCCCCATAAATAAAATCTGTTTTCTGCTTACACTCGAGCAGCTACAATTCATTATTTTGTTGAACGGCTGATTTTGGTGTGAATGAACTACAACACCCACAATCCTTTGCAAGTCATATAAAATTCTGCCTTTGCCAAGATTGTGGACTTTCACAACCAGCATCCCCGTTTACAGTGCTCAACATGATGAGAAATAACTTGGTATCTTTCCTCTACATTTTCTTGGTCTCTGACTGCACTTCTTGTTACTTAAAGATCTTCTCCTTTCTTCTCCTTCTCAATGTGATTCCTAGAGTAGTCATTCGGGACTGAAACCTCTTTAATTAATTCATTATTTAATTTATTATATTCTTTAATACCATCCCTTCCAAAGATCAGGGGCGGTTTACAAAAAACAGAACATTTTACATAAAACGGTGGTAGAATATAGCAATTGCCATTCTGGTATCCTTCTTTACCGCTATGCACGGTTTCCTTGCTCTCAGGGAACGAGTCCATTCTCTAGAGTCTAGAGTAGCAGACTTGGAAGACATAAGAAAGACAGAGAGGTACATAGACGAGACCTACAGGGACTCCAGTCTGGCAGCATCCCTGTTTCCATGGAGGAGAGAGGTCATGTGACAGGAGAGCATCACCCTGGTGTGGCAGGAAGTGATCCTGTAACTAGGACCTGTCCTCCAGGTGATGTAAAACCCTCTCGCACTGAGGATATTTCTCCAGGGCCATGTGCCCATGAGGGAAGGGTTAGGACAGTCGTTATAGTTGGTGATTCCATCATTAGGCATGTAGATAGCTGGGTGGCTGGTAGACGTGAGGATCGCCTCGTAACATGCCTGCCTGGTGCAAAGGTAGCGGACCTCATGAGCCACCTAGATAAGATCTTAGATAGTGCTGGGGAGGAGTCTGTTGTCTTGGTACATGTCGGTACCAATGACATAGGAAAATGTGGTAGGGAGGTTCTGGAGGCTAAATTTAGGCTTTTAGGAAGGAAATTGAAATCCAAAACTTCCAGGATAGTGTTCTCCGAAATTCTTCCCATTCCACGCGCAGAACCGAAAAGGCAGGCAGAGCTCCAGAGTCTCAATGCGTGGATGAGACAATGGTGCAAGGATGAGGGGTTTGATTTGTCAGGAACTGGGGAACATTCTGTGGAAAGGAGGGGCTCTTCGGAAGGGATGGGCTTCACCTTAACCGGGATGGAACAAGGTTGCTGGCATCAACCTTTAAAAAGGAGATAGAGAAGCTTTTAAACTAGATAATAGGGGAAAGCCGACAGTCGCCCAAGAGTGCATGGTTTGGAAGAATGTATTCTTGAAGGATACTACCAAAAGCAGAGAGGTTCCAAAAAGGAGTAAAGTAGTCCAAATGCCCTAGAGTATGGAGCAGACAGAGCTTAAAGATTCCAAATTACCCATGCCTACCAATGGCCAAATTAATATGAATAAACTACAGTCTCAAAAATGCTTGTATGCAAATGCTAGAAGTCTAAAAAATAAGATGGGAGAGTTGGAATATATAGCACTAAATGAGAGGTTAGATATGATTTGAATCTCAGAGACATGGTGGAAGGAGGAAAACCAGTGGGACACTGTGATACCTGGGTACAAACTATATCGTAATGATAGAGCTGATCAAATTAGTGAAAGGGTTGCGCTCTATGTTAGAGAGGGTATTGAGTCAGAAAGGATTAAAGTTTTGCAGGAAACAAAATTTGCTGTAGAATCTCTATGGATTGAAATTCCATGTAAAAAGGGGAAGGCGATGGCAGTGGGGGTGTACTATCAACCGCCTGGCCAGAATGAACAAATGGTTGATGAAATGCTCAAAGAAATCAAGGAAGCTAACAAAAGTTACAGCACAGTAATAATAATGGGTGATTTTAATAAACCCAGTATCGACTGGGGCAGTGTCACGGCAGGACATGCTAGGGAGATAAAGTTCCTAGATGAAATAAATGACTGCTACTTGGAGCAGCTGGTACATGAACTGACCAAAGGGGAAGCCATATTGGACCTAGTCCTTAATGGAACACCAGATCTGGTGCAAGAGATAAGGGTATTGGGGTCACTTGGCAGCAGTGACCATAGCATGATCACGTTTGATTTAATTAAGGAGGAGGGATGGTAAGGAGATCCACAGTACTACCTTTTAACTTTTGAAAGGGAGACTATGATAAAATGAGGAAAATATGAGGGGTGTCCGACAGGCTGGATTTAGCTAGAGTGAGGCCCTACGCCAAGAAAAATTGTGGGCCCCCCCCCCGTGCAGTCCTGGGCCCCCCCCCCCCGTGCCTCCGTGCAGTCCTGGGCCCCCCCATGCCCTGTGCAGTCCTGGGCCCCCCCCCCCCGGGCCCCCGTGCAGTCCTGGGCCCCCCGGGCCCCCGTTCAATCCTGGGCTTCCCCGTGCCCCGATGCAGTCCTGGGCTCCCCCCCCCGGATAGCATCGCGGCTGTCTGAGGGGCTTCAGAGGGAGCCAGGGAAGCCCGCACGAGGCCCCGGCTCCCTCTGTACAGCCGCCAGCGTGAAGAGCCTTTTCCTTCACGCTGGCGGCTGATTCTGTGAAGCCGCGAATGATGGGAAAGGTTAAAGGTTGCGTGTCAAGTTGCTTGAAGTAGTCCATAATGGTGTCTTGCAATTCCTCCTGATACGCAAAGCATTTCCCCCCTCATGGAATGTTGTTTCATTCTCTGGGTTGAACTCATACAGACTCTCCTACTATGAGTACAAGTACATGCATGTGCAGTCGGTATGATTGCCACCTATACCTTTAATATCGGACACCCTTTGTAGTTAAGAAAAAACTAAAAGGGGCAGTTGCAAAGGTTCAAGACTTATAACAAGCTTGGGTGTTGTTTAAAAACACTATCTTGGAAGCCCAGACCAGCTGTATTCCACGCTTTAAGAAAAGCGGAAGGGAATCCAAAAAATTGCCAGCATGGTTTAAAGGTGAGGTCAGAGAGGCTGTTATTGCCAAAAAATCATCTTTCAGGAAATGGAAAAAAGAGCCAAATGACGAAAACTGGAAACAGCACAAGCACTGGGAAGTTAAATGCAAGGCATTGATAAGGCAGGCAAAGGGAGAATTTGAGAAGAAGCTTGCTGCAGAAGCAAAAACATGTAATAAAGACTTTTTCAAGTACATTCATAGCAAAAAACCTGTGAGAGAGTCAGTTGGTCCATTAGATGATAGAGGGGTTAAAGGGGCACTTAGAGGCGACAAGGTGATAGCGGAGAGACTGAATGAATTCTTTGGTTCGGTCATTACTGAGGAAGATGTAGGGATGTCACCTATGACTGAAGTGGTATTTAAAGGTGAGGAAGATTTGAAGGAAATATCGATATATCGGGAAGATGTATTACAAATATTTGATAAACTGAAGAGTAGCAAATCATTGGACCTGATGATATACATCCAAGGGTGTTGAAAGAACTGAAAAATGAGATTGCAGACCTGCCATTAGTAATCTGTGAACTATCATTAAAATCATCTGTAATACCTGAAGATTGGAGGTTGGCCAACATAACACCAATTTTTAAAAAGGGTTCCAGGGGTGATCCGGGAAACTACAGACCGGTGAGCCTGACGTCAGTACCAGGAAAAATGGTAGAAACCATCATAAAGACAAAATTGCTGAACATGTTGATAGTCATGGCTTAATGGGAGACAGCCAACATGGCTTTAGACATGGAAGATCTTGTCTTACTAATTTGTTATGTTTTTTTGAAGGTGTGAATAAACAGGTAGACAAAGGTGAGTCAGTTTATATAATGTATTTGGACTTTCAGAAAGCCTTTGACAAGGTCCCTCATCAGAGACTTTTGGCAAAACTAAAGAGTCATGGGATAGGAGGCAGTGTACTATTGTAGATCAGGAACTGGTTAAAAGATAGAAAGCAGAGGGTGGGGCTAAATGGCCAATTTTCCCAATGGAGAAAGATGAATAGTGGTGTACCCCAGGTATCTGTGCTGGATCCACTGCTTTTTGACATATTCATAAATGACCTGGAAAAGAGAATAACGAGTGAGGTTATCAGATTTGCAGATGACACAAAACTATTTAAAGTTGTTAAAACCCATGAGGATTGTGGAAAATTGCAAGAGGATCTTGATAAATTGGAAGACTGGGCATCAAAATGGCAGATGAAATTTAATGTACCTAGGGAAGAACAACCGAAACTATGGTTACACGATGCAAGGTTCGACATTAGGAACCACCACCCAGGAAAAAGATTTAGGCGTCATTGTGGATACCATGTTAAAACCCTCGGCCCAGTGTGCAGCGGCGGCCAAGAGAGCAAATAGAATGCTAGGTATGATAAGGAAAGGAATGGAAAATAATACAAAAGATATTATAATGCCTCTATATCATTCCATGGTGAGACCGCACCTTGAATATTGTGTGCAATTCTGGTCGTCGTATTTTAAAAAGGATATAGCAATTTTAGAAAAGATTCAGAGAAGAGCCACCAAAATGGTAAAGGTGATGGAAGGATACCCCTATGAAGAAAGGCTAAAAAGGTTAGGGCTCTTTAACCTGGAAAAGAGACGACTGAGGGGAGACATGATAGAAGTCTATAAATTAATGAATGGAGTGGAACGGGTAAACGTAGATCGATTGTTTACATTATCAAAATATAGAAAGACTAGGGGACATGCAATGAAGCTAGAGGGTAAACTATTTAAGAGAAATAAGTTCTGCTATGAGGGGACATGGGATGAGGGTGAAGGGAGATAGATTCAGGAGTGATATGCAGAAATATTTCTTTACGGAAAGAGTAGTGGATCCGTGGAATAGTCTCCCAGTGGAGGTGGTAGAGATGAGGACAGTAACTGAATTCAAAAAAGCATGGGACATACACAGAGGATCTCTAAAGGTAAAAAGGGGACTGTTGTAGTTGTTGATAAGGAAGGACAGACTAGATAGGCCATGTGGTCTTTTTCTGTCATCATATTTCTATGTTTCTATATTTTTTTACTCAACATGTGATCAAACTCTGGAATTTGTTACCAAAGGATGTAGTAAAAGCTGTTAGTGTAGCTGGGTTTAAAAAAGGTTTGGACAATGTCCTGGATGAAAGGTCCATAAACCATTATTAAGAAGGGACCCAGGATATCAATGCTTGACCCAATACAAGCATTGTGGAACCTGTGTGTCTTTTGGGGAAACTGCTAGATACTTGTGTCCTGGACTGGCCACTGTTGGAAACAGGATACTGGGCTTGATGGACCTTGGTCTGACCCAGTACGGCATATCTTATGTTCTTTTGTTATCGATGAGAATGAGAGTAACTTTGTGGATTGTGACTTTTTTTTCTCCCCCCTTATCCAGATCTTCATCCTTCCCTCCTCAGAGTAGGCTCTAAGGATGGAACCTTCTCTATGTATGGTAGATGTGCGAAGGGCATATTTCAGATACCGGGATATTACTATCCCTTATGTTGGTGGATCAGTCAGGGGAGAAGTCCTCCATTGCCCATTGGATTAACATAGTAACATAGCATATGACAGCAGATAAAGACCAGTATGTTCCATCTATTCTGCCCAGTAAGATAGCAAGAGTAGGTGCACCTGCCGCTCTGTGCAGGCCACACCTCCCCCATGATTAAGGAGGCTATTACTTCAGCATACCTTCTAGCTGGAAAGTGTGTGCCCGAGGGAGTCAGTTCTGTCCAGAGCATCGCCTTCCCCCCTATGACCTGATCTGAACTGGTCTACTGGTCTAGTAAAGGAAGGAGAAATTTTACATACCTGATAATTTTCTTTCCTTTAATCCTGTTATATCAGTCCTGGAAGTCTACAGGTTTGGGAGCCCTGCTGTCTCTTGATTATTGTCTGATGCAGTCATTTATGGCAAGAGAGACCAATGCGTGTTCTAAATGACTTTTCCAAATTATTGCTATTTATTAATGTTCATAATTTCTGAGTTAGTTCAGAGTTTTTCAGTCTTTCTTACTGCTTGGGAAGTGTCCTACTGGCTTCTCTCAGGGTGCACCAGAGGATATACCAAGTGATAACATCACTGAAGGTTGCTCAAGTCTGCTTCCACTTGCTGGCTGAGGAGCATTACCCATTCATCTGGATTGTTTTTATTTATTTAAGATCTTTCCTATTCCGTCTTTCTACTAGTCAAGACAGTGTACAGAGAACTCAGTGCAAAAACATTGAAACTTGAACAGTAAAGGTGCACATTACAAGGAACATTCAGTAAAACGTGTATTCAATATCAACAGTTTAAAGCTAACTATTTACATTGAGGTAGTGAGTTGCATGAGTTTGGGAGCATTGTTCCCTATTTCTGTATGTGGCCCATAATGTTCTAAGAACAGCAGAGTCTTTAAGTTTTTACAGAAATCACTGGTGAGTTGAATGGATCTTATCTGAGGTGGTTGAGAGTTCCAGAGTGTGGGAGCATATAGAGTGAAAGCTCTGCTGTTGGCTCATTGGCTGCTTGAAGGATTGTCTGTGGGTATTTCCAGAGTGTTTATTGTAGTTCTTCTCCTGGGTCTGATGGAACTGTTAGTCACTAATAAGGGAGTGAGGCTGTCTGCTGATCATCAGGTTAAAATTTTATGAATGTTGAGAAGGATTTTGTATTTGATCCTGCTTGTGATGGGTAGCCAGTGAAGCTGTTTAAGGAGAGGGGTGACTTGAGTTTGTTGGGATTTCATGAGTATGATTCTTGCTACAGTGTTCTGTGCTAGTTGTAGGGGGTTTAGCATGCTTTTATGAAGTCCGTGGTAAAGAGATTTGGAGTAATCAAATACTGGGGTGATTACAGCCTCACAAACTGTGCAGAAGTCCATGGAGGAGAAGTGTTTGCATAGACTCTTTAGAGTGCGGAGCTTGAAATACACAGACTTGTAATGCAGCTTATTTGAGGCTGGAAGTTGAGTTCTTGGTCAAAATGTGAAATACAAATAGTTGATTTGGGTTTTGACAGTGAGTGGGTTATTGTTTATCATGATTGTAGTTGGCAGTTTGAATTTCTTGTCTCTTGTGACATGAAGTTTGTCCGATTTGTTATGGTTAATCATGTGATAATGTTCTTTGAGCCAGAGATTAATTGTGGCAAAACAGTGTGAGATTTTGATGTAGTCTGGGGATATGGTGGAGAAAAGGGTAAATATCATTATGTCATCTGCATGTACGAGGTAATTGACACTGAGGTTCTTGATGATGTTGCAGAATGGCTGTATGTAAATGTTAAACAGGATGGAAGAGAGTGCAGATCCTTGTGGTACTCCTTGGCTGAGGGAGAAAGGTATGGAAGTTAGGGTGCCAATTTTGACTTGTTGTATGCAGTCTGATAAATAGGAGTGAAACCATCTTAAAAGGGTTCCTTGGATCCCGATATTGTAGAGTCTGTTTAATAAAACATAAGAACATAAGATATGCCATACTGGGTCAGACCAAGGTCCATCAAGCCCAGTATCCAACAGTGGCCAATCCAGGTCATACATACCTAGCAGTTTCCCCAAAAAACACAGGTTCCACAATGCTTGTATTGGGTCAAGCATTGATATCCTGGGTCTCTTTTTAATAATGGTTTATGGACCTTTCCTCCAGGAACTTGTCCAAACCTTTTTTAAACCCAGCTACACTAACAGCCCTTACTACATCCTCCGGTAACAAATTCCAGAGTTTGATTACACGTTGAGTGAAAAAATATTTTTTCTTATTAGTCTTGAATAGTTTACTCTGTAGCTTCATTGCATGTCCCCTAGTCTTTCTATATTCTGATAATATAAACAATCGATCTGCGTTTACCCGTTCCACTCCGAACATTAATTTATAGACCTCTATCATATCTCCCCTCAGCCGTCTCTTTTCGAAGTTAAAAAGCCCTAGCCTTTTTAACCTTTCTTCATAGGGGTATTCCTTCCATCCCCTTTACCATTTTGGTGGCTCTTCTCTGAACCTTTTCTAATAACGCTATATCCTTTTTAAGATACGGTGACCAGAATTGCACACAATATTCAAGGTGCAGTCGCACCATGGAATGATAAAGAGGCATTATAATATCCTTTGTTTTATTTTCCATTCCTTTCTTTATCAGTTGATGGGAGACAGAGTTTTAGCAGGGCTCAAATTTATCAGGTATGTCAAATTTCTCTTTTGTGAAGAACCCAAGAGCCTACTTCTGACAGGGGTCATCCGGGCCATCTGGACGTCCAAAAGAGTGGATGGGCCCAAATTGTACCCGATTCTGCAAAAGCGGGAGCGAGACATTCCTGTGCTGCACAATCAGGCACTTAGATGGCCTTGTGTGCCCCTGATTTCACTGCAGGAGATGTCGCCAGTCTGCATGACCAGCCCACCCTCTGCTCCTGCTGGTGTGCTGGCAGGGTTGGCCAGAGCCGGGCTCAAGCAGTGGGGGCTCACTTGCCACAGCTCCATCATCCTGGGTGGGCAGAAGGCCCTGATCGCAGGGGCGGCTGGCGCTTATTCCACCTCCAAGGTGGTATAAGCTGGGCATCCTGTGTGAGACCACTGGACATACAGGGACTGACCTGAATAGGCCCTGTACATCTGCTTCCCCTGCTTCACCACTTCCTGCATTTGATCCTCCTCCTTTCACCCCCATCCAGCACTCCCTGCACTAATCCTCAGCATATACGGGGAGGACAGGACTCAGAACTGAGTGCCAGGCCAAAACGGTGGTTGGATGTCCAACCAGGAAGCCCAACCCCACTATTCATGCCTCTGCTTCGGACCCCTAATGTCCTAAAAAATTATTTTGTGTCTTTTAACCATACAGCAGGCAAATGGGTGCACATTATATCACGATGATAAAGTTGGCCTTACTTTGGATTTTCTTTTCTCTTTTTTGGATTGTACACCGCCCTAATGTCACAAAGGGCGGTATATCAAGTGATAATAAACATAAACATAAAGATAAACATAGATCAAATTGGTGGAGAGGTTGCACTCTATGTTAGAGAGAGCATTGAATCAGATAGGATTAAAATTTTGCAGGAAACAAAATACACTGTAGAATCTCTATGGATAGAAGTTCCATGTAAAAAGTGTAAGGTGAAGGCAATAGGGATATACTACTGATGGCCTCGCCAAAATGAACAGGTAGATGATGAAATGCTAAAAGAAATCAGGGAAGCTAACAAAAGTTATAACACAGTAATAATGGGTGATTTCAATTATCCCGGTTTTGACTGGGTCAATGTAACAGCAGGAGGACAAACAATGGGATACTGTGATATCTTGGTACAAAGTATATCACAATGATAGAGTAGATCAAATTGGTAGAGGGGTTGCGCTCTATGTTAGAGAGGGCATTGAGTCACAAAGGATTAAAGTTTTGCAGGAAACAAAATTCACTGAAGAATCTCTATGGATTGAAATTCCATGTAAAAAGGGGAAGGTGATGGCAGTGGAGGTGTACTAACGACTGCCTGGCCAGAATGAATAGATGGATGATGAAATACTCAAAGAAATCAGGGAAGCTAACAAAAATTACAAAACAGTAATAATAATGGGTGATTTCAATTACCCCAGTATCGACTGGGTCAATGTCACAGCAGGACATGCTAGCGAGAAAAAGTTTCTAGATGAACCAAATGACTGCTTCTTGGACCAGCTAGTTCATGAACCAACAAGAGGTGAAGGAGACGTTGGATGAACAGTTGAGTCTTTATTTGATAGGGACCCCAACGCGTTTCGGCAACGCCTTCCTCAGGGGGATTACAACTTGAACAAACATTAAAACAAAATAAGACCAATTAAAAACAGATAAAAACAAATAAAAACAATAGGCATGATGTTAAATATATATGCAAAACTACAAAATTAATAACCACATAAAATGCTCTGTATAGTAAAACAGTTAAAATAACACAGACAAACGTAGGGCTGAAGAACACAACATAAATGAATAAAGATATAAATGAGTTAAAATATACTAATCATCACTATATTTGAACAATTGTAGCTTAAAAACGGAAAAAACAAGTGAGAAACAAAGATAATTATATAAATATAATAGTAACAGATAAATAAATATATACTAACATGTCTAAAATATAGCAAATAACATAGAAATAATGCACCATATAAACTCATGACGGTTAAGGAGAATGATGTGTGACAAATAGAGGAATATTATTGTATGAAGTGGATAGAACAAAATGGTATACTATTGTATAATTAAATACATTAAAATACCCACTGGTAGAATTAGATTTATATTGGGTCACATTTACTTCTCCATGTGTTACACATGATGTAGTGCTATAAAGTATCTTAAAAGCACCTTTTAAGGTTGTAAATATAAATTTAATTATTTAATATTTATTGAACTTTATAGTATGGTTCTATTTAATTTATTATTTTTACTCGGAATACACATTTAAAGATCGTTTAAGAATCGATCCACCGGTTGGAGCAAAGTTCTCTTCCTACAATTACATTTCGTTTCTGTCACTCTGTTTCCAAACTCAGGTGAACTTAATTTTGGCGCCAAAAGCAGCGTTCTTAAGTTAGCCCGGTTGAATGTTTTTCTTTCAATGCTTTGCGATCCGCATGAAGAGTTCCTGTGACTTGCACTTCACGTTACTTTGAGTGGCCGGTTTTGTGAGTGTACCATGAAGTTCTCTATTTATTTCACATAATCTTCCTTTCTCTAGCAATTATCCTTACACATGTGGTGTCTTCATAATATAGTTGTAGAACATACGCGATTGTTTCTACCGACTCGCACAACAAGAACGAGAGATAGACATCTACAATACACATTCCCGTGGTTGAGCATTTGAACGGTATTTCAAATTAAACATATTCATTCATTTGCTTATGTACAATCATGAAGTTTTCACATAAAAGGGGAGGTAATACTTATGGACCGTTTATAATTAGTAGCTCCTTATAATTTTAAAACATGATGGGTTCGTTGTTAATTCGCCGGTCTCATTCAATAGATGCACATGATGAACGCTGCTAAAGTCCAGTGCTCATGCTTTTGTTTATTTTCATAAAGTCTGGTCTTTAGCACAATTTTCTATCTTTCTCCCTTCCCCCTTCCTTTCTCCCCTCCCCCCTCCCCCCCCCCCTTCTCCCTCTTCCCCCCCCCTCCCCCCTCCCTCTCCCCCTCCCCCCTTCCCCCCCCCCCACCCCTCCCTTCCCCCTTCTTCTTCCTCTCCCACCCTATTTATTTATATGTGACCCAATATAAATCTAATTCTACCAGTGGGTATTTTAATGTATTTAATTATACAATAGTATACCATTTTGTTCTATCCACTTCATACAATAATATTCCTCTATTTGTCACACATCATTCTCCTTAACCGTCATGAGTTTATATGGTGCATTATTTCTATGTTATTTGCTATGTTTTAGACATGTTAGTATATATTTATTTATCTGTTACTATTATATTTATATAATTATCTTTGTTTCTCACTTGTTTTTTCCGTTTTTAAGCTACAATTGTTCAAATATAGTGATGATTAGTATATTTTAACTCATTTACATCTTTATTCATTTATGTTGTGTTCTTCAGCCCTACGTTTGTCTGTGTTATTTTAACTGTTTTACTATACAGAGCATTTTATGTGGTTATTAATTTTGTAGTTTTGCATATATATTTAACATCATGCCTATTGTTTTTATTTGTTTTTATCTGTTTTTAATTGGTCTTATTTTGTTTTAATGTTTGTTCAAGTTGTAATCCCCCTGAGGAAGGCGTTGCCGAAACGCGTTGGGGTCCCTATCAAATAAAGACTCAACTGTTCATCCAACGTCTCCTGCTCCTTGTGTCGTCTTATATTGCTCGCAGGAGGCCTGCTCCTCCTTGTGTTTCCGGTATTTCGGAGCTATGTTCTCTCCATGGACTGAGGTCCTCAGCTATAAGGAAGATGATTTACGTGCCTTAATCCCTGAGGCCCCTTTTTATACGGAAGAGGAGGGCCTCCCTAATTTAGAAGAAGAATGGAGAGACTGTGTCTGGATGACACAACGTTTAATCAGAGAAGATTTACACGCAGCTTCTTTATTGGAGTATTGTAAGAAGAAAATTATTCCAAGAGGACTACGTGTCCAAAAAAAACCTGGCATGTTTAAGGACGATGTTACATTTATGTCTAACTGGATAAAAATTTTAAATAAATGCTCATTAGATTTAATGATTTTGTTAATTAACACATCTAAACGTAGGGCTGATATTTTAAAACCACAGGTTGAACAAAAGATTGACATTTTGAAAAAGAAAGATGTACAATTCGATATAGAGAAGAGGAAGTTTGATCAAAACACAGCAGAATATAAAAAAGGTGTTAAAGATAAGAAGATCAAAAAACTAAAGAGAGATGAAGAGGATTATAAAACAAATATGGTATATTATTGGACTTATAATAATTCTGACTCTAAATCAAGAAAACGTAGTATTTCCTTTAGAAGGAATGATTCACCTAAACAAATACGGAAAAATACCCATAGAGATAAGGTAAGAAATAGATCTAGGTCTCCATCCATGACTCCTGAAATTGAGAGACACATTAAAAGGACCAGACATCACTCACAAGATCAAATTAATCCATCTGCTCCTCTATTTTCTACTGAACCTGGCCAAGCTAAGGACAACACTCACGCAAAAAGACGGGATTTTCAAATGGACAAATTATGGGAAAAAGGCAAAAGAGATCTTTCCCCAAGGTCCCCACAACGTCGTCCGTACAGACCCAGAGAGTCACCGAACAAACAGTACCCACAACGAATGAGGACACACAGCCAGAGCCTAATGGCAAAAAGACATCTCGATTGGGATCTTTAGATGTGGTAATTAATCTTTCAAAACATCCTTTATCAGAAATGGAGTTGGAGGTTCTCAACAAAGGCCTCTCCTTTGTCCCGACTAAAACACATGATAGGTTTGCCGCACATGTAGAGTTGTACAAATTCTTTCGTAAGTTAAAAATTATAGACTACTTTGATCAACATCATACTGATACTGTTGATTCATCTATAGTTAAAAGACCGTCTACATGGATTCCACCTTCAAAACCTAACGTTATGATCTCTGCATATGAGAATGTGGTTCTTCAAAAAATAGATAGTTTATATAAAACTAATAAGACAAACACTTTTTACAACTTTACTGCCCCTCAAAAATTGGCCCTTCGTGGTCTATTGTCCAATTCAAACATTATAATTAAGCCAGCTGATAAAGGTGGTTCTATAGTTGTGCAAGATAAGGATGCCTATGTGACAGAGGTCCTTAGACAATTAAATGACGTAGAATACTATCAAAAGATTTTTGATGATCCAACAGAGAATTTACGGAAGAAAGTTGACACTCTGCTTTTTATTGGCAAAGAAGCGGGTTACCTTACTCCCAAAGAGATTCAGTTCCTCACGGTTCCATTCCCTATTTTGCCCACTATATATATGCTCCCAAAAGTTCACAAATCTTTACTCAATCCGCCTGGTCGACCTATCGTGTCTGCGATTGGATCTTTATTTGAACCGTTGTCAAAATTTTTGGATATTTATTTAAGGCCCTTCGTCACCCAAGCACCCTCATATGTTAGAGATTCCACTCATATAATACAAATGTTACGTGATTTTCAGGGTCCTTATGATCAAGTTATCTTAGCTACTTTTGACATCAGGTCATTATATACTAATATTCCTCAATCTGCTGCATTAGATATAATAGCAGACACTCTTATACAAAGGCCTAGACCTACTAGGACCCCAACCTTTTTTCTTACTCAGCTAGCATCTTTGGCCATGACCGAAAATTATTTTTGCTTTAGAGGTATTTTCTACAAGCAGGTAAAAGGCGTCGCAATGGGGTCCCCCATGGCCCCAGATGTGGCGAATCTATACGTCACTAATTTCGAGACTAAGTTCTTAACCTTTCATCCATATAAATCTAATATCCTCCTTTGGAAACGTTATATAGATGACGTTCTTGTACTTTGGAATGGAACATTACCACTATTACAATCTTTCCACACATGGCTGAACACACTTGACACACACTTGCAGTTTGAAGGAAATTATAGTTTGGATGAGATTTCTTATTTAGATATTTTAATCAAGAAATCAGCTACAGGTTTTTCTACTACGTTGTACCGCAAACCCACGGACCGCAATACGCTTCTTAAATATGATAGTTTCCATAACCCATCTCTAAAAAAGAATCTCCCTATCAGTCAGTTCCTAAGGATCAAAAGGTTATGTACAGATGACGCTGATTTTGAAACACAAGCTGAAGATATGAAGAATAGATTCTTGCAACGAGGGTATCCCTCATCATGTATAAGAAAGGCTTATTATAGGGCACGTAACACCGATCGCGTTACCCTTTTAAGTACAAAGACACGCGATCCTATGGATAAAATTGTTTGCGCCTTAACTTTTTCTTCACATTCTAAAGCCATTGTTAACATTCTTAAACAAGAATGGCATCTCCTCACTACTATTCCATCTTTCGCTACTAAGCGCTTGATGATAGCGTATAAACGGAGTTCTAATCTGAAGAATTCACTCGTTCCTTCTGCACTATCCATAGTGAAACCTCCCCTCACAGTTAAGGGCCACTATAGCTGTGGCAATTGTTCAGTGTGCACACATGTCATCACAGTCAAAAAAGATTTCATTCATGTTCCCTCAGGTATCAGACACTTTCTTAATCATTTTTCAAATTGTAAGACCACTCATGTTATCTATTTAATTCAGTGTCCCTGTAATAAACTATACATTGGTAAAACTTTAAGACAAATTCGCACCCGTATAATTGAACACCGGAGTAATATACAAAGAAAGCAGTCAGATAAACCCCTAGTGGCTCACTGGTTAGATAATAACCATAGCATCAGTGACATCAAATTTGTAGTTCTAAAAACAGTAGTTCCCCATTGGAGAGGTGGCAATATAGACAATACTCTCCTGAAGTTTGAACAACGTTTTATCTATGAGTTTAAGTCCTTAGAACCATATGGTTTGAATCAAGAAACTGATCTTACAGTTTTTTTATAATTATTATTTTTCATAATTGTTTATTATCCATTATTTATCTAATTTATTGTTTAATTTTATTACTACGTTGTCAGCATTACTAATTAATAATGTTGAGATTAGATCGAATTCCCATCTTAACATTTTATTTCATTTTATATTTCATGTGTAAGATACTTTGCCTAGGTTTTAATTAATTAATGTTTATTTATTAATAATGTTTTACATTTACTGTTCCATATGTTACACATGTTGTAGTGCTATGGAATAAGTCCTAGTAAGGTATCTTTAAGGCACCTTTTAAGGTTGTAAATATAAATTTAATTACTTAATATTCATGTAACTTTATAATATGGTTCTATTTAATTTTTTACTCTTACTCGGGATATACAGTTAAAGATCGTTCAAGAATTGATCCACTGTTTGGAGCAAAGTTCTCTTCCACAATTACATTTAAACCCCCCTTTTTATTTCATTCAAAATTAAATGTATTTATTTAATTGTTCATGTATAATCATGAAGTTCTCATATAAAAGGGAGGTAACACTTATTATAATTAGTATCTTCTTATTCTCATAATTTTAAAACATGATTGCTTCGGTGTCAATCTGCCGGTCTCATTCAATAGATGAATATGACGAACGGTGCTAGAGTCTAGTGCTCATGCTTCTGTATGCTCTATATTATTTTCAAAAAGTCATTTCTTTCCCCCTCCCTCCCTTCCTTTCCCCCCTCCCCTTCCTTCTCCCCTCCCCCTCCTCCTCCCTCTTTTCCCCCCCCCCTCCCCCCTTTCCCCCCCCCTCCTTCTCCTCCCCCCTCCCCCTCCCCTTTTCCTTTCCCTCTCTTCCCTTCCCCCCCCCTTCCCCCCTCCCCCCCCCCCTCCTTTAACCTTATTAATATGCGGCTAAATTTCCATTGTAACATTTTATTTTTCATGTGTAAGATATTTTGCTAAAGTTTTAATTATTTAATGTTTATTAATTTTTTACATTTACTTCTCCATGTGTTACACATGATGTAGTGCTATAAAGTATCTTAAAAGCACCTTTTAAGGTTGTAAATATAAATTTAATTATTTAATATTTATTGAACTTTATAGTATGGTTCTATTTAATTTAGTATTTTACTCGGAATACACATTTAAAGATCGTTTAAGAATCGATCCACCGGTTGGAGCAAAGTTCTCTTCCTACAATTACATTTCGTTTCTGTCACTCTGTTTCCAAACTCAGGTGAACTTAATTTTGGCGCCAAAAGCAGCGTTCTTAAGTTAGCCCGGTTGAATGTTTTTCTTTCAATGCTTTGCGATCCGCATGAAGAGTTCCTGTGACTTGCACTTCACGTTACTTTGAGTGGCCGGTTTTGTGAGTGTACCATGAAGTTCTCTATTTATTTCACATAATCTTCCTTTCTCTAGCAATTATCCTTACACATGTGTTGTGTCTTCATAATATAGTTGTAGAACAAACGCGATTGTTTCTACCGACTCGCACAACAAGAACGAGAGATAGACATCTAAATCCCATCAGCCCCTGCGGGCTTAACACAGACACGAGGAGACGCTCTATCTTCACGTCTCTCGCAGCCTGCAGTGAGGGAGGGAGGGAGAGAGACCCAACCCGACGGCTTCAGCTTGTAGACGGGGCCCCCGCGGCAGCAGAGGGGGCCCCGCGGCGGCAGCCACCAGGTTTTTTTTTTTTAATTGTGTTTAAAAAAAATTACCTGGTTCTTTTTTTGTGGGCCCCTGCCGGCTGTGGGCCCTACGCCATGGCGTACATGGCGTATAGGTAAATCCGGCCCTGGGAAGCACACACACATAATAACACATTTTTCAAGAACTTTCATAGCAAAAATTGCTGTGACAATCAGTTGGACCAATGGATGATAGAGGGGTAAAAGGGGCACTAAGGGAGGACAAGGCTATAGTGGAGACACTTAATGATTTGTTTGCTTCAGTTTTTACTGAAGAAGATGTAGGGAAGTTATCTGTGCCTGAAATGATATATAAAGGTGATGAAGCAGAAAAATTGAAAAAAATATTGATAAACTGGGAGGCTGTATTACAACTGTTTGATAAACTAAAGAGTAGCAAATCACCTGGACTGGATGATATACATCCAAGGGTGTTGAAAAAACTGAAATATGAGATTGCAGACCTGCTATTAGTAATCTGTGAACTATCATTAAAATCATCTGTAGTACCTGAAGATTGGGGAGTAGCCAAGGCAATTCCAATTTTTAAAAAGCATTCCAGGGGTGATCTGGGAAACTACAGACTGGTGAGCCTGAAATCAGTCCTGGGAAAAATGGTAGAAACCATCATAAAGAATAAAATTACTGAACATGTAGATAGTCATGGCTTAATGGGAGACAGCCAACATGGCTTTAGACAAGGAAGATCTTGTCATACTAATCTGTTATGTTTTTTTGAAGGTGTGAATAAACAGGTGGGACAAAGGTGAGTCAGTTGATATAGTGTATCTGGATTTTCAGAAAGCCTTTGACAGGTCCCTCATCAGAGAGTCTTGACGAAGTTATAAAGTCATAGGATAGGAGGCAGTGTAATATTATGGATCAAGAACTGGTTAAAAGATAGAAAGCGGACAGTAGGACTAAATTGCCAATTTTCTCAATGGAGAAAGGTGAATAGTGGAGTATCCCAGGGACTGTGTGAGGCTCGCTACTTTTTAACATATTCATAAATGACCTGGAAATAGGAATAACAAGTGAGGTGATCAAATTTGCAGATGACACAAAATTATTCAAAGTTGTTAAAACACAAGAGGATTGTGAAAAATTGTAAGAGGATCTTGAAAAACTGGAAGATTGGACATCCAACTGGCAGATGAAATTTAATGTGGACAAGTGCAAAGCTATGCACCTATGAAAGAGCAATCCAAACTATGCTTACATGATGCAATGTACCACCTAAGAAACCACCACCCAGAAAAAGATTTAGGCATCTCGTGGATAATATGTTGAAACCCTCCGCCCACAGTGAAGAAGAGGCCAAGAAAGCAAACAGAATACTAGGATCATAAGGAAAGGAATGGAGAATAAAACCAAATATATTATAATGCCTCTGTATCATTCCATGGTGCGACTGCACTTTGAATATTGTGTGCATTTTTGATTGCCATATCTTAAAAATGATAAAGCAGAATTAGAAAAGATACAAAGAAGAGTGACAAAAATGGTAAAGGGAATGGAAAAGAAACAACTGAGGGGGGAAATAACAGAGGTTTATAAATTAATGAATTCAGTGGAACTAGTGGAGGAGTAGCCTAATGGTTGGAACAAGTTACATCAATCTGGAGGACCAGGGTTCATTACTTACTCAGGGATAACAACCTTTGGATGGACTGAGGTCTCTAGTCCTATAGGTGCTCTTTGGGCAAGCCACTTAACCCTCCATTGCCTCAGGGATGTATGTAGACTGTGAGCCCTTTGGGGATAAGGGAATATATCCAGTACGTGTTTGTAAACAGCTTTGATGCCTTTCAGCCTGAGCTTAATATCAAGAAATTAAATAAAGATAAATGTAGATCAGTTGTTTATGCCATCAAAAAATAGAAAGACTAGAGGGCACACAATGAAGCTACAATATAACCCTTTTAAAACTAATAGGAGAAAAAAAAATTTTCAACATGTAATCAAACTCTGGAATTCGTTACTGGAGGATGTAGTAAAAACTATTAGTGGAGCTTGGTTTAAAAAAGGTTTGGACAAGTTCCTGGAGGAAAGATCCATAAACCACGATTAAAGAGGACCCGGAAAATCCTCTGCTTGCCCCAGGACAAGCATTGTGAAACCTGTATGTCTTTTTGAGAACCTGCCAGGTACTTGTGGCCTGGATTGACCACTGCTGGAAATAGGATACTGGGCTTGATTCTCAAGAGCAGAGATGTCTCTCTCCATACAAAGATTCAACATGTTCAAGCCATGGCATTTTCAATAACATCATATGAATGTGAAAGTTGGATAGTGAAAAAGATAGACAGGAAGAAAATTGGTGCCTTTGAATTATGGTGCTGGCAACGAATACTGTGTATACCATGGGCTGCCCGAAGGACAAACCAGTCAGTACTAGAGGAGATCAAACGTAAGCTTTCTTTAGAAGCTCAGGTGACTTTCATACTTTGGACACATTATGGGAAGAGAGAGATCATTAGAGAAACACATCATGCTTGGCAAGGTAGAAGGTCAGTGCAAAAGAGGAAGGCCAGCAATGAGATGGATCAATACAATATCAGTAGCTATGGGTGCAAGTCTGTCAACAATGAGCCGCCTGACTGAAGGTTGAACACAATTTAGGACACTATCCAGAGGGTCTCCATGACTTGATAGCACTTAACAACAACAACAACAACAGACCTTGGTCTGATCTGGTAAGGCATTTCTTATGTTCTTATATTCTAACTTTCATGTCTGGGAGGGTTCGTATACATGAAATAACAGTAAAAAGAGTAATATGGTCATATAAAGAACGTAGCTCAGAACAGAATTTTGTCTTTGACTGGCTAAGGCCATGGCACTGAAGTAGTTGTATGTTAGGAGCTTCGGACTTCTGGAGGCCTCAGGAGATAGGACAGAAAAGAAATTTTTTGATTCTTTGAAAAGGGTTGGGGAGTCAGAAGAAATTCCTAGGACCAGAGTCAGTCCAGGAAGGGAAGACTCCCACATTCAAAAGAACAGTTGCCTGAGACTGAGACCTGTTTCCATTCTTAAGGTAATTTAGTTAACTATGAAGAAGAAAAAGGGCTCGATATCCCATTGAGTTCATGTGGTTTTCAGCACCTGAAAACCACATAAACCCCAGTGATCCCAATATTCACTGAATATCCCATAGACAGCAGTAAAGATGTCCTGTTGATTCCAGGTTGGTATGTGGGCTGAGCTGGGGTGGTCATTCTCTAACTGGATAGCTAAATCGCATAAAGTTAAGATAGGTCAATGGCTGTCCTAACTTTATGTGGATTTCCTATCCGGTTAGCAGCTGAATAATGCCACTAAGCGAAGAGCAAATCTGGTCATGGTGAAACTGGATATTAAGCACCGGGTGCTGGATAGACTCAAGTGCTACACACATGATTTCACTTTAAGCCCTGGCGGCCAGGCACTTTAAAACACACTGACCTTCGTGACTGAATATTGAACCCACAGGAATTTATGGAAAGCATCTCAGGAAAGTGCTTAGGAAGTCCAGAGTAGTTAGAGGCCCTGCCTTTAAAATCTGGGCCAGTGGATACTGCAAGTCTTTGCCATAGTGTAGAGATTGGGGTAAACCAAATGGTAGTTGCTGATATTTTGTGATGTGCATTTTTTGCTATTTTTCCATCCTGTCTAATTTTTTAAACAATCTTTCAGTAAATGTTAATGATTCTGAACAGACATCCCGAAAAGATTGTGCAGTTTGTTTGAGTGGAAAGTGAGAGGAGCGACTGATCCCTAGACCCACAACCTCCCAGCTATAGTTGGTCCCATTCCAAGAACCCTGTTACCCTGTTACCAATAGCTGTATGCTTGTGCACTGTGTAAGCCTAGTAATACTATAGAAACGATAATTAGTAGAAGTAGTAACCCCTGAGGTGTGTGTCCTGGTCAGTCTTCATGGCAGATGCCCTGATTAGGGTGAACAGACAAATAAATAAAACCTTTACCTCTTCATAAACCTTGTTTTTCAGCTCCTGCGCCTGGCTCTTTATGTCTGCCTCCGTCGTAGCCCCTTTGGCTGCTGCCAGATTGCTGTAGAGGGAGTTTGGATCATTTGATTTTATCGGTAGGAGGGTCCCATCTGACTTTACCAGGCTGAAGTTGCCGCTGTAGGCACATGCCTCCCCTTTGAGACGGGCTTGGCTTTTGTCGCTGACAGAGGAGATGCTGAAAGAAAACCAGCAGATCTCAAATTTGGCTGATAGTTTTGTGAGAAACATTTTCATCTTGCTATAAATGAGAAAAAGTGCAATGCTGACGATTAGTGTTACTTAGGACGCTGTACAGATTGACAAGCCAAGAAGTTTCTTGAGTATTTAGAGAACAGAAATATCACAAAGTGGAGAAAAACATTGAAACTTTTTCCACTACCATAATCCCTGTCATATGGGCACAAAAGCCTGCTAAACACACTCAGCACCTACATAGCAAGCTTGCCATACCAGCTAACACTAACTCCCAGGACACACAGCAGGGGGCTGCAGCAGTTGTTGAATTGATGTGTATCTGTTAGGGGGAGAGAATAAAGTTCCCTCCTAAGGTCTTGCTGAGTACCTTCACGTGGTGACCCCATTGCATAACATTTTTACCAAATCTCAGCAAGGCGACACTACAATTGAAGTATGGTAGGAACAAAGAAAAAAAAATACATACTGGCCGCATGTTGCCCAGGATAAAAAGGTGCCCACCCGTAGCTTAAGCATTAGGGCTAATGATGGTGGTTGCGATAGTGCAAGTGCTGCAGAAGCAGATAACATCCCTGCCACAGATAAAGGCCACGGTGAGCCTGTTCATGGACCCACTGTGGCAAGAGATAAAACAGAGAAATTCATGAAAAAGTTAAGAGGATTAACTACAGCTAACTGGAATTCTGCAGATAAAGAGGAGATAATGTACTGTTATTTTTATGTTATAAACTGTGATGAGGAGAACTCTGCTGAGCCCATGGAAATAGAGGAAAATTGCAAATATACCTTTAAGGAGAGAGACAGGCAGGGAATTTACAGCTTTCAGAGTTGCGGTAAAGGGAGAAAACACACAGTCGCAGAAGTCCGAGCTGTGGACAAGAATAGTATAATTCTTTATTTAAGGACTAACATTGGCAGCCCTGCGCCTTTAGGCCTTTGGCCCAGGTTAGGGTGACGACAAGTGGCGTAGTTCTTGGATTTCACGCATGCGCCAGGATTTTGCCAAGCACCCCAGGATTTGCACTAAAGACAACGCTGACTGCATAAGCTGTGCAGAGGATCACAAAGGAGAATCACGGCTAAGGTCAAAAACCTGAGTTACGGAGGACAAGCGGAGACCTTCAATTGTGAGAAGCCGGAATCTGCACCTGTTATCAGGTAACCCGTAGATAAAGTGGGTTTAAAAGAGGATACCAGTACAGTGGTGCAGAAATCTAAACAGTGGAAGCCAGGAGGATAGCTGTGCTGCTGTTTTCGTACCGCACTTGGTGGTGTTTCTCTGTTTTTTCTTTCTTACAGAGCAGCAGGGGCCATGGAGTGCAAGGACATGCTACAATGGATGGCCGGCCAGTTTGAGAAGCAGAGGGAGATGTCCTACCAAGCCCAGGAGCAGGCCGCAGTGGTGATGCAGGCACAACAAAAGCCACTATTGGACATGATGGAAGCATGGCTGGCAACCCAGAAGAAGACAGAAGAACCCACACTGACACCTCCAGGTTCTATAAGAGCTTTACATACCTGTGGGCTAGGACCACAGTCTAATGGGACACTCACTTTTGGACAATTGTCTGAGAATGATGATATTGATGATTTCCTTGAGGCATTTGATAGAGTAGCAGCGCACATAATAGGGTGGCCTAAGGAACAATGGGCTGTACGCCTGGCCACATCACTCACTGGTGAGACGTTGGCGGCATACAGGGCCATGCCTGCGACACTCGCCAATGATTATGATGAACTAAAGAAAGCCATAAGGGATCGCCTAGGTTTAACACCGATGGTGTATCATCGCCTGTTAAGGAGTACCCAATTGAAACCTGGTGAGACGCCAAAAGCTCTATGCCAGAGAGTCAAGAGCTTGGTAGTAAAGTGGCTAACACCAGAGGCTAAAACTGTAGAGTCTATCATAGATAGTATTGTGCTAGAACAATTTATGGCCGCAGTCCCGAAGGACATACAAGCCTTCCTGATTTTACAGAACTGCCGGGACACAAATGAAGCAACCTTATTGACCGAACGCTTTATGGAAGCAGAATTGGCGGGTCAGTAAAAAGGGAGTGCTTCCAAGACGGCAGATTCTGAATTATCAGAAAGGAAGGTAAGGTCGAAAGAGGATAATATGAACGTGTGTATGCCTATGTTTAAAAAACACTGCATAAGAAGGAAATGTTTTAGGTGTGGTAGTGAGGGACACTTGAAAAAGGAGTGTAAAGCGAGAACCACCCTGATAACTGCCAATACAAAGGAGATCAGGGAAGGTTTCCTTTTATCTGTGGAAGTGCAGGGCATTGCTACCGATGCCTTATTAGACTCAGGAGTAGATCAGAGTATGATGTCCAGGAAACTCTGGCAGGAAATTGAATCCCACTGTAACGTAGTCCAGAGCCAATCTGAGGGAAAGGTAAAAATTAGGTGCATCCACGGGGCATCGTCATTTTATCCCATATACAAAGTCTTATTGAAAGGCTTAGGGATTAAGAAGGAAATTCCCGTAGCAATTGTGCCAAGGTTACCCCATGACCTGGTATTGGGGAGGGATTGGCCCCAATTCAAGAGAAGACTAGAAAAGGGTCTACATCCGAGGGTAGGTATGGTATCTACCAGAGCACAGTCCGAGGCCCTAGAGAGGAAAGATGAACCCCCAGATGAGGCATTAGAAGATCTA
Organism: Ichthyophis bannanicus; assembly: GCA_033557465.1. Taxonomy (NCBI): domain Eukaryota; kingdom Metazoa; phylum Chordata; class Amphibia; order Gymnophiona; family Ichthyophiidae; genus Ichthyophis; species Ichthyophis bannanicus. Next base: position 56,430,895 of record CM066032.1, read on the forward strand.
CCATCTCATGACGACCTGGTAAATCCCTCCGTAGATAAGAATAAGAAGGGAAGAGGGGAAAAACGCCGGGAAAGGCAGTGCAGGTCTCAGAGCAGGGCCGAGGTAGGGGCCAGACAAGGGTTACCTTGGGTCCCAGCTGAATTAGTAGAAAAATTCCCATCCTTTCCCAAGGAGCAGCAAGCTGACCCTGCTCTTTCACGGGCCTTCGAGTACGCCCAGAGGGAGTCAGAAACCTTACCTAGATTCCTGTTGGATAGGGAAGTGTTGTACAGGGAAAGTTTAGATCCCCGTACAGGGAACCTCTGTAAGCAGCTGGTAGTCCCTACAGCGTTTAAAACCTTAGTTTTGAGACTAGCTCATGACCATCGCGTGGGAGGTCACAAAGGGGTACAAGGGACGCTAGATCAGATATTAGCCCGTTTTTACTGGCCTGGCGTTTTTAAAGAGACCTTGCGATTTTGCGAGTCTTGCCTTTCATGCCAGCGAGTCACCTCAGTTCGTCCACCAGAGGTGCCTTTGCTTCATATACCCGTGATATCTGAGCCCATTCACAGAGTGGCCATGGATATAGTGGGACCACTGATAAGGACACCCGCGGTTTCCAATACATGTTGGTCATAGTGGACCAAGCCACAAGGTTCCCATGGGCCATTCCCTTGCGTAATATATCCGCCAAAACAGTAGCCTCAGAAGTGATAAAGTTATTCTGCGAAGTAGGATTTCCACGAGAGGTCCTGACAGACAGAGGCAGTAATTTCATGTCCCGGTATTTAGCCCAAGTATGGGATGCATTCGGAATCCGTCATGTTAAAACCGCTGCCTACCATCCGCAGTCAAATGGACTGGTGGAGAGACAAAACCAAACATTAAAGAAAATGCTGAGGAGGGGTTTAGAGGGTAACATGTCGGAGTGGGATATGATGCTTCCTTTCGTCTTGTTTGCCTGTATAGAGCGGAAACAACCATCTTTAGGCACCTCACCTTACGAATTAATGTATGGGTGGACACCACGAGGTGTTTTAGATATACTGCGGGAGCAGTGGGTTGAGCCCGGGGTAGAAGAAGTGGGGGTACCCCAGTTTTTGAAGGATCTGAGGGGACGGTTACACCGAACCTCCCAAGTGGCGGAGGAAAATTTAAAGGCCAGTCAGATGCACCAGAAAAATTACTACGATCGACGTACAAAACCCCGCCAACTGGTGGTAGGGGAGAAAGTAGTAGTAATGGTCGCAGGGGCCAGTCCAAAGTTTGAAAGTCAATGGAAAGGACCCTATAAGGTGGTCAAACGGGTGGGTCCAGTGTCTTACTCAGTAGAAAACAGGAGGGGCCACCAGCAGGTCTACCACATAAACGTATTGAGGCCTTGGCATGAACAAATAGCGTTGGCTCATTTAGCCACAGTAGAACGTAGGGCAGAGAGGTGGCAGACAAGCACTAACATCCCAGCAAGAATTACGAGCTATGCGGGTAATATAGCGCCAGCCCGTAATATCTTAAGTGGGGGGGGGGGGGGGGATGTGTGATGAGGAGAGCTCTGCTGAGCCCATGGAAATAGAGGAAAATTTCAAATATACCTTTAAGGAGAGAGACAGGCAGGGAATTCACAGCTTTCAGAGTGCAGGTAAAGGGAGAAAACACGCAGTCCCAGAAGTCCAAGCTGTGGACAAGAATAGTATAATTCTTTATTTAAGGACTAACATTGGCAGCCCTGCGCCTTTAGGCCTTTGGCCCAGGTTAGGGTGACGACAAAACCTTATATTTAAATCAAGAGAATATACAAAGAGAGTCCACCAAAACTGGAAGAAAGGAAAATTGCCACTAGAAAAACCACAAAAAGCAACAGATACAAATTTCAGATCTTTAATTTTGCAGATCAAAGTAAAGAAGTATGTGAATGATAACATCTTGAAACAACTAACGGATTCCGAGGACAAAGAAATACAGGGAGTAGGAGACCTAGGTGAGAGTACCAGAAGAAAGGAAGACACAGGAAAGGAAAGAGAGGTTGAGGGGGAGATGGAGTTGAGAGATTTGGAACTGCAGTGGGGTGAGCTGAATAAAGGAAGGGTCAACAAGTTAACTGAAGAGGAGTAAGAAAAGGAGGAAGAAGAAAGGGAAGAGAAAGACCCAGAGGTGGAGGAACTCAAGATAGAACTCCTAGTCCATATGGAAAGAGATGAATATGCCGGGTTCCCAGCAAGGGAAAGATTACCCAAGCTCAATTTAACACCTAAGGCTGGAAGTATGATAATTAAGATGAACAATGCCATGTCCTAGGGAGGAGTGGCCTAGTGTTTAGGGCATAGTACCTCCTGCCAAAGGGCTGGGTGGTTCAATTCCCACCTGGAGACAGCAATCTCAGGCTGGAGGGACTGGGGTTTCTAGTCCTATAGGCACTCCTTGTGGCCTTGGGCAAGCCACTTAACCCTCCTATGCCTCAGGTACACATAGACTGTGAGCCATTTGGGGACAAGGGAGTGTATCCAGTACCTGTTTGTAGTGATTACATAATGTAAACTGCTTTGATTGAAAGATAAGGCAGTATGGAAAATTGGTTAAATAAAATATCCAGTATAAAGGGACAATTTATTGACATCACCAAAATTAACTAAATACAATATTGTTCAGCTAAAATTATTACTGCCAGAATACTACCAACTAAAGTGCATGGCCAGAAGAAGAAGAAAACAATAAATAAGAGCATCAATAGCAAAATACAATCATTGCTTGCAGAGGTATCCATGCTGGATGGGTATCTAAAAGGATTATGATCATCAAAGATATTGAGGAAGATCTAAGACATCAAGCTGAAACATGCTGCATTAACAGAAGAAGACCTGAAATTTATATGTTCCAACATTAAATTGAAAATAGCAGCAGAAGCGCAAAAACTTCGAAGATATGAGTAAAACAGGAGAGAAAGATATCAAAATAAATTATTTAGAGAGAACCCAAAACAATTCAACAGGAAATTGGGAAACAGTATAAATCTGGTAAAAGCACCTCAAAGAAGCAACTCCAAGGGGAGGAAGAAGGGTTGTGAGAACTAATTCATGCTGTCCCTGTAGAACACCTGTTACAGGTGAGTAATTATGCTTTCTCCAGGAACAAGCAGGAAGTCAGTCCTCACATATGGGACTTCCCAGCTACAGGCTACCGAGAACCTGTAACCAAAAGAAAAATGCCATGGAATGGGGAAACCATCTTTGTCAGAAACTTGGGGTGAATGCAGAGCACCACCCTGTTCTTGTAGAACCTCGTGTAGCGGACCTCTGCCATCAGAGCCTGGAGCTCATTGACTCTGTAAGCTGATGTGAGTGCTACCAGGAAGGTGACCTTCCAGGATAGATACTGGAGGTGGCAGGTAGCCAGATGCTCAAACAGAGGCTTAGTGAACTGCGAGATCACCATATTGAGATATCACTCCACTGCTGGAGGGCAGAAGGGGGTGTGGATAACATAAGGCCCCGCAGGAATCGGGACACAAGGGGCTGAGCCAAGAGGGGTTTTCCCTCAATGGAATGGTAAAGTGCTACGATGGTGTTCAGGTGTACTCAGACAGAATTGGACTTCAGTCCAATCTGTGATAGGTAAAGCAGGTACTGAAGTACATAAGAACATAAGAACATAAGATATGCCATACTGGGTCAGACCAAGGTACATCAAGCCCAGTATCCTGTTTCCAACAGTGGCCAATCTAGGTTATACGTACCTAGCAGTTTCCCCAAAAGACACAGGTTCTAAAATGCTTGTACTGGGTCAAGCATTGATATCCTGGGTCCCTTCTTAATAATGGTTTATGAACCTTTCCTCCAGGAACTTGTCGAAATGTTTTTTAAACCCAGCTACACTAACAGCCTTTACTACATCCTCCGGTAACAAATTCCAGAGTTAGATTTCACGTTGAGTGAAGAAATATATTTTTTTATTAGTTTTAAATAGTTTACCCTGTAGCTTCATTGCATGTCCCCTAGTCTTTATATATTCTGATAACGTAAACAATCGATCTACGTTTAACCCGTTTCACTCCGTTCATTAATTTATAGACTTCTATCATATCTCCCCTCAGCCGTCTCTTTTCCAGGTTAAAGAGCCCTAACCTTTTTAGACTTTCTTCATAGGAGTATCCTTCCATCCCCTTTACCATTTTGGTGGCTCTTCCATGAACCTTTTCTAATAAAGCTATATCCTTTTTAAGATACGGCGACCAGAATTGCAAACAATATTCAAGGTGCGGTCTCAACATGGAACGATATAGAGGCATTATAATATCTTTTGTTTTATTTTCCATTCCTTTCCTTATGATACCTAGCATTCTATTTGCTCTCTTGACTGCCGCTGCACACTAGGCCGAGGGTTTTAACATGCTATCCACAATGATGCCTATATCTTTTTCTTGGGTGGGGGTTTCCTAATGTGGAACCTTGCATCATGTAACCATAGTTATTCCACTTTCCAGGTCATTTATGAATATGTCAAAAAGCAGCGGACCCAGCACAAATCCCTGGGGTACACCACTATTCACTTTTCTCCATTGGGAAAATTGGCCATTTAGCCCAACCCTCTGATTTCTATCTTTTAACCAGTTCTTGATCCACAGTAGTACACTGCCTCCTATCCCATGACTCTTTAGTTTTGCCAAAAGTCTCTGATGAGGGACCTTGTCAAAGGCTTTCTGAAAGTCCAGATACACTATATCAACTGACTCACCTTTGTCCACCTGTTTATTCACACTTTCAAAAAAACATAATAGATTACTAAGACAAGATCTAACTTGTCTAAAGCCATAATGGCTGTCTCCCATTAGGCCATGACTATCTACATGCTGAGTAATTTTATTCTTTATGATGGATTCTACCATTTTTCCTGGTACTGACGTGAGGCTCACTGGTCTGTAGTTTCCCGGATCACCCCTGGAACACTTTTTAAAAATTGGCGATACAATGGCGATCCTTCAATCTTCAGGTATTACAGATGATTTTAATGAAAATTCACAGATTACTAATAGCAGGTCTGCAATCTCATATTTCAGTTCTTTCAACACCCTTGGATGTATACCATTCGGCCCAGGTGATTTGCTACTCTTCAGTTTATCTAATAGTTGTAATACATCTTCCCGATGTATCGATATTTCCTTCAATTCTTCTGCACCTTTAAATACCACTTCAGTCATGGGTAACATCCCTACATCTTCCTCAGTAAAGACTGAAGCAAAGAATTCATTCAGTCTCTCTGCTATCGCCTTGTCACCTCTTAGTGCCCCTTTAACTCCTCTATCATCTAATGGACCAACTGACTCTCTCACAGGTTTTTTGCTACGAATGTACTTGAAAAAGTCTTTATTACACGTTTTTGCTTCCGCAGCAAGCTTCTTCTCAAATTCTCCCTTTGCCTGCTTTATCAATGGCTTGCATTTGACTTGCCAGTGCTAGTGCTGTTTCCAGGTTTCGTCGTTTGGCTCTTTTTTCCATTTCTTGAAAGATGATTTTTTGGCAGCAACAGCCTCTCTGACCTTACCTTTAAACCATGCTAGCAGTTTTTTGGACTTAACATAAGAACAAAAGATATGCCATACTGGGTCAGACCAAGGTCCATCAAGCCCAGTATTCTGTTTCCAACAGTGGCCAATCTAGGTCATATGTACCTAGCAGTTTCTCCAAGGGACACAGGTTCCACAATGCTTGTACTGGTTCAAGCATTGATATCCTGGGTCCCTTCTTAATAATGGTTTATGGACCTTTCCTCCAGGAACTTGTCCAAACCTTTTTTAAACCCAGCTACACTAACAGCCTTTACTACATCCTCCAGTAACAAATTCCAGAGTTTGATTACACCTTGAGTGAAAAAATATTTTCTTTTATTAGTCTTAAATAGTTTACCCTGTAGCTTCATTGCATGACCCCTAGTCTTTCTATATTCTGATAAGGTAAACAATCGATCTACATTTACCAGTTCCACTCCGTTCATTAATTTATAGACTTCTATCATATCTCCCCTCAGCCGTCTCTTTTCCAGGTTAAAGAGCCCTAACCTTTTTAGCCTTTCTTCATAGGAGTATCCTTCCATCCCCTTTACCATTTTGGTGGCTCTTCTCTGAACCTTTTCTAAAATCGCTATATCCTTTTTAAGATACGGCGACCAGAATTGCACACAATATTCAAGGTGCGGTCTCACCATGGAACGATATAGAGGCATTATAATATCCTTTGTTTTATTTTCCATTCCTTTCCTTATCATACCTAACATTCTATTTGCTCTCTTGGCCGCCGCTGCACACTGGGTCGAGGGTTTTAACATGGTATCCACACTGACGCCTAAATCTTTTCCCTGGGTGGTGGTTCCTAATGTGGAACCCTGCATCGTGTAACCATAGTTTGGGTTGTTCTTCCCTAGGTGCATAACTTTGCACTTGTCCACATTAAATTTCATCTGCCATTTTGATGCCCAGTCTTCCAATTTATCAAGATCCTCTTGCAATTTTCCACAATTCTCTTGGGTTTTAACAACTTTAAATAGTTTTGTGTCATCTGCAAATTTGATAACCTCACTCGTTATTCCACTTTCCAGGTCATTTATGAATATGTCAAAAAGCAGCGGACCCAGCACAGATCCCTGGGGTACACCACTATTCACCTTTCTCCATTGGGAAAATTGGCCATTTAGCCCTTCCCTCTGCTTTCTATCTTTTAACCAGTTCCTGATCCACAATAGTACACTGCCTCCTATCCCATGACTCTTTAGTTTTGCCAAAAGTCTCTCATGAGGGACCTTGTCAAAAGCTTTCTGAAAGTCCAGATACACAATATCAACCGACTCACCTTTGTCCACCTGATTATTCACTCCTTCAAAAAAACATAACAGATTAGTAAGACAATATCTTCCTTGTCTAAAGCCATGTTGGCTGTCTCTCGTTAGGTCATGACTATCTACATGCTGAGTAATTTTATTCTTTATGATGGTTTCTACCATTTTTCCCGGTACTGATGTCAGGCTCACCGGTCTGTAGTTTCCCGGATCACCCCTGGAACCCTTTTTAAAAATTGGTGTTACATTGGCGATTCCCCAATCTTCAGGTATTAGAGATGATTTTAATGATAGTTCACAGATTACTAATAACAGGTCTGCAATCTCGTATTTTAGTTCTTTCAACACCCTTGGATGTATACCATCCGGCCCTGGTGATTTGCTACTTTTCAGCTTATCTAATAGTTGTAATACATCTTCCTGATGTATCGATATTTCCTTCAATTCTTCTGCACCTTTAAATACCACTTCAGTCATGGGTAACATCCCTACATCTTCCTCAGTAAAGATCGAAACAAAGAATTCATTCAGTCTCTCCGCTATCGCCTTGTCGCCTCTTAGTGCTCCTTTAACCCCTTTATCATCTAATGGACAAACTGACTCTCTCACAGGTGTTTTGCTACGAATATACTTGAAAAGGTCTTTACTTTGCGTTTTTGCTTCTGCAGCAAGCTTCTTCTTAAATTCTCCCTTTGCCTGCCTTATCAATGCCTTGCATTTGACTTGCCAGTGCTTGTGCTGTTTCCAGGTTTCGTCGTTTGGCTCTTTTTTCCATTTCCTGAAGGATGCTTTTTTGGCAAGAACAGCCTCTCTGACCTCACCTTTAAACTATGCTGGCAATTTTTTGGACTTCCTTCCACTTTTCTTAAATCGTGGAATACAGCTGGTCTGGGCTTCCAAGATAGTATTTTTCAACAACACCCAAGCTTGATGTAAGTCTTTAACCTTTGCAACTGCTCCTTTTAGTTTTTTCGTAACTATTTTCCTCATTTTATCATAGTCTCCCTTTCGAAAGTTAAAAGGTAGTACTGTAGATTTCCTTACTATCCCTCCTCCACTATTTAAATCAAAGGCGATCATGCTATGATCACTATTGCCAAGTGGCCCCAACACCCTTATCTCTTGCACTAGATCTGGTGTTCCACTAAGGACTAGGTCTAATATGGCTTCCCCTCTGGTCGGTTCATGAACCAGCTGCTCCAAGAAGCAGTCATTTATGTCATCTAAGAACTTTATCTCCCTAGCATGTCCTGCGGTGACACTGACCCAGTCGATACCGGGGTAATTGAAATCACCCATTATTATTACTGCGCTATAACTTTTGTTAGCTTCCTTGATTTCTTTGAGCATTTCATCATCCATTTGTTCATTCTGGCCAGGCGGTCGATAGTACACCCCCACTGCCATTGCCTTCCCCTTTTTACATGGAATTTCAATACATAGAGATTTTACAGCAAATTTTGTTTCCTGCAAAACTTTAATCCTTTCTGATTCAATGCCCTCTCTAACATAGAAAGCAACCCCTCCACCAACTTGATCAGCTCTTTCATTACGATATAGTTTGTATCCAGGTATCGCAGTGTCCCACTGGTTGTCCTCCTTCCACCATGTCTCTGATATTCCAATCATATCTAACCTCTCATTTAGTGCTATATATTCTAACTCTCCCATCTTATTTTTTAGACTTCTAGCATTTGCATACAAGCATTTTAGAGACTGTATTTTATTCATATTAGTTTGGCTGTTGGTAGACATGGGTAATTTGGGATCTTTAAGCTCTGTCTGTTCCATACTCGAGGGCATTTGGGCTACTTTACTCTTTTTTTGGAACCTCTCTGCTTTTGGTAATATCCTTCAAGGATACATTCTTCCGAACCATCCGCTCTTGTGCGACTGTTGGCTTTCCCCTATTATCTAGTTTAAAAGCTGCTCTATTTCCTTTTTAAAGGTTAATGCCAGCAGCCTGGTTCCATCCCGGTTAAGGTGAAGCCCATCCCTTCGGAAGAGCCCCTCCTTTCCCCATAATGTTCCCCAGTTTCTGACAAATCCAAAACCCTCATCTCTGCACTATTGTCTCATCCACCAATTGAGACTCTAGAGCTCTGCCTGCCTTTTGGGTCTTGCACGTGGAACGGGAAGCATTTCGGAGAACGCTACCCTGGAAGTTCTGGATTTCAACTTCCTACCTAAAAGCCTAAATTTAGCCTCCAGAACCTCCCTACCACATTTTCCTATGTCATTGGTACCGACATGTACCAAGACAGCAGACTCCTCCCCAGCACTATCTAAGACCTTAATTAGGTGGCGCGTGAGGTCCGCTACCTTCGCACCAGGCAGGCATGTTACCAGGTGATCCTCACGTCCACCAGTACTGAGCGGCAAAATGGGTTCGTCCATCTTTCTGCACACCACACCAAGAACTGGCACCACTTGAAGGCATATGCTATTCTAAAGGAGGCCTTGCGAGAGGTCGAAAGATTCTCTTCCACATCCCGTGGGAGGTTGAAGGGAACTAATGTTACCCTTTCAGCAGCCATGAGTGAGAGGGACCCCAGATTGGGATGCAAGAGAGAGCCCTGTTCCTGTGAGAATAGCCCTGGAGCTCAGCCCAGGGGAATCAGCGACACTGTCAATAAGGAGAGCAGCAGTGAGAACTAGGGCTGCCTGAGCCACCGATGGGTTATCAGCACTATTGATGCTCTGTTGTGCTTGGCCTTGAATAATGTCGTGGCTACCAGTAGTGTTGGTGGGAAGGCATACATGAAGCTTTCCGTCCGTGGGATGAGGAACACATCCGCTGCCACCCGGGATGACTGCGACTGGAGCAATCAGAATAAGGGCAACTGCATGTTATCTGGGCTGGTGAACAGGTCCATTAAGGGCATGCTCCAGCAATGAAACAGCTGTGAGGCTACCGCTGGATTCAGGCACCACTCCTGCGGCGGGAGGACCCTTCTCAATTTGTCTGCCAGGGCATCATCCTGGCCCGGGCGGTACACTGCTCTTAAGAGCATCCCTATGCCTGCAGGGTAGGAGCAGAGGGCTACCACCTAACCCCTGTACCCCTCCCCTGTACCCCCTGTAGAACATTGAGACCTGATTGTCAGTCTGGATCAGCACTGAGCAGTGTTGATGTTGGTGGCATTAGGTTTGGAAGGCTAGGTATATCGCCCGGAGTTCCAGCAGGTTGATTTGCAGCCGGGATTACTCCTGGGACCAGTAGCCTTGTATCTGGAGGCGCCTGCAATGTGCTCCCCAGCCCATTATCAAGGCATTCATGGTGAGGACCTTCTGGGGGTTGTTGCCTGGAAGGACATCCCGGCCAGAAGGAAGCGTGGATTTTGCCACCATCCATTTGAGTCTGCCAGCTGACGGGCACCTCACTCTGTCCCTGAGTCTGCCTGTGACTTGAGTCCACTGAGAGCGGAGGCATCACTGGACTGCCCTCATGTGCAGGTGGGCATATGGAGACACATAAAAACGTGGAGGCCATGTGTCCCCACAAGTGGAGTAGGAGCCGGGCAGGTAGCATCTGGCATTGGTCTACCTCTGTGGCTAGTTCCTTGAGGCATTTTGACCTCTCCTGGGGGAGGACGGCTTTTGCCTCAAGGGTATCTAGTTGAGCTCCTATGAACTCTAGGTGCTAGGCGGGAGTGAGGTGGGACTTGGGGTAGCTGAGGCATTTTCTGAAGACCTTTGGCGATGAGGCGAGACCGAAGGGCCACAGCCTGTATTGTTAATGCTGTCCTCCCATCACCAACCAGAGGTACTTTATGTGGCTGGGATGGATTAGGATGTGAGTGTAGCCATCTTTTAGGGCTAAGGAGCATAGCCAATCTCTCTGCTGGAGGAATGGCAGTAGTGTCCGAAGGGAGAGCATCTTGAACTTCTCACTGACCAAAAAACTGTTGAGCTTTCACAGGTCCAGGATGGGCCTGAGGCCCCCTGTCCTCTTGGGGACAAGGAAATATCTGGAATAGAAGCCTGTGCTCCAGAGATGTTTCGGTACTGGCTCGACTACTTTGTTATTGATTAGTGAAGACTAGAAAAGGGGACTGTTACTTCTGGAGAGAGATCTGCAATCGTGAGTATATACTTCTGGGAATTTTCTGAAAGAACTTCTTTGTATTAAAGCTAATTAATCTGTGAACCCACTATTTTTTGTTAAATCAGTGAGGGCCTAGTAGCAGCAGTTTAAGTTTAAATTTAAAACACAGAAGAGAGCTTTCTGGTTACATTTCATACCCAGCAGAGAGCTTGTAGTTTAAATTTAATAGTCACTCAGGGCCTAGCATCAGCAAAGTACTTTTAGTCTAAATTTAAAACACAGAAGAGAGCTTTCTGGTTAAATTTAGAACCCAGCAGAGAGCTTGTAATTTAAATTTCATAATAAGTTAGAGCCTAGCAGCAGCAAAGACCTATAATTTAAATCAAATCAGAATATAGCTTAGCACAAAAGGCAAAACAGAGTCAGTACTCTTTGAGCAGCAAATAAAGTCTCCTAGAGACCTTTACAAAGAGGCCTTCTAACTAGGGGACAAGAGACCAGTGAAACTTTTTCAATAGGTGTTAACACCAGGTGGCAGGTCAAAAGGCCATTTTGAAAGACTCCTATCCAAGCAAGGACTGTTAATCACCCAGGAAGTTGGTCACAACTTACCTCAGCAGCACAGGCATAAATAGCTCAACCAGAGCTCTGTGATCCTCAGTCTTGAAGGACTAGAAAAAGGGACTGTTACTTCTGGAGAGAGATCTGCAATTGTGAGTATATACTTATGGGAATTTTCTGAAAGGAATTATTTGTATTAAAACTAATTAATCTGTGAACCCACTATTTTTTGTTAAATCAGGCAGGGCCTAGTAGCAGCAGTTTAAGTTTAAATTTAAAACACAGAAGAGAGCTTTCTGATTAAATTTGGAACCCAACAGAGAGCTTGTAGTTTAAATTTAATAGTCACTCAGAGACTAGCATCAGCAAAGTACTTTTAGTCTAAATTTAAAACACAGCTTTCTGGTTAAATTTAGAACCCAGCAGAAAGCTTGTAATTTAAATTTCATAATAAGTTAGAGACTAGCAGCAGCAAGGAGCTATAATTTAAATCAAATCAGAATATAGCTTACCTCAGCAGCACAAGACAGGGTACTGTGTAGCAACCCTCTTTTAATAAGTGTGCTCATTATTCGAGTGGGACTGAGGATCGGAGCTGTCAGTGAGATATTTAGTGAAGAGGAAATATTTAAGGGCCTTTCTAAATTGGCTCAAGTTGGGGATTGCTCTGATATGTGCTGGTAAGGTATTCCATAGACTTGGGGCACAGAGTCGGAAGGATCTGTTAGCTGTTGTTTTGGTGCATTTAGTTGCTTCTTTTGGTATTAATAGCATGAGGAAAATAGTTAAGAAAAAGCTAAAAGGAGCAGTTCCAAAGGTTAAAGACTTACATCAAGCTTGGGTGTTGTTGAAAAATACTATCTTGGAAGCCCAGGCCAGCTGTATTCCACGCTTTAAGAAAAGTGGAAGGAAGTCCAAAAAACTGCCAGCATGGTTTAAAGGTAAGGTCAGAGAGGCTGTTGTTGCCAAAAAAGCATCTTTCAGGAAATGGAAAAAAGAGCCAAACGACGAAACCTGGAAACAGCCCATGCACTGGCAAGTCAAATGCAAGGCATTGATAAGGCAGGCAAAGGGAGAATTTGAGAAGAAGCTTGCTGCGGAAGCAAAAACGCGAAATAAAGACTTTTTCAAGTACATTCGTAGCAAAAAAACTGTGAGAGAGTCAGTTGGTCCATTAGATGATAGAGGGGTTAAAGGGGCACTAAGAGGTGACAGGGCGAGAGCGGAGAGACTGAATGAATTCTTTGTTTCGATCTTTACTGAGGAAGATGTAGGGATGTTACCCATGACTGAAGTGGTATTTAAAGGTGAGGAAGAATTGAAGGAAATATCGATATATCGGGAAGATATATTACAACTATTAGATAAGCTGAAGAGTAGCAAATCACCTGGGCCAGATGGTATACTTCCAAGGGTGTTGAAGGAACTGAAATATGAGATTGCAGATCTGCTATTAGTAATCTGTGAACTATCATTAAAATCATCTCTAATACCTGAAGATTGGAGGATCGCCAATGTAACAGCAATTTTTAAAAAGGGTTCCAGGGGTGATCCGGGAAACTACAGACCGGTGAGCCTGATGTCAGTACTGGGAAAAATGGTAGAAACCATCATAAAGAATAAAATTACTCAGCATGTAGATAGCCATGGCCTAATGGTAGACAGCCAACATGGCTTTAGACAAGGAAGATCTTGTCTTACTAATCTGTTATGTTTTTTTGAAGGTGTGAATAAACAGGTAGACAAAGGTTAGTCGGTTGTTATAGTGTATCTGGACTTTCAGAAAGCCTTTGACAAGGTCCCTCATCAGAGACTTTTGGCAAAACTAAAGAGTCATGGGATAGGAGGCAGTGTACTATTGTGGATCAGGAACTGGTTAAAAGATAGAAAGCAGAGGGTAGGGCTAAATGGCCAATTTTCCCAATGGAGAAAGGTGAATAGTGGTATACCCCAGGGATCTGTGCTGGGTCTGCTGCTTTTTGACATATTCATAAACGACCTAAAAAGTGAAATAACGAGTGAGGTTATCAAAATTTCAGATGACACAAAACTATTTAAAGTTGTTAAAACCGAAGAGGATTGTGGAAAATTGCAAGAGGATCTTGATAAATTGGAAGACTGGGCATCAAAATGGCAGATGAAATTTAATGTGGACAAGTGAAAAGTTATGCACCTAGGGAAGAGCAACCCAAACTATCGTTGCACGATGCAAGGTTCCACATTAAGAACCACCACCCAGGAAAAAGATTTAGGCGTCATTGTGGATACCATGTTAAAACCCTCGGCCCAGTGTGCAGCGGTGGCCAAGAGAGCTAATAGAATGCTAGGTATCATAAGGAAAGGAATGGAAAATAAAACAAAAGATATTATAATGCCTCTATATCGTTCCATGGTGAGACTGCACCTTGAATATTGTGTGCAATTCTGGTCGCTGTATCTTAAAAAGGATATAGCGATATTAGAAAAGGTTCAGAGAAGAGCCACCAAAATGGTAAAGGGGATGGAAGGATACTCCTATGAAGAAAGGCTAAAAAGGTTAGAGCTCTTTAACCTTGAAAAGAGACGGCTGAGAGGAGATATGATAGAATTCTATAAATTAATGAATGGAATGGAATGGGCAAACGTAAATCGATTGTTTACGTTATCAGAATATAGAAAGACTAGGGGACATGCAATGAAGATACAGGGTAAACAATTTAAGGCTAATAAAAGAAAATATTTTTTCACTCAACGTGTATTCAAACTCTGGAATTTGTTACAGGAGGATGTAGTAAAGGCTGTTAGTGTAGCTGGGTTTAAAAAAGGTTTGGACAAGTTCCTGGAGGAAAGGTCCATAAACCATTATTAAGAATGGACCCAGGATATCAATGCTTGACCCAGTACATGCATTGTGGAACCTGTGTCTTTTGGGGAAACTGCTAGGTATGTATGACCTAGATTGGCCACTGTTGGAAACAGGATACTGGGCTTGATGGACCTTGGTCTGACCCAGTACGGTATATCTTATGTTCTTATGAGGAGCAGAGTCTAGTGAAGGAGATGCCTGGTGGGCTCTACTGGGAAGTACGTGGGTAGCGCCCGATGTAGGTAGTAGAGGTAGCCCTCCTTGACCACCTCTGGCACCCAGGTGTTCTTGGTGAAGGCTGTCCACCTGTGGGCAAACATGGCTAGGCAACCCCCTGTGGACAGCAAAGCAACCCTTGAAGGTAGGGGGTCAAGCCCAGGTAGCCAAAAGCTCCCTCCAGGCTAGGTCAGGGCTGACGCATGGGACTTTGGGTCTTTTTGTTTCCTGGGACCATGTCCCTGTCCTTTTTGTTGCTGGTCCTGTTGAAGAGCCGAGAAGGACTGGAAGTGTGGAGTACCACTTAAACCTCCTTTCTTCCTTGGGAAGAAGGTCTGTTTCCCTAGGGCTTTTTTCTTGGGTGCCTCATATTAGAGTATCTCCAGTTCTTCAGTGTGAGGGTCCTTCTTGGCCTCAGTCTCGATGGCGAGGGTTTTGACAATGTCCTGCACAAAATCATGAAATGCAATGTCCTTGGGTCGGGAGCGGTATCAGGTCATTGGGGGAGACGGGTCCAAGGGCACATCACAGTGCTGCCTCGTGTCCGGGGTCTCTTCATCCTCAGTCTCCCATTTGGTCTTGAAGTCTGAGTACAAGTTTGACGCCGCACGATCACCTTGGCCAAGGACCACTCTCAGCTGTCCGTGACCTCTGGGGAATCATTGGTCTGAGCTGCAGGTGCTTGCTAATGAGGACCAGTGACCCCATGAATGGGAGCAGGACCTCATCAGGGGCTGGGGGCTTTCTTGAGGCCAATGGCACTTGAGAAATGGCTCAACATCAGGGGAATCCCTCAATGTCAAGGGTCCCATCATTGAGGCAGATGAACCAGATGAGCTGGACATGAACACATGCTGAATGGCCACTAGGGCAGATATACTGCTCTCTAGGGCTTTCGATGTGGGCACCGAGGGTTTTGGGCCTGGACTCAGTACTATCAAGTGGGAGTCCTCGATGAGGATGGCCTCGGAGGCCCAAGGCAAGTCAGCGGGTGCCAACGTCTCCTTACGGAGAAACTTGGGGGGGGGGGGGTTATTCCTGCCCCAACTCCTTGGACTCACACCTGTGAATCCTGGGGTGAGATTTCACCTTCTTCCCGGATCCATCCTCCAAGGTGGTCTTTGAGGATTTTTTTCTTCTTGTGCGCCTCCTCCAGGGATTTCTACTTGGAAGAACCACAGTCATGGGACTCCAAGAGGCTCTGGCTTTGTGGGGCACCGAGGTATCGGAGGGGACCCTGGAGCTTGGTACATAACATAAGAAGATAAGATATGCCATACCGGGTCAGACCAAGGTCCATCAAGCCCAGTATCCTGTTTCCAACAGTGGCCAATCTAGGTTATACGTACCTAGCAGTTTCCCCAAAAGACACAGGTTCCGCAATGCTTGTACTGGGTCAAGCATTGATATCCTGGGTCCCTTCTTAATAATGGTTTATGGACCTTTCCTCCAGGAACTTGTCCAAACCTTTTTTAAACCCAGCTACACTAACAGCTTTTACTACAGCCTTTACTACATCACTGGAGACTCCGGTGTGGAGTCAGACTTCTGAAAGAAACTATCTGCTGCTGATGGCAGCTCTTCAAGGCCTTTGAGGTCATGATTCTGCAGAGTTCACAGTTGGAGTTGTTGTGCTCCGGGCCAAGACATCGGAGGCAGCAGTTGTGTGGGTCAGTGAATGACATCATTTAGCCATATCGATCACATTTTTTAAAGCTGCTAGAAGCCATCGAAAAAAGGGGGTCCCCACCTCTCGGCAGGGGTCAAAGGTCTTTGGCTGGAAAAGGGCACGAATACTGGTCGAGGAGTACCTCAATGAAAAAACAAATAAATAATAGATGAACCTGAGGAGCAACGCTGAGGTGAGCTGACTTGGGGGTGGGAAGGAACCGGTATGCAACCAGAGAAACACAATAAAAATCAAACTTTTTCCAAGGAAAACTGGACAGGGTCCTATGGACTCTGCAATAAAAAAGAGACTGAGGCAAGATGGCACCCTTGGGTGGGAAGTGGACCACACATGCGTGATGCACCTCCCAAAGGCATTCTTTGAAAGATGTGGAGATGCTTCTGCATGGGCTCTGTTGGTGCCAACATCACCCATATGTGAGGACTGACTTCCTGCTTGTTCCCGGAGAATGTCTGTGAGCTTTCTGGTACTAGCACATTGGAAGGATCTTATGCAGTTCCAGGTGGAAGGACTGTGCAGATTCTCTGTTGTCCACAGACTCTGCAAGTTATTTGATACTAGGTTAGTGGAAGTTTATCTTGGCTCTCTGGTTTCAGCAGGAGGACTCCACGGGACCTTTAGTTTTGACATAACAAAAAGATTCTGTTATTTATGTTTTAACCACTGTTCCATGAAGGCTATAACTTAAACAGCAGCACTACAGCTGTTTGTCAAGAAGGCTTGGGTAACACCTATGGAATAATCATGATTAAAACTCGTACATCAATAAACATGGATTGGCCAGATGCTTTGGATATGAACCTCACTAATCTTGGTGGCTGAGAAGATTATTACAAAAATTGCTGATAAGACACAGGAGAGGGCTAGGATGCTGAATTAACAAATGAGGGGGGGGGAGTCAGATCACCTCCTGAATGCTGGTCGCTGCCGGTGTTGCATCGGGCAGCCCCATCCACCACATCAGCTGACTGATGGGCCAATAAGGAATGGGCCCCACCATGGAATGTGGTTGCGGATGTGTGTCCAAAGGGGCATTCAAAGGGGCAACGTCTGCCCCTATGGAGCACATTGAAGCCATTGGGGCCAAAGCAGTCACCTCTTATGGAGAAGAGGAAGAAGAAGCTACCTGCATTGTCTGAGAAAAAAGTGGCAACAGTGGTTGGTCCTATGGATAGGCACATGGTTGTCGTGTCTTCTACACCCATGGTAAGTCCTGGAACTTCTTTGGACTCCTCTCTGCTAATGGGTGTTACCACTTTATCCTGCCATTCCAGTTTATCAGTAGTAGAGGCCAATGGTGTTTCTCCGGTATTGGATTCTGTGCTGTCTAGTTCTGTTACTTCTGCCTGGCTAAGGGAAGTCTCGCAGAAGGAACAGGACACCAGCACTGTGGTTGCTCTTGATCGCTGCCTAAAGAGGTACATTTCTCTCCATTATTTGCTAAGCTGGTTTCAAATTCCTCAGAAGATGTCATGCTAAAAGATATATTGATAGCTATAACACGTCTAGAGTCCTCTTAGGATCCTCTCTTAAAGATTTATCTAACTTTATGGTGGACACTGTTGCAAAAATTTCAGAACAGGACAAGAGAATTATCTCTGTTAATGATTGTGTAATTAAAATGGATTCTAGTATTTCCTTATTGCATGATACCTGTACCCAGGGCCAGGGCCAGTCCAAGGGTTTCTACCAGCATAGGCAGAAACCACGGCCTCCCCACCTCCCCAGCTGCTGCCACATCCCCAGCCACTGCAGATTACATCTCAGGAGGGGTAGGCGGGCAACGGCAGCCATAGTATTTCAAAATGCAGCATCTTTTTGCAGCCACTTTCTTGTCCATGGCAGGCCAAGCCCTTCAGCAAACATGGCCTGCCACTTCTGATCCTCTTCCAATGCAATTACTGTCGGAGGCTGTCAGATGCGGCTGAAGGGCATGGCTTGCCGCGGGCAAGAAAGCGGTAGCAAAAGGCGACTGCTTTTTGAAATACTGCTGCTGCAGCCAGCCTCTTCCCCAAATGGAATCTGTGGCAGCTGGATGTCCTGGAGTGGCCAATCATGTGTGCTGCTGCCACTGCCCACTCAGGACAGCTGCCATAGGAGGCCACCTAGCTCATCTTGAGGCATGAGCCGGCCCTGCCTGAACCTCCTCTATGAAAGATATCTTGACTATTCACTGATGCCATGAGATGCTTGATATTTTAAAACTTCCCATGCACACATTATTTATTTATTTGTGAGTTTTCGATACTGCCATTTCAGGTAATCATAGCGGTTTACATTTAGAACAACAGGTACATCAAACATTTTAACTATAGAACAGGTGATAGAACAGAAATCAATAAAATTTATAGGATTCTGAAACAGTATAACTTACTTACAATTCAATTGCCTAAGAATGATAAACATGATAAGCAAGTGTCTAGTATTGAATGGGAAGAGAAATGTTCTCAATGGATAATGATGGTTTTTGATGAAAGGTGAGCTAATAGTTGTAAAGGTTATTGACCTGATTATTACAGGTAAGAGACTGGAATGTTGAAGGTGTTATGTTGGGTCAGCCTCAGGAGGGGTATCACTTTGACCAACGAACATAAGATATGCCATACTGGGTCAGACCAAGGTCCATCAAGCCCAGTATCCTGCTTCCAACAGTGGCCAATCTAGGTCATATGTACCTAGCAGTTTCCCCAAAAGACACAGATTCCACAATGCTTGTATTGGGTCAAGCATTGATATCCTGGGTCCCTTTTAATAACTGGTTATGGACCTTTCCTCCAGGAACTTGTCCAGACCTTTTTTAAACTCAGAATACTAACAGCTTTTACTACATCTTCCAGTAACAAATTCCAGAGTTTGATTACACATTGAGTGAAAAAATACTTTCTCTTATTAATCTTAAATAGGTTACCCTATAGCTTCATTGCATGTCCCCTAGTCTTTCTATATTCTGATGATGTAAACAATCGATCTACATTTACCTGTTACACTCTATTCATTAATTTATAGACCTCTATCATATCTCCCCTCAGCCGTCTCTTTTCCAGGTTGAAAAGCCCTAAATTTTTTAGTCTCCCTTCATAGGGTATCCTTCCATCCCCTTTACCATTTTGGTGTCTCTTCTCTGTACCTTTTCTAATAACGCTATATCCTTCTTAAGATACGGTGACCAGAATTGCACACAATATTCAAGGTGCGGTCACATCATCGAACGATACAGAGGCATTATAATATCCTTTGTTTTATTCTCCATTCCTTTCCTTATGATACCTAGCATTCTATTTGCTCTCTTGGCTGCTGCTGCACACTGGGCAGAGGGTTTTAACATGTTATCCATGATGATACTTACATCTTTTTCTGGGTAGTGGTTCCTACTGTGGAACTTTCCATCGCGTAACCATAGTTTGTGTTGTTCTTTCCGAGGTGCATAACTTTGCACTTGTCCATATTAAATGTCATCTGCCATTTGGATGCCCAGTCTTCCAATTTATGAAGATCCTCTTGCAATTTTCCACAATCCTCATGGGTTTTAACAACTTTAAATAGTTTTGAATCATCTGCAAATTCGATAACCTCACTCGTTATTCCCATTTCCAGGTCATTTATGAATAAGTTAAAAAGCAGCGGACCCAGCACAGATCCTTGGGGTACTCCACTATTTATCTGTCGCCATTGGGAAAATTGGCCGTTTAGCCTGGCTTGTGCGCATCAGTGATGCTGAGGGCAAAACTATCAGTAGTTTAACTACTGGCAGGGTCTCCCAAGATGGACAGGTCTCAGCTGAAGTGACAGACCAAGACCAACCACCCATCTGGGCAGCAGCAGAATGGGATAGTTTGGGCAGCGGAGGATAACATTTCTGTGACAACAGCAACAACACTAAGGGGTATGTTTACCAAACTGCAGTAACATTACATAACGCATGTTATGTAACGTTAACGATCGTTAAGTAACGTTAATGCGCGTTATAAGATGTTAACAATCGTTAACGTCTCATAACGTGCGTTAACGTTACTTAATGATCGTTAACGTTACATAACACACGTTATGTAATGTTACTGCAGTTTAGTAAACATACCCCTTAGTGTTGTTGCTGTAGACATTCCGCGGCGCGGTAAAACACCGCAGAAGGTGGAGAGAGGGCGGAGTGAAGGGGTCAATGGGCGGAGTGTGGGCGGGGAGAGGCTCCATTCACACTAACGCGCTGATCTGAAGAGCTGAATCCTAACGCGATTGAAAACCTGCCGTTAGATGCGCATTTGCAGGGGAGAGAAACTATTTAAGTGTCAACAATGCACAGCATAGGCAGGGAAACCTACAAAAGTGATAAGTGTGATACATGTGCACAGAACAAAAGGGCACATAAACATTGAAAATGACCTCAACAAACTGGAAAAAAAACATAACCAAGCTGGCCAATAGTGATATTAATGGGAAACATCAACCCCCCCCCCCTCCGAGAAAGCTCCAAAAAAAAGATATTAATCGTGAAAGGGTCTATGCTCCGTCCCCATACAAGGTGAATGAGCACACAGTGAAATAGCGCTGATCAGGGCTTTCCCTTGTTATTGGACAGGTGTCCTATGGCGTGCACATGTCCCGCAACAGCAGGGTGGGCATGTCGGAATGGGCAACTGGACAGATGCCGGAAAAGGGGATACAGAGGGCCGCAGGCGGCACATGCTGTGGTGCAGCTGGGCCACAGTGCAGACTAGGGTGATACCTAGGTGGCCCATACGAATGCTGAAACAGGAGAGCAGCCAGACAGCAACTGCTGAAGGCCCAACATGGGCACAACTGTGTTTCCCACAGTGTCACTGGGGATAGTACCCAGCAGCTACCCCCAAGGGCACGGAACATTGGCAGGTGGTGCTGGGGGGAAGCATGGACAACTATGCAGGCACCCCTACCCCAGAACCCACACCATAGTCAGCCGCCTACCCGCACACTGGATGGCCTGAGACTGCGCTCCACCAGCACCACCAGCAGAAGGGCATGTCAGCATGGTGGCAGAGGGATACTGGTGGTAGAGGGGGCAGTGGCAGCTGCCCAGAGCAGACTGTGGCATAGCCCTGTGTAGGTGGGTGCCATGCACTTCAACAGACAGGCCCTGTCTGACGAACAGTCATGGTATCACCAGGGAATGCACTGACTCTGTGACAACATGGTGGTGCAGTGCACCAAACCAGTGTATTCAGAAGCAGAAGGTCAGAGGTTTAAGTCCCAGCTAGGGTTCCTGCCACCCCGGTCCCCATATTTTACCCACTACTAAAACATGCTAATACAGACAGAACCTTTATTGCAGATGACGTAAACATGCCCAAAACACCTACATTTTATCCTACAGTGCACAGACACCATAAACATGCGCATTACCTAGAGCAGAGTCTCTCAAATGCAGTCCTGGAGGGCCAAACACCATCCAGGTGCCATGCTCCCTCTAATAAAGATGCCTGTGCTGCATTTCTATGCGCCGCCCCCATGGTATGCAGATGTATCTCATGCATATTCATGAGGGACAGCATGAAAACCCGAACAGTGTTTGGCTCACCAGGACTGGAGTTGGGAACCTCTGCCCTAAAGCAGTGGCCAACAGGAGAAGACACACCCGCACCCACAGGCTCCATTATCCAATGCCTCCTGGAGCGGCAGGATGTTGGGCCCTGCGTGCATCTCCCAATACTAGCACTTGCATACCTTGGAAATGCCACCCTAAACCTAGGAATACGGTAAACATCTATCAAACGGTTGCTATGATTACTGGCAGATAGCAATTCCAAAGTTAAGCACAACTTGCTGATTGAGCTGCATCATAGCAACCTTTCTGATGTCTGTGGAGTGTGCTACAGGTATTGTGTCTGACAGTGTTTACCACCCTGGGGAGTGACCCCAACAGTATTGCATACCATAGCCATGCCTGCACTGTGCCCAGGACTGGTGCGGTGACCAGGGCTGCCAAACACCTCTATAGTTGCACAATGCTGGCATAGGTGTGGGGAGTGTGTGTCTGTCTATGTGTGTGGTGGCTGCAAACACCCTCCACAGCCCACACTGCTAGCACTGTTGCCAGTATTGGCCTGCCAATGTGCATAATGAGGAGCAAGGTATTGTGGGAATAGCCAGGATAGGATGGCCTGGCCTGGATCATCTGTACATAGCATAGGGCAATGGCTCAGACATTGTAGTGGCCGGCCACCACCTGCATGGACAGGGTGGCCACAGCATGTTCTGCTGGGAGGTCACTCTCTCCCTGACTGAGCAGTGACCATGGCATGGTTAGGTTCCCCCATAGTGCTCTGCAGTATTTCTCTCATGTGATATGTATGGGTTTTCTTTTGGGGCCCAATCACTGACTTATCTGCTTGGTGTGTATGCTGACATCCCAGTTCTGAGTAAACGCATCTTCTCCAGGGACATGCACTATGGACTAGCTAGCAGAGTGTCTGCAGCTAGTATGTGTCTTGTTGGACCCCCTTGCAGGATGCAGAGGCTGGAGGCTTGCTGCTGGAGAATGTCAGATAGTGGTGGGGGGCAGCTGTGCATTTCCAGGCCTTCTGTCTGCTATTGCTTTATGGATGTGTACAGCTCTGCATTGCCTGCCCTGTAGGGTGTCTGTTCCCCAGCAGAACTGCGGTGATGGTCCCCTCTACTGCCACCATTGCAGGGGGGTAGAATGTGGATATGTTGGTGGGAGATCCTGTCCCCCACCCTGAGCCACAGAGAGTGGGTTGGGTGGTGGTATGTAATCTGACTGTGGGTCCAAACACCCCCTTTCACTTAAATCATGTGACCATGGCACCCACACAGGGTATGCACTTTTCTGGGTGCATAATAGTCCACAAGGGCTAGATGTGAAATACAGATGGACACAGGCATATCCTAGGAGTGTTTGCAAGGACTACCTATCACACATTGGCACTGATGGGGACCTGCAGCATAGCCTATCTCAGCAAAGACAGGTGCTGCGAAAATGGTGCTGGGCACCCCACCTCACCCTCAGGGTGAGGACAGGACCCGCACACTGTGATGGTCTGTAGCAAATCTGTGCCACTAACACACACCGTAGGCACCCCCTACCAGGCTGAGGTGCTGTGGGGTGCATACCCCATCTTGTGATCATCTGTAGACTACTAATTTGCATGTGCTGTGCATTCTGGGAGCGGGTGGGTTGACCCTATCCTGGTAACCACAGCAGAATGTTTGTGTGGTGCCATGCAGTCCTCCTGTAGCCAGCCAGGGGTTTGTTAACAGCTGTAGCCCATTGGTTACTTCATTGCCTGTGGATCCAGAAGTCATGGGTTCAAAACCCACAGTGGGGTTCATTGATAGGGCTGTCTTAGGCATTGTCTATTTTTATTGTATATTAGTGCTGCCAGCAGAAACACCCTCAGAGTACTGTCACCTTAGGGTGCCTCATAAGGCGCCTTATACGGTGCCTTATATGGCACCTTATAAGGTGCCTTATATGGTGCCCTATAAAGCGCCTTATAAGGTGCCTTATAAGGTGTCCTATAGGGCAGTGTTTCCCAACCCAGTCCTACGGGGCACACCGGCCAGTCAGGTTTTCGGGATATCACTAATGACTATGCATGAGATATATATGCATTAGAGATATCCTGCCAACCTGACTGGTTTGTGGCCCTCCAGGGCTGGATTTGGAGACCCCTGCCTAACATCTCTGTCATCTAAGATTGTGAGTGGGCAAGGTGCAGATGTCCTAGACATCGAAAGGGTATATAGAATGTGACACATTCCTCCTCGATTCTCACCACCACCAAAAAGTTGTCTAATAGACAATATTTTGGTGGTGGTGAGAAGTGAGGAGGAATGTGACACATTCTATATACCTTTTTGATGTCTTGGACATCTGCACCTTGCCCACTCACAATCTTAGATGACAGAGGTGTTAGGCAGGGGTCTCCAAATCCAGCCCTGGAGGGCCACAAACCAGTCAGGTTGGCAGGATATCTCTAATGCATATATATCTCATGCATAGTCATTAGGGATATCCCGAAAACCTGACTGGCCGGTGTGCCCCGTAGGACTGGGTTGGGAAACACTGCTATAGGGCAGTGTTTCCCAACCCAGTCCTCGGGGAACGCCAGGCCAGTCAGGTTTTCAGGATATCCCTAATGAATTTACATGAGACATATATGCATTAGAGATAGCCTGCCAACCTGACTGGTTTGTGGCCCTCCAGGGCTGGATTTGGAGACCCCTGCCTTACACCTCTGTCATTTAAGATTGTGAGTGGGCAAGGTACAGATGTCCTAGACATCGAAAGGGTAGATAGAATGTGTCACATTCCTCCTCACTTCTCACCACCACCAAAATATTGTCTATTAGACAATCTACTTCTGTAGCTTGCCATGAAAACCCAATGGATAGTTACAACACAACAAATTGAACTATAGTGCTGGAAGATGAGACCCCCAGGTTGGAAGGCACTCAACTAGCTACTGCGGAAGAGCTGAAGACTTTTCAGAGTAAAGCCAGTATTTATGATGTGGTAGGATCAACGTCTGACTGCTGATGTAGCTGCACATGAAATGAGAGTCAGAAGCTGTAAAGATGTCTTAAATATTGTAACATGGAACATACAAAGAATGAACAAAGGGAAGCTGTAGGTGCTCAAGAATAAAATGGAACATGTGCAACTTGATCTGTTGGGTGTCAGCGAACTGAAATGGACTGGCATCGGGCACTTTGCATCAAATCATCATATGGTCTACTATGCTGGAAATGAAAGACAAAGAAGAAATGGTGTTGCATTTACAGTATAATAAAGAAGAAACTTGCAAGAACTGTAATGAAATACAATGCAGTCAGTGAACGCTTAATCTCTATTCGTCTAGGAGGAATGCCTATCAACACAACTATAAGTCAAGTCTATGCTTGAACAGCAGCTGCAGAAGAGGATGAAATTGAAGAGTTTTATGAACAAGTTCAAGCTGAAATTGACAGAACATGCAAACAGGATATCATGATATTCATGGGTGACGGGAACGCATAAGTTAGCAACAAGGAAGAAGACAAAGTGATTGGAAAATATAGGGGTATGTTTACTAAACCTTCTTAATGTGCGCGCTGTGACATTATTGCACGCTAAGGTACCTTAGCGCGCGATAATGGTGCTTTACCAGGTGCTAAGGTACCTTGGCGTGCGCTAATGTGCGCAGCGGCGCAAACAAGCTCTGAAGGCGGGGAAAGGCTCCCGGAGGGCGGTGGAAGGCTCCCCAGGGGCGGAGAGAAGGGGTCAATGGGTGGAGAGTGGGAGGGGAGAGGCTCCCCACACACTAACGATGTGAAATCCGAGGCTCAAAACTAACGCCAGTGAAAATCTGGCGTTAGAGCTGATTTAAAGGGAAGAGAAACCATTTATGTCAGCAATGTACAGCAAAACCAGGGAAATCTACAAAACGTGATAAGTGTGATACATGTGCACGGAACAAAAGGGCAAATAAACAGTGAAAATGGCCCCAACAAAATATGAAAATACCATAACCAAGCTGGGCAATAGTGATAGTAATGGGAAACATCAAGAAGAACTCCTGAGAAAGCTCCACAAAAAAGATATGACGTCTGGAAGGGTCTATGCTCCGTCCCCATACAAGGTGAATGATCCCACAGTGAAATAGCGCTGATCAGGGTTTCCCTCTCCAATGGACAGGTTTCCTATGGCGTGCACATGTTCCACAACAGCAGGGCAGGCATGTCGGAATGGGCAACTGGACAGATGCTGGGAAAGGGGACACAGAGGGCTGCAGGCGGCACATGCTGTGGTGCAGCTGGGGCACAGTGCGGACTAGGCAGATGCCTAGGTGGCACTTAGGAATGCTGAAACTGTACAGCAGCCAGACAGCAACTGATGAGGGCCCAACATGGGCACGAGTGTGTTTATCACCGTTTCACAGGGGATAGTACCCAGCAGCTACCTCCAAGGGCACAGAACATTGGCAGGCGCTGTTGGGGGGGAAGCATGGACGTCTATACAGGCACCCCTACCCCAGAACATGCACCATAGGCAGCCGCCTACCTGCACACTGGATGGCTTGAGACTGTGCACCACCAGCACCACCAGCAGAAGGGCATGCCAGCATGGTGGCAGAGGGGTACTGGTGGTGGAGGGGGGCAGTGGCAGCTGCCCAGAGCAGACCATGGCCTAGCCCTGTGTAGGTGGGTGCCATGCACTGCAACAGACAGGCCCTGCCAGATGAACAGTCATGGTATCACCAGAGAATGCACTGACACAGTGATAACATGGTGGTGCAGTGCACAAAACCAGTGTATCCAGAAGCAGAAGGTCACAAGCTCAAGTCCCAGCTGTGCTTTCTTCCAACCCGGTCCCCATATTTTACCCACTACTATAACGTGCTAATACAGACAGAACCTTTATGGCAGATGACGTACACATGCCAAAAACACCTACATTTTACCCTACAGAGCACAGACACCATAAACATGCGCATTACCTAGAGCACAGTCTCCCAAATGCAGTCTTGGAGGGCCAAACACCATTCAGGTTCCATGCTGCCTCTAATAAGGATGCCTGTGCTGCATTTCTATGCGCCGCCCCCATAGTATGCAGATGTATCTCATGCATATTCATGAGGGACAGCATGGAAACCCGAACAGTGTTTGGCACACCAGGACGGGAGTTGGGAACCTCTGCTGTAATGCAGCAGCCAACAGGGGCACACACCCCCGCACCCACAGGCTCCAGTACCCAATGCCCCCTGGAGAGGCAGGACATTTGGCCCTGCATGCATCTCCCAATACTAGCACTTGCATACCTTAGCAATGCCAACCTAAACCTGGGCATATGGTACACAGCTATCAAAAGGTTTCCAGGATTACTGGCAGATAGCAATTCTGCGGTTAAGTACACTTTTCTGATTGAGCTGCATCATGGCAACCTTTCTGATGTCTGTGGAGTGTGGTACAGGTCTTGTGTCTGACAGTGTTTACCACCCTGGGGAGTGACCCCCAACAGTATTGCGTACCATAGCCATGCCTGCACTGTGCCCAAAACTGGAGCGGTGGCCAGGGCTGCCAAACACCTGCTGGGGACTTGCAGCATGACCTATTTCTGCCATGGATGGTGCTGTGGACCTGGTGCTGGGTGACCCCCC
This sequence comes from Ichthyophis bannanicus, assembly GCA_033557465.1. Classification (NCBI taxonomy): domain Eukaryota; kingdom Metazoa; phylum Chordata; class Amphibia; order Gymnophiona; family Ichthyophiidae; genus Ichthyophis; species Ichthyophis bannanicus. The sequence goes on from CM066032.1 coordinate 56,458,188, forward strand.
TCACCCTCAGAGTAAGCATAGTACCCGCACAATGTGACGGTGTGTAGCTACTCTGTGCCAGTAACACACACGGTCAGTTCCCCCTACCAGGCCGAGGTGCTGTGGGGGTGCATACCCCATCTTGTGATCATCTGTAGACTGCTGATTTGCATGTGCAGTGCATCATGGGTACGGGTGGGTTAACCCTGTTCTGTTGACCACAGCAGACTGTTTGTGTGGTGACGTGCAGTCCTTCAGCAGCCAGGCAGGGGCTTGTTAGCAGCTATGGAGCTATAGCTCAGTGGTTCCTTCACTGCCTGTGGAGCCAGAGGTCATGGGTTCAAACCCACAGTGGGGTTATTTTATAGGGCTGTCTGAAGCATTGTCTATTTTTAATGTACATTAGTGCTGCCAGCAAAAACACCCTCAGAGTACTGTAACCTTACGGTACCTTATAGGGCGCCCTATAAGGTGCCTTATAGGGTGTTCTATAGGGGACATTATGGGGTGCCTTGGAGGACAGTGCACTTTATAATGTACTCTACGGAGTGCGTTATGGGGTGCCTTATGCGGCACCTTAGGTTACGCCACTATGAGGGTGTGTTTGCTGGCAGCACTAATGAAAATAAACGTTAAATGCCTCATCAATCACTACTTAAATGTAAAGGGTGATACCACAGCCAGCCTTATGCATTAGACATACCAGGGAATCAAACCCATGACCCCTGTATCATCAGTCAGTGCAGTAACCATTGTGCTACAGCTCTGTTTCTGTGTTTCATCTCTGTGTGCCTTCTTAAGATTAACGCGCGGTAATGTGCCATGTAACGCTCGTTAATTTCTGTAACGCGCGTTATCGGTAACGCTGTACTGCCCATGTCCTTATTTGGATTTCTTCTACTAACGGGAATCCTAATGCGAATCACACTAACGCAGTTTAGTAAACATACCCCATAGTGTATTTGTTAAATCAGCCAGGGCCTAGTAACAGCAACAAACTTTAGGTTTAAATTTAAAACACAGCAGGGAGGTTTCTGGTTAAATTTAGAACCGAAGACTCCCTCTATCCAAGCAAGAGCTGTGGAACTCCGCCTGGAAATTGGTCACAGATTACCTTAGAAGCACAGGACAGCTTTTAATAAGTCTCTTTCCCTCTCTCCCTTCCTCATCCCCAAAATCCACCCACCCCTGGGATAATTGTAGCTTTATAGGTGCATAAACCTCTCAAAGGAAAGGATGTACCATATTCACTCTCAGGTACAGCTGTTTATCTTCATCAGGCATACATTAAGGACCTGAGATTAATTAAGCTTTAGGTGTAGTGTTATTAAGTATCCCTACCAACCCTTAATAGATAAAGAGCATAAATACCTAAACACAACCTTAAAACTAAGATTCAGACAGCAGTCCAGCAGCAAGATGGTGGTTTTCCAGTTTTTTAGCATTAAGTGTCACATGTATGATTTTTTCCCAGTTGGTGAGAGGTCTTACGAGTGCATTAGGTGCAAGGAACTCTTTGCTCTCAGAGAACAAGTCCAATCTCTGAAGGCTAGAGTAGCAGACTTGGAGGACATAAGGAAGACAGAGAGGTGCATAGATGAGACCTACAGGGATATAGTACTGAAGTCCCACCTCCAGTCTGGCAGCATCCCCGTTGACAAGGAGGAGAGAGGTCACGTGACAGGAGAACATCATCCTGGTGTGGGAGGAAGTGATCCTGTAGCTAGGAACTGTCCTCCAGGTGATGTAAAACCTTCTCGCACCGAGGAAGTTTCTCCAGGGCCATGAACCCATGAGGGAAGGGTTAGGACAGCCATTATAGTTGGTGATTCAATCATTAGGCATCTAGATAGCTGGGTGACTAGTGGATGTGAGGATCGCCTGGTAACATGCCTGCCTGGTGCGAAGGTAGCAGACCTCATACATCACCTAGATAAGGTCTTAGATAGTGCTGGGGAAGAGTCTGCTGTTTTGGTACATGTCGGTATCAATGACATAGGAAAATGTGGTAGGGAGGTTGTGGAGGCTAAATTTAGAAACAAAGAAACATAGAAATATGACAGAAAAAGACCACATGGCCTATCTAGTCTGTCCTTCCATATCAACAACTACAACAGTCCCCTTTTTTCCTTTAGAGATCCTGTGTTTGTCCCATGCTTTTTTGAATTCAGTTACTGTCCTCATCTCTACCACCTCCACTGGGAGACTATTCCATGGATACACCAATCTTTCCGTAAAGAAATATTTCCGCATATCACTCCTGAATCCATCCCCCTTCACCCTCATCCCATGTCCCCTCGTAGCAGAACTTGCTTTCAGTGGAAAGAGGCTCTCCCTCTAAACATTTATGCCACGGAGGTATTTAAACATCTCAATCATATCACCTCTATCCCGCCTTTCCTCTAAGGTGTACATATTAAGATCCTTAAGTCTGTCCTCATATACTTTATAATGAAGACCACTAATCATTTTAGTAGCCAACCTCTGCACTGACTCCATCCTGTTCACATCCTTTTGAAGGCTTTTAGGTAGGAAGTTAAAATCCAGAACTTCCAGGGTGGCATTCTCCGACATGCTTCCCATTCCACGCGCAGAACCCAAAAGGCAGGCAGAGCTTTAGAGTGTCAATGCATGGATGAGACAATGGTGCATGGATGAAGGTTTTGGATTTGTTAGGAACTGGGGAACATTCCGGGGAAAGGAGGGGATCTTCCTAAGGGATGGGATTCACCTTAACTGGGATGGAAACAGGCTGCTGACATTAACCTTTAAAAAGGAGATAGAGCAGCTTTTAAATTAGATAATAGGTGGGAGCCAACAGTCGCCCAAGAGCGCATGCTTCAGAACAATGCTTCTTTGAAGGGTACTACCAAAAGAATGAAGTTAGGGCATATCATGTGGAGTGGAGGAGTAGCCTAGTGCTTGGGGCAAGGTACTTCAGGCCGGAAGGTTGGGGGTTCACATCCCACTAGAGGACAGCAACCTTGGGCTGGAAGGACCGGGGTTTCTAGTCCCACAGGTGCTCCTTGTGGTCTTGGGCAAGCCACTTAACCCTCCATAGCCCATGTTCCCTATAAAATAGTTATCTCCAAGTTATAATACCCTGTTCAATGTAATTTCAGTTTGTTCAATGTAAACCGCACTGATGCAGAATAGCGTGGTATATAAGAGAATGTAAATAAATAAATATCAGCAGGGAAGTTCCAATAAAGACAAAAGTAGCCCAAATGCCCTTGAGCACACGGCAGACAGAGCTTAAAGATTCCAAATTACCTCTTCCTACTGACAGCCAGATTAATATGAATAAAATAAAGTCTCTAAAATGCTTGTATGCAAATGCTAGAAGTTTAAAAAATAAGATGAGAGAGTTAAAATGTATAGCACTAAATGAGAGGTTAGATATGATTGGTATCTCAGAGACATGGAAGAAGGAGGACAACCAGTGGGACACTGTGATACCTGGGTAAAAAACTATATCGTAATGATAGAGCTGATCAAATTGGTGGAAGGGTTGCACTCTATGGGGCATGTTTACTAAATCGCGTTAGTGCAGTTCGCGTTAGTATCCGCGTTAAGAACACAAACCCCCAAATAAGGAGATGGGCGGGACAGCGGAAGACCTAATGCGCGTAACAGACCTAACGCGCGATACGTGGCACGTTAGAGGAGTTACCGCGCGTTGAGCATACGAAGCCACGCAGACATACCTGACCCAGACAGAGCTGTAGCACAATGGTTACTGCAGTGACTACTGATACGGGCAGCATGGGTTCGAGTCCCCAGTGTGCCTAAGGCAGAGGGCTGGCCCAGGCATCACCCTGTACAGTAGATAGTGAACGAGAAGGCATGCTTTTCGTTACGTTGAGTAGTGGTGTCAGCAACACACCCTCGGAGTGTGCCTAGCCACATACGTTGGTGCACGCGTGGCTACGTGTGTTGTCCCGTGCGTAGCTACGAGCATTGGTGCGTGCGTAGCTACGAGCATTGGTGCATGCGTACCAACGTGCGTGGGTACATGTGTTTTACCAGCGTGGGCACCTAGTATTACAGACTGTTCAGGGTGTCCTGCACCTATGCAGTATGCTAACAGATGTACGTGTGATGGCCTATGGTGCATCTGAGCCTGTGTGTAGTTGCGGGAGTTTCCCAGGGTTGGATTGTGCCTGGCACACCCATGATGCACTGCACATGCAAATTAGCTGTCCACAGATAAACACCATGGGGAATGCACCCCCACAGAACCACAGCCTGGTAGGGGGGACTGACTGTGTGCACCCCCACAGCACCTCGGCCTGGTAGGGGGGACTGACCGTGTGTTGCACAGGCACAGAGTAGCTGTCACATTGTGCGGGTACTGTGCTCACCCTGAGGGTGCAGTGAGGCGCCCAGCACCAGGTCCACAGCAATGTCCATGGCTGAAAGAGGCCATGGCACAGGTCCAAAGCAGGATATCTCTGTCTGCGTCAGTCTGGTGTTGCCCCCCCCCCCATGGCCAGGCATGGCAAACAGGGTCTCCCATCAATGAATCCACATTCTACCCCCCCTGCAAAGGTGGCAGTAGAGGGGAACATCAACCCAGTCCTGCTGAGGAACAGACACCCCAGAAAGCCATCAATGCAGCTCTGTACACATCCATAACACAATAGCAGACAGACCTTAGGCATGGACATGGTAAGCTGCACCCCACCACCACCTGACATTCTCCTGCAGCAGGCCTTCAGCTGCTGCACCCTGCAAGGCACTCCATCAGGACACATACCAGCTGCAGGCAGTCTGCTAGTTAGGCCATGGTGCATGTGCCCAATGGAGATGCATGCACCCCTAACTGGGATGTCAGCATACACAGCCAGCAGATACATCAGTGGCTGGGCCCCAAAAGGAAACCCATATCTATCACATGAGGGAAATACCATATGGTACTATGGGGATGCCTAGCCATGCTGTGGTCACCGCACAGTCAGGGTGAGATTGATGTCCCTGCAGGACATACAGCGGTCACTCTGTCTGTGTAGGTGGTGGCCGGGCACTAATATTTCCCAGTCAGTGCCCTATGCCCTGTGCAGATGCACCCTGATCAGGCCACCCTGTCCAGCCTATACCCATGGTACCTTGCTCCTCATTATGCACATTGGCAGCCCAATACTGGCAACATTGCTGGCAGTGTGGGCTGTGGAAGGTGTTTGCAGCCAACACACACTGGATAGACTGACAGCCCCCCCCCCCCACACTTATGCCAGTATTGTGCTACTATAGAGGTGTTCAGCAGCCATACCCACCACACCCGTCCTGGGCACAGTACAGGCATGGATATGGTACGCAATACTGTTGGGGGTCACTCCCCAGGGTGGTAAACACTATCAGAGACCAGACCTGCAGCACACACCGCAGACATCAGAATGATTGTTATGGTGGAGATCAATGAGCAAAATGTGCTTAACGTAGGAATTGATATCTGCCAGTTATCATAGGAAACGTTTGATAGCTGTGTACCATATACCCAGGTGTAGGGTGGCATTGCGAAGGTATGCAAGTGCTAGTATTGGGAGATACAGGCAGGGCCCAATGTCCTGCCGCTCCAGGAGGCATTGGCCATTGTGGCCTGTGGGGGTATGTGTGGGTGTGTCTGGCCCTGTTGGCTGCTGCTTCACGGCAGAGTTTCCCAACTCCAGTCCTGGTGTTCCAAACACTGTTCGGGTTTTCATGCTGTCCCTCATAAATATGCATGAGCTACATCTGCATACCATGGGGGTGGTGCATAGATATGCAGCACAGGCATCTTTATTAGAGGCAGCATGGAGCCTGAATGGTGTGGGGCCCTCCAGGACTGCTTTTGGGAGACTCTGCTCTAGGTAATGCGCCTGTGTATGGTGTTGTGTTTGGTGTGGTAAAATATAGGCGTCTTAACCATGCGTATGTTCTCAGCAATAAAGGTTTGTCCATACTATCATGGCTTAGTTGTGGGAGAAATATGAGGACAGGATTGGCAGTAGCCCCAGCTGGGGTTTGAACCTGTGACCCTCTGGTCTTAGTGGCACTGGCTGTGTCCATTGCACCACACTGTGGCCACAGAGACAATGCAGTCCCTGGAGATAGGAAACCTGGCCTGACGAGTCAGAAGCCCTGCTCCGCACCATTTTACTGTGGGCTCATATACCTTGTATGGAGACAAAAGTGCAAGTAACCTCAAAGAAGACCTCGCAAAAAGGGGCAAACACCCATAACCAAGCTGGGCAATAATGATATCATTGGGCAACAATACAAAACACTCCCAGGAAAGCTCCAATGCAATGAAATGAGTTTTGAAAGGGTCTACGGAGCGTAGACCCTTCCAAATATCATATGTTTTTTTTGTAGCTTTCCTGGGAGCGTTTTTTTATTGTTGCCCATTGCTATCACTGTTGCCCAGCTGAATTATACTTTTTACAATTTTTCTTGTGGTCATTTTAGAGTTTTATTTGAAATTTTGTTCTGTGCACATGTATCACACTGCTCACGTTTTGTAGGTTTCCCCGGTTTTGCTGTACATTGCTGACGGAAATGGTTTCTCTTCCCTTTAAAAAGCCTTTAACGACAGGTTTTCATTCGCGTTGGAATTGAGCTCTGAATTACCACGCGTTAGTGAAGGGGAGCCTCTCATCGCCCCCTCTCCGCCCATTGACCCCTTCTCTCCGCCCACTCTCCACCTTCTGCGCTGTTTTAACGCGCCGCGGGGCTTTACGATCGTTAACCGCGGTTAACGCGCGTAGTATGACATTAACGGTCGTTCGCACGTGGTTACGTGTGGTATAGTGCGCTTACGGCCGTTAACGTCATACAACGCGCGTTATTAACGTTTAACGCACTTTAGTAAACATGCCCCTATGTTAGAGAGGGCATTGAGTCACAAAGAATTAAAGTTTTGCAGGAAACAAAATTTGTTGTAGAATCTCTATGGATTGAAATTCCATGTAAAAAGGGGAAGGCGATGGCAGTGGGGGTGTACTATTGACCACCTGGCCAGAATGAACAAATGGATGATGAAATGCTCAAAGAAATCAAGGAAGCTAACAAAATTTACAGCACAGAAATAATAATGGCTGATTTCAATTACCCCGGTATTGACTGGATCAGTGTCACGGCAGTACCTGCTAGGGAGATAAAGTTTCTAGATGAAATAACTGACTTCTTGGAGCAGCTGGTTCATGAACCAACTAGAGGGGAAGCCATTTTGCACCTAGTCCTTAGTGAAACACAAGATCTGGTGCAAGAGATAAAGGTGTTGGGGCCACTTGGCAATAGTGATCATAGCATGATCGTATTTGATTTAATAAATGGAGGAGTGAGGTTAAGGAAATCCACAGTACTACCTTTTAACTTTCATATGCAGAAAATAGTTAAGAAAAAACTAAAAAAGCAGTTGCAAAGGTTAAAGATTTACATCAAGCTTCAGTGTTGTTTGAAAATACTATCTTGGAAGCCCAGACCAACTGTATTCCATGCTTTAAGAAAAGTGGACGGAAGTACAAAAAGCTGCCAGCATGGTTTAAAGGTGAGGTCAGAAAGGTTGTTGTTGTCAAAAAAGCATCTTTCAGGAAATGAAAAAAACAGCCAAATGACGAAAACTGGAAACAGCACAAGCACTGTCAAGTTAGATGCAAAACATTGGCAAGGCAGGTAAAGAGAGAATTTGAGAAGAAGCCTGCTGTGGAAGCAAAAACACATAATAAAGACTTTTTCAAGTACATTCATAGCAAAAAACCTGTGAGAGAGTCCGTTGGACCATTAGATGATAGAGGAGTAACAGAGGCTCTAAGAGGGGACAAGGCCATAGAGGAAAGACTGAATGAATTCTTTTATTCGGACTTTACTGAGGAAGATGTAGGGATATTACCCATGACTGAAGTGGTATTTAAAGGTGATACTGCAGAAGAATCAAAAGAAATATCGATACACCGGGAAGATGTATTACAACTATTTGATAAACTGAAGAGTAGCAAATCACCTGGACAAGATGGTATACATCCAAGGGTATTGAAAGAACTGAAATATGAGATTGCAGACTTGCTATTAATAATCTGTGAACTATAATTAAAATCATCTGTAACACCTGAAGACTGGAGGATGGCCAAAGTAACAGCAATTTTTAAAAAGGGTTCCAGGGATGATTCGGGAAACTACAGACTGGTGAGCCTGATGTCAGTACTGGGAAAAATGATAGAAACCATCATAAAGAACAAAATTACTGAACATGTAGAAAGTCACAGCTTAATGGGAGACAATCAACATGGCTTTAGCCAAGGAAGATCTTGTCTTACTAATCTGTTATATTTTTTTGAAGGTGTGAATAAACAGGTAGACAAAGGTGAGTCAGTTAGTATAGTGTACCTGGACTTTCAGAAAGCCTTTGACAACTTTCTTCATCAGAGATTTTTGGCAAAACTAAAAAGTCATGGGATAGGAAGCAGTGCACTATTGTAGATCAGGAAGTAGTTAAAAGATAGAAAGCAGTTGTTGTTGTTAAGTGCTTTCAAGTCGGTGTCGACTCATGGCGTCCCTCTGAATAGTTGTCATAAATTGTGTTCTGTCTTCAGTCAGGTGGCTCATTGTTGACAGACTGGTACCCGTAGCTGCTGTTATTGTATTGATCAATCTCATTGCTGGCCTTCCTCTTTTGCGTTGACCTTCTATCTTGCCAAGCATGATGTCTTTCTCTAATGTGGTCTTGGGCAAGCCACTTAACCCTCCATAGCCCATGTTCCCTGTAAAATAGTTATCTCCAAGTTATAATGCCCTGTTCAATGTAATTTCAGTTTGTTCGATGTAAACCGCACTGATGCAGAATAGCGCGGTATATAAGAGAATGTAAATAAATAAATAAATAAAATAAATAAATGATCTCTCTTTTCGCATGATGTGTCCAAAGTATGAAAGTCGAAGTCTTGTCATCTGAGCTTCTAAAGAAAGCTTAGGTTTGATCTCCTCTAGTACTGACTAGTTTGTTCTTCGGGCAGTCCATGGTATACACAATATTCACCGGCAGCACCATAATTCAAAGGCATCAATTTTCTTCCTGTCTATCTTTTTCACTGTCCAGCTTTCACATCCATATGATGTTATTGAAAATACCATGGCTCTAACAAGTCAAATCTTTGTATGGAGAGAGACATCTTTGCTCTTGAGAATCTTGTCTAGGCCTTTCATAGCCATTCTGCCAAGAGCAATGCATCGTCAGATTTCTTGACTGCTTCTTGCTTCTTTATTTATAGTTGATACAAGTAAGCTAAATTGTCCACGATTTCAATTTCTTCTTCTTCAATGATGAACTTGTTGATTTTGCCAGTTGTTAGGATCTTTGTCTTCTTTACATTAAGGTGCAGGCCCATTTTGAGACTATGTTCTTTGATCGTGAGAAGCAAATGTTTTAGATCATCTTCACTTTCAGCCAGTAATGTGGCATCATCGCCACAGCGAAGGTTGTTGATGAGTCTTCCACCAATCTTCACACATACAGCATGCTGTCTTCATACAATCCTGCTTCTCTGATGATTTGTTCTGCATATAATTTAAACAGGTAGGGGGAAAGTATGCAGTCTTGTCTTACACCTTTGCTCATTTTAAACCATTCTGTTTCCCCTTGTTTGTTTTGTTTGAACTGTTGCTTCTCGATCAATGTACAGATTGTGCAAGAGAACGATCAGGTGTTCTGGTATACCCATGCTTCTTAATGTGGCCCAGAGTTTCTCATGGTTTACACAGTCAAAAGCCTTGCTATTATCGATAAAGCACAAATAGATATCCTTTTGGTATTCTTTAGTCTTTTCAAGGATTGATCTCACATCCGCTAAGATGTCTCTCATTCCTCACCCTTTCTTGAACCCTGCTTGCACTTCAGGTAGTTCTTGTTCCAGGAGTGCTTATAGTCTCTGTTGAATAATCATCAGTAGAATCTTGCTGGCATGTGGGATCAGAGCGATTGTGTGATAATTTCCACAGTCAGTTGGATCACCTTTCTTTAGTACTGGTATAAACACAGATCTTTTCCAGTCAGTTGGCCATGATGTTGTCTTCCAAATTTCTGGGCAGAGCCTTTTATGTACGGTAACATTTACATCAGATTGCTGTAATACTTCTATGGGAATGCCATCAATGCCTGGTGCTTTGTTCTTTGATAAGGCTTTCAATGCTGCTTCAACTTCTTCTTTCATCACCAATGGTTCCGGTTCATAAGGTACATATTGAAATGGCTGTTGGTCCACTTGATCTTTATCATATAAAAACTCTGAATATTCTTTCCACTTTTTCTTGATATTCTCAGCATCATTCAACATAGAACCTTGAACATCTTGTAACATTCCAATTTGAGGCTGGAATTTTTTCTTTAACTCTTATAGCTTTAGGAAAGCTGATTTTGTTCTTCCTCTAATAGTTTCTGCTTCTATTTCCTTGCATGTGTCATTGCAGTACTTTTCCTTGCCCTGTCTTGCTGCACATTGGAAATCTATGTTGAGTTCTGTGATTGTCTTTCTTTCTCCTCTGTCTTTAGCTTCTCTGCATTTCTGGGCAATTTTCAGAGTTTCTTCTGTTATCTATTTTGGCCATTTTTGCTTTTTTACCTTTTGTAGAGACTTTTCACTTTCTTCCAACACAGCCTTCTTGATGTCATTCCATAACTCTTCTGGAGCTCTGTCATTTGTATCTAACATAAACATAAGATATGCCATACTGGGTCAGACCAACGTCCATCAAGCCCAGTATTCTGTTTCCAACAGTGGCCAATCTAGGTCATATGTACCCTCACAGTGCTGTAACCTTAAGGTGCCCCATAAGGCGCCTTATAAGGCACCTTAAGGTTACAGCACTGTGAGGGTTTTATTGCTGGCAGTACTGATTTAAATTAAAAAAATGAAACTGCCCCAATAAATAACCCCACTGTGGGATCAAACCCACAACCTCTGGTTCTACAGGCAGTGAAGTAACCAGTGAGCTACAGCTACCAACAGGCCCCTGGCTGGCTACAGAGGGACTGCAGTTCACCACACAGACTGTCTGCTGTGGTTACCAGGATAGGGTTAATCCACTCGTACCCATGCTGCACTGCACATGCAAAGCAGCAGTCTACAGATGAGCACAAGATGGGGTATGCACCCCCACAGCACCTCGGCCTGGTAGAGGGTACTGACCGTGTGTGGTACTGGCACATTCTAAGCCACGGTCTGCTCTGGGCAGCTGCCACTGCCCCCTCCACCACCAGTAACCCTCTGCCACCATGCTGACATTCCCTTCTGCTGGTGGTGCTGGTGGGGCGCAGTCTCAGGCCATCCAGTGTGCAGGTAGGCGGCTGCCTATGGTGCGGGTTCTGGGGTAGGGGTGCCTGCATAGGTGTCCACGCTTCCACCAGCACCGCCTGCCACTGTTCTGTGCCATTGGGGGTACCTGCTGGGTACTTTCCCCTGTGACACCGTGGGAAGCACACTCGTGCCCATGTTGGGCCCTCAGCAGTTGCTGTCTGGCTGCTCTGCTGTTTCTGCATTCGTATGGGCCACCTAGGCATCACCCTAGTCCGCACTGTGGCCCAGCTGCACCACAGCATGTGCCGCCTGCGGCCCTCTGTATCCCCTTTTCCGGCATCTGTCCAGTTGCCATTCCGACATGCCCGCCCTGATGTTGCCACACATGTGCATGCCATAGGCAACCTGTCCGATGGAGTGTAAAACCCTGATCAGTGCTATTTCTCCGTGGGCTCATTCACCTTGTATGGGTACGGAGCATAGACCCTTCCACACTTCAGTTCATTTTTTGGGGCTTTCTTGGGGGGGGGTTGATGTTTCCCAGTAATAGAACTATTGTTTAGCTTGGTTATGGTGTTTTTCCAGTTTGTTGGGGTCATTTTCAATGTTTATGTGCCCTTTTGTTCTGTGCACATGTATCACACTTCCCACTGTTTTTAGGTTTCCCTGTCTATGCTGTACATTGCTGACACTTAAATGGTTTCTCTCCCCTGCAAATGTGCATCTAACGGCAGGTTTTCATTCGCGTTGGGATTCAGCTCTTCAGAGCAGCGCGTTCGTGTGAAAGGGACCTCTCCCCGCCCACACTCCGCCCATTGACCCCTTCTCTCCGCCCTCTCTCCACCTTCTACGGTGTTTTACCGCACCGCAGGGGTTTACGAGCGTTATGAGACGTTAATGATTGTTAACACATCATAACGCACATTAACGTAGGTTACCGATCATTAACGTTACATAATGCGCGTTATGTACGATTACCGCGGTTTAGTAAACATACCCCTATGTTCAATGAATAAGTGTTTTGGATGGGAACAAAACATGTATAGATCAGTGATTTTTCTGAGTCTTTTGGGTAATAAGTTCCAAAGCACCTGCTGCTAGTGTTTTGTTTAGTTTTTTGGAAGTCAGTTGGAGTTGTGAGAGTGTTAGTCATTTGACCTCTTCTCAGTCAGTCATTGGGTGCAACCTTTATTAATTGGGAAAAAGATGATGGTGCCATTTTCCTAATGATTTTGAATGTGGTTATTAATAACTTATATTTTATTCAGCTTTGTATAGGTAGCCAATGGAGATCATGCATAATTGGGGTCATTTGATGAATACGGCGGGGACTGTGGATAATTCATGTGGCCATATGTTGTACCATTACAAGTGGGTGTAGGGATATTTTTTGGTAGGCCATGCAGAAGACTATTACAGTAGTCAATGTGTGGGATTATTATTGCTTGCTTTACAGTTCTAAAATCAGAGTGCTGTAGCAGGGGTTTTATGTGTCGAAGAAGTCTAATTTTGTTGAATATTGTCCTTGATATGTTTTTAATATGAGTTTCAAAAGATAGTTGTATATCCAATGTCATACCTAAATATTTTACCTCCTCTTTAACTTCTAGGTTAAAGTCATCAATAGATATTTTTTATGGTGCGTTGTATTTTTGGCTTCTGGTGATTATCAGGACTTCGGGGGTTTTATAGTTGATGTTCAGTCCATAGCTTTTGAGCCAAATTGCAATTTCTATGAAACAGTAGGTAAAAAGATCAAAATTGGGCATGTTAATATTAAAGGGCATAAACAGTATTATGTCATCAGCGTAGATGGCATAATCAATTTTGAATTTTTTATTATGAGACAAATTGGCTGGCTATAAATATTAAACATTAGTGCTGAAAGTGCAGAGCCTTGTGATAGGCCAGTGGTTTGTGGATATGTATTAGAGAATACTTGATCTATGCAAACCTGTTGTCTTCTGTTAGAGAGATAGGATGTAAACCATTTCAGAGTAGCATTGCTTAGGATGATTTGTTTTAATCTTTGTATTAATAGTGTATGGATAACTGAATTGAACGCAGCAGCAATGTCAAGGAAAATTAATATGAAGGTTTGATTATTGTTCCTTTTATGATTTTGTTGTAGAGAACTAACATCAGTGTCTCAATGCTATGGTAAGGTCTGAACCCAAATTGGTTGTCATCTAGTGGTGCATGGATGTCAATTTAATCTTGAAGTTGCATATATACATTTTTACCTATTATTTTAGCCAGGAAGGAAACTAGAAATGGGCCTGTAAGAGGATGTGCCATTTTTGTCTAGAGTTTTGTTTTTTTAATATTGGGCGCATGATGGCTTTTTTAAGATCGCTAGGCATGTAACCTTGAGAAAGGGAGAGGTTGACTATCAATAATAGGTAGGTGCTAGTTCGTTGTATGCAGTTTTGATGCATTTGATAGGGCAGGGGTCAGCTTTAGATGCAGTAGTGTTCTTATTAGCTATTATTCTTTTGAGGGAGTCTAAGGGGTATGTTTACTACACCGTCCTAATGTGCACGGCGCATAGTAGCGTGCGCTAAGGTACCTTAGCACATGGCAATGATGCTTTGCGGGACCAAAAAGCGCATTAGTGCGCGCTCATGTGCGTGGTGGTGGAAATGTGCGGCGAGGGCGGGGAAAGGCTCCCGGAGGGCGGAGGCAGGTCCGTACAAGGCTCGCCAGGGGCGGAGAGAAGATGTCAAGGGGAGGATAGTGGGCGGGGAGAGGCTCCCCGCACACGGGTGCAGTGAAATATCAGGCTTAAAACTACCGCGAGTGAAAACCTCAAGCAAGAGAGCATCTAAAGGGAAAAGAAACCATTTACGTCAGCAATGTACCTCAAAACCAGGGAAACCAACAAAAAGTGATAAGTGTGATACATGTGCACGGAACAAAAGGGCAAATAAACATTAATAGCACCAATCAGGGTTTTCCTCTCCATTGGACAGGTTACCTATGGCATGCACATGTTCCACAACAGCAGGGCGGGCATGTCGGAATGGGCAACTGGACAGATGCTGGGAAAGGGGATACAGAGGGCTGCAGGCGGCACATGCTGTGGTGCAGCTGGGGCACAGTGCGGACTAGGCAGATGCCTAGGTGGCACTTAGGAATGCTGAAACTGCAGAGCAGCCAAACAGCAACTGCTGAGAGCCCAACATGGGCACGAGTGTGCTCCCCACAGTGTCACTGGGGATAGTACCCAGCAGGGACCCCCAAAGGCACAGAACATTGGCAGGCGGTGCTTGGGGAACGTGTGGACAGATATGCAGGAACCCCTACCCCAGACCCCGCACCATAGGCAGGCGCCTACCCGCACACTGCATGGCCTGAGACTGCGCACCACCAGCACCACCAGCAGAAGGGCATGTCAGCATAGTGGCAGAGGGGTACTGGTGGTGGAGGGGGCAGTGGCAGCTGCCCACAGCAGTCCAGGCCTAGCCCTGTGTAGGTGGGTGCTGCCCACTGCAACAGACAGGCCTTGTCGGATGTACAGTCATGGATACCCTAGGGAATGCACCACATCTGTGGGAACACGGTGGTGCAGTGCACACAGACAGTGTGTCCAAAAGCAGAAGGTCATAGGTTCAAATCCACACTGTGGCTCCTGCCAAACCAGCCCCCTTATTTTACCCATGATGAAAACATGGTAGTAAAGACTGAGCCTGTATTGCTGAGAACAGAAACATGCCTCAAATGCATATATTTTACCCCATAGAACACAAACACCATAAACATTTGCAGTACCTAGAGCAGAGTCCCCCAAAGGCAGTCCTGGAGTGCCAAACACCATTCAGGTTCCATGCTGTGTCCAATAAATATGTCTGTGCTGCATCTCCATGCACCGCCCCCATGGTATGCAGATGTATCTCATGCATATTCATTAAGGATATCATGAAAACCCGAGCAGTGTTTGGCCCACCAGGACCGGAGTTGGGAACCTCTGCCGTAAAGCAGCAGCCAACAGGGGAAGACACACCCACATCCACAGGCTCCATTAGCCAATGCCTCCTGGAGAGGCAGAACATTGGGCCCTGCGTGCATCTCCCAATACTAGCACTTGCATACCTTAGCAATGCCACCCTACACCTGGGAATACGGTACACATCTATCAAAAGGTTGCCATGAGTAATGGTAGATAGCAATTCCTACATTAAGCACAATTTGCTGATTGAGTTGCATCATAGCAATTGTTCAGATGTCTGTGGAGTGTGATAGAGGTCCTGTGTCTGACAATGTTTACCACCCTGGGGGGTGACTCCTACAGTATTGTGTGCCATAGCCATGCCTGCACTGTGCCCAGGGCTGCCAAACACCTCTATGGTAGCACAATGCTGGCATAGGTGTGGGAGTGTGTGTCTGTCTATCCAGTGTGTGGTGGCTGCAAACACCCTCTACAGCCCACACTGCCAGCACTGTTGCCAGTATTGGCCTGCCAATGTGCATAATGAGGAGCAAAGTACCATGGGTATAGCCCTTACAGGGTGGCCTGGCCAGGATGCATCTGCACAGGGCATAGGGCAATGGATGGGACATTGTAGTGCCTGGCCACCACCTGCACAGACAGGGTGGCCACAGCATGTCCTGCGGGAGATCACTCTCACCCTGACTGAGCAGTGACCACGGCATGGCTAGGTTCCCCCATAGTGCTGTATAGTATTTTTCTCAGGTGATATTTATGGGTTCCCTTTTGGGGCCCAATCACTGACTTCTTTGCTTGTTGTGTATACTGGCAGCCCAGTTCTGGGTGCATGCATCTTCTCCAGGAACATGGACTAGCTTGCAGACTGTCTGCAGCTAGTATGTGTCTTGCTAGAACACCTTGCAGGGTGCAACGGCTGGAGGCCTGCTGCTGTTGAATGTCAGATAGTGGTGGGGGGCATCTGGGCATTTCCAGGCCTACTGTCTGTCTGCTATTGCTTTATGGGTCGGTACAGATCGGTATTGCCTGCCCTGTAGGGTGTCTGTTTCCCAGCAGGACTGGGGTTGATGGTTCTCTCTACTGCCAACATTGCAGTGAGGTAGAATGTGGATCTGTTGGTGGGAGACCCTGTTTTCCACCCTCAGCCCCAGGGGGTGGGGTGGGTTGGGTGGTGTTACATAATCCGCCTATCGGTCCATAAGGGCTAAACCTGACTGGAAAAGACAGATATATCCAAGGTGTGTCTTGCAGGAACTACCTATCTCACACACTAGCACTGCTGGGGACCTGCAGCATGGCCTATTTCTGCCATGGAAGGTGCTGTGGACCTGGTGCTGGCCGCCCCACTGCACCCTCAGAGTGAGCACAGTACCCGCACAATGTGACGGTGTGTAGCTACTCTGTGCCAATAACACACACGGTCAGTTCCCCCTACCAGGCCTAGGTGCTGTGGGGGTGCATACCCCATCTGCAGATCATCTGTAGACTGCTGCTTTGCATGTGCAGTGCATCATGGGTGTGAGAGGACTAACCCTACCCTGGTTAACCGCAGCACACAGTCTGCAGAAGTTATTTGGTAGCCAGACAGACATCTCTTTACCATTATGGAGCTGTAGCCCACTGGTGACTGCATTGCCTATGGAGCCAGAGGTTGGCAATTCAAATCCACAGTGGATTTCTTCGTTTCATTTACTTTATTTATTTACATTCCACCATATACCGCGCTATTCTGCACCATTGCGGTTTATATTGCACAAACTGGACATACATTGAACAGGGCATTATAACTTGGTGATACGTATTTTACAGGGTACATGGGGGGCTGTCTGGGGCAGTTTGTGTGTAATTTCAAGTAGTACATCCAGCAGAAACACCCTCACAGTGCTGTAACCTTTCGGTGCCTCATAGGGCACCCCATACAGCACCTTTTAAGGCTCCCTATGGGCAACATTATAGGGTGCCTTGGCAGACAGTGCACTTTATGATATGCCCTCTGGAGTGCCTTCTGCTGCACCTTATGTTACGGCACTTTGAGGGTGTGTTTGCTGGCAGCACTAATTGAATTAAAAATAAAATGCCTCCTACAGCAATCTTATCCATAACAGGTACTGCCTCAGCCAGCCTTCTGCATTAGGCACAGTGGGGGATTGAACCCATGACCCCTGCACCATCAGTCAGTGTCTTAACCATTATGCTACACTGCTGTTGCTGTTTGTACGTCAGCACACCTACTTCAGCTTACCACACGTTCACATGTGCAGTGCTGCCATCAGTATAACCTTGCCGTGCCTCATAGGGCACCCATATATGGCGCCCTATAGGCCACCCTTTAAGCAACATTGTAGGGTGCCTTGGCCGACAGTGCACTTTCAAATGTGCCTTATGGGGCGCCTTATGTTACAATGCTTTGAGAGTGCGTTTGCTAGTAGCAGTAATTAAAATAAAAATAACATGCCTCCTAAAGCAATATTACCCATAATAGGTAATGCCTCAGCCAGCCTTATTCATTGTGCACAGTGGGGGATTGAACCCATGATCCCTGCACCATCAGTCAGTGTCTGAACCATTGTACTGTGGCTCTGCTACTCTGCTTGCACATCAGCGCGCCTGCTTATGCTTCCCGCGCACATTTCTCCTGCACTAATGTGCGCGGTGGACATTAGGGCACAGCGCACATTAGCGCATGATTAATCCCGGTTTGCTTTTTAAAGACTGGAACGCCCACTCCTTTTATGGCATCCTGCACACTAACGCGGCGCGCACCTAACGGGGTTTTAGTAAACATACCCCTAAGGGGTATGTTTACTAAACTGCAGTAACGTTACATGCTGCTCGTTATGTAACGTTAACGATCGTTAGGTAAGGTTAATGAGCAGTATGTAGCGTTAACGAGCATTAACATAACTTAATGATCATTAATGTCCCTGGCCGCGGTAATCAAGGCAGAAGGTGGAGAGAGGGCGGAGAGAAGGGGGTCAATGGGCGGGGAGTGGGCGGGGAGAGGCTCCTTTCACACTAATGCGATGAACTGAAGGGCTGAATCCTACTGCAAATTAAAACCTGCCATTAGATGCACATTTGAAGGAAAGAGAAACCATTTCAGTGTCAGCAATGTAAAGCATAGGCAGGGAGCCCAATAAATGTGATAGTAGTGCTCCATTTTCAGCAACACCATAGTGCCAAAGTATGAAAGGCCACTATGGCGATGGTGCAAATGAGGCATAGGGGGCTGCAGGCGGGACATGTAGCATGGGCAGCTGGGGCACAGGGTGGACCAGGCGGGCACCTAGGTGGCACATAGGAACATAGAAACCGGAAATCAGCAAGACAGCAGCTGAACAGGGCCAAACACAATCCACCTAAATCTACCTGGTTCACCCTAGCCAATAGTTGCTAGGGCACTGACCTGACATCCCCCCAGCCATCCCGCCCCCATGTGGAAGGAACATAATATCGGTAGGCAGTGATGGGGGGGATGTGAGGATGTCCATGTATGCCCCCCCACCCCGGAACCTGCTCCCTAGGCAGGTGCCTACCTTCACAGTGGATGGCCTGCGAGTGTGCACTACCAGCACTGACAGCATATGGTCATGTCATAATGGCAGGGGGGGGGGTGCCTGTGCTGGAGGGGGCAGTGCCACCTGCCAGCAGTGGACCTAGGCCATGCCCTGCATCACTACGTGGTGTGCAGTGCAACATAAAAGGTCTGGCTAAGGAAAAGTACAGGTAGCCACAGGGACTACCATGCATCTGTGGCAACAGTGTGGTGCAGTACACCCAGCCAGTGTGCCAAGAAGCAGAGGATCAGAGGTTCAAGTCCCAGCTGTGGATCCTTCAGAGCATGTCCCTATATTTTACCCTACAATGCAGATACAACAGCAACATGTGCAAAGCCCAAAGCAGCGGCGAAGAGGGGTACAAACACTCACTCACACAGGCACCAAAATCCAAAGATGCATGGGGAATCAGGGTGTTGGCCCCAGCATTGAGCTGCAGTTATCACCAGAGCACTACTACTACCCCCTGCACAGTTTAGCAATGTCGGCACTGTGATCAGGACCAGTGTGGCGGGCAGGGTTGCCAACCACCCCTATCTTTGTACAATGCTGCAATAGAAGTGAGCGTGTGTGTATGTCTATCCATTGTTCTGTGGCTGCCCACCCTTCACTGGGCCCAAAATGTACCACTGTTACCAGTGTTAGCCTGAATATGTGCATAATGAGGAGCAAGATATTGTGGGTATGGCCTGGACAGGGCAGATTGGCCAGGATGCATCTTCACAGGGTGTGGGGCAATGGCTGGGACACTGTAGGGCCCGACCACCACCTGCATGGACAGGGTGGCCACAGCAAGACATGCTGGGAGGGCACTCACTCTGACCGAGCAGTGACCATGGGAGGTCTAGGTTCCCAAATAGCGCTCTACACTATCTGCCTCCAGTGGTATATTTGTGTTATCCAGTGCTGGGGTTTTAATCACTGAGATTCCTGCTTGCTGTATATAGTTTTTCTGTGAGCATGCATTATAGACTGGCTGGTGGACTGTCTGCAGTTAGACTATGCATGGTCAGAGCACCTATAAGGTACTGTTCTGTCTGCTGATGACTGGCAGACAGTGGTGTGAGGCACTTGGGGTTTTCCAGACCTAACTACCAGCATTGCTGCTGGTCAGCTGCTGCCACCAACCCAGTCACAGGTATGTCTCTGATCCACGAACCCTGGAAGGCTGTCTTATACCAGCAGGATGAAGGTTGCTTCCCCGGGGCAGGAGCACCTGTTCTTTACCTACAGCAGTGGTTCTCAATTCCAGTCCTGGTGGGCCACAACCCTGCAGGTTTTTGGGATATCCCTAATGAACATGCATGAGATATATATGCATTAGAGATATCCTGCCAACCTGACTGGTTTTGGCCCTCCAGGACTGGATTTGGAGACCCCTGCCTTACACCTCTGTCATTTAAGATTGTGAGTGGGCAAGGTACAGATGTCCTAGACATCAAAAAGGTATATAGAATGTGTCACATTCCTCCTTGATGCTCACCACAACCAAAATATTGTCTATTAGACAACTTTTTGGTTGTGGTGAGAATCAAGGAGGAATGTGACGCATTCTATATACCTTTTTGATGTCTAGGACATCTGTACCTTGCCCACTCACAATCTTAAATGACAGAGGTGTAAGGCAGGGGTCTCCAAACCAGTCCTGGAGGGCCAAAACCAGTCAGGTTGGCAGGATATCTCTAATGCATATATATCTCATGCAGATTCATTAGGGATATCCCAAAAACCTGCAGGGTTGTGGCCCACCAGGACTGGAATTGAGAACCACTGACCTACAAAAAGGGTAATGTGGGCCCTTTGGGGTACGTAGTGTATACCACTGTAACCTATGAAGGCACTGCAACACAAACCGCATGCTCGTCTAGAAACCCCTCTGCCCTGATAACAGCTGCCCATGTCACACAGACCCTAACACGGGGTACACACTAATCTGGGTGGTGTCTGGTCCCAGAGGGCCACATGTGACTGCAGGATACTGATTGACACTGAATTACCTTTGGCTGTACTGCAAAGAACACCTATCACACACTAGTAGTGACGGGAATGTACAGCAGGATCTGTCTCTAGCACCACATGTACTGCAGACCTAGTGCTGAGCACCCATCCTATCCCTCAGGGTGAACACAGAACCTGCACAATGGCATGGTCTGTAGCTACTCTGTGCCAGTATCACACACTGTCAATTCGTCTTTCCAAGCTGAGGTACCGGAGAGGTGCAGACCCCATTTGTTGATCAGCTGTAGACTGCTATTCAGCATGTGCATCGCATCATGGGTACTGGTGGGGTTACCCTATCCTGGCACTCAGAGCAGACAGTTTGTGCGGTGAGCTGCAGTCATTCTGTACCCAGCCATTGCTGTGACATACACCATGGAGGTATAGCCTACTGGTTAGTACAATGCCATTCTTGGCAGTGTTCATGGGTTCAGTTCCTCATTGTTCCCTCCTCTCATGCCTGTCCTACTCAAATAGTGTGCATGCCTGTAAAAGTCATATTTTTGCAGATCTGTGCTGCCAGCCCATAATATCCTCACCACAATTGCCAACATTCCCTCGGTCCGTCTATCTGCGTCTGTCAGCTGTGTAGCGTCCTGTCTGCCTATGCAGGCTGCCACCCCATGTCCTGCACTGCTACCCTTTCCTGCATTGCACCTCTTCGTGCTTGCCTTGCCTGTGCCTGATCTGCATGGCACCACCACTCCTCTGTCTACCCCATTGTAACTATCCTGCCACCTCCGCCTCCACTGTGGGACACGTATTCCCATCGTCTGCCATCAACTGTCTTTCCAGTACTTTACATTGCCAACACCCTGTGCTGTGGTACCCCCACCATGTTTGTCATCAGTACTGGCAGCCACATGGGATGCCCGCAGATATGGCAGGTCCAGCGGCTCCCAGCTCTCCCTCCTTCACTCACCTGTTCATTGCCTTTCCTGAGTGCTCTATCTAGTGTTAGGGCTACATCTGTCTCTGTACCTCACAGGTCATGCATGTCACCCTGAGGCACCTTGCAGCCCCTAGGACACACTAACCTAGGGCACCCTAACCTTGTTAGGCCACCTTAACCTATGGTTCCATAGCCCAGGGTGCCTTCTGCATTGCCTTGTCCAGGGGTGCCTAATACGGTGCTTAGCCTAGGGAGCCCTATAGGGCGCCTTACGAGGCACCTTACTGGGCACCTTATAAAGCACCTTACTACTTACTGAGTGGCCTAGTGGTTGGGGCAAGGTATTTCAGGCCAGAAGGTCGGGGGTTCAAATCCCACTAGAGGACAGCAACCTTGGGCCAGAAGGACTGGGGTTTCTAGTCCTACAGGTGCTCCTTGTGGTCTTGGGCAAGCCACTTAACCCTCCATAGCCCATGTTCCCTGTAAAATAGTTATCTCCAAGTTATAATCCCCTGTTCAATGTAATTTCAGTTTGTTCAATGTAAACCGCACTGATGCAGAATAGCACGGTATATAAGAGAATGTAAATAAATAAAAAACTAGGCGCCTTGTAACATGCCTTGTAACGCTTGTTATTTATTTATTTATTACAATTTCTTATATACCACGCTATTTAGCATCAGCGCGGTTTACATCATAACTTAACGACCATAACAACAAGCTGTCAGGGTTTACATCGAACAGGAGTACAAACTTGGATAACAGGGTTAACTATATACATAATCTATTTACACTGGAAGGATAGGTAAAAGTCAGATAATGCATGTAAGGGCCTTTCTAAATTGGGTCATTTCCTGAGAGGTATATCTAGAATCAATTGCTGACTGGTAAGTGTTGGAGGAACAGGTGGGTTTTGAGAGCCTTCCTGAACTGATATAGGTTGGCTATGGCCCTAATGTCAGGGGGTAGAGCATTCCAGCATTTGGGTACGTAAAAACTGAAAGCCCTGTTTGTGGTTGTCGTGTTGGACTTTGTTGAAGCCTTTGGTTTTGCAAGCAAGTTGACAGCTGTTGTTCTTCTGGATCTGTTGGGAAGGACAATGTGGATAAGATGTGTGAGTGAGGAGGCTGAAATACCTTTGATTGCCTTGAAAGCTAATAGAAGGGTTTTGAAGGTGATCCTCCCATGGATCAGTAGCCAGTGCAGCTGTTTGAGAATGGGGGTCACGTGGTTGTTTCTGGATGCTCCATAAAGGACCCTAGCTGCGGCATTCATGGCCAACTGTAAGGGGGTTAGTGTGGATTGGGGGAGACCTTGTAAGATGGCATTTGCAAAATCAAAGTGCGGCAGGATCAACGCTTGATATATGGTTCGGAAGTCATCTGGGTCCAACAGGGAGCGTAGGTGCTTGAGTGAACGGATTTTGAAATAGACGGCTTTGACTATGTTGCTTATGTGGCGTTTCATGTTAAGATGTTGATCCAAAGTAACTCCCAGATATTTTATTGCATCTTTGGTTTGCAAATCAGCTTCGTTGACACTGACGTGGGATGGGGGAGTAAAGTTGGCGTCTCTGGTGATGAATAGCACCTCTGTTTTTTTATGTTGGATGCGTAGGTTCTGTGTCTGGAGCCAAGTTGAAACTGCATTGAAGCAGTCTGTGAGTGGGGTCAGGTCCATGTGAGTTGTGGAGAAGGGCATGTATAAGAGAAAATCATCTGCATATATCAAACAATTCACATTGAATGATCTTATGATATTGCAGATGGGCTGCATGTAGATATTGAAAAGTAAGGAGGATAACGATGAGCCTTGGGGTACCCCTTGCTTTTGATGGAAATGTGTTGACTCTTCTGATCCCGATTTCACATATTGCCATCTGCCGTCAAGATAAGATTTGCACCATCCTAGTGCACTGTTGCAGACGCCCTTCTCTTTCAGTCTTCCAAGGAGAATTTCGTGACTCACGTAGTCGAACGCCGCAGCGATGTCTAGAAAAATGAACACAAAACCTTGACGGATGTTGTCAATTCCAGTGATGATGTCGTTGAATAGACCAGTGAGTAGTGTCTCGACCCCATCATATTCTCTGAATCCGTGTTGGCAGCTGTCTAAGGGAGCAGCAGCATCGATGTGATCTTGAATTTGCCATTGTGCCTCTTTCTCAATTATTTTGGCCAAGAGGGGGATGCTGGCTATTGGTCGGTAGGAGTCAAGGCACCTTTTAATGCTCGTTAGCTGATACAGCTTGCTGTAACGATGCAACGCCCACACCTTTATATGGGCATCTGTACCTTTACCGTGGAATCTAATGCGAATGACATTACCGCAGTTTAGTAAACATACCCCTAAGTATATAAGATGGAGCTCATCCCAGGTTTCAGCAAACGGTGTATAAAGTAATGCACATGCTGGGAGGGTTTGTGACAGAATTTATTTTGGACATAAAGAAGGCTGCTAGAGTTTGTGGTGAGATATTAGGTGAATCTGATGCAGAGTTTGGAGGAGTCATGAGAGATTTAACAATAGAGAATAGGTGTTTTGGTTTATTAATTGATTTCTTGAAGAGCATTGTGTGGCATTCTTTTTTTAGCCAGATTAATATGATGATGGTATTTGTGAGCAAGGACAAGTATTTGTCCCTGTTTTCTGTGGTTTACTTAACACGCCAAGAGCGTTCTAGTTTTCATAGTTCTCTTTTAATTAATTTTAACTCACACCTCTTTGCCACAGCCTTTGACCTCCCCCTCCCCACCTGATAGCATTCTGGTCTCAATAATATTAGCACATATGTCATGTATTTGCATTATTGTCCTTGTCCGCTGTGTAGCATTGTCCTTTTTCTGTCTGCTTAGTCAAGTTACCCCCACATAGCTATGTCTTTCCCGGCACCCGTCTCTCTCCTTTTTGCTCTGTTTTGCTCTGTTTTTGTCCATCGTGTCTGTCTGTCTTTCCGTGTCTTTTATCTCTTAACTGTCCTGTTGATATTATAATTTCCTTTCCTTTTCTGGCCAGTGGCCAACCTTTTTTTCTCCACGAATTGTAAACCACCTTGATTGGTGGTCTATCCATGGAACCTAAGTTATTAGGGGGGGGGGGGATTATTATGTAGTTGGATCTCATGAGATATGAATATAAGGTCAAGTATGTTCCCTTTTTTGTGTGTGGGGTTAGTGATAACACAGGTACACTACCAAAAAACTGCCTCCAGTTTTGCAACTGATTCCTATAGATTTTGGGGTGCTGAATCCAGGAAAAATAGCCAAAATATTCCATCACGTCACGTTTTCTTGCAAAATTAGATTTCTTACCCATATAAGGAATGTTCACATAATTTCTTTTTAGCCGACTGCAGTTTATTTTCTTGGCCCAAAATAGAGGTTGTAATGGTTAACTAACTAGAAACACTCCCTCATGATATTTTAGAGTGTTTTGTATTCATTTTATACATTAACAGGACAATTGGGAGGCGGGGGGCTAAATCCAGTACTCGCGCTGGCGCATGTTCTTTCCTGTTCGCCTCGCCTCGTTCGCTCGCTCAAACACGGTGGTTGCGACATGAACGTTCCTGTCAAATTTCAGTTTCTTGCAAGTTCATTATTACCTTTTGTTTGCTCAGTCGTAATCCAGCTTTATTCCGAAGTGGTTCACTAC
Source organism: Ichthyophis bannanicus (assembly GCA_033557465.1). Taxonomy (NCBI): domain Eukaryota; kingdom Metazoa; phylum Chordata; class Amphibia; order Gymnophiona; family Ichthyophiidae; genus Ichthyophis; species Ichthyophis bannanicus. The sequence continues at coordinate 56,483,481 of CM066032.1, forward strand.
AGTTGTAGTTTGCAGTGCTGTGTATTTGTGATGGCTCACAGTGCCAGAGGTTGCGTCAACTCTCCGGACAGTTTTTGTTTTATTTGTGGGGAATATACAGTGAAAAAGCGGCAGAGGAACATTTCTGCATTTATTAAAAAAGTATATTTCGCCTATTTCGGTTTGAAGTTAGGCGATCAAGACAAACCGTGGGCTCCTCACAAAGTGTGCAAGACATGTGAGGAAGATCTACGCTTATGGATGAAAGGTAAAAAACAAGCATTTCGTTTTGGAATACCTATGATGTGGCGTGAACAAAGAGACCACAGCAGTGACTGCTATTTTTGCTCTTGCATTGTGAAGGGATACAACTTAAAAAATAAGAACGTAATAAGTTACCCCAACCTTCCCTCAGCAATTAGGCCTATGCCTCATAGCAACGAAGTACCTGTGCCTGAACCACCAAAATCTTTGGATCATATTTGTGTAGACGGTTCTGATCATGATGAGACTCATCAGATGGCTTTTCCCGATGAGTCCAGTACTTCCGAGTTTGAAACTGAACCAGATCCGAAACCTGAACTTTTCTCTCAAGCTGAATTGAATGATTTAGTCTGGGATTTAGGACTCCCAAAAGATGCTGCCCAACTGCTAGGTTCTCGGCTTAAACAGAAAAATCTATTGTCACCAGGAACAACTTTTTATTGGTACCGCAACCGCGAGACACAATTTTTGAAGTATTTCAGCAAAGAGGAAGATTTGGTATTTTGCAACGATATATACGGAGTGATGGAAAAGTTTAAACTCAAGTATGATCCTGCTGAATGGCGGCTGTTCATTGATTCGTCAAAAGACAGCATAAAAGGTGTTCTTCTTCATAATGGCAACACATTCGCTTCAGTTCCTATTGCTCACTCTGTTATTCTCCAAGAAAAATACGAGAATTTGGCCCTGATTCTTCAGAAGATTCGTTATGATGAGCATAAGTGGATGATTTGTGGAGACTTTAAAATTCTATCCATGCTATTAGGGCAGCAATCCGGTTTCACCAAATATCCCTGCTTCCTTTGCTTGTGGGATAGCCGGGCCCGCGACCTACACTGGGGGAAAAAAGACTGGCCAATTCGGGAGTATTTGAGACCCGGTGAGAAAAATGTTCTTCATGAGAGCTTGGTACCTCGTGATAAAATTCTATTACCACCTCTCCACATTAAGTTGGGTCTCATTAAGCAATTCATCAAGTCCCTTCCAAAAGATGGTGAGTGCTTTCGGTACCTTTGCTCAAAGTTCCCCCGACTTTCTGAAGCAAAGCTAAAGGAAGGAGTATTTGTTGGCCCTGATATAAGGAAACTCATTTCAGATGGAGCATTCGCTGAAACGATGTCTGAGAAGGAAAAAGAAGCCTGGGATTCCTTCAAGGATGTTGTTCTCAAATTCTTGGGGAACAGGCGGGATGAGAAGTATAAGGATATTGTTGCCAGGATGCTCAATGCCTTCAAAGAACAAGGCTGTAACATGAGCCTGAAAGTCCATTTCTTGCACTCCCATGTGAACTACTTTCCCAAAAACTTGGGGGCGTACAGTGAAGAACAAGGTGAAAGGTTTCACCAGGACATCAAGGACGCAGAGAGAACGTACCAAGGAAGATGGAACACCACTATGATGGCTGATTTCTGCTGGTTGCTGCTGCGGGAAACCCCAGATGAAAAATACGCCAAGCAGCGCACCAAGAGAAGCATTCGGGGGAAGAAGAAACGGGCCCACCAGGAGATTGATTGACCCAAGAATGACTTTAAAATCTAAACTGTGTTGACAAATATCGTGTTTTTACTAAACTTTGAAATAAAAATTTGCTAGTTATTACCACAGTGTCGGATCTCATTTATTAGAATTTTATTTTCACACCATCGGGTGTTTGTCTTCATGTATTGCAATGGTGCGGTTTGCGTTTTCTATTCTTACATACATACCTGTACAACATTTTTTGCACATTTCTTTGCTTTGCTTTGTGTCTAACCTCGCTCTTATATGCTCAATGTTTGTGCACATGTATGTGGCTGTTTTAAGTGCAGACAATTTTGCTACCATCACAGTGTGTTTTTGTTGACATTACTCTATTCTTATGTGCTGCCTTGTTACAATTTTCTTTATTCTTATTTGAATAACTACTAAACAATTAGTATAAAGAATTCATCCAAGAAACTTTTATCTCGATCGCACTCAATCTGAAACGTTCACCTCAAACTGCTAACCCAATGTAGCAAAAAATCTGTACGTGATGGAGCAAATTGGTTACCAGATTTGGATTCAGCGCACCAAAAAACGTAAAAATCAATCGAAACATTAGAGGCAGTTTAAAAAAAAAATTTTTTAGTGTACCTGTGTAATTTATTTGTAGTTTTGTTGTTCCATAGCACCGATAAAGGAAAAGCTCGTAGGTTTTCAATGAAGGGAGATTCAAATCACCAAGTAGAGCTACTTTTTTCTTTGGTGATATGCTGATTATTTCATAAATAATGTTAGTTAGGCCATCTGGGTCAGAAGTTGAAGGTCTATAGATAAGACAGAAAGCCATGTTCTATATCTGATATTGTGCTAGAGCTAAGAAGTTGTGGCATTAGTGAATCTTTGAATAGTATTAATACACAACCACCCCTTTTACTTGTTCTGGGTGTATGAAATATTTTGCAATTGGGGGGATTTAGTTGGTTTAATAGTACATTATCAAATTCACTGAGCCAGGTTTCTGTTATGAATATTATATCTGGGTTAAATCTTTTGCATAGTCAACTATGATTGGTATCTTCTTTTTTATGGACCTTGAGTTTATGTACGCACATTTGAGTGGTGTGATACTACTTAGGACATTTTGTGGCACATGGATAGGTAAGGGGGAGGGGTTTATGTAGATTAGTCTACGGGTATGTGAGTAATTTGAGATGCAATGTAAGGTATGTGGGGGATGGGGGTTTTATGAGCTTCATAATATGTGCAAATAATGGGGATTGGTTCAGAGTAAGTGTGAGTTGGAAACTGAGGGTTTAGTTTGTTAGGCAAGCAAGTATAATTGTAGCAAACATTACGGGAAATAATAGCTGGAATACATCTTTGCTGTTAATGTGAAGTCTGGCTGAATATGTTAGGTAAATTGATTTAGAATTGATATGGAAACTCAGCAAACATTTAAGACATTACTATCAGGCTACGATGCAGTAACTGAGTGGCTGGTATTACAATTCTAAGATCTGAGTAGATATGAATTTGATGTTAAAGTACAATAAATAGTGGGAATTGTAATTCAGTCCAAAATATCTGAGGTACACATCGGTGAGGATGTTAATTTTTAGATAAATCCTTTCTATGTGCTATGAGTCAAAGCTATTAGTTTTATGGAATATACAAACTATGAAGCAGTACAGAGCTGATAGGGTGATGCAAAGCACCACGGCAATGAGGAAAAATGATGTAGCAGAGCTGCTAGGTTGTTACTAAGTAGCAATGGAATGACAGAGACATTGTAACAGAACATTACAGTTAGGTACCATGTAACCGCAAAATTGCTGATCATGTATTATTACAGAGAGTGAAGATTATACGTCATACTTTTACACTGTTCTAATGGGTGTAGTGTGCGGTAGACAAGAATGCATGGTGCTTCAACCTAAATCCGGAGATTAACTCCTAAGGGCCACGCTCTAGGCACGGTTGTAACTTTAAAGTGGAAGTTCAGCTGATGTCAGATGTTTTCGCTGGGCCAATTGGGCAGGACGGCCGGGGCAAAGAGGAGCTTACCTCAAAATTCCTGCCGGGCTGGTCAATCGGTCCAGTGGATGTGGGAGGCAATTCAATGTTGGGTCCATATCTGTCTCATAGAGGATTAGGAGTAGTGTGATCTCATCTTCATATAAACTTGCAGGCAGAGCGTGATTGAATTGGCACAGAAGGTGAAGTTTCAATGACATAATTGCCTAAGATCCATACCTAAGGGCCACGCCAAAGGGTCCTCAGACACGGGTCTGCCAGGCATGGACTCACCAAATGGTGCTCCTTTTTAAGCAGATGGAAGTAGCTCTTGATTGGGCCGGAGCCAGCAAGCTCTTACACATGTTGGCCTGCTCAACCCCAATCGGGGGAGCTGCAATGATGAGAGTATCTTTATGATACTCTCATCATTTATTTAGCTGTATTTATATCCCACTTTTCACCAGGTCAAAGCAGTCAATTGGGGGATACATTTAACATGAGGGGATATGAGACACATACATTAATACTTACAGGGAACATGGGCAATGGAGGGTTAAGTGGCTTGCCCAAGACCACAAGGAGTGCCTACAGGACTAGAAATCCCAGTCCCTCCAGCCTGAGATTGCTGTCCCTAGGTGGGACTTGAACCCCTGGCCCTCCAGCCTGAAGTACCTTGTCCTAACCACTAGACCACTCCTCCCTATATGATGATGATGAGATTATCTTCTGCTACTTTTCTCCTTTAGAATTATCTCAAAGAGATTCTTAGTTTTTCAGCGGTGGAAGTGTTTAGAATCTCAAATATTTATTACCTGCTTACTGTAAGGGGAAGGTAATTCCTGATCCGGAAGGTCTGGGCTTAGATCAGCTCTCTCCTATACGTAGACACTCTAGACCTGTCGGCTTTTTTGGAGAGATCAGCTAACAATATTCCCTCTTGTGCCATGCTAATTGTTCCTTTTAGTTCTCTTATTGACCATAATAATGTGTTACATCTGTTTTTTCAGAAGAAAAATCTTTCTTTTTGTAGTCAGAGCAATGCTTTGTTGGATTTCTTAACTTCTTTTCATTTCTTTATTGATCACTGATCCAAGCAGGTTACCCTAACTGGGAATGCCATCAATGCCCAGTGCTTTGTTCTTTGATAATCTTTTCAGTGCTGCTTCATTTTCTTCTTTCATTACCAATGGTCCTTGATCTTTATGGTATAACGATTCCGTGTATTCTTTTTCTTAATCTTTTCAGCATCACTCAACATGGATCCTTGAGTATCTTTTAGCATTCCAATTCTATGTTGGAATTTCTGCTTTAACTCACATATCTTTAGGAAAGCCAATCTTGTTCTTCCTCTAATAGTTTCTGATTCTATTTCTTTGCATAAACCATTGTAATACTTTTCTTTGTTGCATTTTGCTGCATGTTGGAAATCTCTATTAAGTTCCATGATTACCTCTCTTTTCCTTCTGACCTCATCTTCTCTGTAATTCTGAGCAATTTTGATAATTTCTTCGGTCATCCATAATGGTCATTTTTGCTTTTTGTGTTTTGCAGAAATTCTTTACTTTCTTCAAGCACAATTTTCTTAAAATCATCCCATAACTCTTCTGGTGCTCTGTCATTTGCATCCAAAGCAGTGAATCAATTTTGCAGGCAATCTCAATATTCTGGTGGTATATTTTCAAGATCAGATTTTGCTACATTCATGAGTGGCATGTTCTTTTTCAGCTTTAGCTTGAGTTTGCATACTAGGAGTTGATGATCTGTACCACAGTCAGCTCCAGTTTTTGTCTTTGTTGATATTATTGAGCTTTTGGGTGGAATCCCTTTTGTGAAGGACTCAGGTTCTAATGTGGCAACAGACCCCTGATGGAAGCCCGTGCTGGTGCACCTCTCCCCTGCGATGTCATCACTGGAACAAAGGAAGGAGGCCTTCGACGCGCTGTGGTGATGTGGCAGGGGAGGGGTGGGCCTGAGGCAGCAGATGGAGGGAGAGGCCAGGCCAGGAATCGGTTAACCGGAACGCATGAGAATGTAGGAGCCAGGTTATTTCGATGTATCTGCTCAGTTCGGTTTCTGCTGCCTCATGGTTTTTGGGTAGTAGCGGTTCTTCCTGTCTTTTGCCCTCTGTGCTCTGCCACCCCTCAGAGCTGCTGGCCCGACACTCGCACCTTCAGCAGCCTGCCTGCCTTTGATCACATGCTGCCCCCCAAAATGAGCAGAGCAAAATGGTGCCCACAGAGGTAACATGGCACCATTTGGCTTCAGAGGCAAGGGGCCAGATGAGTGACTCCAATTCAGAAGAGGACAACCAGCTCACCCCTGGGGAATTTCGGCCATGGTTCAGAAAGCTCAAGACCGAGATGCAATCAATCTGGGGGGACATAGTCACTATTCAACAGACATTCATGCTGAACTGATGGACTTTGGTAAGAGGGCAGAAACCATGGAGGCACAGCTTGAGGAGCATAAGGAGGGCCTGGTTGATATGGAAAAGTATGTATGGTAGTGGGTGCAAGCACATGGGGACCTAGCCGATAAGGTCGAGGACCTAGAAAATAGAAGCTGATGTAGCCAATTGTGTTTCTGGAATGCCAGAGGACATGGTCTACACAGGCTGTACAGTCATAGTGGCTGCGCTCTTAGAGGATGACGGAGACTGCCCAAAGGTTGAGCTTGAATGGGCCCATAGAGCACTAGGGCAACATAAGAACATAAGATATGCCATACTGGGTCAGACCAAGGTCCATCAAGCCCAGTATCCTGTTTCCAACAGTGGCCAATCTAGGTCATACGTACCTAGCAGTTTCCCCAAAAGACACAGGTTCCACAATGCTTGTACTGGGTCAAACATTGATATCCTGGGTCCCTTTTTAATAATAGTTTATGGACCTTTCCTCCAGGAACTTGTCCAAACCTTTTTTAAGCCCAGCTACATTAACAGCTGGGGGGCAGCATGTGATCAAAGGTGGGCAGGCAACCCTCCTCCCCCCACCCTTATCAGAGAATAGTGACCGACCAGAGGTATTTTGTATGAGTGAGATGAAGGGGGTGAGAAAATGCACTTTCTAGATGTTTTAGCCTCTGACAAATCCAAAGATAGTCCTTATCAGTACTGCTCCCAAGACCTTTGTGCTTGTGTTGGTGCTGGTTCTGACTGCATGGCCACATTTTCCCTAAAATAGTCTGTCACCTTTAATCTTTAATCAAGCTCCTTCATCAGTAGTGGCCGCATATGAGACATGCTGCCACAGAGTCTGTATACATGCATTCCACTGGATATGCATTCTTTGGTTCACTTGAGATCTCCGATCTTGTGGCAGTTTCCCATTCTCATGTAGAAAGTGGCTGTTGATGTGATGTGAGACTACTTAGTCAAACTTCACACCAGTTATTTATTGTTTGGTGATGTCCTTGGCCAAGCTCCCTACATGTGGGAATCTAACAATCCCCAGAGATTCCAAGAGTGTACCATCCGGTATGGTAAATTCTCTGGGTTAAAAAAAAATTCTGTTCAATCAGTGGAGGAAAGAATCTATATAGGTTGCCAGACACCTGTACTTGTGGTTACGGAGAAAATAGATTGTACGGAAAAGGGCAGGAAGAGAACTCCTCCATTGCAAGCTCTGCTGGAACAGTGAATTCTGCTTGCTTTTTACTGTAAGTTCTGATGAGCAGGGACTGTCTCTTACATATTTGTGTAGCGCTGCATACGACTTGTAGTACTATACAAATGCTCAGTAGTAGTAGTAGTAGTAATATTAGGAAGATGTGCTCATATTTCTTCCTACTGGTTGGGCCACTTGATTTTCTTCTGTTAGGCTTCTCTTGTGAAAGTGGTAAAATGGATCGGTGCGCTGGCTCTGAGGCTCTAATGTTTGAGAAAAGGGGCTCAAAGAGTGTGAGAGTGAGAGAGCCTTCAAATGAATGCACCATACTCCTAATAAGTGAGACTTGGCATCTCTGAATCCCATCCCTTTCTCAGAAATCTGCTGTTCCTGCCCCATGCTGTCTTGAATTGTGATACTGTCCTTGTCTCCATCACCACCGCCTGTAAGAGTTTGTTCCATGCATCTACGATCCTTCCTCAGATAATACCTGAGTTGAAAGTTTCAAGTATCAGAACCTGTTGAGGGGGCACTGGAGAGCCCAAAATATGTAATTTTATTGATGAAAATTGATTAGTTGGCTTAACTTTGATCCATTTTTGAGCAAGGGAGGGGAAGTGCAGCCTCCCTGCTTGTTGATGTAGCACATAATGGCTTGATTTATTTATTTATTTTATTTAATATTTCTTTTATACCACGCTATTAACATCAGTGAGGTGTATATCAAACCAAACATATACATTGCAGGTTGACTGCAATGTATCCACATTTGAACAGGGAATGAAACTAGGATAATCAGGGTAAAAACATCGACAGTTATTACATTGTCAAATATCTACAGTTATTTACATGGTGAATGTATTTCCCTATCAGGTCTACACCAAAAAGTATCTTGTGAATAGGTAGTGCTTTAGGGCTTTCCTGAACTGGGTTGTGAATTGTTGTGGACCCAAAAAGCTATAAAGTCTGAAGGGAAAAGTAGACTACTCACATCCCCAGCAAGTTAATGTGCAGAGAAGATTCCTTGCTGGACCAATGGTCCTGGGTAATGAGAAGTAGGAGTCCTTCCAGCAAGGACATGTGCCATAAATCCTCAAGCAGGCCATGATGAGTCTGATCCTCAAGACCGCCAGGCTAAATCCCTCAGATCCAAAATCCTACCACCCCATCTCTAGCCTTCCATTCCTTACAAAAATCATTGAAAAAGCTGTACGAAGGCAACTGCAAGATTACATTGATCTGAATGCTGCACTTGACACCCACCAGCAAGGCTTTAAACCACAACACAATGTGGAAACTCTGCCTACCTCCCTTACTCGCCATGTGTAGTTAGCTGGGTCTGAAATTGTTCCTTCTGACAAAACACTGACTTCTCCGCCATCTCATCATTGCTATCAGTAGCCTTTATACATTTGATTTCCTTATTCCACTGTATCCCTCCGACCCTCTAGCCCCATTCATTTTGTATACATTATTATATGTCCATGATTTTCATTTTGAGAACTTTTTCTTCATTATATTTTGCCAAAAATGTCCACAGTATTGCCATTGTTTAATGTGATGCATGCTTGTTATGACAACTTAGGGGTATGTTTACTAAACCGTCTTAATGTGCGCCCAGCGACGTTATCACACGATAAGGTACCTTATCATGCAATAATGGTGCTTTTTCTGGTGCAAAGGTACCTTAGAGCGTGATAACGTGCGCAGCAGCGCAAATGAGCGCTGAGGGTGGAGGAAGGCTCCCGGAGGGCGGAGGAAGGCTCCCCAGGGGCGGAGAGAGAGGGTCAATGGGCGGAGAGTGGGAGGGGAGAGGCTCCCTGCACACTAATGCTGAGAAATCCAAGGCTGAAAACTAACGCCAGTGAAACCCTGGCGTTAGAGCTGATTTAAAGGGAAAAGAAACCATTTCCGTCAGCAATGTACAGCGAAACCAGGGAAACCTAAAAAAAGTGATAAGTGTGATACTTGTGCACGAAACAAAAGGGCAAATAAACATTGAAAATGACCCCAACAAAATATAAAAAAAACATAACCAAGCTGGGCAATAGTGATATTAATGGGAAACTGCAAAAAACACTCCCAAGAAAGCTCCAAAAAAAAATTCTGGAAGGGTCTACGCTCCGTCCCCATACAAGGTAAATGATCCCACAGTGAAATAGCGCTGATCAGGGTTTCCCTCTCCATTGGACAGGTTGCCTATGGTATGCACATGTTCCACAACAGCAGGACGGGCATGTTGGAATGGGCAACTGGACAGATGATGGAAAAGGAGATGCAGAGGGCTGCAGGTGCCACATGCTGTGGAACAGCTGGGCCACAGTACAGACAAGGATGATGCCTAGGTGGCCCATAGGAATGCTGAAACAGTAGAGCAGCCAGACAGCAACTGATGGGGGCCCAACAGAGGCATGAGTGTGTTTCCCACAGTGCCACAGGGGTTAGTACCCAGCAGTTACCCCCAAGGGCACAGAACATTGGCAGGCGGTGCTGGGGGGAAGTGTGGACAGCTATGCAGGCACCCCTACCCCAGAAACCGCACCATAGGCAACCGCTTACCTGCACACTGGATGGCCTGACACTGCACACCACCAGCACCACCAGCAGAAGGGCATGTCAGCATAGTGGCAGAGGGGTACTGGTAGTGGGGGGGGGGAGGGGGCAGTGGCAGCCGCCCAGAGCAGACCATGGCCTAGCCCTGTGTAGGTGGGTGCCATGCACTGCAACAGACAGGCCCTGTCTAATGAACAGTCATGGTATCCCCAGGGAATGCAATGTCTGTGTGGCTACGTGGTGGTGCACTGCACACAGCCAGTGTTTTCAGGAGCAGAAGGTCACAGGTTCAAGTTCCAGCTGTGGTTCCTGCCAACCCAGTCCCCATATTTTACCCACTACTAAAACATGGTAATACAGACAGAACCTTTAGTGTAGATAATGTAAACATGCCCAAAACGCCAACATTTTACCCTACAGAGCACAGACATCATAAACATGTGCATTACCTAGAGCAGAGTCTCCCGAAAGCAGTCCTGGAGGGCCAAACACCATTCAGGTCCCATGCTGTCTCCAATAAATATGGCTGTGCTGCATTTCTATGCACCGCCCCCATGGTATGCAGATGTATCTCATGCATATTCATTAGGGACAGCATGAAAACCCGAACAGTGTTTGGCCCACCAGGACCGGAGTTGGTAACTTCTGCCCTGGAGCAGCAGCCAACAGGGGCAGACACACCCGCACCCACAGGCTCCATTATCCACAGCCACCTGGAGAGGCAGGATTTTGGGCCCTGCGTGCATCTCCCAATACTAGCACATGCATACCTTAGCAATGCCACCCTAAACCTGGGAATACGGTACACATCTATCAAAAGGTTGCTATGATTAATGGCAGATAGCAATACCAAAGTTAAGCACAATTTTCTGTTTGAGCTGCATAATAGCAACCTTCCTGATGTCTGTGGAGTGTCTGACAGTGTTTACCACCCTGGGGGGTGACCCCAACAGTATTGCGTACCATAGCCATGCCTGCACTGTGCCCAGGACTGGTGCAGGTGCCAGGGCTGCCAAACACCTCTATAGTTGCACAATGCTGTCATAGGTGTGGGGAGTATGTGTCTGTCTATCCAGTGTGTGGTGGCTGCCAACACCCTCCCCAGCCCACAGTGCTAGCACTGTTGCCAGTATTGGCCTGCAAATGTGCATAATGAGGAGCAAGGTACTGTGGGAATAGCCTGGACAGGGTGGCCTGGCCTGGATGCATCAGCACAGGGCATAGGGCAATGGCTCGGACATTGTAGTGCCCGGCCACAACCTGCACCGACAGGGTGGCCACAGCATGTCCTGCTGGGAGGTCACTCTCACCCTGACTGAGCAGTGACCATGGCATGGCTAGGCTCCCCCATAGTGCTATGTTGTATTTTTCTTAAGTGATGTATATAGGTTCTCTTCCCTGGGGCCTAATCACTGACTTATGTGCTTGGTGTGTGTGTTCACATCCTAGCTTTGTGTGCACACATCTCCTCCAGGATCATGCACTGTGGACTAACTAGAAGACTGTCTGCAGTTATATGTGTATGGCTTGAACACCTTGCAGGGTGCAGTGGCTGGTGATTCACTGTGCCTGCTGCTGGAGAATGTCAGATGGTGGTGGGGCAGCTGAGCATTTCAAGGCCTACTGTTTTTCTGCCATTGCCTTAGGGATGTGTACAGCTCTACATTGGCTGCCCTGTAGGGTGTCTGCTCCCCAGAAAGACTGGGGTTGATGGCCCACCTCTACTGCCACCATTGCAGGGTGGTAGAATGTGGATCTGTTAGTTTGGGGAATCCTGTCTCCCACCATGAGCCACAGAGGGTGGGTTGGGCAGTGGTACATAATCTGCCTATGGGTCCAAACACCCCCCTTCACTTACAGCATGTTGCCATGGCACCAGCACAGAATATGCACTATTCTGGGTGCATCATAGCCCATAAGGGATAGACCTGATTGACTACTACAGATGGACACTAATGTATCCTAGGTGTATTTGCAGGACCTACCTATCTCACACTGATGGGTACCTGTGACATGGCCTCTTTCAGGCATGGAAGGTGCTGCGGACATGGTGCTGGCTGCCCCACCTCACCATCAGGGTGAACACAATACCCACACAATGTGATGGTCTGTAGCTATTCTGTGCCACTAACACACACCGTCGGCACCCCCTACCAGGCTGAGGTGCTGTGGGAGTGCAGTCGGTCAGTTCCCCCTACCAGGCTGAGGTGCTGTGGGGTGTATACCTCATCTTGTGATCATCTGTAGACTGCTGATTTGCATGTGCTGTGCATCATGGGTACGGGTGGGTTGACCATATCCTGGTAACCACAGCAGAATGGTTGTGCGGTGACGTGCACTCCATCTTTAGCCAGCCAGGGCTTTGTCAGCCGCTGTAGAGCTGTAGCCCACAGGTTACTTCACTGCCTATAGAGCCAGAGGTCATGGGTTTAAACCCACAGTGGGGCTACCTGATAGGGCTGTCCAAGACATGGTATATTTTTAATGCAGATTAGTGCTGCCTGCAAAAACACCCTCAGTTCTGTGACCATATGGTGCCCCATAAGGCACCTTACAGGGCGCCCTATAATGCGCCTTATAAGGTGCCTTATAAAGTGTCCTATAGGGGACATCATAGGGTGCCTTGGTGGACAGTGCACTTTATAATGTGCCCTATGGATTCCCTATAGGGCGCCTTATGCGGCACCATAGGTACGTCACTGTGAGGGTGTGTTTGCTGGTAGCACTAATTAAAACAAAAATAAAATGGCTCAAAAAGCAATACATACATGTAAAAGGTAATGTACACTGAGGGATGAAACCCATGACCCCTGTACCATGAGTCAATATATTAACCATTGTGCCACACCTCTGCTGCCATATTTGCAGGTGAGTGCACCTACCTAAGACCAACATGCGTTAACATGGCACGCCCCCCTCTAACGTGTGATAATGTGTGCAACGCACATTACGGTGCAATTGCCACGTGCACACCAGAATGGCCCCTCTCTGTATGGCACCCTGCACATTATTGAAGGGTGCACATTAAGATAGTCTAGTAAACATACCCCCTGGTGTAACTGTTTAGCCAGCCATTGCTATGTGAATAGGCATAGCACACTGGGTAATGCAATGCCTAAGAGCCAGTGGTGATGGGTTTGAGATCAGAGTATGCCAACAACTATAGAAATGTATAATGACCAGATTTTGTTTAAATTGGTCAGACACATCACTGCAATGTGTGTCAGTAGCATAGACCATCATAGATAGTGTTTGCGGCACCATATCCTGTGTACCAGCTGTGGCATAGGCAAGGGTCCATTGAAAGCGTGCCTCAATGGTGCGTTGCGGCACGTGTGCGTGATGCACACATTGCGTGCGTGCGTGCATGGGAAAGGCATTCATCAAAATGGCTACCCGTTCCCGTTCCCGTAAGCCAGCGTTTACTCACAGGGAGTTGAGGCACTTGGCAGGGCTCATTTGCACCAGACAAAACAAACTTTCCTGGCTCCTCCAGGCGACAGGACCTGGGGCATGTACGCAGGGCCTGGGACCGCATCACGAGGCATTACAATTGTGCTGCGGACTACCCACGAGAAGTAGGTGTATGGGGACAGGCCAGTATATGCACATACAGTTCCAGTGTTGATTGTAGCTGTGCATGCCGCTGTACGTAGATAGTCTAACTAGTTCATGTCTAGTAGTTAAACACACGTGATATACTGTCTATGTATTACATCAGAGTGCTGTGCCCTAACCCCAAGAAGCGAAGGACCTGCTCAGAGAGTCCGAGATGTCATCCTGGTGTTATGGCATCTGCTGCTGATGATGTGTGAAAGCACACCATAACACAAGGAGCCCATACATCTCCATAAAGAGGTGTGGCCAACATCATGCTGATATGGTAGGATCCGCATTTGCAGGGTCACACATCTGCCCTACACCTAAGGGTCCCAGTACGTGCTCCAAATGGTCTGTCAGTCCCCTCCCTGGTGATATGGGGTTGTGTGCCTTTGCATTTTAGAACATTCCCCCTATCCCCAGGCGTCCTGAGGGCCCATCAAAGTGGGCTGTCAGTCACCCTGGTGGTATGGGGTTGTGTGTGCCTTTGCAGTTTAAAACATCCTCCCTATCTCCAGAAGTTCTAAGGGCCCATCAAGGTGGGCTGACAGTCACCCTGGTGATATGGGGTTGTGTGTGCCATTGCCGTTTAAAACATCCTCCCAATCCCCAGGAGTCCTGAGGGCCCATCAAAGTGGGCTGTCAGTCACCCTGGTGATATGGGGTTGTGTGTGCCTTTGCAGTTTAAAACAGTCCCCCTATCCCCAGGAGTCCTGAGGACCCATCAAAGTGGGCTGTCAGTCACCCTGGTGATATGGGGTTGTGTGTGCCTTTGCCATTTAAAACATCCTCCCTATCCCCAGGAGTCCTGAGGACCCATCAAGATGGGCTGTCAGTCACCCTGGTGATATGGGGTTGTGTGTGCCTTTGAAGTTTAAAACATCCTCCCTATCCCCAGGAGTCCTGAGGGCCCATCAAAGTGGGCTGTCAGTCACCCTGGTGGTATGGGGTTGTGTGTGCCTTTGCAGTTTAAAACATCCTCCCTATTCCCAGGAGTCCTGAGGGCCCATCAAGGTGAGCTGTCAGTCACCCTGGTGATATGGGGTTGTGTGTGCCTTTGCAGTTTAAAACATCCTCCCTATCCCCAGGAGTCCTGAGGGCCCATCAAAGTGGGCTGTCAGTCACCCTGGTGGTATGGGGTTGTGTGTGCCTTTGCTGTTTAAAACATCCTCCCTATCCCCAGGAGTCCTGAGGGCCCATCAAAGTGGGCTGTCAGTCACCCTGGTGATATGGGGTTGTGTGTGCCTTTGCTGTTTAAAACATCCTCCCTATCCCTAGGAGTCCTGAGGGCCCATCAAAGTGGGCTGTCAGTCACCCTGGTGATACGGGGTTGTGTGTGCCTTTGCAGTTTAAAACAGTCCCCCCTATCCCCAGGAGTCTTGAGGGCCCATCAAAGTGGGCTGTCAGTCACCCTGGCACCATGGTGTATGTTACTGATGATGTGTGCCAGGGCATTCCACCCCCAGGAGGCCTGAGACCTGATTGCAATGGTGGGTATGTCATCCAGATATTGTGTTAGGTTATGCTGGGTAGGTTGTCTAGTCTGTGGGGGCCACACCTCATTACACACCTTTGTGATGTATCCAGATGGCATGGTAGGTGCAGCTGTGGATGTGCCTAAAAGCACCCCACCCCCATGAGCCATGAGATCTGATTATGAAGGCCTGTAACACTGACATATATCCAGAACTGTATGCAAATTCAGGTCACACATCTGCCCAATCACCAGGATGTCCGCACATGATTGCAGAGGAACATTACAAATGCTGCTGTACAGATACATGCACCTGTCTGGGTTGCACAGCACTGCCTGGAGCCCGGACAGGAGCACAGATGTCAATAGGCTATTCCGGTGTGCTGGCCCCGGCCCCTGTGGTTTCAAGCCACAACTGCCCTACCTACATGGGACCCTAGTCATGGTCATAGAGGTATAGTAGAGAGGCAAATGGCATGGTAGTGGCCCCTGGCAAGGTGCATAGGGCCACCCACCCTCCGCTCCATGTATGGACACATCACCCATGCGTGTTACGATATCATGTTTGCATTGGGGTTGCGTTGGATGATGTGTGTAGGTCAGGAGAAAACAAATGTGGCTGCAGACCACATAAGGGGGTAGGGGGGTTCCCTGGACACCAGCATGGCAAAACCACACGTGGCATGGTGCTGCCATGTCATGCAGGGAGAGCATAGGAACACTGAATGGTGTGTCCAGGGTGCTATGCACAGGACACATAGGTGCCACTGCACACATGCCCAGACCCACAGCCACACATGCAGGTAGCAATGGCAACAGTTAGTACATGACACATGGAGCAGCGGAGCAGGAGCAACTGCCCACAGAGATGTTTGATTTGTGTTGGCCACCCACCAGAGATATACGGTCACTGATGATCCCACCCATTGCTCTGCCCCCCCAGGTAGAGGACCTATGGAAGAAGGGCCGTGAGTTAAGGCTGCACCACCCGGACTACCTTGCCCGCCTCCAGAGGGGGGCGATGGCCCAAGGTGGAGGTGAGTTGCGACGCCTTTGCAGCTCTGTAAGGGATGTCACAGTGGCCCACTAGCCTGTGTGGTGCCTCAATATGTACATGTGCCAGGTGACTCACATGATAGTGTGCTAATGACTGTCATCCTCCACAGAGGGTGATGCTGCTGGTGAGGGCCCCTCCATGGCTGAGCAGTCCCTGTTACGCCCCACTGCCCGCTGCCCTACCAAGGAGGAGGAGGAGGTGCAAGGGTCAGAGGCGGAGGAGGCGGAGTCAGAGGAGGCGGTGGCAGAGGAGGATATGGCGGTCACAGCGGGGGCGCTGATGTGGATATGGAGGGGGTGGAGGGTGGGGCAGGAGGGGAGGGAGTGAGTGTTGGTGATGTGTGGGAGGGGGGTGGAGGGGGGAGCGTGGCGGGGGTGGAGGGTGGGTGGGAGGTGGCAGGGAGGAGGAGCGGAGTTTTGGGAGGGGGGAGGGTGCCAGAGAACACAGGACAGCACAGGGCAGTGTGGGTCCCTGCCAGCCACCTCATGTGCTTGTCCAGGATGGGCGGCTAGGTGCAGAAGCGCCATCCATGGCCACACACGGGCTGCATGCACATGCCACCATGCAGACACCTGGCACCATGTGTGTGTGTGGTGGCAGGTGCGTGCACAACCTGCATGTGGCCCTGGATGGCATGGAGCAATGCCTCCATTACCTGGAACACAGCAACCGGTGGCTGGCAGGGGCCATTCAGTGGATGGCCTCTGAGATGGAGTGGCTGCTCGTTTGGCAGCCATCCCCTGATGGGCATCCCAGGAGTGTGTGATGGCTCCTGCGACACCCACACACATGCCCTGTGCTGTCCTGTGTTCTGTGACCCTACATGACAGCTGGTGTGTCCCATGTGTGACACAGTATGGCACTGTATGTTTGTATAGCAATATATTGTACAGTGCATGATGTGTTCTGCGTTATATTTGTTGTTGTGCACATATATGTAAATACAGTTTTGTTAAGAAAACCTAATGGTCCTGTGTTGTCCTTACAGACAGGCTATGGACATAATCATGGAACATGTGTGTAGAGAGGTATGTGTATGCAAGGTAGGCATGGGTATCAGACATGTCCCGTCTCCACATGCAGTTGTGGGGGCTGGCCATGTGTGTTGGTGTGTGTATCCACACTTGACCCTGTGGTGTGCCAATGTGGAGCATGTCCTAAAGTACCTGGTCATGTGCATGCTGTCTGCAATGTGTGGGAACCATATCTGTTGCACCATGCATGTGTGCCAATAGTGGAACCTGTAAATAGCTATGGCTGTGCTCGGAGGTAAAGGTGTGCTGCTGAACCCAGGAGCTGCTCAGGGGGATGGCCTATGAGGGTGGTCCAGGACAATGCCTGTCACAGGGATGGGCGGTGGGTGACTATAAGTGCATGCACGAATGAGCAGCCGACCTACATAGGCCATCCCTGTCTGTCAGTGCCACATGCAAGTCTATGTGGGAGGCCAGCCACGTAGGCCGTGCTGCGGCCAGGGAGACTGTTCACACATGTGTGAACAATGTTGGGGAGTATCAGGGGTGTGTGACGGTGACGGATCCCAGCACAAGACATGTAGCACCATGACATTTGCCATTTGCAACTGAGGAGGGTGGCTATCCCCCCACGCTGAGGCCCTGGGGCTGGGACCTGACACTGTCCATGCCACACAGGGCATGTCATGACCACTGTGCACAGAGAACTGGCAGTACAGCCACCCCTCCACTGAGGGGCATGAGTGCGGGTCATGTGGCCAAGGAGACAACATGCGGTGTAGGCTACGTAGGGCACCACAGCCCCACAGATTGGTAACGAACACACAGGAGGTACAGGTACAAGATCATCTATCTTGCACCCTCACATCCTTCGTGGACGCCCATGCCGCCCATGCCTCACACCCTGCCCACCCCACCCACGGGCCAACCCACCCCCCTGTGGTGGCTCTGGTGCTGCAGCCTCCGGTGGTGATGCTGGCATAGGCTGCTGCATCCGGGCTGGTCTGTTCTCCAGGGCGCCCGCAATTCTGAGGAGCGCCCCCGCTATTATTTCATCTGTGGCCCGGATCGCCTGGAGCTTCTGGTGTATCTGCAGGAGAGCCCGCCGAGTGTCTGTGGGTGGGACACAGGGTGATATGGAGTGGAGGAGTGGCCTAGTGGTTGGGGCAAGGTACTTCAGGCTAGAAGGTCGGGGGTTCAAATCCCACTAGAGGACAGCAACCTTGGGCTGGAAGGACTGGGGTTTCTAGTCCCACAGGTGCTCCTTGTCATCTTGGGCAAGCAACTTAACCCTCCACAGCCCATGTTCCCTGTAAAATAGTTATCTCCAAGTTATAATGCCCTCTTCAATGTAATTTCAGTTTGTTCAATGTAAACCACGCTGATGCATAATAGTGCCGTATATAAGAGAATGTAAATAAATAAATAAATATGTGAGATACCCTCCAGATCCAAAAGGTCACACATACACATGTCACGCAATATTCCACCAGATCAGTCTGCCGAACATCCATGCATGACACAGTCAGCAATGCATGTCCAGGCCTAGACCTGTGTGTCCCATGAGCCATCTGCATGCCTGAAAAGGGGGCATGATGTGTGGTCATTGGAATCACAGAGCTCACACATGGCAGTGTGGCAGGTTGATCTGTTGAAGCCAGTTCTGCACACAGGTTGCCTGAGATAGGTCGTGTGACGTGAGGGGGTCATTGCACACACATACATATCTACATCAGGGGTTCACTGACCCTTATAATGCTGGTGCTCAGGGCACATCAGGTGGACATACTATGCTCCCAAACGATACCCATGGAGGGGTGTCTGTTGGGCAGTGTGTCTGGGCGGCCTGTCAATAGTGGTTACCGCTGTCTGATCACCTGGGGTATATGGCCATTTGCAGTATGTGTGGGTCTGAGCCCCTGAAACATGCTGCCACTGGACAGACCATCCGACAGGAGGGTGGAACCCACCTGGCACATGACACCCCTCCCCCAAAAACAATCAGCAATGTCATCAGCATCCATTCCCCATGTGGATGTTGCCTACACAACCATGGGGATCAGTGTGTATGGAGTTACCCACCCTCAGCATTGCAATGTGCAGAGGCACTGTGGGCCCTCAGCTCAGCGAGTATGGTGGCCATTGTCGTTGGAGCTGCGCCTGCTGCACCTGGGTCCTGCATGGGGTGGTGGCTGTCATCTCGGTCATCGGCCAGCCTCTGGTTCCTCCTCACCCAGAGACCCGGCCACATCCTCCTCCGCAGGTGCCTCCATGATACTGTAGTCACCTGGTTTGGGTTAAAGCATAAACATCACATATTGTAATTCACGGTTGACCTATGTACACGTGTGCACTACATCCCCCCCACAAACAATGTGTGCTTGGGGGTGCCCTGTATGTGGGCCGCCCAGATACTACTACACCACAAACCAATACTATTATGCAACTATAGGGCACTGCCAAGCACACGCATCACTGTGAATATGGTATGACAAACAGACACCCCCAGATCAGCGGGTGTTAGGATCCTAACGGAGATTGCAATAACAGGTGTGGGAGGCGTTTCTCAACATGTATCAGGAGACATGTCCGGAGCAGATAGGAACAGGGATGGCGTTTGAAACACATGTGAGCTTAGGGCAGGAACATCGCAGTCGAAGGGGTGTGATGCAGTACAGCGCACCCATGTGCCCCTGGCATAGGCAAATGGTTAAGGTGCAGAAACAGGTGGGAGAGGTGCAGGCAGATGGCAGATGCATAGACAAAGGGCATTGCAGACATGGGTTGAGAGCAGTAAGGTGTACATAGCATGTAATGATTAGTGGTGTTACTAAGCATTTCTAAAGCACTGCAACATTAGAAGTGCTGTACAAACATAAAAAGAGACTGTCCCTGCCCTTTAAAGCACACAATCTAGTCAGGACACAATACGAAGTAAATTAGATAAGACAAATAACACTCACCAAGAAAAGAATAAATGTCCATGGAGAGAACACGAAAGGACATGTTCGGAACAGGAGGCAATAGAGAAGGAATGGGGTTTCAATGTGGAATCTAAGATGCCCAGGGAGGAGGCGTGGCGGACAGAGACAGATAGAGAATCCCAGGAGAAGGGTGCAGCCAGTTGGAAGGACCGAAGTCTAGCATTAGCAGTACAAGTAAAAGGCATAGATAAACAATGACAATTCGATGCACGGTCTAGGCAAGAGGGGGTTTAGGTGGAGAGGAGGAATGAAAGGTAATGAGGAGCAGACGAATGAATACATTTATAGGTTAGACGGAGGGGTATGAACTGGATACGGAAGCGGATGGGGGGCCAGTGAAGTGACATGAGAAGAGGAGTGATGTGTGCAACACGTGACTGACGGGAAGTCAGACGGGCAGCAGAATGTTGAATAGACTGGAGGGGAATGAGGTAGTTAGCAGGGAGGCCAGCAAGGGGAAGGTTACAGTAATCAGGGCGGGAGGTGCTTAAAGAGTGGACAATCAGTTTAGTAGTATTATCAGAGAGAAAAGGGTGGATCCTAGAGATATTGCAAAGAAAGAAACGGGATGTGTTAGCAATGTCATGGATATGTGAAGAGAAGGAGAAAGATGAGTGACGGATAACACCAAGGGTCCGTGCCGAAGAGACAGGAAGGATAACAGGGTTATTCACAGAGAATGCGAAAGGGGTAGGAGGTGGGGAGGCATCAGGGGGAAGGGCAAGGGGTTCAGTTATGGCCATGTTCAGCTGAAAGCAGCGGTAGGACATCCAGGTAGCAATGTCAGAGAGGCAGGCCGAGATCCTAGCTTGACGTTCAGGAGAGATAACAGGCGTAGAGCGGTATAATTGAGAGTGGTCAGCATAGAGGTGACAGTGAAAGCCATGGGAGCAGATAAGGGCACCAAGGGATTGGGTATAGAGAGAGAGGAGGAGCGGACTTAAGACAGAACCTTGAGGTACAACCACAGGTAAAGGGATGGAGGAGGAGGAGGAGCCACCGATGTACACACTGAAGGAGCGGTGGGACAGATAGGGGGAGGACCAGGAAGGTACAGAGCCTTTGTAAACCGAGTGGAGACAGGGTGATAAGAAGGAGATGGTGGTCAATGGTGTCAAAGGCAGCAGAGAGCAAGAGGAATGAGGACAGATGAAAAGCCTTTGGATGTAGCCAGAAACAAATCATAGGCGACTCTGGTACGGCCAGTTGTGGTGGAATGTAGGGGATGGATACCAGATTGTGAAGGATCTAGAAGGGCATGAGAGGAGAGGAAGTCGAGACAGTGGTGGTAGGCAGCACGCTCAGGTAATGTAGACATGAGGGGAAGGAGAGAGATGGCATGATAGTTAGAAGGACAGGAGGGATCGAGTGAGGGTTTCTTGAGAAGGGGTGTGACAATAGCACGCTTGCAGTCAGATGGGAAGGTAGCGGTGGAGAGTGATGGGTTGAGAATATGAGTGATGGAGGGGACGATAATGGAAGAAATGGAGCTAAGGAGGTGGGTGGGCCTGGGATCAGAATGGCAAGTGGTCAGCCAAGAGGATGAAAGGAGGAGTGTTGTGTCCTCATCAGAGACCAGAGAGCAGGGGGAAAGGGAAGCAGAGGTAAGGGGGGAGGGTTGGGAAAACAGGGGGAAGAGGAGGAGGTAGGGAAATGGAGGGTGATGTTATGGATCTGGTCATGGGTGCATTGTGCCAAGGTTTGCGCAAGAAGGGAGGTAGGAGCCAGAGGTGGGGGCACACAGAGGAGAGAATTGAGTGTACATAACAGACGACGGGGATGAGAGACACGAGAGTTAGTTAGATGGGCGAGGTAGATATGTTTGGCAGGTTCAATGGCTGATGGTACAGAGAGGAGCATGAATCTAAAGTGGAGAAAGTCAGCATGGAAGCGAGATGTGTGCCAGACATGCTCAGCAGAGCGGGCACAGGAGTGCAAATAGCGGGTCAAAGGAGAGAGCCATGGCTGTGGGGAGAACGCCTAACAGGACACGGGATGTGGGGAGCAGGAAGGTCCACAGCAGAGGAGAGTACAGCAGTTTAGGGGGCCACAGCCTCATCAATAGATTTAGAGGAAAGAGTGGATGAAAGGGGTGTGGAGATAGTGGAGGGGACAGCTGAGGGTTCAATAGCAAGAGGGTTTCTAAATAGATTAGTAGAAGCAGGGTGAGGCTGAGTTGGAGAATGATGAATGATAAGGCGTAGCAGGTGGTGGTCAGATAAAGGGGGAACAGAGTCAGAGTAGTTGGAGGGGAGCAGTCAGAGGCGGAAAGTAGGACAGGGCAATGCTGGTGAGTAGGAGCAATGGAAGAGAGCAGAAGGTTATACGAGGAGGTATCAGAGAGGGGTTTAGAACATGGGGGGTGGAGGGGTCAGCAACATGAATGTTAACGTCGCCAAGACTGAGGGTGGGGGAGGAGGGGTGTAGAAAGGTAGACAGCCAGGAATCACCGTCAGAGAGAAAGGTGGAAATAGAGGTATCAGGAGGACGATAGAGAACAGCTACTCAGAGTGGGGGTGGAGTGGAGAGGCGGATCGAGTAGAATCCAAAGGAGAGAGAGGAAAGAGGTTGAGGTAGGATGAGAGACTGGACGTGACATGAGGGAGACAGAGGAGGACCACTACCCCCGCCACGGCCAGTAGGCCGAGGAGTGTGAGGGAACTGGAGGCCCCCATGAATAGGTGCCGCAATGGAGGCATTGTCTTCAGGAAGAGGCCAGGTCTCAGTTAAGGCACAGAGGTGAAAGGAGCGGGAAACAAAAAGGTCATGTACAAAGGCAAGTTTATTAGTGATAGAGTGAACATTCCAGAAGGCACAGGGGAGAGGGAGGGCAGACGGGGAGGGGAGGGGAATGTGAATAGGGTTGGAGGGATTGTGGAAAGGCCTAGTTCAAACATGAGAGAGCTGTTTAGGGAGGGTAGGAGACCTCACAGAGTTAGAGGTAGATTTAAGGAGACCAGAATTGGGGAAGACGTAGATCAGGTTAGCCAAGTGACGCAGTGGCCTCATCATGAGATAGGAGGGAGGAAGGGACTTACCAGAGGGGAGAGGGATGGGGAGCAGCAGCAGCAGATGCAGTGAGGTGAAGAGAGAGAAGGAGCAGAGGCTGACATACATACCTGCCTGGGGATGGGCAGTCTCCAGGGCCTCTGGCAGCCCCCGCAGGTATATTGGCCCAAGTGTGTCGGCCAGCTCCTGCTCCAGGGGAGTGAGGGTTGGAGTGAAGGGGCCACCCCCACCGGTGCCCATGGCATGTTGCCTCTCAGCTACCATGTGTGCTCGCACCACACGCTTGATATCATTGAACCGCTTACGGAGGCTGTCCAGGTCCCTAGGTGGCCCCCCTGCCTCAGCCATGACCGCCTGCACCTCCTCCCACACCTCTGTCCGTGTAGCCACTGTGGTGCTGCTGCTTAGCCGCCCATAGAGAACCTCGTAGTTCTCGAGAACACAGGCCAGCAGTATGTGGTTCTCCGTGGGGGCTGAACCGCACAGCTGAGACCCACCCGATGTGCCTGCTTCCACCCCTCCAGGCCCACCACTCCCTCCCGCCTGAGCAGGTGGCCACCCCTCCTCCACCCCAGCCATGTGCTGCTGCGCCAGCACCCTACACTGCTCCCCCTCTCCCTCCGTATCAGCCATCCCTGCTCCCACTCCAGGGCTACCCCTCACACCTCCTCACCGCCCCCCCTCCCCTCCCTGCTGGCCGCCTCTCACCTCTCCTGTCTCTCTCACCTGCTGCTCGCCTCCCCTCCTCTCTCCTCTGCTTTCTCACAAACCTCTCCACCTGCCTCTGCCCTCTCCAACACCTCTCCAACTGCCACTGACTCTCTCCACCAAGACTTCTTCTCCAAACACTATCAAATACTACACGCCTTCTCTATCTCTATCTCCTACACAAAACCCTCGACTTGGCCCATGTGTGCGGACGTATTTATAGGTTTATTTCAGGTAACGCGCGTTGTGTATGCACATGTGCGCGGGTGCTGTCTCGGCTTCTGCACGCGTTGCGCGGCCTCTGCGCGCATTGCACATGCGCAGCGCAGATGTTGAGGGTGCGTGCACAGGATGCTAATGCACTGTTTCATCAGTCAATGTATTAACCATTGTGCTATACCTCTATTGCTGTGTTTGCTGGTCAGTGCGCCTAATTAAGGCTAATGCGCGTTAACGGCCACGGCTCCCTCTATCGCGCGATAATGGACTTTATCACATGATAACCTGAAATTCTACCTTAAGACCGGAACACCCACTACCTTATATGGCATTCGTCACAGTAAGACTGCAACTAACGCCGGTAACATTAAGACGGTTTAGTAAACATACCCCTAAATCTCAGATTGATGCATTTACAGGTACTATCTGGCTTTCAACTTTTGAAGTAATAGCACCCACAAGAGAATATAGTACTTAGATTATGGAGTATGTGGATTAATCCTCAATTATTGCTGTTATCTGCTGGATAATGAAGGAAAAGTAGTGAAAGTCCTACTAAATAAAGTGAGAAACCGTACTTTTGTCCCAAGTAGTAATTATGTGAGTTCTTTTTCTGATTTCTTTGACTCTGTCTCTTCTTTCTGGAATTCATTGTCTAAGCCTCTGCGAGGGATGTTGGCATCTCTGTTTGGATTTTTGTTTTTTTTTTTATTTTAGGAGCCTTGATTCTCTGTGTAATGTCTGCTTGCTGTAAGAAGTCAGTGGAATCTTTGACTCCTAGGATGATGTTACAGATTGGCCTAGAGTCTATTTACAATCCTTCCTTAATATCAATGTCTGAGTTTCCTTACCTTTGAAATGATTCTTTGCAGAATCAGAGGGGGGGACTGAAAGGAAGCTTGCCTGTACAGGGCTGTGTATACTGCAAGGGTACTCAGTAATACTATTTCCACTCTTGATGTATTTTTGTTTTACTTGCTGCCTTTTCCTGTTCTTTCTCTCCTCTTTTCTCTTACTATTTTAAAATGGCGTTCTTTTCTCCTTTCTTGCAGCCTGTATTTTAATTATTGTAAACCGCTCAGATGCCTATGGTATTGAGTGGTATAACAAAATTTTAATAAACATAAACATAATACTATATTACTGAAAGCCCTCAGAAAGAGTTAACACCACAGATTCAGCAGCTCAGACATTCCAGGACCCATTACTTAGCTAACGACCTTGAGAGACTCTACTGAAAAACTAGGCTGAACTTTCACATAACAGAGAAACTAGGTTTGTTTATAAAGTGCAGGGAAGAACTTTCTCTTCAGTCTTGAAACAAAGATATGAAAACTGCTTGTGTTAGAATTGTTGTTTATGAAGTTTTGTCTGGGAATACATGTATGTCTCCTCCTGATGATCTATACTTATAAGAATTGACTTATGACATAGAGACTTAGGGGTATGTTTACTAAACTGCGGTAACGTTACATACCGCACGTTAGGTAACGTTAATGATCGTTAGGCAACATTAATGCACGGTATGTAATGTTAACGTGCATTAACGTTACTTAACGATCGTTAACGTTCCCGGCCGTGGTAAACACCACAGAAGGTGGAGAGAGGGCGGAGATAAGGGGTCAATGGGCGGGGAGTGGGCGGGGAGAGACTCACACTAACGGGCTGAACTGAAGGGATGAATCCTACCGCGAATGAAAACCTGCCGTTAGATGCACATTTGCAGGAGAGAGAAACCATTTCAGTTTCAGCAATGTACAGCATAGGCAGGGAGCCCAATAAATGTGATAGTAGTGCTCCATTTTCAGCAACACCATAGTGCCAAAGTATGAAAGGCCACTATGGCGATGGTGCAAATGGGGCATAGGGGGCTGCAGGAGGGACATGTAGCACGGGCAGCTGGGGCACAGGGTGGACCAGGCAGGCGCCTAGGTGGCACATAGGAACACAGAAACCGGAAATCAGCAAGACAGCAGCTGATCAAGGCCAAACACAATCCACCTATATCTACCAGGTTCACCCTAGCCAATAGTTGCTAGGGCACTGACCTGACATTCCCCCCAGCCATCCCACCCCCATGTGGAAGGGACATAATATTGGTAGGCAGTGATGGGGGGGGATGTGAGGATGTCCATGTATGCCACCGCACCCTGGAACCCGCTCCCTAGGTGGGCGCCTACCTGCACAGTGGATGGCCTGGGACTGCACACAACCAGCACCGACAGCATATGGCCATGTCAGCATGGCAGGGGGGGGGTGAGTGCCCGTGCTGGAGGGGGCAGGCCCCAGCATTGAGCTGCAGTTATCACCAGAGCACTACTACTACCTCCTGCACAGTTTAGCAATGTCAGCACTGTGATCAGGACCAGTGTGGCGGGCAGGGTTGCCAAGCTCCCCTATCTTTGCACAATGCTACAATAGGAGTGAGTGTGTGTGTGTGTATGTCTATCCATTGTTCTATGGCTGCCCACCCTTCACTGGACCCAAAATGTCCCACTGTTACCAGCGTTAGCCTGAATATGTGCATAATGAGGAGCAGGGTATTGTGGGTATGGTCCGGATGCATCTTCACAGGGTGTGGGGCAATGGTTGGGACACTGTAGTGCCTGACCACCACCTGCATGAACAGGGTGGCCACAGCATGGCATGCTGGGAGGGCACTCACTCTGACTGAGCAGTGACCATGGCAGGTCTATTTATTTACATTCTCTTATATACACCATGGAGGTATAGCCTACTGGTTAATACAATGCCATTCTTGGCAGTGTTCATGGGTTCAGTTCTTCATTGTTCCCTCCTCTCATGCCTGTCCTACTCAAATAGTGTGCATGCCTGTAAAAGTCATATTTTTGCAGATCTGTGCTGCCAGCCCATAATACTCTCGCCACAATTGCCAACATTCCCTCAGTCCGTCTATCTGCGTCTGTCAGCTGTGTAGAGTCCTGTCTGCCTGTGAAGGCTGCCACCCCATGTCCTGCACTGCTACCCTTTCCTGCATTGCACCTCATCATGCTTGCCTCACCTCTGCCTGATCTGCATGGCACCACCACTCCTCTGTCCACCCATCATTGTAACTATCCTGCCACCTCTGCCTCCACTGGGGGACACGTAGTCCCATCATCTGCCACCAACTGTCTTTCCAGTACTTTACATTGCCAACACCCTGTGCTGTGGTACAGCTGCCCCCACCATGTTTGTCATCGGTACTGGCAGCCACATGGGATGCCCGCAGATATGGCAGGTCCAACATCTCCCAGCTCTCCCTCCTTCACTCACCTGTTCATTGCCTTTCCTCGGTGCTCTATCTAGTGTTAGGGCTACATCTGTCTCTGTTCCACATAGGTCATGCATGTCATCCTGCGGCACCTTGCAGCCCTTGGGGCACACTAACCTAGGGCACCATAACCTTGTTAGGCCACCTTAACCTATGGTTCCATAGCCCAGGGTGCCTTGTCCAGGGGTGCCTAATACGGCGCTTAGCCTAAGAAGCCCTATAGGGCGCCTTATAAGGCGCCTTACTAGGCACCTTACTAGGCATCTTATAAGGCACCTTACAAGGCATTTACTAGGCACCTTACTTGGCACCTTACTAGGCGCCTTGTAACGCTCATTAGTCTAAGGCGTCTTGTAATGCTCGTTAGCTGCTACAGCTTGCTGTAATGATGCAACGCCCACGCCTTTATATGGGCATCTCTACCTTTACCGCAGGAACCTAACGTGAATGACATTACTGCAGTTTAGTAAACATACCCCATAGAGACATAAGAGATGCACATTATGAATATACGTGATGCCTGACATAGAAAAATAAGGTGGAAATTATGCTGTGAAATGGAATTTTGGCCAATAAATATAGCAGCCGAAGTCTGTGATGTCAGAGAGGCAAGGTGAAAGCTTTGCACTCTCTCCCAAAGCTTTGGTGTTTTTTATATAATACAATTGTGTGTGATTTGTATTATTAATGTTTATCGCTTCCTTCTCATTGCTCTGAGTGTGGAAATCCGTTACTCAAGAGCCCAGGTGTTGTTACCGGTGAAGAGCGGTGCAGGGTACACTTTCAATACTGATCTTTCCCCTTCTGCTCTTTCCTCCATTTTTTTCTTTATTCCTTTTTCATCCACTCAAATTTCACTCCTCCATCCTCAATCGCCACTTACTCTCCCAATACTAGGCCAGATTTTTCTTCCCTCCCACACAAAATATCTTGTCCCCTTCTCCATCCTCACTCCCCCAACCCCATCCCCTTCTAGTCCTCCCACAACATCAGCTCCCTTCTAGTTTGAGCCCCACTCAGCATCGCTCTCTTCTAGTCCCATTCACTCATTCCCCCACATCAGCCCATTTCCAGTCCTAGCCCCCCATCAGCCATTTCTAGTCCTATCTTAGACCCCCATCAGCTCATTTCCAGTCCAAGTTCCCCCCATAAGCCATTTCTAGTACTATCCTAGAACCCCCCCCCCCCCCTCCGAAGAGCCCCACACCTGTCTAAGCAGCTTCATAGGTGAGCTGGGAAGGCCCGTCTGAGACCCTGGCTCACCTCTGCACAGCTGCCATTGTGAAAAGCGCTGTTTTCCCTCATGCTGGCAGCTTCATTCTAGATCAAATTTCAACCCCACAAAATAACGGTAACCTATAATGTAGAAGACTATAACATGAGTACCGTAGTAATCCAAAACCCACTTGTAACCAAATTTTTGTCGGGCTAAGACTGTGGGAGGAAAGTATTTCAAAACATCCCACCAGCCAGACTATGCCCATTTTATTCACGAAATTTATCTAAGATGCATTTTTTTTAAAAGTCCATAAGCAATCCATATCAAAATATCACTTAGCTTATATGAGGCACGACGTGCACGTTTCGGGGTGAATCAACCGCAGTATCAAGTGCTCCAAAAGTTGCTGCAGTTGTGAGAGGTTTTGGGACACGCTGTGGAAATACTTTTGGAGCACTTGATACAGGGACTGCAAGGATGCTTATACACATATTCCAATACACCTGTGTTACAAGAAATATTTTGGGTTTACTCTTCAGTCCAACCTTTATCAATACCCAGGGTGATAGTGGCTGCCTACATAAACAAACAAGGTTATCTGATTTTTTCCATCCCTAGATGAGTGGCAGCTAGTTGCCTCCACTGACCCTCATGGATACGACGATCGCTCTTCTTAGTCTCTGAGTTTTCTTATCGGTTTCCAAAAGTCTATCTTGAATGCAGTGGACAAATATTTTTTCACTCAATGCATAATCAAACTCTGGAATTCATTGCCAAAGGATGCAGTAAACATTTTTAGTGTAGCTGGATTCAAAATGATAAGCAATACCGTTAAGGCAATCTACCACAAAGTTTGGGTCCTACAACAGATGAAACAGATTTTGGAACCAAACGACTTTAGAACTGTCTTTCAAGCTCTAATACTGCCTCACTTTGATTATGCCAACTCCACCCTTTTCGGCCTCCCCAAGAGCTCGCTCAAACCCCTCCAACTCGCAATGAATACCGTGGCCAGAACCCTCTGCGGAGCATCAAGAGCAGATCATATTACCCCCATCTTAAAGGATTTGCACTGGCTCCCTGTCCACCTCAGAATCACCTTCAAGGCACTAACAATTACATTCAAAGCAGTTAACAGATGCACATCCGTCTCACTCTCAGACCTCTTACACCCCCCCCCCCCCAACAGAGCGAGAAGATCAATAGCCTGCAACACCTTACTTCTACCAAAGACCATCACCAAATGCTCAAAGACAACGAGTAACCGTGCTTTTTCTCTTTACGCACCTTCCTGCTGGAACTCCCTCCCTGCAGATATCCGTGCCATAACCAATCTCCCCCAGTTCAGGAAGGCAATCAAACACCATCTCTTCTTACAACACTTCTCCACTCTCGACAACATCACCTAACCCTTTTATCCTGAGCCATTAGGACCCCAACAAAGGAACGTATCCTATGCCCTAATCACTGCATTTAAATTTTCCTACGTCAATCTTCCCTAAAGACAAACACGTCAATAGGTATCCTAATACATAGTGTATGTAGTTCTCCCCGTTCTCCATGTTTTATTTCCCTGTTCTCTGTAAATGTCAATGTTAGACTGTTACACATTGTACATCTTTGGTTGTCTGTAAACCGCGCTGATGACAAATAGTGCGGTATAGAAGAAACTACAAATAAATAAATAAAAAATAAATAAAAACAGGTTGGACAAATTCTGGGAGAAAACTCCATAAACCATTATTAAGAGGATTAGGGAAACCCACTGCTTACTCCTGGGACAAGCAGCATGGAATGTGTATACCTCTGGGAACCCAGCAGGTACTTGAGACACAGAATGGCTGCTATTGGAAACAGGATACCTGACTTGATGGACACTTTGTCTGACCCAGCATGGCATATGTTATGTTCTTATGTTCACCATTCAAGTGAAAACTTTCCTACTGGAAGACAGGATCCAGGCAGTCATTAAGCATGTTTGTGTCATACAATCAGCATCTCGAGTGAAAAAGTTTACTTGAAAATGCTAGGGCACATGGTGGCTGCAGTACATGTGAGTCCCTTAGCCCATTTGAAAATGAGGTGTTCACAATAGGACCTCAAATATTGGCGGGATCACCACTCATAGCCTTTCTCATCAGTGTTTTTCCTGCCTCCTCAACTATGCAAGATGTTTGTTACCAGTGGTGTGCCCCAGGGATCTGTCCTTGGTCCGATTCTTTTTAAAATCTTTGTTAGTGATATAGCGGAAGGGCTGTCGGGTAAGGTTTGCCTCTTTGCGGATGATACCAAAATCTGCAATAGAGTAGACACCCAGGAAGGTGTAAATAACATAAAGAGGGATCCAGCTAAGCTTGAAGAATGGTCTAGAATTTGGCAGCTGAGATTTAATGTTAAAAAATGCAGGGTCATGCATTTGAGCTGCAGCAATCCAAGGGAGAGATATCATATAGGGGGTGAAGCACTTCTGTCCACAAAAGAAGAGCAGGACTTAGACATGATTGTGTCTGATGATCTTAAAGTAGCTAAACAGGTAGAAAAGGCGATGGTGAAAGCTAGAAGGATGCTTGGGTGCACAGAGAGAGGAATAGAAGTGATAGTACCTCTATATAAGTCTTTGGTGTGACCTCATTTGGAGTATTGTGTGCAATTCTGGAGACCACACCTTCAAAAGGCTATAAACAGGTTGGAGTAGGTGCAGAGGGTTGCTACTAAAATGGTTAGTGGTCTTCATTACAAAGCCTATGAAGAGGGATGTAAGGAATTTAATGTGTATACGAGTACTTTAGAGGAAAGCTGGGATAGAGGTGATATGGGATTGAGACGTTTAAATACCTCCATGGCATAAATGCACAGGAGGAGAGCCTCTTTCGATTAAAAGTAAGCTCTGCTATGAAGGGACATAGGATGAAGGTGAAAGTGGATAGACTCAGGAGTAATCTGAGGAAATATTTCTTTACGGAAAGAGTGGTAGATGTGTGGAATTGTCTCCCAGTGGAGGTGGTGGTAGAGTTGAGAACAGCATCTGAATTCAAAACAGCATGGGACAAACACAGAGAATCTCCAAAGGAAAAAAGGGGACTGTTGTAGTGATTGATATTGAAGGGCCATGTGGTCTTTTTCTGCTGTCATGTTTCTATGTTGCAGTCATAGAGTCACAAACTCAACCTTTCAGCAGGCATCCACTTGCGCCATTATGGTACCACTTAGCCCTCATTAAATATAACCTCAACAATCATCAGTCCCAAGTGTTGTTGTCAAAATAAAAAAGCACATCACCACTTAGGGGGTCAGGGAAATTTATGGTGCCCTTTGAGTCCTCCTTCACCTTCTTCCAGTTCATCATCCCTGTTCAGACAAACAGCCAGATAGCAATATTTTATGTAAACAAGTAAGGAGGCATAAGCTTTCTTTGCCTTTGGGATTTTTGCCATAATCAATTGTATCCAGATAAAAGTTGCCTACATCCTGGATCTTAACTTGACAAACTCTTCAGAATTCTTCAACCTTACAAGTGATTGCTGGACCTGTCTCACCTCAACTCAATCTTTCAGAACTACCGAACGCTCCAAACTGATCTTTCCTCAAGCAGTGAAAATGCAAAGCATCTCCTTTAATTTTCCATCCGCCCTTTTCCACTGTGTCTGACTCTGAATGCCTTAACAACTCCATAGACCTGGTTATTTCTGTATATATATCAGCCAATTCCTCTCATAGCAAGTGTCTTATACAAGCTCCAGCAATGGCCAACCACAGTGATTCTCATAGTACAATACCAACCTTGACAGAACTGATTTTCTCTTCTCCATCTTCAAGGAATCTTGATGAAGCCTCAGTGTTTACAACTCAGCGGGAGGGACATTTTTTTTTTATTCAGACTTAAAGTCTCTGTTCCTCAGTGCATGAAAATTGGGTAGTACACAGTTTCTGTTCTGAATTTACCAGAACATATCCAGCACATTCTGATCATGGGAAGAAACCATCTAATGGAAGCGATTTTCAATCTGATGTTTCACAAAGAGACACCATCCAGTCATGTGTCCACCTACTACTATATTGCAGTAGATATATCATTTTTATTATCTAGGCCTTCTGACTTTCTCCATTACAATGCACCTCGGTGCTCTGGCTGCTTATCACACTCCGGTGGATAACCTTCCAGCTTCTCAATGTCATATTATTGCTCATATCGAGGGCAATTTTTCTGAATGGGTTAGTTTTGCATATACCAGACCTAAAAAACCCTAGTCCACAAAACTGCCAATTCAAAAAATACCAACTTTCTACTTTTCAAGGGGAACCCTACTCAATTCCTCACTACAAAATACAGAGTTCCATTTCCCGAGCAAACCCTCTCACCAGATATACTTAAACCAAATTTTTAAATGGGAGAAAAAGGCCTCAGTTACTTAAAAAAATGTCCCTCTATTCAGCAACTGCTTGCCCGAAGGGGAACTCATTGCTCTTTACCATCACAAGCCTAACAAAAATCCCTTTTATAAGCACAATCACTAAGGGGCATGTTTACTAAAGTCCGAAATTGTGCGGGGCCGCGGTAGTGTGCCTGTGCCATATAAGGAGTGGGCGGTTCAGGCAGAAAAAAAGAAAAAAAAACAGGAGAAAGCGACCGGACCTGTGTGCGGCGCGCTAATGTGCGGGGTCTACATTAGCGCGTGGGAAGGCTAAGTGGCGCGCTGCTGGGCATACAAAGCAACAGAGCCATAGTACAACAGTGAAGACACTGACCAATGGTGCAGGGGCCATGGGTTCAATCCCCCATTGTGCGCAACAAAAAAGGCCAGCTGAGGCAGCAACTTTAATGGGTAAAAGTGGTTTAGGAGGCAAATTAATTTTGGACAGTATAAGGCAGCGCACTGTTCGTGTTGGGCTGCAGAAGGCGGCGCACTGCTCTTTTTGGGCGGCAGAAGGTGGCGCACTGTTAATTGTGGGCAGCAGGAGGCGGCGCGCTGATGGGCATAAGGCTGCGCGCTGATGTGTGAGGAGGCATTTTAATAGTGGGCGGCAGAAGTGGCGCGCTGATGTGCAAGAACAGGAACAGAGCCATAGCACAATGGTTAAGACACCGACCACCTGTGCAGGGATCATGGGTTCAATCCCTCACAATGCCCAGTGAACAAGGCTGGCTGAGGCAGTATGTATTATGGTGAGGAGTGCTGTAGGAGGCTTTTTAATTTTATTTCGTTATCACTACTAGCAAACGCACTCTCACAGCGTGTTAACATAAGGCGGCCCATAAGGCACATGTTACAGTGCA
The DNA here is from genome assembly GCA_033557465.1 of Ichthyophis bannanicus. NCBI lineage: Eukaryota > Metazoa > Chordata > Amphibia > Gymnophiona > Ichthyophiidae > Ichthyophis > Ichthyophis bannanicus. The sequence continues at coordinate 56,517,155 of CM066032.1, forward strand.
CTGTCCGCCAAGGCACCCTAGAATGTCCCCTATAGGGCACCATATATGTTGCGACACAGGATAATGTATAGTGCACCTTATATGGACGGCAACCATAAAGTGGCCTATAGGGCACCCTATAAAGCACCCTCAGAGGCACTGTATGGGTATAGTACGCTGAGGGTGGTTTTGCTGGCATCGACATATGTACATTAAATAAATAAAAATGCTTTGGACAAACCTATCAAATAACCCCACCTTGGGTTTGAACCCATGATCTCTGGCTGCACAGGCAGTAACATAACCATTGGGCTACAGCTCTCTAGCTGCCAGTAAGCCCCTGTCTGGCTGCAGAGAGCCTGCACATCACCACACAGACAGTCTGCTGTGGTAACCAGGATAGGGGTAGGCCACCCGTACCCATGATGCACTGCACATGCAAATCAGCTGTCCACAGATGAACACAAGATGGGGAATGCACCTCAACAACTCCCCGGCCTGGTAGGGGGAAGTGTCCGTGTGCACCCACACAGCACCTCGGCCTGGTAGGGGGTCCTGAGCGGGTGTTCTACTGGCACAGAGTAGCTACACACCGTCACATTGTGCAGGTACTGTGCTCACCCTGAAGGTGCGATGAGGCGCCCAGGACCAGGTCCACATCACCTTCCATGGCTAAAAGAGGCCATGCCAGAGCTACAAAGCAGTATTAATCTGTGAGATAGGTAGTTTCTGCAGGAAACATCTTGGATACCTCTGTCTGTCTCAGTCAGGGGATTTCTCCCCGCCCCACTGAGGGTGGCAAACAGGGTCCCCCATCAACAGATCCCCATTCTAACCCCCCCCCCCCACCCCCCACAATGCTGGCAGTAGAGTGGACCATCAACCCCAGTCCTGCTGGGGAAGAGACACCCTACAGGGCAGTCCAAGCAGCTCTACACACATCCATAACACAATATCAGACAGACATTAGGCCTGGATATGCTAAGATGCACCCCACCACTATCTGATATTCTCCTGCAGCAAGCCATCAGCCACTGCACCCTGCAAGGCACTCCATCAAGACACATACCAGCTGTGAACAGTCTGCTGGTTAGTCCTGATGGAAATGCATGCACCCACAACTGGGATGGCAGTACACACAAGCAGATAAGTCAGTGAATAGGCCCCCAACAGAAAACCCATATATATCACATGAAAGAAATGCTATAGAGCACTATGGGTGTGCCTAGCCATGCTGTCGTCACTGCACACTCAGGGTGAGAGTGATCCCCCAGCAGCACATACAGAGGTCACCCTGTCTGTGTAGGTGGTGGCCGGGCACTAGAATGTCCCAGCCAGTGCCCTATGCCCTGTGCAGCTGCATCCTGGCCAGCACGCCCTGTCTGAGCTATACCCATGGTACCTTGCTGCTCATTATGCACATTGGCAGGCCAATACTGGCAACAGTGCTGGCAGTGTGGGCTGTGGAAGGTGTTTGCAGCCAACACACACTGTATAGACAGACACACACTCCCACACCTATGCCAGCATTGTGCTACTATAGAGGAGGTTATTAGCCTTGCCCCCCACACCAGTCCTGGGCACGGTACAGGCATGGATATGGTACGCAGTACTGCTGGGGGCCACTCCCCAGGGTGGTAAACACTGTCAGAGGCCAGACCTGGAGCACGCACCGCAGACATCAGACAGATTGTTCTGATGGAGCTCAAAGAGTAAACAGTGCTTAACGTAGGAATGTCTATCTGCCAGTACTCATAGCAAACGTTTGAGAGCTGTGTACCGTGTACCCAGGGATAGGGTGGCATTGCTAAGGTATGCAGGTGCTAGTAATGGGAGATGCACACAGGGCCCAATGTCCTGCCTCTCCAGGAGGCATTGGCCAATGGGGCCTGTGGATGTGGGTGTGGGTGTGTCTGCCCCTGTTGGCTGCTGCTTTACGGCAGAGGTTCCCAACTCCAGTCCTGGTGTGCCAAATACTGTTCGGGTCTTCCTGCTGTCCCTCATGAATATGCCTGAGCTACATCTACATGCCATGGGGGTGGTGCATAGATATGCAGCACTGGCATTTGTATTAGGGGAAGCATGGAACCGGAATGGTGTGTGGCCCTCCAGGACTGCATTTGGGAGACTCTGCTCTAGGTAATGCACCAGTTCATGGTGTCTGTGCTCGGTGGGGTAAAAGAGAGGGGTATTACCAATGCGTATGTCCTCAGCAGGAAAGGTTTGTCCTTACTATCACGGTTTAGGTGTGGGAAAAATATGTGGAGAGGATTGGCAGTGACTCCAGCTGGGCTTTGAACCAGTGACTTTCTGTTCTTGCATACACTGTCTGTGTGCACTGCACCACTGTGTTGCCATGGATAGGCTGCATTCTCTGGGCAGTCCATGACTGTACATCCGAGAGGGCCTGTCTGTTGCAGTGGACGTGCCAGCCTGCACATGCCTGGGCCACTGTCTTTTGTGGCTAGCAGCCACTGCTCCCTCCACCACCTGTACTCGTCAGCCAACATGCTGGCATGTCCTTCTCTCAGGGAAAGCAGATGACCTGATTGCGTTGTGGCACTCCGGGACTGCATTTGTGGGACTTGGCTGTAGGTAATGCCCATTGTTATGGGGTGTGTGCAGTGTAGGGTAAAATATGGGTGTTTGCACCATACTTATGTTCCCTGCAATACAGGGGTGTCTGTGCTATCTTTGTTTAGTGGTGTGTAAAATATAGGGACTGGGCTGGCAAGAGCCCCAGCTGGGATTTGAATCTCTGACCCTCTGGTCCTAGAGGTACTGGCTCTGTCTGCTGCACCACACTGTGGCCACAGAAACAGTACAGTCCCTGGAGATAGTACACCTGGCAGGATGGAGTCGCAAACCCTGCTCTGCGCATTTTTACTGTGGGTTCATTCACCCTGTCTGGTGACAAACGTGCAAATAAACCCCGGAAATGACCACGGAAAAAGGGGGAAAAAATATAACCAAGCTGGGCAACAGTGATATTAATGGGCAACCATACAAAACACTCCCAGGACAGCTCCAAAAAAAGGATATGTTTTTCTGGAAGAGTCTCCGCTCCGTACACCCTTCCAAAAATCACTTCTGTTTTTTGGAGCTTTCCTGGGTGTGTTTTTTAGTTTTGTCCATTACTATAACTGTTCCCCAGCTGAATTACTATTTTTAATATTTTTGTTGTGGTCATTTTCTATTTTTAATTGCACTTTTGTGCTGTGCACATGTATCACACTGCTCACGTTTTTCAGGTTTCCCCGGTTTTGCTGTACATTGCTGACGGAAATGGTTTCTCTTCCCTTTAAATGCCCTCTACCGCGAGTGTTTCACTCGCGGTATTTTTTCCATCAAAATTCGGCCCCGATAATGTGCGGGGAGCCTCTCCCTTCCTCTTCCCCGCCCATTAACCCCGTCTCTCCGCCCCTCGGGAGCCTTCCTCCGCCCTCCGTAAGCCTTTCCACGCCTCTATCGGACATTTGCGGGCCGCGTACTTGTGCGGGCCCGTTAGTGTGACGCGCAAGTGTGCGGGGGTTCATCGCACATGTGCGGGGCACTTAAGAGCACTTAAGTGCTGCTTTTAGTGCGCTATTGTGCGGCGCGCAATTGTGCGGCTTTTAGTAAACATGCCCCTAAATCCCTCAATCAATTTTTTAGAAATTTTCACATTTTTAAATACATAAAAATAGCTCCTAGAAACCTTAAAACCTACTTCATTCAACTTCAAGAGCAATAATAACATTCTCCCTAGGCAACTGCCTTAGCCCAGTGAGACACTTCTTTCAGACCACAAATCTTAGCCAGAACATTATTCTTTAGACAACAGTCTCAGCACAGTAATATGCTCTCCTCAGGCCACAAGGCTTTAACTGGCCATACAAATAATACTATCTTACAGGACCATCAGATAAGCTCTTAACATCTTCCAAGCTTCACAACCTTCCTGAAAGAAAAAGAAAGCTTAACTGGAGGACAATGAATAACATCAGCACACACAGTTCTCCAAAACTTATGATAATCGCCATGGTATTGCATTTCCCTTGTGCGGGTGTTTTGTGTGTTAGTTTTGCATGTATCATGACAGTAGTGACCTCACTCCTAAGCCAGAGTATGTGGAGTTTGACGCAGTCTCTCAAATTTACTGCTGGCTCTCACCATAATACTTGCTTGTGCCAAAGAGAGCTTTCTTCTGGAATTTAGAAGATACATAAGCATTGGAAAGGAGGGAGGAGTGGCCTAGTGGTTGGGGCAAGTTACCTCAGGCTGGAAGGTCAGGGGTTCAAATCCCACTAGAGGGCAGCAACCTTGGGCCAGAAGGACTGGGGTTTCTAGTCCCATAGGTGCTCCTTGTGGTCTTCGGCAAGTCATTTAACCCTCCATTGCCCATGTTCCCTGTAAGTATTAGTGTATGTGTCTCGTATCCCCCAATTGTGTTGTGACCACCTTGATTGAAGGATAAGGTGGTGTACAAAACTGTCTAAATAAATGGGCCACAAGGGTCCTGGCCCCACCAAAAATTGCAGCTAGCAGGCTGCACATGGGGATCCCATTCCCCATGGGTAGAAGAGAAAAGAAGCAGTGATTGCAGCAAAGACTCTTCCTGTCTGCCCAAGAAAGGTTGGATCCCTGCAGGCAGATCAGAAAGAGTCTTTGCCCACAGGGCAAAGCTTGGGGTGGTGGTTGGGCCCCCCAAAAGAAAAGGCCTTCCACTCTCCTTGATATAATGTAACATGTATAGGTAATCTGTCAAGGTATGCTTCATGTGGAACCTTTGATGTAGAAGCCCTTGTTTCAGGGACCCTTAATCTGGTGCTAATTTCAATTATGAAATCACCTTTTAAGTCCTTCTATTGTGCTCCACTTTAGTTCTTCGCCTGGAAAGCAATATTCTTAGTAGCCATAACCTTGGCAAAGAGAGTCAGTGAGCTTAATGCCTTGGTAACCTATGAATCATACATTCCTTTTCATCACACCCTAAGATTTTGCCTAAACTGCTGATACTTTTTCATAGAAACAAAAACATTTTTCCTACTTTTGCCCAAAGCTGCGAAACCTCAACATAATTTACACTGTAAATGGGCTCCTGTCTATGACCTTAAAAGAACAGATTGTTTTAGGAAGTCCACACAATGCATCACCTCCTTTGTACCCAACAAACCTGGCATTCAGTCATAAAAAGAACTTTAGCAAATCAGCAGGCATCATGTATCCTATCAGCAAGTGATGAAAGTCTCATCAGATTACAGCTACTGCAGCGACAGTGGTTCTCCTAAAATCTGCCTCATTGGATACTATGAGGGTCATTCCGATCGCAAATAGTGGGGGCTGGACATTCAACCCCCTGCTTTTCCCCTAGCCGCTATTTTGAGCCCAGAGCTCCCCGCGCACACATCTGAGATGTGTGGGGAGCTCAGAGTGAGGGAGGGAGGGGATGGGCCAAGGAAGGAGCAAGGGCAGGCCACAGGTGTGACACCTAATCTGGATATATAGGGCCTATTCTGTTGAAGGCCCTGTATGTCTGGGGCTGTGGTGGTGAACGGGGAACGTTTTTCACCTCCGAGGTAGAATAAGCTACCCTACGGTTGGGGGGACATGCTGGAACTCAGCCCCAACAAGGTGAGCCAGGCCATGGATACAATATTAATATTTTTCAATAATAACTAAAAGCAGGAAACAAGGAACATTAGCCCACATCATGGAAGCAAAAAGGAAGAAGAAAAACAACAAAAAGGGAAAAAGGAGGCAATTTAAACCTTATAAGCAGCTGCAAAAAAATTCAATTACTACTAACTGAAACCATGCAACTTACATGATTATCATAAACCCCTCAGCCCTCCTCAGACATAGGTACAGTCGCCTCCTTGCTTACCAAAAGTTTCTCCAAGTGAGAGGGATCAAGGAAAACATATTTCACCCCCAACAACGTAACTGAACATTTACAGGGGAATTGTAAATAAAAATTGCCGGATAAACCCAGCGCACGAGATTTGTTGTTGTTAAGTGCCGTCAAATCGGTGTTGACTTATGGCGATACTCTGGATAGTTGTCCTAAACTGTATTCGGTCTTCAGTCAGGCAGCTCATTGTTGACAGACTGGTACCAGTAGCTGCTGTTATTGTATCGATCCATCTCAATGCTGGCCTTCCTCTTTTGCATTGATCTTCTATCTTGCCAAGCATGAAGTCTTTCTCTAATGATCTCTCTCTTTGCATGATGTGTCCAAAGTATGAAAGTCGAAGTCTTGTCATCTGAGCTTCTAAAGGAAGCTTAGGTTTGATCTCCTCTAGTACTGACTGATTTGTTTTTCAGGCAGTCCATGGTATACGCAGTATTCGCCGCCAGCACCATAATTCAAAGACATCAATTTTCTTCCTGTCTATCTTTTTCACTGTTCAGCTTTCACATCCATATGATGTTATTGAAAATACCATGGCCTGAACAAGTCGAATCTTTGTATGGAGAGAGACATCCCTGCTCTTGAGAATCTTGTCTAAGTCTTTCATAGCCAGTCTGCCAAGAGCAATGCGACATTGGATTTCTTGACTGCTTGTTGCTTCTTTATTGATAGTTGATCCAAGTAGGTTAAAGTTGTCCACAATTTCAATTTCTTCTCCTTCAACGATGAATTTGTTGATTTTGCCAATTGCCATGATCTTTGTCTTCTTTACATTAAGGTGCAGGCCCATTTTGAGACTATGTTCTTTGATCGTGAGAAGCAAATGTTTCAGAACATCTTCACTTTCAGCCAGTAATGTGGTATCATCACCATAGCGAAGGTTGCTGATGAGTCTTCCACCAATCTTCACACCTCTGTTGTCTTCATACAATCCTACTTCTCTGATGATTTGTTCTTTGCTTATTTTAAACCATTCTGTTCCTCCTTGTTCCATTCGAACTGTTGCTTCTTGATCAATGTACAGATTGTGTAAGAGAACGATCAGGTGTTCTGGTATACCCATGCTTGCTAATGTGGCCTAGATTTTCTCATGGTTTACACAGTCAAAAGCCTTGCTGTAGTCAATAAAACACAGTTCAGCGCTGGAATGGTGCAAATCTTACCTTGACACCAGAATGCAATATGTAAAATCTGCAACAGGAGAATCAAATCTTTTCCACCAAAAACAAGGAGTACCGCAAGGGTCATCTCTTTCATCTCTCATGTTTAACATCTACATGCAGCCCATCTGCAATATCATCAGATCTTTCAACGTGAAAGGTATGATATATGCAGATGACATCCTACTTTATATGCCATTTTCGACAATGCAATTAGATCTACTGCCCATAATAAATTGCTTCAATGCCGTATCAGAATGGCTCCTCTCACAGAACCTCCGCATCCAACATAAGAAAACTGAGGTTCTCTTTGTTACAAGAGACCCTAACTTCATTCCACCAGCACAAATAAGTGTCAAAGGAGCTGATCTATCCACCAAGGAAGCAATAAGATACCTTGGAGTCACGCTGGACCACCGTCTCAATATGAAATCACACGTTAACACTATAACAAAGGCTGTATACTTCAAGATACGCACACTCAGGCATCTACGCGCATTACTGGACCCAGACGATTTTAGAACCATCTTCCAAGCACTCATCCTACCACATTTCGATTTCGCCAATTCAATTCTACAAGGTCTCCCACAATCCACCCTAAGTTCTCTTCAACTTGCCATGAACACTGCTGCAAGGGTTCTACAAGGAGCATCCAGGAGTGATCACGTGACACCAATTCTCAAATATCTTCACTGGCTCCCGATACAAGGCAGGATCATATTCAAAACCATAATTCTCACATACAAGGCCATACATGGTTTGTCTGCAAACTCTCTAACTGATCTCACACAAGTTTTACCTCCAACTAGAGCCAGACGAAAAATAGCGACAAACACCCTAATTATGCCGAAGGCCATAACAGCCTGTAGCCAAGCAACAGCGAACAGAGCCTTCATGTTTTGCGCCCCAAAACAATGGAACTCCCTACCACCCGAAATTCGTGCCATAACCGGCATAGTCCAATTCAGAAAGGCCCTCAAACATAACCTATTCATCAAATACTACCCCACATAAAGTGCTTAATACTTACCACAAACATAACAGAATTCCCTCCTTTTCCAAACATTATTGATAATATTACATAATTACTTCTCTCATGTGATCAAATTAGCAGATTAATATTCTATGTATATAGTTCAATGTATATAGTTTTACCCCCATATTATCCATGTTTATCTTATCCAAATTTATTTTCCTGTTTTATGTAATACCGAGCAGCCTGTTGTTCTGGTCTTTGGTTCTCTGTAAACCGCGCTGATTGTAAATAGCGCGGTATATAAAAAATTGAAATAAAATAAATAAATAGATAGCCTTTTGGTATTCTTTAGTCTTTTCAAGGATCCATCTCACATCCGCGATGATTTATTTTATTTATTTATTTAGACAGTTTTGTATACCACCTTATCCTTCAATCAAAGTGGTCACAACACAATTGGGGGATACATTTAACACAAGGGGATATGAGACACATACGCTAATACTTACAGGGAACATGGGCAATGGAGGGTTAAGTGGCTTGCCCAAGACCACAAGGAGCACCTGTGGGACTAGAAACCCCAGTCCTTCCAGCCCAAGGTTGCTGATAATGTTTCTTGTTCCTCACCCTTTCCTGAACCCTGCTTGCACTTCAGGTAGTTCTTGTTCCAGGTATGATTGTAGTCTCTGTTGAAAAATCATCAGTAGAATCTTGCTGTCATGTGGGATCAGAGCGATTGTGCAATAATTTCCACAGTCAGTTGGATCACCTTTCTTTAGTATTGGTATAAATGCAGATCTTTTTCAGTCAGTTGGCCATGATGTTGTCTTCCAAATTTCTTGGCAGAGCCTTGTAAGTGCGGTAACAACTGCATCAGATTGCTGTAATACTTCTATGGGAATGCCATCAATGCCTGGTGCTTTGTTCTTTGATGAGGCTTTCAATGCTGCTTCAACTTCTTCTTTCATCACCAATGATTCCAGATCATAAGGTACAGTTTAAAACAGCTAATGGTCCACTTGATCTTTACAGTATAGTGCCTGTTTATATTCTTCCCACCTTTTCTTGATCTTCCCAGCATCATTCAACATAGATCCTTGAGCATCTTGTAAAGTTCCAATCTGAGGTTGGAATTTTTTGTTTAACACTTGTAGCTTTAGGAAAGCCAATCCTGTTCTTCCTCTAATAGTTTCTGCTGGACCTTTCCTCCGTGCAGTTTAAGTTTAGTGTTGTTGCCGTTGTCACAGAAATGTGATCCTCCACCGTCAACACTGTCCCATTCTGCTGCTGCCCAGATGAGTGGTCTGGCACCTCAGCTGTCCATTTTGGGAGACCCTGCTAGCAGTTAAACTACCGATAGTTTAGCCCTCAGCATCACTGATGCACATAAGCCCTCACAGCACGACAAGCTGCAAACCAAGTGAGGGGCACGAGATTTAAATATCAAAAAACTTAGCTCCTCACTTGGGTAGCTCTAGAGACATCTGGAAACAACTGAAGTTTCCCCCACAAAAGGTAACATCCTTATATCTGAAATAACTTCTCAAAATTAAGGCCTTATCACCATCATTCATAAAGGAAACCACCAAAGTAGCTCTAGTATTTATAATATCTTGCAAATCTTCAAGAAAGGTAGAGAGATTGAACTCTGGTTTAGACTTCAGAATTCCCTCCCCCTTCTTCCCCAAAGATGTCCACACTATCTTATCAGAAACATAATACAACGTAGAAATCACAATCTCATCGACATCAGGACAGCAAAACTTCTTTGAGATATTTTCTTAGCAAGATATCAGGTGATAACAAATGCCTCTTAGGAAAATTAACCAAAACACAAATTCAGACTACGAAATATGTTCTCCAGAGACTCCAACTTATGGTGCATCAACAGGCTGTCCTTAATAGAGGACACACCCGTGAACTCAAGGAGACAACCTGGGAATCCAAACTGGAGACCTTTTTCCCTAAAGTCCCCTGATGGAATTTAGCAGTAGTCTCCTGGGAGAATGCACAAAACTGAGGAACTATAGTGGTAAGAAGGGCCTCTGGTTAAATTTAGAACCCAGCAGAGAGCTTGTAGTTTAAATTTCATAATAAGTTAGAGCCTAGCAGCAGCAAAGAGCTATAATTTAAATCAAATCAGAATATAGCTTAGCACAAAAGGCAAAACAGGGTCAGTACTCTTTGAGCAACAAATAAAGTCTTCTAGAGACCTTTACAAAGAGGCCTTCTACCTAGAAACATAGAAACATAGAAATACGACGACAGAAAAAGACCACATGGCCTATCTAGTCTGTCCTTCCATAACAACTGCAACAACCCCCTTTTTAACTTTAGAGATCCTCTGTATTTGTCCCATGCTTTTTTGAATTCAGTTAACGTCCTCATCTCTACCACCTCCACTGGGAGACTATTCCACGGATCCACTACTCTTTCCATAAAGAAATATTTCCGCATATCACTCTTGAATCTATCTCCCTTCACCCTCATCCCATGTCCCCTCGTAGCAGAACTTGCTTTCAAATGAAAGAGGCTCTCTCCCTGAACATTTATGACACGGAGGTATTTAAACATCTCAATCATATCACCTCTATACCGCCTTTCCTCTAAGGTGTACATATTAAGATCCTTCAGTCTGTCCTCATATGCTTTATAATGAAGACCACTAATCATTTTAGTAGCCACCCTCTGCACCGACTCCATCCTGTTCACATCCTTTTAAAGGTGCGGTCTCCAGAATTGCACACTATACTCCAAATGAGGTCGCACCAAAGACTTATACAGAGGCATTATCACCTCCTTTTTTCTGCTAGCCATTCCTCTCCGTAAGCACCCAAGCATCCTTCTAGCTTTTGCTGTCACCTTTTCTACCTGTTTAGCTACTTTAAGATCATCAGACACAACCATGCCTAGGTCTCGCTCTTTAGTGGACAAAAGTAATTCACCCCCTATACTATATTGCTCGCTTGGATTGCTGCAGTCCAAATGCATGACCTTACATTTTTTAACATTAAATCCCAGCTGCCAAATTCTAGACCATTCTTCAAGCTTAGCTAGATCCCTCCTCATGTTATCTACCCCTTCCTGGGTGTCTACTCTATTGCAGATTTTGTCATCATCCGCAAAGAGGCAAACCTTACCTGAAAGCCCTTCCGCTATATCACTAACAAAGATGTTAAAAAGAAATCAGACCAAGGACAGATCCCTGGGGCACACCACTGATAGCATCCTTCTCCTCAGAGTGAGCTCCATTTACTTGTACTCTTTGCCGCCTCCCACCCAACCAATTTCTAACCCAAGCAGTAACTTTAGGGTCCGTCCCTAGAGTGCTCAGTTTGTTTATAAGTCACCTGTGAGGAACAGTGTCAAAGGCTTTACTGAAATCTAAATACACCACATCTAGGGCTCTCCCTCGGTCCAACTCCCTGGTCACCCAGTCAAAGAAATCAATCAGATTTGTCTGACAAGAACTGTCTCTGGTGAATCCATGCTGCCTCGGATCCTGTAATCTGCTGGACTCCAGAAACCTCACTATTTTCTCTTTCAGCAGCGTTTCCAATAATTTACTCACCACCGAAGTTAAACTAACTGGCCTGTAGTTTTCAACCATATCCTTACTTCCGCTTTTGTGTAAAGGCACCACATGAGTCTCTCTCCAGTCCTTTGGCACCACTCCCGACTCCAATGAGGCATTGAAAAGGTCAGTCAGTGGAGCTGCTAGAACGTCCCCAAGTTCCCTCAGTTTTCTCGGGTGTATCCCATCCGATCCCATTGCTTTGTCTACTTTAAGTTGAGATAATTTCTCACAAACAGTCTTTTGAAAATTGTTCAAGATGTCCTTTGCTTCTGTTCCTATTTGTGGGTGTTTTCTGAGGTCGTGCTCCTGGTTCTTCATCTGTGAACACAGAACAAAAATATTTGTTAAGCAATTCCGCTTTATCCTTATCAGCTTCTACATATTCCTCCCCTGCACCCTTGAGTCTGACAATACCACTCTTGCCCTTCCTTTTCTCACTAATATATCTGAAAAATGTCTTATCCCCCCATTTTATTGCATTGGCTATTTCCTCCTCCTTTTGAATCTTTGCCTTCTTGACTACTTTGCTAGCTTCTCTAAGTTTTTCCAGATACATATGCCTGTCTTTCTCTCTCTGTGATCTCTTGTATTTCATGAAGGCTTCCTTCTTTTTCTTCACTTTTTCAGCTACTTCTTTCGAAAACCATAGCGGTCTCCTTTTCCTTTTATCTTTATTTACCATTTTAACAAAAAGGTTGGTTGCCCTTAAAATATCCCCTTTCAGTTTTTCCCACTGTTTTTCTACATCCCTCAGCTGTTCCCATCCAACTAATGACTCCCTGAGGTATTGGCCCATCTTCGCAAAGTTAGTCTTCCTAAAGTCTAAGATCCTCGCCTTTGAATGGATTCTAACAGCCCTAGTCCTAATACTGAACCACACCATCTGGTGATCACTTGATGCAAAATGATCTCCCACTACAACATCAGAAACACTTTCACCACTGGTAAGCACCAGGTCCAGTATGGCCCCTTCACGTGTGGGTTCTGTTACCAATTGCCTGAATAGTTCTCCCTGTAGAGAATCCAGTATCTCCTTACTTCTAGATGATACTGCAGCAGGAATGTGCCAATCAACATCTGGCATATTGAAATCTCCTATCAGTAGCACTTCCCCTTTCCTAGCAATGCTGCGCATGTCTTCAATTAACTCTCTCTCCACCTCTTCCTCTTGTGAGGGAGGTCTGTATATCACACCATTGTAAGTAGATTTCTCTTTCCCTCTTTCTAGTTTAACCCACAATGCCTCCACTCTCCCTTTTAAGCTCTGTAATTCCAAAGCTTTAATAGTAGTTTTTACATATAGTGCCACTCCTCCTCCCCTACTTCCTACCCTGTCCTTTCTGAATAAAGTATAGCCAGGTATAGTTACATCCCAATCATGGTTTTCTGTGAACTGTTTCTGTAACTGCCACTAAATCCAAGTCAGCCACTCCCACTAGAGCTTCAACATCAGGGATCTTATTTCCCATGCTACGGGCATTTATACACACTGCTTTCCATATGTTACCCCTGTTACATTAAATAACTTTATGGAAATGGGTATCACCTACCTGGGGGCTTTCACTTACCTGGGGGCTTTCTTCACCCATCCCCAATGAATCTAGTTTAAAGCCCTCTTCAGTAGATTAGCCAGTCTACTACTGAAGACGTGTTGAGCTTTCTTGGACAGATGGATGCCATCTCTGCTCTGCAACCTTTGGAACAGCATCCCATGGTCTAGGAAACCAAAATGCTCTCGATGACACCATCCACGCAGCCATGCATTCATCTCCAGGATGTGAGCCTCTCTGCCTTGGCCTTTACCCTCAACAGGGAGGATTGAAGAGAATGCCACCTGTGCACCTAACTGCTTAACCCTCTGTCCCAGAGCCATGAAGTCACTTTTGATATGTTCCGAGGTATACCTGGCAGTATCATTTTTTCCAACATGGATTAGCAACATTGGGTAATAGTCAGTGGGCTTGATGAGTCTCGGCAAACTCTCCGTAACATCTTGGATTTTGGCAACAGGCAGACAGCATACCTCTCTGAACATCAAGTCTGGTCGGCAGATGGACGCCTCAGTACCCCTCAGAAGAGAGTCTCCAATCACTACTACCCTTCGTTTCCTTGTGGTCTGCAACTTTGGGGTACTTAAGCTCTGGTTCTTCCCTTTCCAGGGATGCTTTCACCTCCTCCACTTCCAGGGCTGCATAATGGTTCTTCAATTCAAGGGCAGGAGAAGTTGGATTGGTGATTTTGCAGGCCCTGGTGACTTGTGTCCAACCATCAACATTCTGTTGCCACCCATCTTCTCCTCTGCTGGAGAGCTTGCTTGCTGCAAGAAGCATCTCATCGATGTACTTCTCACTGTCTTGAAAGCTCCTCAGCCTCGCTTCCTCCTCTCTGAGTTCCTCCACTTGTTTCCTCAGAGCATCAGCATGCAGGCACTGCACATGGAACCGGTCCTTAAACTGGCATTAGGACCTCTGTCTCGACCGAGGCAGAAGCTGTAATGGGGGAAACAGCTTTAGCGATACAATTTTTCCCAGCCATTGTTCTGTTTGTGGAGCTTAGGTATCTGTTAAAGCAAAAGAGAGAGATCTACCAAGTACCAGCCGGTTTCCCAGCTGTCCTTTCAGAGAAAAAGCAGTTAAATCTCCTTAATTATATTCAAAATGTGCTGGTCCAATACTCTGTGCTTTGTCAAATGGGGAGGTGCCCTATAAAGCAAGACTACACGCTAGCGGTGGGTGGGAGTCGGGGTGGGTAGGGAGGAGGATACTGGAGTTCAACCACCTACTGTGCTCAAGGAAAGCCCCACTAAAGCACCAAAAAGAAAGTAACCTTGCTTTAAAAAAGTACAAAAACCCTTTTAAGAGCTCCCAGTCAGAGAGCTAACAATTTAATATAATAAAACAAACCCTTAAATCCTTACTGTTGGTTGATCTGGAGAGCTCCTGTAGGAAAGCCTGAACAGAGCAGGGCACTGGAGCCTTTTATGCAGGCCCTCAGCTGCTCTCAGGTAATCAGGCCCACTAACTCCTGATTAGGTGTTAGCAGTTCCCAAAGCTGAGGAGGTTACTGGAGAAAAACCACCTACTATGCTCAAGGAAAGTCCCACTAAAGCACCAAAAGAAAGTAACCTTGCTTAAAAAATGTACAAAAAACACTTTTAAGAGCTCCCAGTCAGAGAGCTAACAATTTAATATAATAAAACAAACCCTTAAATCCGTACTGTTGGTTGATCTGGAGAGCTCCTGTAGGAAAGCCTAGGGGGCAAGAGACCTGTGAAACCTTTTCAATAGGTGTTAACACCAGGTGGCAGATCAAAAGGCCATTTTGAAAGACTCCTTCTATCCAAGCAAGGACTGTTAATCACCCAGGAAGTTGATCACAGCTTAACTCAGCAGCACAGGCATAAATAGCTCAACCAGAGCTCTGTGATCCTCAGTCTTGAAGGACTAGAACAGGGGACTGTTACTTCTGGAGAGAGATCTGCAATTGTGAGTATATAGTTCTGGGAATTCTCTGAAAGGAATTCTTTGTATTAAAGCTAATTAATCTGTGAACCCACTATTTTTTGTTAAATCAGTCAGGGCCTAGTAGCAGCAGTTTAAGTTTAAATTTAAAACACAGAAGAGAACTTTCTGGTTACATTTCATACCCAGCAGAGAGCTTGTAGTTTAAATTTAATAGTCACTCAGGGCCTAGCATCAGCAAAGTACTTTTAGTTTAAATTTAAAACACAGAAGAGAGCTTTCTGGTTAAATATAGAACCCAGCAGAGAGCTTGTAATTTAAATTTCATAATAAGTTAGAGCCTAGCAGCAGCAAAGAGCTATAATTTACATCAAATCAGAATATAGCTTACCTCAGCAGCACAAGACAGGGTACTGTGAAGCAGCCCTCTTTTTATAAGTGTTATTTCCCTCCCACCCTCCCCAATACCCACGCACCCCTGGGATAATCATAGCTTTATAGGTACTTACACATCTTAAAAGACAGGAGGTGCTTTCAGGTGAAGCTTGTTACCCAAATCAGTCATACACTAAGGACCTGAGATTAATTAAGCTTCAGGTGAACAAGGTATATTAAACATATCAGGTACAGTTTTATTAATATAAATATCCATAGCATCACTTAGTAAGTAAAGAAGTTAAACATCTAAACACAAACTTAAAACTAAGATGCAGACAGCAGTCCAGCACCGAGATGGCGGCTTTACAGTCTTTTGCATTGAGTGTCACATGTATGATTTTCTCCCAATTGGTGTGAGGTCTTACGTGTGCACTGGGTGCAAGGAGCTCTTTGCTCTCAGGGAACGAGTTCGTTCTCGAGAGGCTAGAGTAGCAGACTTGGAAAACATAAGAAAGACAGAGAGGTACATAGACGAGACCTACATAGTCCTGAAGTCCCACCTCCAGTCTGGCAGCATTCCTGTTGCCATGGAGGAGAGAGGTCACGTGACAGGAGAGCATCATCCTGGTGTGGCAGGAAGTGATCCTGTAACTAGGACCTGTCCTCCAGGTGATGTAAAACCCTCTCGCACTGAGGAAGTTTCTACAGGGCCATGTGCCCATGAGGGAAGGGTTAGGACAGCCGTTATAGTTGGTGATTCGATCATTAGGCATGTAGATAGCTGGGTGGCTGGTGGAAATGAGGATCACCTGGTAACATGCCTGCCTGGTGCGAAGGTAGCGGACCTCACGTGCCACCTAGATAAGGTCTTAGATAGTGCTGGGGAGGAATCTGCTGTCTTGGTACATGTCGGTACCAATGACATAGGAAAATTTGGTAGGGAGGTTCTGGAGGCTAAATTTAGGCTATTAGGTAGGAAGCTGAAATTCAGAACTTCCAGGGTAGTGTTCTCCGAAATGCTTCCCGTTCCACGTGCAGGACCCAAAAGGCAGGTAGAGCTCCGGAGTCTCAATGCGTGGATAAGACAATGGTGCAGAGATGAGGGTTTTGGATTTGTTAGGAACTGGGGAACATTCGGGGAAAGGAGGGGCTCTTCCAAAGGGATGGGCTTCACCTTAACCGGGATGGAACCAGGCTGCTGGCATTAACCTTTAAAAAGGAGAGAGAGCAGCTTTTAAACTAGATAACAGGGGAAAGCTGACAGTCGCCCAAGAGCCGATGGTTCGGAAGAATGTATCCTTGAAGGATACTACCAAAAGCAGAGAGGTTCCAAAAAAGAGTAAAGTAGCCCAAATGCCCTCGAGTATGCAGCAGACAGAGCTTAAAGATCCCAAATTACCCATGTCTACGAATAGACAAATTAATATGAATAAAATACAGTCTCTAAAATGCTTGTATGCAAATTCTAGAAGTCTAAAAAATAAGATGGGAGAGTTAGAATACATAGCACTAAATGAAAGGTTAGATATGATTGGAATATCAGAGACATGGTGGAAGGAGGACAACCAGTGGGACACCATGATACCTGGGTACAAACTATATCGTAATGATAGAGCTGATCAAATTGGTGAAGGGGTTGCGCTCTATGTTAGCGAGGGCATTGAGTCAGAAAGGATTAAAGTTTTGCAGGAAACAAAATTTGCTGTAGAATCTCTATGGATTGAAATTTCATGTAAAAGGGGAAGGTGATTGCAGTGGGGGTGTACTATCGACCGCCTGGCCAGAATGAACAAATGGATGATGAAATGCTCAAAGAAATCAAGGAAGCTAACAAAATTTACAGCACAGTAATAATAATGGATGATTTCAATTACCCCGGTATCGACTGGGTCAGTTTCACGGCAGGACATGCTAGGGAGATAAAGTTCCTAGATGAAATAAATGACTGCTTCTTGGAGCAGCTGGTTCATGAACCAACCAGAGGGGAAGCCATATTAGACCTAGTCCTTAGTGGAACACCAGATCTAGTGCAAGAGATAAGGTTGTTGGGGCCACTTGGCAATAGTGATCATAGCATGATCACGTTTGATTTAATTAGTGGAGGAGGGATAGTAAGGAAATCCACAGTACTACCTTTTAACTTTCGAAAGGGAGACTATGATAAAATGAGGAAAATAGTTAAGAAAAAACTAAAAGGAGCAGTTGCAAAGGTTAAAGACTTACATCAAGCTTGGGTGTTGTTGAAAAATACTATCTTGGAAGCCCAGACCAGCTGTATTCCACGCTTTAAGGAAAATGGAAGGAAGTCCAAAAAACTACCAGCATGGTTTAAAGGTGAGGTCAGAGAGGCTGTTGTTGCCAAAAAAGCATCTTTCAGGAAATGGAAAAAAGAGCCAAACGATGAAACCTGGCAACAGCACAAGCACTGGCAAGTCAAATGCAAGGCATTTATAAGGCAAGCAAAGGGAAAATTTGAGAAGAAGCTTGCTGCAGAAGCAAAAATGTGAAATAAAGACTTTTTCAAGTACATTCGTAGCAAAAAACCTGTGAGAGAGTCAGTTGGTCCATTAGATGATAGAGGGGTTAAAGGTGCACTAAGAGATGACAAGGCGATAGCAGAGAGACTGAATGAATTCTTTGCTTCAGTCTTTACTGAGGAAGATGTAGGGATGTTACCCATGACTGAAGTGGTATTTAAAGGTGCGGAAGAATTGAAGGAAATATCGATACATCGGGAAGATGTATTACAACTATTAGATAAACTGAAGAGTAACACATCACCTGGGCCGGATGGTATACATCCAAGGGTGTTGAAAGAACTGAAACATGAGATTGCAGACCTGCTATTAGTAATCTGTGAACTATCATTAAAATAATCTTTAATACCTAAAGATTGGAGGATCACCAATGTAACACCAATTTTTAAAAAGGGTTCAAGGGGTGATCCGGGAAACTACAGACCGGTGAGTCTGACGTCAATACCGGGAAAAATGGTAGAAACCATCATAAAGAATAAAATTACTCAGCATGTAGATAGTCATGGCCTAATGGGAGACAGCCAACATGGCTTTAGACAAGGAAGATCTTGTCTTACTAATCTGTTATGTTTTTTTGAAGGAGTGAATAAACAGGTGGACAAAGGTGAGTCGGTTGATATAGTGTATCTGGACTTTGTTTATGTTTATGTTTATTTAATTTGATATACCGCCCTTAAGTAAGCAGAGCGGTTTACAAAGTACAAAAATTAACAGAGGGTGGCGCCAGGCCAGAAAAGGAAAAGAATTTACAACTTATTTATTTATTTATTTAACATCTTTTATATACCGCACTATTTATAATCAGCGCGGTTTACATAGAACAATAAAACATCAGATAAGATACATATTATCTGTTTTTTACATGGAACAGGGACAAAAACTTGGGTAACCGGGGTAATTATTTACAATGAATAATAGTAATTGAACTATTTACATATGGACGGCTTATTGTATGAAGAGAACTTTGTTAGGATGAGAGAGAGGTGAGAGGTGTTACTGGGTTGGCAGAGGTTACGTGTTAAGAACGGGATTGTTGCTATTTGAGTGAGCTTGTGTTTCGGTATTCTCTGGGAAATATTTGATGAAAAGGTGATGCTTCAAGGCCTTTTTAAACTGGGAGAGATCAGCGATGGCCCTAATGTGTGGTGGGAGGGTGTTCCAAAGTTTTGGAGCGCATAAACTGAAGGATCGGTTTACAGTTGCGGAGCTGTATTTTAAGGACTCATATGGAACCTTT
This sequence comes from Ichthyophis bannanicus, assembly GCA_033557465.1. Taxonomy (NCBI): domain Eukaryota; kingdom Metazoa; phylum Chordata; class Amphibia; order Gymnophiona; family Ichthyophiidae; genus Ichthyophis; species Ichthyophis bannanicus. The sequence goes on from CM066032.1 coordinate 56,536,353, forward strand.
AGCATGTTTAATTCCGTGGTTCTTCTAAGCCTGTTGGAAGGGATTGGTTGGATCAACTCTGATAGTGATGAGGGAGCAAGTCCTTTGTGAGCTTTAAAGGCTAGTAGCAGGGTCTTGAAGGTGATTCTCGCTTGGATGGGGAGCCAGTGTAATTGTTTGAGGAGAGGTGTTACATGTTCTCTTTTAGGTACACCGAAAAGCACTCTTGCTGCGCTGTTTAATGCTAGTTGAAGCGGGTTAAGGGTAGATTGGGGGAGCCCCTGTAATATACAGTTTGCGAAGTCAAAGTGCGGGATAATTAGAGCCTGGTAGACCGTACGGAAATCATCTGGATCAATCAGTTGGCGGAGGTGTCTGAGGGAGCGAATCTTGAAATAAACTGCTCTAACAGTGTTGGCTATGTGGGTCTTCATATCTAGATTCTGATCCAGCGTCACTCCAAGGTATCGGATGTGGGATTTTACTTGCAGCTTGGCATCTTGAACCTCTAGAAAAGTGGGTGGTGTGAACTTAGAGTTCCTTGAGATAAAAAGAACCTCAGTTTTTTTGTTCTGGATTCTGAGATTTTGAGTCAGTAGCCAATTTGAGATGGTGTTAAAACAGTTGGTTATGGGGGTGAGGTTCATCTTCTCTATGCAGAACGGCATATATAGTAACACGTCATCAGCATAGATCATATAGTTGACGTTGAAGGACCTGATAATGTTGCATATAGGTTGCATGTAGATGTTGAATAATAGTGATGACAAAGAGAAACCTTGTGGGACTCTTTGTCCTTGGTGAAACGGATCTGATGTTTCACCATTTGATCGAACCTGTTGCCATCTCTCTGAGAGGTATGAGTTGCACCATTCGAGAGCATTTCCACAAAGGCCCTTCTCTCTTAGGCGGATAATAAGAAGATCGTGACAGACCGAGTCAAAAGCAGCCGCAATATCCAAAAAGATGAGAACAAAGCCCTGTTTGATGTTATCGATACCAGAGTTTAGGCTGTTGAGAAGTGAGGTGAGGAGCGTTTCGACCCCGTGGGATTCCCTGAATCCATGTTGACAGGTGTCCAAAGGCGCTTCAGTGTCGATATGGTCTTGCAGTTGTCTGTAGGCTATTTTTTCAATTATTTTAGCAAGAGTGGGTATGCTGGAGATGGGTCGGTAAGAGTCTGTTTTTTGTGGATCTAACGAGGTTTTTTAGTAGAGGTCTGATAGAAGTCTGTTTGAGGGCAGCAGGGAATGAGCCGGTGTCAAATGATAGCCTTATGATCTTGGAGATTATTGGAGCAAGCTCTTTGCGAAGGTCCTTTATCCAAAAGGCTGGACACGGATCAGTATGTGCTGTGGATAGGTTGAGAGATGAGATTATATCTTCAATTAGCTTCAAAGACGGGGTGGAGAATGAAGCTAAAGGAGCTGGGAGCCCATGAATATTCGGAATAGGGGGTATTGTGATTTTATTTGTACAGCACATCTTGGATTGAATGTAAAGAGCATATTCTTGTGGGTTGATTTCACACTGGTGTTCCGGAGAAGGCTCCTTGGCTAATTTCTTGACAAGAGTAAATAGATCATGGGGTTTATTTATAGCACGTTTCAGGGTGTCTGTATGATATAGTCTCATTTTTTCTGAGATGGCCTTGCGGTGGGCTTCAAGATGTTGCATGTATGCGGTCTGAGTGGTATTGGTGCGTGACCTCCTCCATTTTTTCTCGAGCTTTCGCAAAAGTTTTAGGGATTCTTTCAGATCTGATGTATACCAAGGTGCCATCGCTTTTGTTCTTGAGGGCTTGTTTCTGGGTGGACGGGAAGAAATGCGGTTGAGTCTGTTGTTCCAAGAAGTGATAATCTCTTCCAGGTTTAGGGTAGAGTCTTTAGAGAGTGCGTCAGTTTCATCGAGGATCTGTTCCCTGTTAAAAGGTTGGAAGCTTCTGGATGTGGTATTTGCATATTTGTTTAGGTTTGTGATAGATAGGCAGTAAAAGAAAAGAAGAGTGCACAAGACTCAGGGGTTAGGTCACACAAAGGGGGAGGGAAAATCAAAGGCAAGGGAGAAGAGGTGGGTTTTTAGATTACGCTTAAAGGTAGGGAGGTGGGGCTCTAGACGAAGGGAAGTGGGGAGCGTGTTCCAGAGGGCGAGGCCTGCGAAGAAGAAGGCTGAGGAACGAGTGGACTGAAGGTGTGCAAGGGAGGGGGAGGGAAGGTGGAGGCGATTAAGATGAAATGACCGGGGGTGTGTCTAGGGGTGTGGAAGGTGATGAGGTCTGCCAGATATTGTGGGGTGTTGGTATGAAGTGCCTGATGGACAAGGGCAAGTAGTTTGAACTGGAAGCGAAAGGGGACAGGTAACCAGTGAAGGTGAACAAGTAATGGTGAAATTTGGTCCCATGGGGAGGAGTGGGTGATGATGAGAGCAGCGGTATTCTGGATCCTTTGCAGTCTATTAAGTTGGGATTTGGGAAGACCAATGAGGATGGAATTTGAGAAATCTAGGCACGACATAACTAATGATAGTAGGAGTATGGTGAGGGCGGGCGGAGTGAGAAAGGGGCGAATTGCGTGAACTTGACGTAGAAAGAAGAAGGAAGTCCTGGTGATATGAGAGACGTGGGCCTGGAAAGAAAGATCAGAGTCGAAGAGCACACCAAGATAGTGGAAAGTGGAGACTAGGGGGATAGGGGAGTCAGAAAAGGACGGGGCCAGTGTGGGGGGGGGGGGTGGGCTGCCATGGGAGAACCAGATCGCGATGGTTTTAGCTAAGTTAAGGTGAAGACAGTTCTGGGTTAACCAAGTTGCAATGGTAGAAAGGCAGGAGTTGAGCGGGGAGAGGTCAGGGTGAGAGGGGAAGGTGTGGTGAAGGAGGACAATATCATCGGCGTAGTAGAATGCAGAAATCCCAGACTGTTGTATGAGAAGGGCAAGAGGAGCAAGAAAGAGGTTAAAGAGGAGAGGAGCGAGTACAGAGCCCTGAGGAACACCACAGGGTAGAGGAAAAGGATCAGAGGGAGGGGTGGATGGGGAAGGAAGGTAAGACAGAGTAGGACCTGGAAGAGAGGAAAGAATGAAACCAGTGATGAACAGTGCTACAAAGACCTGCTTCACGCAGACGGAGGAGAAGAAGAGAGTGGTCGACAAGGTCGAAGGCAGCAGATAGATCCAAAGCCACCACCACCGAAATATCCCCGTGATCGTGAGCAGCATGCAGGGAATTAGTGAAAGCAAGTAAAACAGTTTTGACACTGTGGCCTGTGCGGAACCCTGATTGACGGGGGTGAAGAAAATTAGTGGAGTCAAGGTGGTGAGAAAGCTGCACAAAAGCAACCTTTTCAAGAAGTTTAGATAAAAAGGGGATATTGGAAACGGGGCGATAATGGGCAGGAACCATAGGGTTGAGTGTGGGTTTTTTTGAGGACAGGGCGGATTAAGACATGCTTCCAAGATTGAGGAAAGGTCCCTGTGGAAAGACTGGTATTGAGCATGGTGAGAATAGGGGGTAGAAGTGCCAGGGAAGGAGTAAGTAGCCAGGCCTGCCTGTCAGAAAGCCTTTGATAAGGTCCCTCACAATGTTCCCTCTAATTTTCTGTAGGTTGTGTGCGCATAAAATATCAGCTGTGCAGCTTTTGAAGGAAGGTTAAATTTTTGTGCGCCACATAACTACACTCGGAGTTATATACTTTAAAATTTGACTACACGTCAGAATACAGTATGTACACCACATTGATTGCACTAGAAAATATTGTAGAACTTGTGAAAACTGTAAATGCACAACAACTTTTAAATTTTAAGATGTCTGTATTGTTTTCTATCAGAATCAGAACCGTAATTTTTGTGCGCTCTGTTGTAAAGTATGTGCGCTCGCTCGGCGAGGTGTGTGCGCGCGCACACGCGCACAGCTTAGAGGGAACAGTGGTCCCTCATCAGAGACTTTTGGCAAAACTAAAGAGTCATGGGATAGGAGGTAGTGTACTATTGTGGATCAGGAACTGGTTAAATGATAGAAAGCAGAGGGCAGGGCTAAATGGCCAATTCTCCCAATGGAGAAAGGTGAATAGTGGTGTACCCCAGGGATCTGTGCTGGGTCAGCTGCTTTTTGACATATTCATAAATGACCTGGAAAGTGGAATAACGAGCGAGGTTATCAAATTTGCAGATGATACAAAACTATTAAAAGTTGTTAAAACCCAAGAGGATTGTGGAAAATTGCAAGAGGATCTTGATAAATTGGAAGACTGGGCATCAAAATGGCAGATGAAATTTAATGTGGACAAGTGCAAAGTTATGCACCTAGGGAAGAACAACCCAAACTATGGTTACATGATGCAAGGTTCCACATTAGGAACCACCACCCAGAAAAAGATTTAGGCGTCATTGTGGATAACATGTTAAAACCCTCGGCCCAGTGTGCAGCGGAGGCCAAGAGAGCAAATAGAATGCTAGGTATCATAAGGAAAGGAATGGAAAATAAAACAAAAGATATTATGGAAAGATATTATGGAAAGATATTATCGTTCCATGGTGAGACCGCACCTTGAATATTGTGTGCAATTCTGATCGCCATATCTTAAAAAGGATATAGCGATTTTAGAAAAGGTTCAGAGAAGAGCCACCAAAATGGTGAAGGGGATGGAAGGATACTCCTATGAAGAAAGGCTAAAAAGGTTAGGGCTCTTTAACCTAGAAAAGAAACGGCTGAGGGGAGATATGATAGAAGTCTATAAATTAATGAACGGAGTGGAACGGGTAAACGTAGATCGATTGTTTGCATTATCAGAATATAGAAAGACAAGGGGACATGCAATGAAGCTACAGGGTAAACTATTAAAGACTAATAAAAGAAAATATTTTTTCACTCAACGTGTAATCAAACTCGAATTTGTTACCGGAGGATGTAGTAAAGGCTGTTAGTGTAGTTGGGTTTAAAAAAGGTTTGGACAAGTTCCTGGAGGAAAGGTCCATAAACCATTATTAAGAAGGGACCCAGGATATCAATGCTTGACCCAGTACAAGCATTGTGGAACCTGTGTCTTTTGGGGAAACTGCTAGGTACGTATGACTTAGATTGGCCACTGTTGGAAACAGAACACTGGGCTTGATGGACCTTGGTCTGACCCAGTATGGCATATCTTATGTTTTTATGTTCTCTGTGTGAGACACTACTTGCTAAATATCCTGTAGAGAAGCAGTAGAACCCACCGCAGAAATATAAACGTTATTCAAATTACATTGCACAGATATAGGGCAAGGTGTCAAGTCACTAAGGACACCAGAAGAAAAATCCAATCTATCCCCCAAAGGAGAGTCTTGCAAAAGCAGCTGAGGAGGAGGGGGCGGAGTCTGCTCTGGGGAGCTTAAAGAAGCTCCCTCACCAGGGCCGGCCCGTCCATTGAGCGAGAATGTTTTTTGCACAGGGCCCCGCGTTTCAGGGGGCCCCGCGCAAAAAACATTCTGATCCTACTAAAGTAAAATTAAAAAACAAAACAAAACTGTCTTCTCCGCTGCCGGGGCCACCGCGGCAGAAACGAGTGTGCCGCGGGGCCCCCCCTGCCCAGCACAGCCTGCCCTCCCCCTCTATCCGTTCTCTCGTTCAGCTCACAGTCACCCCGCGCCGGCTTTCAGAGCGCAAGGGAAGAGTTTCTCCCTCGCTGCTCTGTTGAGCCCGCGGGGGCTGATGGGAAGTTCCCATCAGCCCCCGCGGGCTTAACAGAGCCGCGCAAGGGAAACTAGTCCCTTCGCGCTCTGAAAGCCGGCGCGGGGTGACTGTGAGCTGAACGAGAGAATGGATAGAGGGGGAGGGCAGGCTGTGCTGGGCAGGGGGGACCCCGCGGCACACGCGATTCTGCCGCGGCGGCCCCGGCAGCGGAGAAGACAGCTTTAAAAAGAAAAAAAATTCCCTCGGCTGGGCTGGGCTGGGGGCTTAGGAATGCTGATGGGCGGGCGGGGGCTGGGGGGGTTAGGAATGCTGATGGGCTGGGGGGGGTTAGGAATGCTGATGGGCTATGGGGGGGCTGGGGGGGTAGGAATGCTGATGGGCTGGGGGGTTAGGAGTGCTGATGGGCTATGGGGGGGTTAGGAGTGCTGATGGGCTATGGGGGGGCTGGGGGGGGTTAGGAGTGCTGATGGGCGCGGGGGGGGTAGGAGTGCTGATGGGCTATGGGGGGCTGGGGAGGTTAAGACTGGCAAGGAGGGGGGTTAAGACTGGCGCTGGGCTGGGCTGGGCTGGGCTGGGGGGGGTTAAGACTGGCAATGGGCTGGGCTGGGCTGGGCTGGGGGGTTAAGACTGGCAATGGGGGGGGTTTAAGACTGGCAATGGGGGGGGTTAAGACTGGCAATGGGCTGGGCTGGGCTGGGGGGGTTAAGACTGGCAATGGGTTGGGCTGGGCTGGGCTCCGGGGGGTTAAGACTGGCGCTGGGCTGGGCTGGGCTGGGGGGGTTAAGACTGGCAATGGGCTGGGCTGGGCTGGGCTGGGCGGGGGGGGGGGTTAAGACTGGCAATGGGCTGGGCTGGGCTGGGCTGGGCGGGGGGGTTAAGACTGCAATGGGCTGTGCTGGGCTGGGCTGGGCGGGGGGGTTAAGACTGGCAATGGGCTGGGCTGGGCTGGGCTGGGCTGGGGGGGGTTAAGACTGGCAATGGGCTGGGCTGGGCTGGGCTGGGGGGGGGTTAAGACTGGCAATGGGCTGGGCTGGGCTGGGCTGGGGGGGTTAAGACTGGCAATGGGCTGGGCTGGGCTGGGCTGGGGGGGGGTTAAGACTGGCAATGGGCTGGGATGGGCTGGGCTGGGGGGGGTTAAGACTGGCAATGGGCTGGGATGGGCTGGGCTGGGGGGGGTTAAGAAGGGCGCTGGGCTGGGCTGGGCGGGGCTGGGGGGGTTAAGACTGGCAATGGGCGGGGCTGGGCTGGGGGGGTTAAGACTGGTGCTGGGCTGGGCTGGGGGGGGTTAAGACTGGCGCTGGGCTGGGCTGGGCTGGGGGGGGTTAAGACTGGCAATGGGCTGGGCTGGACTGGGCTGGGCGGGGGGGGTTAAGACTGGCAATGGGCTGGGCTGGGCGGGGGGGGGGTTAAGACTGCAATGGGCTGGGCTGGGCTGGGCTGGGGGGGGTTAAGACTGGAATTGGGCTGGGCTGGGCTGGGCTGGGCTGGGGGGGGTTAAGACTGGCACTGGGCTGGGCTGGGCTGGGGGGGTTAAGACTGGCAATGGGCTGGGGGCTGTCTGGAAATGGGGCTATGGGGGGTTAGGACTGATAATGGGCTATGGGGGGGGGCTAGGACAGAAAATGGGCTGATGGGGAGGGGTTAGGACTGGTAATGGGCTGTGGGCTGCTGGGGGGGGGGGTTAAGATGGTAATGAGCTGTGGGCTGATGGGGGCTGTCTGGAAATGAGGTGATGGGGGGTTAGGACTGCTAATGGGCTATGGGGGGGTTAGGACTGATAATGGGCTATGGGGGGCTAGGACAGGAAATGGGCTGATGGGGAGGGTTAAGCATTTGATGTGGACTGATGTGGTTAGGACTGGTAATGGGATGTGGGCTGATGGGGGGGTTAGGACTGGCAATGAGCTATGGGGGGCTGACTGGAAATGGGCTGATGGGGTTAAGACGGGAAGTGGGCTGATGGGAGGTTAGGACTGGTAATGGGTAATAGGGGGGCTTAAACTGAAAATGGAGTGATGGGGGGTTAGGACTGGAAGTGGGTTGATGGGGGGCTAGGACTGGTAATGGGTTGGGGGGTTGCTATGACTGGAAATGGGCTGAGTGGAAGGGGAGGCTTGAACTGCAAATAGCTGATGGGGAGGGAGCTTGGAATGGAAATGGGCTGTGAAGGAAGGGAGCTAGGACTGAAAATGGGCTGATGGAGCAGCTAGGATAGGACTGGAAATGGGCTGTTGGGGGAGCTAAGATTGGAAATGGGCTGTGGTGGGGGCTTGAATTGAAATGGACTCATGGAGGGGCTAGAACTGGAAGTAGGCTCATGGGGGACTTGGACTGGAATTGGGCTGAGTGGAGGGGAGCTAGGATTTGACATGGGCTGATGGTGGGGCTAGGAAATGACTAGAAATGGGCTGATGGGGGCTAGGATTGGAAATGAGCTGATGAAGGGACTCAGACTGAAAATGGATGGGGGAGCTAGGACTGGAAATGGGTTGATGGGGGGCTAGGACTGGAAATGGGCTGATGCAGGGACTAGAAGGGAATGGATGCTGGGTGAGACTGGAACTAGAAGGGAGCTGATGTTGGGGGAGGATTAGAATGGGATGGGGCTGGGAGAGTAAAATGGAGAGGGGAAAAATATTTTGTGTGGGAGGGATGAAAAATCTACAATTGGCCGGGTATTGGGAGAGTAAGTGGGGATTGAGGATGGAGGGGTAAAATTTGTGTGGATGAAATAGGAATGAGGAAAGAGCAAAAGGAGAAAGATTAGTATGTTAAAGCAGATGTAGAGAGAGAGAATGGAAAAAAAAACTAGAAGAGAGAAGAAAGAACAAATGGACAGCAGATGATGGACAGTTAGCAGAAAACATGAAGAAACCAGAAGAAAGTGGCTGGAGCAATTGCAACTGAAAAAAATGCACAAAAAGGTAGAAAGATATATCTTTATTTTGAATTATAACTGGAATATGAAAGCTCTGGGAAATGTGCATCATTAACGTCTGCGCTTTGTTTGGTACAAGAGGAAATTAATTTATAGTTTTATTTCTACAGTGTTGTTGTACATTCCAAGTTTGGCTTTTGGGGTTCCCAGTTTAATTTGCCTTCCTGTTTCTAAATTGTGATTCCTTGTTTGGTGATGGTCTATGTTCTGCATGTGTAACTGAGCTGAGGTATTCTATTTATGTAATTCCTATTTGACATTGCCACTTGTTCTCTTTCCCCAGTATTCTCTGAAATGTATTGGTTTAATATTTGCAGTGTTGCCTTTTGATAGGTAGGGTATGGTACTTTGTGAGTCCTGGTAATGCTGTCAGGAAATGGCGGGTTTGCTATGGGTTCTAAATGGGCAGCGTTTGTAGTAGTTCCTAATGTGCCTGGCGGTTGGCACTGGATTATAGTAATGTAGAAATCTTTTAGTCTTTCTTTATCCATACACTCATTAAGAGACATGTTTACTAAAAGTTAGTGTATGGTAACATTATGCAAATATTTATGCAAATAAGGCCACTTATGCAAATGAGGCCCCGCACCGAGTCTCCGCACATGGCCCCGCACCCCCCTTGGGCCGCCCCTGTCCCTCACCCAATGATACTGACTGCAACCTCGTCTGTTCTGGAACATCAAGTGTTTGTCCATACGCCCCAACCCTATAGCTGCCTTACTCCCTTTAACTTTCCATTTCCCAGGCATCATAAATATACAACTCACTTTACCTTCCACTTACTAATCCAAAACTCAAAGTCCACCAGCACACTCCTCAAGTTCCTTGGTGCTTCTAAGGGGCTCACAAGGGGCAAATATGCCCCTTGTTGCATGCCCCCAGCCACGTTTCAGCAGCCACATGCTTGGGGAGATGCAGATTTTATAAGTCCCCAAAGGAGAGCAGTGGTAACCACGGCAATGCTGGGCTGCAGGCAGACACACAGATGATTCCCTCAGCGGCAAGCAGCACTGAAAACGGCTACCACTTCTGTGCCTTATCAATCCTGCTATGGAAAACACCTGATACAGCTGAGCATCATTTCTTTCCTTATGCATACATTTTACACGCCTACATTATTATGTAAATGTATAAAAGTCCCTGTCTGCTTTTAAAACAGGCTTTACAAGCAGAAAAACCTTCATAACATTACCCCATGATGGATGGAAATTCCATGTATGATGAGGAGTGTGCAGTGGTGGAGGGTATTCTACCATCCACCTACAAAAGGATTAAGAAACAGACAATGAAATGCTAACTGAAATAAGGAAGAGCAACAATATTTGGTAACACAGGAGATTTCAATTACTATATTGTTTGAGAAAATAACTGATCGGGACATTCTAGGAGGAAAAGATTCCAGAAGTAGTAAATAACTGCTTCATGGAACAGCTGGTCCTGGAACTGATAAGAAGGGGCACTACTTTACCTCTAGTCCTTACTAGAATTCATTTCGCAAATGTGATCATAACGTGAGGACACTAAGGAGAACTACTGCTGTAGCATTCCATGTTAAGAAGGGAGACTACAATAAAAAGAGGATTTTACTTAGAAAACCTAAAAGGAACAGTTTCCATGGTCAAAAGTTTGCATGAGGGCTGGGCTTTATTTAAAAAGACCATTTTGGAAGCCCAGATAAAATGCATCCCATAGATTAATAAAGGCAGAAGTAAGAACAAATAACTGTCAGTATAGCTTAATAGTTGATGCTCCCCTTTCTTTCTGCCTTGTGATTACTATTGCAGATGACAGACCAAATATTTAGTTGATGCTGACTGCTGATTAGCTCATTCTTCTGGTCAGGACCAATCAGAGGTGGAAATTTGTGAAATGGAACCACCAGAAAGCAAAGAATTTCCTCCAAGCTCCTACCTGAGCATCTGTTCCAATGGCTACCTGATTCTCAGCCTACACTGTTGGTATAGTCTCCCCAAGCCTATTATGCCATGTACCAATGCTGTTGTTTGATGGTCCCTCCTGAGCTATCTCTGGGTCTTACCTTCTTGCTTGCTCTCTCATTTTGGTGAGCTTCAGTGTGATGATTCCTCTGAGCTGTCTTATCCTATTTCCTTGCTCTCTCTTTCTCTCTGCATCAGTGTGATAATTCCTGCTGAGCTGTCTTATCCTATTTTATTGCTCTCTCTTTCTCTCTGCATCAGTGTGATAGTTTCTGCTGAGCTGTCTATGGGTCTTACCTTCCTGCTTGCTCTCTCGTTTTGGTGAGCTGCAGTGTGATGGTCCCCGCGGAGCTGTCTTTTCCAGGATATGTCTCAATGGAGAGTTTCTTCCCATTTTCATCGACCACATGGATCCTGATTGTCTTCCCCTGGAGCAGGTCGCTTTTGGTGAGAATATTCAGATCCAGTTCTGTGGCCGGACGCTTCTCATCCTGCAGCTTCTTCATGTATTTATCAAACTTTTTCTGCTGAGATTTCGTTAGCGTCAGTTTTCCTTCCCCAAGTTGTATCGTTTTGATTTGTTGCATTTGTTTTTGGTCAGCAAAGAGCTGCTTCATTTTTTTAATTCCAACAATTTTGCCCACAGTCTTTGCGACATCTTTTCTAAAGATTATTTCCCCAAGTTCAGTAACAATTCCTGATGAGCGACTTGTGAGAAGTTGTATGAATTCCTTGGATAATTCGTCACATGCAGTGTTCAACAATTCCTGCTTCAGAGTTTGCACATCAGGAATGTTTCCCCGGGCATCTTCTTTGTACCCAGCTGCAGATGGGCTTTCATCAATTTGCCTAACTATGAAAGGTACGACTCTCGTGTCAATGATATTTTTAGTAGGGATGGCATTAATCATCTCGGCAAAGTCAGCTGTGTATTTTCCAAATTCTGCAGCAAACTTAACACCTTTCAGGATAGAACCTTTGACTTTGAGTTCCTGCATTACTGTCAAAGCTATGTCTTTTACAGTTTGCAGATGAGACATCACCTCGCTGAAGGTGGCAGTATCATTTGTGACATCATCAACAGCTGATCTGCAGATACTCTGAACCATAAAGACCATGTTTCTTTTATGAGAAGATATAATTGTAAATGTTTTCTCAGTCCTTAGGACGCTCTCAGGTACTGAGTGAATGACGATAAACTTTGTGAGATATTCATTCACTATGGTATTCTCTCTGACTGCTGAAGATACTGTTTGTTTCAAGCTGCTTTCAAACATATCCCGAAAAGCGGCTTGTAGCGCCTCTTCCACCCCAGCCTCTAAGAATGTCATCACTCCTTCTTTGACAATTTCCTGCCTAGCGAACTTTGCAGCTTGTATAAAGTTGCTCTTTACAACCGAACTTGTTGCGAGAGTCTTTATTGATTGTTGCAGGGATTGTTTGGAGACTGAGGAGATGGCTGATGTTACAGTGGTTTTGACTGAAGTAAATACGGCCTTTCCAGATTGAATGATGTCATCGGCCACAGAAGCAAAGCTTTTGGCTCCTGTCAGCAAGCTTTTTGACACTTTGTATACAGTTGATACTGCTTTCTTAATTACATTAAAGCCTGCAGTCAGTAAGGATATGCCAATACTGATGGCCTTGGAGATAGCCCATTCTGCCCAACTAAAGGATCCTTTCACCATACCAGTTACCCCATATATCATGTCAGAAATACCCTCTGAAATCAGTTTCATTCCAAACTGAGTGGCAGTCCCAAAGGAGAGAGCACATACCAGGATCCCAGCCAGAATCTGCAATGCCCCAAGGATAGCACAGATTAGAGCATTGATGCAGAACCGGGGCTTCTTCTCTACTTCAAAGATGAAAGACAGGCCCATGTCATATAGTTTATTGAGTTCCTCTGTTGTTACATAGTCTTGACCCTCAGACAGTGAAAAAACAGCTACATCTTTAGTGATTGCATCTTCATTTTTCTTCTGAAGTTCTGATAACTTATTTACAGATTGATCAATATAATCAAGCCAAGACTTGAACAAGCTGCTTCTAGTTTGCATTTGCTTTGTGAAGTTTGGATCCTCTTTGCAGTGAGGCTCAAACTGTGCAATACAGGACAACTGGCAAGCTACGGTCATATTTGTCTGCTCAGATATATAGATATCAATTGCTTTCTTTGAGTTGTTCAATAAATCAATAGCTTTCTGTATGTATCCCATCCTTCTCAAGTTAACGGTAATGTACGCTTGATTATACAGCGAGACGGCACTGTATACTCTATCCGTGCTCTCTGCTTTCTCCCAGTATTGTAATGCACCATAATCATTGCCTTTATCCATGGTGTGTAAGTACATGCGATCCAGAGCCAGCTTAGTGAAGTCATAGAAGTTATTGGATCTCCCTTCAAGGAGTGCATCCCTTTTTTTCCTAATTACTTGGCTAAGGTCATTTTTCCGTTGGTCTAAATTTACATGATCATCAATGTCTTTTTCATGGAGTGTAAGCCATAGGGCCCAAGTCTCCTTTAATGCATTCAGAGCTGGTTTGTGATCCATTTTATTCTTGAAAGACCCAAACACATTTCTTAGACGAGTTGTGTCAGAACATGCGAAAATATCCAACTTTTCAAGTTCTGTGTAATTCGCATCAAACTCATTAAGAAGGCTGCAGAAAAAGGTAAATAGCTCCTCCCGCATAGTGACTTCCAGCAGCTCATTGTTCTCCATTTCATCTATTCGTCTCGTCTCATAATCTGCCCTCAGTTGTCTCATGATCTCCACTGGTTGGTCTTGGTAAGATGGTGCCAGGTTTTCATAATTTAATATTAATTGTGTCATTCCTGGACTTCCTTTCCGAGATGTACGCCCATATATCTGTTTCTCAGCCCTCATGTTTCTAGGGAAATGGGTTAGAGTCACAAACAGGCCACCACTCTCATTTACATCCTTGTTAATCTTAAAGTCTGTGCCTCTTCCACCAAGGTTAGTTGCAATAATGACATCCCCAGGTGTAAAGGTTTTCCCTTCCATACTGTGCTTATCACTTCTTGTATACATTGTTATTTTGTCTGGACTGGGGACAGCCTCATATTCCACTAATTTCTTCTGAAGCTCATCGGCTGTTCTGATGTCTTCACAGACCACTAACGCAGCTTGACCTCTGCCCCAGTGCTTTCCACATGTTCTGTCCCTGACACGGTCACAAATCTTTCTGATCCACATATCCTTTCCTCCTTGCACCTGAAGGGCTGGCAACTCAACTCTCTTTGTGTGACGGTGCGTTGGGATTGGAAAACAAACTGTTTTGAAATGTTTTGTAAGAAAGGCAGTTTCTGCTTCATCTCCTAATGTTCCAGAGACCCCAAACATACCAGTGCCTTTAGTGTATCTTTTGAAGAAATGGAAGTTAGACAAAAAATTAGTTACATTTGTTAGAGGTGATATTGCCAACTGATGCTTCATCTCCAGAAACTGTTGCAGGCCATCTCCCCAGCGTTTGTTCTTCTCAAGTACACCTGTAGCTGTGAAGTCAACTGGAATAATGGCATCATATTCTTGATTCTCTGAAATTGTTTTATCTCTCCCTGGGTCTCTAGCTGACTCTATCATGTACTCTCGGTCTTTTACCATTAAAATGGCTTTCAAAGCATTTTCCACAAAGATTCTTTGTCTGTTTTTTGTGTAGTCCTTCAGATATCCTGGTAGCAGAAGGAAGTTCTCATCAGTTTCCTTGTTTGTCTCTGGAGGTGTATAGGCATCGGAGAATCTAAGCCTGGCTTCTATTTCGTTAACTGTTGCTGTTATCAAGTCTTCTTCACTTATCATTGTGCAGGCCAGGCCGTGTTCCAGAAGGAGCATACGGATCTTGTTATCATGTGTCATTGTGGAGTTTGTATCACAGCTGACAGCTCTACCATTCTGCACCTCATAGCATTCAAAGAGTACAGTATCTTCCAAAACTGCTTGGAATACAGTTAAAAGATCTCGCTGTTGAGAGGGCTCAATTTTATTCATAATTTCCTTAATTTCAGAATCTTTCTCTTTTGATTCTTCACTTGTTGGTTCATTTACTTTAGAGGCAAGCTTCTCAATATCCTCCTCAGTGAAAAACCCGAGTTGCAGCCCAGGCATCAGAATGTCTTGTGGGTTGAAATGCTCAGATGTCTCAGGTCCCATCACAGCTGTTGCAGCAGCTTTGTGGAAATACTGGGCTCCTGTTGTCCAGAGAAATTTCCCAGTCTGAGCATTTTCTATCCATTGGCATGTACAGACCTTTGTCCAAATAGCAGCTAGTAGTGGTTCTAAATGATTCATCCCAGTGGTTGCATGGGAGAGGTATGTGACTTGCACACCACTGTCTAAGGTCATGTAGTCAACTTCATCAGTAATGGCCACATCAAATAATCGGTCTCCTCGGGATGTGGTCTTCTCAAACTCCTGCCGGAGGATGTCAGCAGCAAAGTTGCTGACAGTCCCATAGAGAATGTCAGCTTTATATGCCTCTTTAATGGCCTTTTCTCTTTGATGTGAGTCAGTGCATTCATCTAATCCTGGTGGAGGTATCACACTGCAAGACACACCAAACATCTTATACAGTTTCTCCCAATCTTCTTTGTCACGACGAGCGAGTACTGGGTTACTTGTTACAATATCGACTTTCTTTCCCTGGATAGCATGGATAAGGGCAAGCATGGACACAATAGTAGATTTTCCTTCACCAGTTGCAATCTCCAGGAAGCAGCCACTGCTTTCTGGAGTCTTAGAAACAAGAAGAGTCACTAGGGATGCTATCTGAGTAAGTCTTGGGAAATAGCCTTCTATTTTCTCACCAGACTCTTTTATAATGGTAGTAGCATCCTGAACAGCAACTGATAAGCCACAAAGAATTTGAATCAGTTTTTTCTGGTCTAGATTTGTAAAGTCCAGGGACCTAGTTATAGTTATAAATTCGCTCTTCAGATCATCAGTGAGCTTTATTTGCTTAACATTACTCCAGTATTGAGGAATAAGCATTTCAATTCTCTTCAGGACTGGTTCAAGAAGAGTAAGAATTGTTTCTGGATACTTATTTGCTCTCATCTCATCCAAAATAGTTTGTGCATCTTTGTCCTTTTCTTTCTTCACATATGCTTGAAAATAGTCCATAGGATCTTCTTCTTTAAGAGAGGATATGGTAGAATTGGCATCTATCTGGTAAGTCTGAGCCTTTTGGAGAATTCTCTCTACTTTTTCCTGTGAATCAATGACTTGAGAAGCCTGAAGACTAAAGACAACAGCCTGTATGGGGGTCCATATTCCGTTAAATAATATTTGACTGATGTAGTCCTGACTCATGCTCGAGAGTTGACAGAAGACAGACCTTGAAAGTTTCCATGCTAAGGTCTTGTTTGTTTTGTACAGAATATGTATGATCTCAATAATGCACTTGGATTTATCATCCATTTCTGTAGGAGATGGTAATAAGTTAAGGATGTTCAGCTCTTCCACACTTAATTGGATCACTGCCTGGAGGAGACCGAGGGCTTCTCTCAGGGAGATATTCTCTTTAGCCAAACATCTATTCAGACTACCGAGGCTCCAAGTGGACAAATTCTTCTTTATAAAATACTGAAGGAGAAGATGATGCTGAAGGGTTTCGATGCGTTCTTTGATATTACAGGATGCCATACTTGGGTCTTCCTGGATGTGATTCTCATTTAGGAGGTTTTCAAATTTTTCTTCAACTTCTTTAACCTTAAATAGGAAGAAAGCAAGCAAAAGAAAGTTAACAAGTCTTATTCTGTTACATGTGAATATTATTTAATCCTGGGATGCTCGGCTGCTGCCAAACATCGGGGCCAATGTGGCATACTGCAGTCATTTTGGCAGACTATGACAAGTGGCATAATGAAATTACACTGTTTAGGAAATTTGGCCCTAGTGCACCAGCCTATTGAAATACTCAGCTCAGTCTTTGTAACTTTTCCACATTAACACTTGCTTCTAGAGCATAGCTAACTAGAATTCTAAAATCACAGATATATAATGTGGAAAACACCAGCTTTATTGGATCTGGAATATTCTTTTCAGGGTAGAGGAATATGACTAATGTTCCCTCTATGGACTGACGGCTTTTGTGCAAAATTTCAGCCCATGTACAAAGATTAATAACATAAGAACATGCCATACTGGGTCAGACCAAGGTCCATCAAGCCCAGTATCCCATTTCCAACAGTGGCCAGTCCATGCCACAATTACCTGGCAGGTTCCCAAAAAAGCACACGGATTCAACAATGCTCATCCGTGACAAGCAGTGGAATTCCCGGGTCTTCTTTAATAATGGTTTATGGACCTTTTCTCCAGGAACTTGTCCAAACCTTTTTTTAAACCCAGCTACGCTAACAGCTTTTACTACATCCTCTGGTAACAACTTAATAGAAACATAGAAACATGATGACAGAAAAAGACCAAATGGCCTATCTAGTCTGTCCTTCCATATCAATCACTACAACAGTCCCCTTTTCTCCTTTAGAGATCCTCTGTGTTTGTCCCATTCTTCTTTGAATTCAGATATTGTCCTCATCTCTACCACCTCCACTGGGAGACTATTTCACGCATCTACCACTTTTTCCATAAATAAATATCGGGTAAGGTTTGCCTCTTTGCAGATGATACCAAAATCTGCAATAGAGTAGACACCCAGGAAGGGGTAGATAACATGAGGAGGGATCTAGCTAAGCTTGAAGAATGGTCTAGAATTTGGCAGCTGGGATTTAATGTTAAAAAATGTAAGGTCATGCATTTGGGCTGCAGCAATCCAAGGGAGCAATACAGTATAGGAGGTGAAGTACTTTTGTCCACTACAGAAGAGCGGGACCTAGGCGTGGTTGTGTCTGATGATCTTAAAGTAGCTAAACAGGTAGAAAAGGCGACAGCAAAAGCTAGAAGGATGCTTGGGTGCATACGGAGAGGAATGGCTAGCAGAAAAAAGGAGGTGATAATGCCTCTGTATAAGTCTTTGGTGCGACCTCATTTGGAGTATGGTGTGCAATTCTGGAGACCGCACCTTCAAAAGGATGTGAACAGGATGGAGTCGGTGCAGAGGGTGGCTACCAAAATGATTAGTGGGCTTCATCATAAAGCATATGAGGACAGACTTAAGGATCTTAATATGTACACCTTAGAGGAAAGGCGGGATAGAGGTGATATGATTGAGATGTTTAAATACCTCCGTGGCATAAATGTTCAGGGAGAGAGCCTCTTTCAATTGAAAGCAAGTTCTGCTACGAGGGGACATGGGATGAGGGTGAAGGGAGATAGATTCAGGAGTGATATGCGGAAATATTTCTTTACAGAAAGAGTAGTGGATCCATGGAATAGTCTCCCAGTGGAGGTGGTAGAGATGAGGACAGTAACTGAATTCAAAAAAGCATGGAACCAACACAGAGGATCTCTAAAGGTAAAAAGTGGACTGTTGTAGTTGTTGTTATGGAAGGACAGACTAGATAGGCCATGTGGTCTTTTTCTGTCATCATGTTTCTATGTTTCTATATTCATAAATAACCTGGAAATGAGAATAATGAGTGCGGTCATCAAATTTGCAGATGACATAAAATTATTCAAAGTTTTTAAAACCCAAGTGGATTGTGAAAAATTGCAAAAGGACCTAGATAAATTGGAAGACTTGACGTTCAAATGGAATATGAAATTTTTTTTTCCATTTAAACGTTTTTATTAAAGTTTTTGTCACACTTAAACAAAACAAGTCAACACAAACACTCCAAGGAAGTCAGCCCCCATTTCCATCCTGCTATACAATAACAATAGCAAATACCCAACCCCTAATCCCCTTCAACCCCCCCAACCCCCCCCCAAATTCCACCCCTTCCCCTCACCCCGCACTGCCCCCCCCTCCCCCCATCCCTCCCCCCTCCGGATACATGCCTCGCCACAGCTTCCCCCACCTAACTTCAAAGAGCCCCCCCTTCTCCCTTCTGGCTGCTGTTAACCGCTCCATGGAGAGTATATGATGTATACGCCCTTCAAACTCTCCAATCCCTGGCGCTTCCTTGCGCTTCCAGGCTGCCGCTACTGCACAGCGCGCCGCGCATAAACATGCTATTACCCCCCGGCCCCTCCTTTTCCCCTGTAGCCCCCCCCAGGACAGCAGGAACAGGCCCGGGGACAACTCAAGATCCTCCCCCAAGGTAACCCGTATCCAATCCCGTATCTGATTCCAGAAAATCTGGATTTTTGCACAATCCCACCAAATATGCCAAAAAGTCCCCACTCCCCCACACTCACGCCAACAGGCAGAGGACGTGCCAGCATACATCTTGTGCAACCGGTCTGGTGTGTAGTACCACCGCATCATTATTTTATAACTGTTTTCCCGGATGCTAGTCGACATTGGAGTCTTTTTAAGCTGATCCCAAATCTCCTTCCAGGCAGCCTCCCCCAGGGATACCCCCAGGTCCCTCTCCCATTCTAGCATATATTTAAATTTAGTACCCCCCTGCCTACAAATCCCCTTATACAGAGCTGAGATCATCCCCCGAGTAGTCCCCATCCCTACCCACACCGCTTCGACGTCGGTCAGGTCCACTACTAAATCACCTTTTCCCTTCCTTCCCCGGAGGTAAGACTGAGCCTGAGCTAAAGGGAAGCGGTCCACCTCCCGGAGCCCATAACTCTCCCGCAATTCACCAAACGACAATAGTTCATCACCGTCCATCAGCTGGAAAAAGCACTCAAGCCCCTTTCGGGTCCAACCATCAAATGCCCCTCCCTCCCACCCGGGGCGAAACTCCTTATCCCCCCTCCACGGAGTCGCAAGAGAGAACCCCTTCCCCCCTCCTATGAAGCCCTTTGCCCGGACCTCATCCCATACCGATCCCACCTGCTGCATGGATGGGGAGCCCACCCCTAAATCCCGCCGGTCCTTCCCCCTTGCCCAGAGCCATGCCGACAGCCTCCCACCCTTCACATATTCCCGCGTTACTAGCACCCCCTGTTTCACCTCCCCCCGACCCCTCCAGTCCATGGCCAGCCGCAACTGCGCCGCTTGATAATAGACCCGTAGGTTGGGCACCCCGATCCCCCCTTCCCGTTTGTTAGCATAGAGAACCTCCCGCGCTATCCTCGGGGGTTTCCTTTTCCAGATATATTGAAACACCTTCCGCTGCAGGGCCCGAAACACCTTGTCGGGAACCTTCACAGGGAGCACCTGAAACAGATATAGAATACGGGGCAGAAGATTCATCTTCACCCCGGCGACCCGACCAAACCAAGATACTTCCGCTTGCATCCAGCAGTCTAAGTCCCTGTGCAGCTCCCCAAGTACTTTGGGATAATTGACCCGATATAACTCCTCGTATCTTCCGGGAATTTGAACTCCTAAATATCCCAGAGACCGCGAGACCCAACGAAAAGGGTAAGCCTTCTTTAAACCCTGTACCACACCGCAAGGGGCCGTGAGATTTAAAACCTCCGTCTTACCCGGGTTCATCTTGAATCCTACCACACCCCCAAACCTCTCCACTTCTGCCATAATACTTCTCAGGCTCTCCACTGGCTTGCTGATGAACAAAAGAATATCATCCGCGTATAACGAGATCTTATGTTCCACTCCACCCGCCACTATCCCACTAATCAAAGTATTATCCCGAATCCGTTGCGCCAGGGGTTCAACCACCAGAGCGAATAACAAAGGGGAAAGGGGACATCCCTGCCGAGTCCCGCGTTCCAAGGCAAAGTCCTCCGTATAACTCCCATTTACCTTGACCCGCGCTCGGGGCCCCCTATATAGCCCCTCCACCCAGCCGAGAAAGTTTGGCCCGCACCCTATCTTCCTTAGCACCTGCCAGACAAACTCCCAGTGTACCCGATCGAATGCCTTCTCGGCATCTATGGACATCAGAATACAGGCTTCGCTCCCCCCCCCTCGCAATCTCAATGACCTCAATGGCCCTGTAAATATTATCCCCCGTTTGCCGCCCTAATATAAAACCCGATTGTTATGTGTGTTCCAAGGACGGAATCCAGTGGGCCAATCTGTCCGCTAAGGCCTTTGCCAAAATCTTGACATCCACATTGAGTAGGGATATCGGCCGATAAGAGCCACATTCCAGCGGATCCTTCCCAGGCTTAGGCAGGATCGATACGCCAGCCGTTAACATTTCAGGAAACAACTCCCCACCCTCGGACAACATCCCATTAAAGACTCGCAACAGTAGTCCCCCAACCTCGTCCCAAAACTGCTTGTAGAAAACCCCAGGTAGGCCATCTAGGCCCGGAGATTTACCCCCTTGCAGCCCTTTCACCACCCTGCCCACCTCTTCCGCCGTCAATGCCCCCTCGAGCCCATCCCGGGCTTCCTCCCCCAAACACGGCAGCTCCAGTCCCTCCAGGTACTCATGAATATGCTCGGTCTCTACCCCCGCCTGCCTCCGATAGAGCTCCCGATAATATCGTTCGAAGCACTCCCGAATAGCCCTTTCGTCCCTTAACACCTCCCCATTCCGGTGCCGAATTTGATAAATCAAAGACGCCACTACTCTCTTTCGCAATTTACGAGCCAGCAAACGCCCAGCCTTATTACCATACTCATAATATACCTGTTGAACCCGTTGCAAATCAAACGCAATCTTCTCCGCTTGCAGAGCCCGTAGTTCCCCACGGACTCGCTCCAGGTTTTTCCGGGCTCTCACCAATCCCTCTGCGCGGAAAACCCGTTCCATTGCCTTCACCTCCTCCCGCAACCCCTCCATTCTCCGCCCCCGTTCCTTCTTCAACCTCGCCCCCCAGTAAATAAACCGCCCGCGAATATACGCTTTCAACCCCCCCCATACCAGGACATCGCGTACCTGCCCATCATCATTAAGGGTCAAGTATTCCTGAATCGCCCCCTTAATATCCATCACCACCCCCTTATTTTTCAAAAGGCTCTCGTTCAACCGCCAGAACCGGGTGCCCAAATGCCGCCTGCCACGTACCTCTACCCCCACCGCACTATGATCCGACCACACAATTGGACTGATCTCAGCTTCTGTGACCCCCACCAACCAGACCTCACTCATCAAAATCATATCTATCCTGCTCCAGCATTGATGCGGAGCAGAAAAAAAAGTGTATTCTCTCCCGGTGGGATGTCTGTGTCTCCACACATCCACCAAATTATGCTGCTCCATAAGCTTTTTGAGCCCTTTCCTATTAGACCCCCGCCCCTCCCAACCCCGAGCGTTCCTATCCCACCCATCCTGGATTGTGCAATTAAAATCGCCCCCGACCACCAGTTGTCCCTGAGCCTCCCGATCCAAAAGCCTCCGGGTAGAGTCCCAGAAGGGCCCCTGAGTTCCGTTGGGAGCATACACGGAGACTATGCATAGCTCCTCCGTCCCCCACCTCCCCTTAACCCCCACAATTCTCCCCTCCATATCTTTAAACCATCCCAGCACCTGGAACCCCACCCCCCGCTTCACCAAAATGGCAACCCCCCGCTTCCGTTCCCCCCCCTTTTGCACAGGAGAAAAATTGCTCCGGATATCCAGAATGTTTTAAGCGAGCAATTTCGCTACCCTTGAGATGCGTTTCCTGCACCAGAATCACCTCCCACCGATTATCCTGAAGCTCTCTAAAAAAGTGCCGCCGTTTTTGCGGAGAGTTCAACCCCTTTACATTTATAGATCCAATCCGCAGCATTCCCTTATGTCACCCCCCTGTCCCCCTCCCTCCGCCCTCCCATATGTGGCAGCCCCGCACCGCCCCCCCTCCTTTCCCCCCCCTCTGCCCTCCCCCCACCCCCACCCCTCCTCTGCCCTCCCCCCACCCCCTCACCCCTGCCTCCCTCCCTCCGCCCTCCCCCCACCCCCCCACCTCCCTCCCTCCCCAAGCAAACTTCCGTGTGAGTCATGTCTTATCCCGACCCCCTCCCATAGCACAATCCCCAACCTCTTTTCAGTGCCCCCACTGGCCCCCCCCCCTCCATCCCTGGCCCCACCATGCCCTTGTCCCCCAAGTTCAATCCCCCTACATACAACCATTCCCCCACCCTCCATACCAACATGATCCTTATAATCCACCACCTCCCCCTCCCGGCCCCTTTCAATACACAACCCAAAAGCAAACATTTCAACTGTTACTCCCCTTCAGTGTTCATGGTGGTGCCACAGAGTCCCCCTCCAAGGCGTCCTGAGATAATCTCTTGAGCCTTTTCCCTTTCTCACAAACACGCTTCCACTGGGACAGGCGCTGCTCCTTGCCACGTTCTTCCTGATGTACTCCACTAGCCGCAGTCTTAGGGATATGTTCACAGCCCAATTCATGCAGAGCACTCCACGCCTCATCTGCTCCCTTGACTCGCCTCGAGATACCATTGACTGTGAGCAAAAGCCCAAAGGGGAACAACCATCGGTAACGCAGTCCTTTCCCCCGTAAGAACGCCGTAACCTCTTTCATGCTGCGCCGCCGCTCCAAGGTCCCAGATGATAGATCGTTGAAAATCTCCACCTCACAAGAGTCCCAGGCAATGCGACCATATTTCCTGGCTGCATTCAGGATCCGCTCTTTCAGAGGAAAACTGCTCAGACATGCAATCACATCTTTCACATGCTGATCTCTACGGGGGCCGAGACTGCGGTGTGCCCTCTCTACACCCACCGCCTCCACGTGGCCGCCCTCTGTGTCTCCCAGTCTGAGAACATGTTGGCATATTCGTTGCACCGTCTGGACACAATCCCTATATTTCTCCGTTTCAGGGATCCCCTTAAATCGCAGATTGTTCCTGCGGGCTCTATCTTCCATTTCTTCCATTTTGGCTTGCATCTCCTCCTGCCGTTCACATAAGCGGCGCTGCTCCCCCTCAACCTCTCTGAGAGCACTTTCCACCGTCTCCACGTGGTCGGCTACCTCCTCTACTCGATTCCCCAGGCCGTTCAATTCCTGGTGTAGAGCATGGAGCTCCGCTTTTAAATCTTTGCGCAAGTCTTTAATGTCTCCACGCAGGTCCCTCTTAAACTCCGCCAGCCAGTCCTTTAATTCCACCCCGGAGGAGCTCAGCTCCGGCCCGCTGCTGTCATCTCCGGAGCTCTCCCCGCCGCCATTCTCTTCCTCCGCCTCAGGGCGCTGCGGGCCTTTTTCATCTTTCGGGGCATACTTGGATTTAAACCCGGCTAATTTCTGGCGGGCTGCCATCCCACCTCCCAGGGTCACTTTCTCCGTGCTTTTTACGTTGGGGAAATCGCTCATGGCCTCCGTTGGTCGGGAATCAGACGGAGCTCCGTTACCTTGCAGCCATCTGCCCCGTGACGTCACCGGAAGTCAATGGAATATGAAATTTAATGTGGAAAAGTGCAAAGTTATGCACCTAGGAAAGAATAACCCAAACTGCGGTTATACAATGGAAGATTCCACATTAGGAACCATCAGCCAGGAAAAACATCATAAATAATATGTTGAAACCTTGCCCAGTGTTCAGTGGTGGCCCAGAAAGTGTAGTTATTCACCTGTAACGGGTGTTCTCCAGGGACAGCAGGAATCATTCCTCACATATGGGTGATGTCGACGCCAATGCCAATGGAGCCCTCATGGAAGCATCTCCACAGCTTTCAAAAAAAGCCTTTGGGATATGCCACCATGCATACGTAGTGCCCTTCCTGCCCAAGGGTGCCATCTTGATCAGTCAGATGCCATAGCTAAAGCCCCATCAAGAAGATGGCTAAAAATGAACAACAAATCAAAGGGGAGGAGGGAGGCTTGTGAGGACTGATTCCTGCTGTCTCTGGAGAACACCTGTTACAGGTGAGTAACTATGCTTTCTCCAGGAACAAGCAGGAAGTCAGTCCTCACATATGGGACTCCCTATCTCCAGGCTACCAAGGACCAGTATGAAAAGGGCATGACCCAGCTGTAGGCAGCTGCAGGCAAATCTGATGACAGACTCGAAGGACTCCAGTGTCCAGGGAGAACCATGCCTCTGATAGCCTGAACAAGAAGGGTCAGAAGGCAGGAGTTGCCTAAACCCCAAGTGGGCTGCAAAAGTGTGAACGGAGGACCAAGTGGCGGCCCAGCAGATGTCTGCCATGGGCACCGATCAGAGACTTGCAACCAAGGTTGCCACCGTCTGGACATTGTGCTCCAAAGGAATGTCAGCTCGACTGTGGGCAAAAGCAATGCAGTCCACCACCCAGATGGATATGGTCCGCTTGGTGACTGCCTGCCCCAGATGACTATGGAAAAAGGAGACGAAAAACTGTGAGGCTTTACAGTGGCCCTGGGTCTGCTGCGAGTAGAAAGACAGGGCTCATTTTCAGTCCAGAGTATGGAGGACAGCTGACGCCAAGTCAGTGTGAGGCAATGGAAAGAAGGTAGGGAGCAGTACCCCCCTGATTGAGGTGGAAGTCAGAGACCACCTTTGGGAGAAACCTAGGGTGAGTGTGGAGCACGACCCTGTGCTTGTAGAATCTGGTGTAGGGTAGCTTGGCCATCAAGACCTGGAGCTCACTAACTCTGCAGGCACAGGTGAGTGCCACTAAAAAGTCAACCTTCCAGGACAGGTAGCATAAAGAGCAGGTAGCCAAGGGCTCGAAGGGTGGCTTGGTAAGTTGCGCCAAAACCACATTGAGATCCACCGGGGACGGCCAAATGGGGGGTTTGGAGAGCAACAAGCCCCGTATGAACCTGGTGATGAGGGGCTGTAAGGATAGAGGTTTTCCCTCCACAGGATGGTGGTTCGTGGACAGTGCACTCAGATGTACCCTAATGGAGTTGGATTTGAGTTCAGACTGTGAGAGGTGGAGGAGATATTAAAGAACTGAATGCACTGGGCAAGAAAATGGATCTATTCGGTGTTCCGTGCATCACACAGAGAACTTGCATCACTTGAAGGCATAGGCCCGTCTCGTAGAGTCCTTACGAGAAGCCAGAAGAATTTCCTCCACCTCCTAGGGTGACCCATTCAGCTGCCATGCCATGAGAGATAGGGATCAGGTTTGGATGGAGGATCGAGCCCTCCTCCTGTGTCAAGAGTCCCAGGGACCTCCTGAGAAGGACTGGGGACTCCATTTATTTATTTTTTATTTGCAAATCTTTTATATACCGCCAATTCCGAAGATCAGTGGCGGTTTACATCAAAACAACATTGCATTACATAGAACATTTGTGTTGATATATAAACAGGTACATTGAACTTTAGTTAAACTATATACAGGTAGTACAACAGTGTTTTTAAACTATTTACAAGTTATTACATAGTTTTTACATATATACATATTGGTGTTCATCTTGGGTTCAGCTATGGGAGTTGTAGAGAGAGTATTGGAAATGGTATTTTCATTGGTGAGTTTACGGTGGATAGGAGGTTTTATCCAGGTCATTATCTATGATAGAGTAGTATTGTGAGAATAGGTATGTTTTTAAGTCTTTTCAGAATTTTTGTAGGTCTTTTGTTTCCCTTAATTGATCTGGAAGGTTATTCCATAATGAAGGTGCTACGAATGAGAAGGCACTGGTACTTGTTATTTGTTTTGTTTTTCGGATAGAGTCGGGTACTAGGATGGTGTTAAGGTTCTTTCTTCGTCTTAATCTATGTTCTGTAGGACTATGAATCAGTGTGGATAGGTATGAAGGGGCAATCTGATTAATTAATTTAAAGGTGGTCAATAGGATTTTATATTGAATTCTACAGGATATAGGCAACCAATGTAGAGAATAGAGTATCGGGGTAATGTGGTCAGATAGTTTGGCTTTGGAGATTATTCTCGTAGTAACATTTTGGGCCATTTGTAGGATTTTTATGCTCTTTTTAGCTACTCCCAGTAATATTCCATTGCAAAAGCCAAAGTGGGGGGGTTATTAATGCTTGTGTGATGGTTCTAAAGTCATCATTTTCTAATAGAGGCCTCAATTGTTGAATGGAGCGAAGCTTGAAATAAATTGTTTTGGTTGTTTTCTTAATGTGGTTAGTGAAACTAAGGGTCTTGTCAAGGGTGACTCCTAAATATTTAATCTCATCCTTGACAGGTAGGGTGAAGTTCAGAATTTTGATATCAGTTGGTGGGGTGTAATTTGCGCTTCTTGATGCGATTAATACCTCAGTTTTTTTGAAATTAATTTTCAGGTTGATTGAACGCAGCCATTTTTCAGCTTCTGTGAGGCAGGTTGCTATTTTGTCAAAGTTGGGATCTTGTATGTTGATTGCGGAGTACAACATAATGTCATCCGCATATATATGGTAATTCATCTTATATTTTTTGAAAATGGTGCAAATTGGTTGAAGGTAAAGGTTGAATAGCAATGCAGATAATGCAGAGCCCTGAGGTATTCCTTGTTCTTGGGGGAAAGGGGATGATGAGGTCTGGTTAACTTGTACAAATTGTGAGCGGTCGGATATGTATGATTTAAACCAATCTAGGGTAGTTTTCCTTAATCCTATCTGATTAAGTCTTGATATGAGTATATTGTGGTTTACGCTGACAAAAGCAGCGGATATATCAAGGAATACCAGGATGAATGCTTGTTTTGTGTTATCTAGACCCTTGATGAGGGTATCAAGTAGGGCAAGAAGGAAGGTTTCTACCCCGTGGAAAGGTTTGAATCCATATTGGTGGTCATCAAGGGGTGCAGACGTGTCTATGTAATCTTGGAGTTGTAGCTGAACAACTTTTTCAATGATTTTAGTCAGGAACGGAATACTGGCAATCGGGCGATATGATGATGGGTCATTTTCATTTAGTGTTTTATTCTTTAAAATCGGAATTTTGAGTTCCATCAAGAGACGGAGCAGCAAGGGGAAGCAGGGTTGCTTGGGCCACCACAGGGCAATGCCCTGTCTCGCTGAACCTTTAAGGGGGTCCGAGCTATCAAAGGCATTGGAAGGAAGGCTAACAGCTGGTCCCTCTCCCATGAGATGAGAAAAGCATCCGCCGCCACCCAGGAGGGGTAGGGTTAGGGCCCAAAAAATTGGGGCAGCTGAGCATTGATTGGGCTGGCAAAAAGGTCCAGGCTGGGGAGGCCCCATAGTCAGAAAAGCCCGAGTGCCACCTCAGAGTCCATGCTCCAGTCGTGTGATTGGAGGACCGTGCTCAGCCTGCCAAAGCATTGTCCTGGCCTGGTAGGTAGACTGCCCTGTGGAACATCCCATAGCTGGTCGTGAAGGAACAGAAAGCCACAGCCTCCTGGAAGAGGCAGTAGGAATCCATACCACCCTGCTTGTTCACATAGAACATTGTGACTTGATTTCCGTCTGGATGAGCACCGTCTGGTATTGTAGGTGGTGCTTGAAAACCTTAGGAGAAAAGGAAGACTGCTCTGAGCTAAAGCAGATTGATCTGCTGCTGGTTTTCCTTAAAGAACCAGGCTCCCTGGGTGCAGAGCTCCCCGCAATGGGGATATCAAGTTCCTCCATATGAGGGTCTTCCTCTGATTCCATTGTGAGGGAGAACACCCATGTCATGTCCCTGATGAACTTGAGAAAAGAGGTGTCCTGGGAGGGGATCGGCTCTTGGCAGCTGGTGGAGATGGGTCTGAGGGAAGGTCTCCATGAGCCCGAGTCTCTGTGAATGTCTTGATGTTGGACTCCCAATTGGAGTAATCCAAGAAGGATTTGAGGTTCTACAGCTGCGAGAGAGCTGTAACTCCAGTCTCGGAAGCTTCGAGGCTAGGGCATGGCAGGAGCCAGAGGTGCTCACCAGGGATCTCCCCAAGGCATCTGTCTCTCAGTGATCATACCGGCGGACCGGGGAGTCCAAGATGTTGAGGTCCCTGCAATCTCAGCGGGGCCAGGGGTCAGCATCCACTGGGAGGCAAGGAATGCAGAAACACTGCGCTCTAAGGCAAACATATGAGCTTCCCACTCGGAAGTAACAGCCATGGACACCAACACTGGGGTGACTGAGTCAAGTGTCGAGGAAGAGAGGGGGTCCTCAATGGGATGGGCCTCGGGAGACCATGGTCTGTCACCGGAGGTCACAACATCGGTCCTGGGCACTTTCTGAGGACATTCCTGCTCTGGTTTCTCAGGGGCTATTTGGGGACTGAGGGACCAGGCACCGGACTTCCCATGCTTGTCCACCTCCCTGGATGAGGCCCTCAAGGTCTTCTTCTTCTTCTTATGCTCGCACTCCAGGGACCCTTACTTGGAGCATCTGTGAGCCCGGAGAGGGGCCGCAGGAGCCTTACAAGAGTCGAGAATCCATGCGGGGCCTTCGAACGTAAGGCTACTGGGGAAACCAGGGTTGAGTCTGCCTTGTGGAAGATGTCATCCTGCTTAAGCTGATGACTCTGTGTGGCCTTAGTGGACATTTTCTTGTACAAATAGCATTCCTCTGGGTCGTGGTCGGCCCCCAGACACTGGAGGCAACAATCATGCGTGTCGGTGAGAGACATGTTTTTTAAGCACTAATCACATTTTTTAAAGCCAGTGGCCATTTGGGCAAAAAGGACCCCAGCGAGGTTGAAGACCCTCGACGTGGCCAGCGGTAGAAAAAGGCACAAAAGCACTATGATGGAAAAGATCAAGACAAAAAGGTTTTCTGAGGCCTGGTTCGACTGCAGCAGGTCTCAGATGGGAAAGGAGCAGGCGCAGGCTGGAAAAAGTACAAAATTTGTACGAAGAAAAACAACTTTTTTCCAGAGGGACAAGACAAACATCTGTAGGGCTCTATGGAAAAAGGGAGACAGCAAGATGGCACCCTTGGGCGAGAAGGGGACTACGCATGCATGGTAGCATCGCCCAAAGGCTTTATTTGTAAGCTGAGGAGATGCTTCCCCGAGGGCTCCGTCGGCATCAACATCACCCATATATGAGGACTGACTTCCTGCTTGTTCCTGGAGAAAGCAAATTAAGTTTAACAACTTGCGTACATTATCACTAGCTTGTCTACCCGGGATAAATCCTGCTTGATCCTCTTGTATCAGTTGTGGGATGTATTTCTGCAACTGGGTCGCTAGTATTTTGGTTAATATCTTTGCATCCAAATTAATGAGAGATATGGGCTGTGATAAGGAAGCTTATCATAGTTCAGGAAGGAATAATACAAGAGGTGAATTGGCTCTGAATAACCAACCTGTGCTGGCTGGTAAAAGCACTAAAACAGAGTGTTTGCATAAAAGACTACCAGACCCAGAATGCACTAGGTTACAGAAAGCCTCTAGGAGAGCTGAAGTGGGGAAACGTGTGCCTAATCAAGGAAGCTATGGGGTAATCCCTAATCACCCATCTCCTAGGGCAGGGCTTGATTCAGAACACCTGGACTGTGCTAGGGTGGAGTGTCCATCTAGGCACTATAAAAGTAAAAGACATTCTTCACACAGACAGAAAGGGGAGAAAGGAAAGAAAGGAGAGAAGGAGAAAGGAGAGCTACAGCAAGGCGGCAACAGCAGGAGGAGAGACGACAGCAACAGCAACAGCAGAGAGAACACAGAAGGAGGAACAGCAAGACGTCCAGAAGGTCTAAGGAAGGAGCCCAAAGCAGTACGTATGTTGGGAGAGATTCCAGAGGCAAGCATTCTTCATTGGACTGGAAGAAACCAGAGGCTTGGAGATATAGAGCCAGGAACCCCCAGAGAGCACCTGTAAAGGAGACGGCTGCATCTACAGAAAGAAGGAGCTCTGATACCTATTTAAGGAGGTATGGGAAAAGAGACCTAAAGTCCAGAGATTTTGACTGGAGAGCTGGGCACAGAAGCTTTGCCACCTACTGGCAACAATACCCAGAGAGGAAACCTAATAGCAACGTGATCTCAGGTATGAACTCTGATCTGTTCCCTAGCTTTTCACAAGGAAGACAGCAGGGAAACAAATGCTATCCTGAGAGTGATCAGTTAGAGAATTCCTCTGAGCCAATGCATGAAAATGATTCCATGATATTTCAGGAGCAAGGGGAAATATCAATTGAGCAAGTAGAATACATGGATTGCTCTCTGTCTAAGCTGCTGTTTTAAAGTAATCCTCAGTAAGGCAACAATCACCAAAAGGAACTGTACTGTGTTTTTTTAACTACCCAGAAAAGTTTCTTTAAGCAAAAGCTTTAGGGTAAGTTGGAGCCACGTGGAAAGTGGACTAGCAAGGGTTTATAGCTGGTTAAGTACCTGTGATTAAGCCAGGCACAAGTGCACGTGAGCTCTGGAAAGAAAACCTCTTCACTGTGTGAATGGAAGAAAGTTGTTTTTTGATAAAGAGCATTTTTCCTTTTGGGTTTGTTTTTCATTTTAAGCACTGCTAAGAAAGTTATTAGCAGGGGCTAGCAGAAAGACCTTTTCTGTTCCATCAAGGTCTTTATTGAGTTATTGCCTAAGTATTTCAGTTGCCTTATACAGTTGTTTTGTTTTCCTGATTACAATTCCTGAAGAAAGTATCCTATTGATGTTACCAAGCATATCTGTGCGAGGGAATAACTCCCCATAAATAAAATCTGTTTTCTGCTTACACTCGAGCAACTACAATTCATTATTTTGTTGAACGGCTGATTTTGTGTGAATGAACTACAACACCCACAATCCTTTGCAAGTCATATAAAATCCTGTCTTTGCCAAGATTGTGGAACTTTCACAACAAGCACCCCCGTTTACAGGGCCTATATGATTCACACATCCCATGATCCTTTCCAAGTTTGGGTATTACTATAACACCCGCTGCCTCCATGGAGCTCGGTAACTTTTCTCCTTTTAATACTTCATAAAAGACATCTCTCAATATCAGGCTTACTTCCTCACTAAATTTTTTATAGAACCTAGCTGTAAAGCCACCCAAACCTGGAACCTTACCTTCTTTCAAGCTCTTGATAGCCTCTACTACTTCCCTTCCTTCAATCTCTCTATTCATCCACTGCTGTTGCTCTGTACCTAATTGCTTCAATGTAATCTCTGCCATATGGTGTTCTATGTCCACTCCCTCTCCCTGTTGTTCTGATTTATAAAGCTTATGATAATATTCCCAAAATACTTGTATTTGTTCAGTAGTATGAACCCATCTGCCCTGCTCATCTTTTATTCGCAGGATCTGCTGTTGCATTCTTTTTTCCCTAAGTTTTCGTGCCAGATATCTGCCTGGCTTATTTCCCTGTATATAAAATTCATGTCTGAGCTGGTTTAGCTTGATGCTTCTTCCTCATTATTTCATCTGCTTAGTTCTTCCCATATGTTTCTAATACGCTGCAACCTCCTCTTTCCACCTTTCTGTTTGTACATTGTCTCTTCTTGCCTCAATTGGGATATTAGCTCACGCTCCTTTTGTTCTTTTTCCCACTTCCTCCTACTATTTAGCACTTCTAAAGCGCCACATACGCAGTGCTGCACAGCTAACCTACAAGAGGTAGTCAGCATACAAGAGACAGTCCCTGCCCGTCAGAGTCATGCTCATCGAAGCTTACAATCTAGTTAGTAAATTAGTTAAAAAACAGTACAGAGCATTAGTCGGTTCTACGCAAGGTACGGTGCGGTACAGTTTGGTCTGTAGTTGGTCATAAACGTTGACGGGGGTTAGGGTGAGATGAGGAAGGAGCCAGTATCTGAATGCAACAGTGAAGAGGTGGGTCTTCAGCCTGGACTTGAAGAGGGCCAGGGAGGGTGCCTGGCGCACAGACACAGGTAGGCTGTTCCAGGCGTGAGGTGCAGCAAGGTGAAAGGAGCGCAGTCAGGAGTTCACGGTGCGGGTGAAAGGCAATGATAGAAGTAATTTGTTAGTGGATTGCAAATTTCGAGAGGGGACGTAGGGAGAGATAAGAGATAAGAGGTATTGAGGGGCCATAGAGTGAATGCATTTATAGGTCAGCAGGAGAAGCTTGAATTGGATGCGGAACTGGACAGAGAGCCAGTGAAGTGACTTGAAAAGAGGAGTAATATGGGCATGGCGAGGCTGGCAGAAGATAAGTCGAGCAGCATGATTTTGTATAGACTGAAGGGGAAGGAGGTGGCTCACGGGATGACCAGCAAGGAGTAGGTTGCAGTAATCGAGGCGAGAGGAGATTAAGGAGTGGATAAGTGTTTTGGTAGTGTGTTCAGAGAGGAAGGGGTGGATTTTGCTGATGCTGTAGAGAAAGAAGCGGCAGGTCTAAGCTACAAGCTGGATATGAGCGGAGAAGGAGAGAGAGGTGTCAAAGATAACCCCTAGATTGCAGGCCAAGGGAACAGGAAGGATAGTAGATCCATCCACATGGATTGAGAGAGGGGGAAGTGGGGGGGAGGAGTTAGATGGAAAGACAAGGAGTTCAGTCTTGGCCATGTTCAATTTCAGTCATCGATGAGACATCCAGGCAGTGATGTCCGAAAGACAGGCAGAGATCTTGGACTGGGTTGCTGGAGAAATATTAGGCGTAGAGAGGTAGATTTGTGAGTCATTGGCATAGAGTGTGGCAAGGAGGCCTATCTGGAGTTTGGGGGAGGACAAAGAGACAGGGAATTCACCCTAGTAAAGGGCCCCCTTTCACCAAGCCAGGGTAGGAAACCCATAAACACCTTCAAGAATCAGAAAACTTCCACATGGACCACATTTCATGCTCCCTCTAGTGGAATGAAAGGGAGAGGATACAGGCCTCAGAACCCCTTAGGCAGTGAATGCTTTAAGCACTCAGGTGCCCGAAGTCAGGTTGATTGCCGTCACCTGAGTAGAGAGGGGTTGGAGCTAGAGCCCTGGAAGTATAAACTTAAGCCAGAGTATGATTTAAGAGAGAGAGGAGAAGCAGGAAGCCAGGCTGTCCCGAGCAGAAGGACCCCAAACTAAAACCCTAACAGAATCACCTAATATACCCAAAAATCTGAAGATTCCAATAAACTAATATCCCCAAATGAACACTCTTTTTTTGTCAGAGTAAGTCAACCCAGTGTGTGGAATCACGCCAAACACCACTGTGACAACTCCTTTTATTAAATAACTCTATATGGACAGAATGAGAATCCAAACTTAACTTTGGAGTAGTGCTTAATCATCGCAGCTACAATACGCCAGCAATTCAGAAGTGACGACGCGGCTCACGTTTCGGGTTTACAACAGAATGTCTTGAAACCCTGCTTCAGGTCCATCTGATACTGGCAAAAGGTAAAGCTCCAATGAAGCCATCATGGGGATGTACCCGCCTTATTCACATCGGCGTCTGACGTCAGTTACAACTGAAGAATCCAGGCCACCAATCAAAATACACAGTCATCAACCCAAAGAGAGATCTCTCTACCCAGAGAATCCCTCTGCGGGGAAGTATGAATGGAAACAAAGGTCAAATAATAGTGTGCCAGTCAATTTGAAGATTAAGGCCACCAGGGGCAACCGAATTCAATAAATAGATCCACCTTTGCTCACGCAGTTGTAGTCACTGTTCCTGTCCCCACCTCGCGGATCAACAGGTATAAAGTCCAACACTCTCCAGCATAGGGAACCAAAATCATGACCGGCAGTTAAACAATGATCCACTATAGGAGCAGAAAGAGATTTTGTACGAATTCTGGAAGCATGCTCCGAAAGACGAGTTTTCACTGCACGTTTGGTGCGACCCACATAATAAAGCGAATAGGGACATACTAGTAAATACACCACAAAAGTAGAGGTGCAATCCGTGTGCCAATGAGTTGTGAAGGTACGAGATGTATGAACATCAGTCCAATCGGGACCCAACAAAGCAAGCGAACAGTGAACACAGCTGCCGCAGGCAAAATGCCCATTATGCTGTCCTGAGCAGAAGGACCGACACAAGCAAGGGAAGCTTGAGTGGTGCTGGGCAGAGCAGAGGAGCTGAGCTTCCAGGAGGAGAGAGTGCTATTTGGCATGTAGTACGGCCGCAGGAGAGTTTGGAGCCAGGAACAAGAGAGACTCCTAGGCACCCCAAGAAGCGGTTTGCTGAGCACTGTGAGCAGGGCGGGGAATCAGAGCCTATGCAGCTGGGAGAGCCCGAGGAGAAGGCGAATGATGAGGACACTCCCATGGACTGTTCCTTTTGCCAAGCTTTAAACCTGAGGTTCTTAAGTCTTGGACTCCAGATTCATCTCACCTCCCACTTTTTCTCCTTTTTTCTGCTCATCACGCAATGCCAAAAACACATATTCTCTTATATTTATTTAACATTTCTTATATACCACCTTTCATGATATCAAGGTGGTTTACATTGAACAAACTGAAATTACATTGAACAGGGCATTATAACTTGAGGATAGCTATTTTAAAGGGAACAATGGAGAGTTAAGTGGCTTGCCTAAGACCACAAAGAGTACCTGTGGGACTAGAAAGCCCAGTCCTTCTAGCTCAAGGTTGCTGTCCTCTAATGGAATTTGAACCCCTGACTTTCTGGCTTGCGGTAACTTGCCCCAACCACTAGGCCACTCCTCCCTCTCTATGGTATCTGCTGTTTTTTTCCATGCCACGGCCATAGCCCCTGTCTGGTTCTAGTGCTTATTCTTGTCTGCTCTGGGGTATAGGCTTTGCTTTTTCAGGGGGGATTTTTATCGCTTTGGTAGGATTTATCACCAGAGCTCTTTTTCAGCCGTCCATGAGGGTTGGTGATGTCTTCACCCCTAAACCATTATTAAAGACGACCTGGAAAAACCACTGCTTACTCTGGGACAAACATTGTGGAACCTATGTACTTTTTTGGGAATCTGCACTTGTGACCTGGATTGGCCACTGTTGGAAAGAGGATACTGGGCTTGATGAACCTTGGTCTGAACCGGTATGGCATTCCTGATGTTTTTATGGTCCTTATTTTTCAGCTACTTATTTTGAAAACCATAGTGGCCTCTTTTTCCCTTTCCTTTTATTTACTTTCCTAGAAAAATGGTTTGTTGTGCTTAAAATATCACCTTTCAGTTTTGTCCATTGTTGTTCTACTTCTTGCAGGTGTTCCCATCCAGTTGACGACTCCTTGAGGTATTCCCGCATCTTGACAAAGTTGGTTTTCCTCAAGTCTAGGATCCTTGCTTTTGAATGAACCATCTCCACTTGTATCCTAATATTGAAGCTCACCATCCAATGATCACTGCATGTCAAATGACTACCACTACAACATCAGAAACACTATCTTGATTTGTAAGTACCAAGACCAGTATCTCTCCCTTCCCCTTGGGTTCCATTGCCAGTTCTCCCTGTAGAGAATCCAGGTTCTCCCTGCATCTAGATGACGCTATTGCTGGGATAGTCCCATCAATACCTGGGAAACAGAAATCTCAAACCAACAGATCTTCCACTTTCATAGCAATATTGTGAATGTTTTCAATTAAATCTATATCTGTTTCTTCTGCCTGTGAGAGAGGTCTGTATATCAGACCAATATAAACAGATATTCTATTCCTTCTTTCCTGACTAATACACAATGCCTCTTTCTTCCCTCATAAATCCTGCAGTTCTGTGGCTTTAACATTTTTTTACATATTTATTTATTAGTTTTTCTATACCACTCCTTCCAAAGATCGTGGCAGTTTACAATTAAACCAACAATTACATTAGAACTAGTACATTAAGCTTTATAAAAAGAAAACATGGAACAGTACAAAGTTAAATAATGAATGTACAGTTAACATATTTTACAATAAATGTATGTACAAGTGGATAATGAGTTCTTTGGTGTTAAATAGTGTAGATGGATTAGGAGGGAGTGTATTAAGGTTAATTTTTTAAGTTGGATATATTTTGTTTGCGTCATAGTGTTCTATTAAAAGGTACATTATTAATTCTTTGTGAAAGCCTTTTAGGTCCGTAATAGATCTTAAGCTATCTGGTAATGAATTCTATATTATGGGTGAGAAGTAGGTGAATGCTCTGTTACTGGTTGACCGGTTTGTGTTTCAGTAGTTAGCGGGTATTGCCAAGGTGTTATTGTTGCAATTCTTCTCATTCTATCATGAGATGGGCTGCTGATCAGTGAGGGTAAATAAGAAGGTGCTATTTACCTCAGTAGTTTAAATGTTATTATGCGTATCTTGTACTTAATACAACTCAAAATTGGTAATCAATGAAGTTCGTAGATTAGAGGCATGATATGTTCTGTGGTGTTAGATTTATAGATGATGTGGGCAGCAACATTTTGGGCTATTTTGAAGGTGACTGATGGTTTGTTTTGGTAGACCTTGTAAAATAGCATTTAAGAAGTCAAAGTGAGGAATGATCATAGATTGGAGAAATCATGACTATCATGGAATGGCCTGAGTTGTTGGAGCATTCGTAGCTTATAAAATATAGTTTTTGTCATTTGTTTTATATGTGAGATCATTGAAAATGTCTGATCCGCAGTAACCCCATGGTATTTTACTTCAGTTTTAACTTGTAGCTCAATGTTGTGAAGGTGTAGTTTTGGGGGAGAGCTAAAATCAAGATTCCTTGTAACAAAAGGCACCTCTCTTTTGTTGTAA
This sequence comes from Ichthyophis bannanicus, assembly GCA_033557465.1. NCBI lineage: Eukaryota > Metazoa > Chordata > Amphibia > Gymnophiona > Ichthyophiidae > Ichthyophis > Ichthyophis bannanicus. The sequence continues at coordinate 56,573,168 of CM066032.1, forward strand.
TTAATAGTTAGGTTATGAAGTTTTAGCCAGTTTGTTGCCGCATTGTGGCCTGCTGTGAGAATTTGATAATTGGGATTTATAATGTCTATCGGAAGATAAAGCATTATGTCATCCGCATAAATGTGATAGCCTAGTTTGAGGTTTTTAAAGATATTGCATATTGATTTTAGGTAGATATTGAATAATAGTGATGAGATGGTGGATCTCTGTGGGACACCTTATTCTTGATCATCTGCTTGGGATTTATGTTGGTTGATTCTTACCTGTTGGATTCACTTGGTAAGGTAGGATTGGAACCACTTAAGAACGTTTCCATGTATCCCTATGTGTTGTAGTCTAGTAAGCAGAATATTGTGGCTTATATTGTCGAATGTGGCAGTAATAATAAGAAATACAAGCACAAAGGCTTCTTTTGATTTATCTAGCCATCAAATTAGTTTATCAAACAAGGCTATAAGGAGAGTTTTCACTCCATGATGCAGTCTAAAGCCATATTGCTGTTCGTTGAGTGGGGCTTTATGATCAGTAAAGTCCTGTAATTGGATCTGCACAATTTTTTCAATCACTTTAGCCACTTTAGGAGACTAGAAATTGGTCTGTATGGATTGGGGTTCTGTTTATCTAGAGAAGTTTATTTTAGAATTGGTCTTATAATGGCATGCTTTAGTGCTGATGACATGCATCCTTATGTAAGAGATAGGTTGATAATTTTTAGTACGAATGGTGCAAGTTCAGAGAGTGAGGCTTTTAGCCAGCTAACAAGACAGGAGTCTAAACTGGAAGTCATGGTGTTAATTTTAGTGATAATATTCTTGATGTGTTTTAGATCTACACTGTGGAAAGATTGCCATTTTATGGGGTATGGATCTGTTTCATATAAATGATAATTTTAAGTGTCCTTCAACTTTAGCTTGTTCATGTAATGCAAAGCAAGGGAATGGGGATCTATCGTTATCATGCTTGTTTCTGGTGTAGATGTCTGAGTGAGAGATTTTGAAAGGATCTTTGTATTATACTCTTATTTAGCCTTGTTTATAGCATATTTTTGAGTCTGGAGCAAATTTATGTAATTTAATTTGTCATCTGTGGATTTTGTATCCCTCCATTTATGCTCTAGTCTCCTTAAATGTTGTTTTTGTTTTCTTAGTTTATAAGTATACCATTTTGGTTTTGTATCGATTGCAGCATTTTGAATTGATGTGTACCAGTTTGCTATGGTGTGCTCTAACTCAGTTAGGGAGATCTCTATTCTTGGTATAACCTCATTCAAAAAGGTATCCTTATCAAATGGTTTAAATTGTTGTGTCTGGGATTCATTATTGTGAGGGTTAGGTGTAGGTGTTGTGAGAGGGGAAGAGAATTCAATGAGGTGGTGGACCAACCATGGGACTTGTAACATTTTGGTGGAGAATAAAGGTGGTAGTGTGTGATATTGTTGCGAATGAATATGAGGTCGAGGGTATTGCCTTTTTCATGAGTAGGTGTTTGTACAATTTGTCAGAAATCCATGTCTGCCATTGAGTTAAGAAAGCTCATGGAGAGTGAGTTGTGCAGAGATAGCAGGTTAAAATTGCCTAGGAGTATTAGTGATTTCTTTGGTGATGATTTACATACAGTTTCTAGTATTGAGGCAAGTGTGTCCACATTATTTATTTATTTATTTATTTATTTAGCATACATTTATATAACGCTCTTTCCCAAGTATCAAGTGCGCTTTACATAAAACAGAAAAAAATTTAAGGTACATGGTTAATCATGACCTAGTCATTTTATAGGGAACAGATTTAACTTTTTACAATTAACAGTATAATTAAAGACATGCAAACAATGATTTCATCCAATTGTATTGAGAGGATGTAATCAAACTTTTTACATATTTACATTATATTTATACAGTTTGAATTACATCAAATTGTATTGAGTGGATGTAATCAAATTTTTACATATTTAAATTAATTTTATACAGTCTGAGTTACTTGAAAACAACCTGTTAAAATCAGATTATGCGTTTAGTTTGGTCGAGTGGGTGTATGTCTTGTAGAGATTATTATCCTGTGTCAACTTGTGTGGTTTGGCAATCCAGAGGTGTATAATGTAAGGTAAATAGATGTGTTTTTAGTTTTTTTCTAAATTCTTTAATTTCAGTTAGAAGGCGAATATTGTCAGGTAGGTTATTCCAGAGAGACGGTGTATAGTGTGAGAAGGCCCTGTTATTAGTTAGTTTTTTAGCTTTTTTATAATCTTTAGGTAGTGATATTGTGTTTGTATGACTACTTCTTTGAGACCTCCTATTTGGTTCTGTGTTGATTAGGTTATTAAGAACGGATGGTGCAAGTTTATTTATCAGTTTAAAGGTGGTAACTAGTATTTTGTAGAGAATTCTTTCATGAATAGGTAACCAATGGAGTTTAGCAAGAATTGGTGTAATGTGTTCTTTTGGACATACTTTCATTATAATTCTTGCTGCAATGTTTTGAGTTAATTGGATCTTTTTAATATTTTGTCGTGTGATTCCCTGGAGAATTAAGTTTGCAAAATCAAAGTGTGGAGTGATGATTGCTTGTACTATCGATATGAAGTCATGTAAATGAATTAAAGGGCGTATTTGTTTCAGGGTCTTGATTTTGAAATGTATAGTTTTTGTAATATTTTTTATGTGTGAGTCCATATTAAGTTTATCGTCAATTGTTACGCCTAGGTATTTTATTTCTTTTTTTGCTTTAATCTCGTGGTTATTTAGGGTGATGGAAATTGGAGGTGTATATGTTTGGTTTTTTGTGACATAGAGGATATCAGTTTTTGTAAAATTAATGTATAGATTGTGGTCAGTGAGCCATGATGTTAGGTCATTAAAACAATCTTTTATTTGTTGTATTGGTGGGTGTGGGATTTTAAATGGTAGATAAAACATAATATCATCTGCATAAATGTGATATCTTACGCCATGACATTTAAAGATGTTGCAGACTGGTTGGAGGTAAATATTAAATAGAAGTGCGGATAGCGCAGGTCCTTGTGGAAGGCCTTGGGTTTGGTTAAAGGTATTTGATGTTTGTCAATTCTCACTGTTTGAGTTCTGTTTGTTAAGTAAGATTTAAACCAATTATATACGGTGGATGTTATTCCAATTTGTTGGAGTCTGCTTAGTATTGTTTCGTGGTTAACACTGTCAAACGCTGCGGAGATGTCTAGAAAGATTAATATAAATGCTTGCTTTGAGTCATCAATTCCTCTTAGTAGAGTGTCAAAGAGTACTGTCAGTAGAGTTTCCACTCCGTGATATGGACGGAAACCATATTGATGTTCATCAAGGAGGTCTATTGTATCAATGAATTCTTGTAATTGGATTTGGATTATTTTTTCAATGAGTTTGGCCATGAAAGGGATACTTGAAACGGGTCTGTAAGAGTTTGGGGATGTCTTGTCAAGGGTCTTATTTTTGAGAATTGGTCTTATTTGGACGTGCTTTAGGGAGGGAGGTAGATAGCCTTTTACTAATGAGAAGTTGACTATGGGGAGAATGAAGGATGAGAGTGTAGGGAGAGTCTTTTTTATCCATTTCACTGGGCAAGGATCAAGATGGGAGGTTGTTGTATTTAAATTAGATATGATGGTTTTGAGAGTGGATTTTGTTACTTGGTTGAAGTTTGACCAGGTATTGGAGATGTTAGGGATCAACTCAGTGTATATTTTTGGGGGCGCCATTTGTGGTTTAGTTTTGTTTATATAGTATTGTGCTAGTTCTTGTGGGGAAATGTCAATAGATGTTTCATGGGTGTTATGGGTTTTGTTGGTCAAATTCTGTACTATACTAAACAGTTCTCTTGGACGATTCATAGAGTTAGCTAGTATGTTAGAATAATGGTTTCTCTTTGCTGTGTCAATTGCTTTTCTGTAATTGATGAGTGTGTTTAAGTATTTTTCTTGGTTAGGTATCGTTTTGGAATTTCTCCATTCTCGTTCGTACTTTCTCAATTTTCTGTTAATTTGTTTGATTGTGTTATTATACCATGGTGCGTCGCTATTTTTGATCATATTGTTTTTATTATTATGTTGTGTTACGGTTGGTTTGCGTTCTGCAGCCTTAGAGATTATATTGTTCCAGTTATCCACTGATTCTTCAAGATTTGTTGTTGTTGGGGATAATTGAGGGATTATGTTATCGAGAAATTCCACTTTATTAAATTTTCTAAATCTATTTATTAGTGAGGGTCGTGGACTATTTGTTTAGAGGTTGGCAGTCTGTAAAGGAGATATATTGAGAGGATTTTATTTTCTGTGTAGAGTATATCCATGCCATGTCCTGGTGAATGAGACATGAGCTGTTATTCACAGGGGAGATATAGATTAGTCTGTGACTAATTTGTTAATGTCTAGCGGCTGTTTTATATGAGAGCAAAGTAGAGGTTTGTCTATCATGGCTTAGTTGGATGCAAGGCATTGATAAGTCAGGCAAAGAGAGAATTTGAGAAGAAGCTTGCTCTGGAAGCAAAAACGTGTAATAAAGACTTTTTCAAGTACATTCGTAGCAAAAAAACCTTTGAGAGAGTCAGTGGGACCATTAGATGATAGAGGGGTAAAAGGGGCACTAAGAGGGGACAAGGCCATTGTGGAGAGACTGAATGAATTCTTTGCTTTGGTCTTTAGTGAAGAAAATGTAGAGATATTACCCATGCTAAAGTGGTATTTAAAGGTGATACTGCGGAAGAACTGAAAGAAATATCGATACATCGGGAAGATGTATTACAACTATTTGATAAACTGAAGAGTAGCAATCACCTGGACCAGATGGTATACATCCGAGGGTGTTGAAAGAACTGAAATATGAGATTGCAAACCTACTATTAGTGATCTGTGAACTGTCATTAAAATCATCTGTAAACCGGAAGATTGGAGGATGGCCATTGTAATGCCAATTTTTAAAAAGGGTTCCAGGCGTAATCCGGGAAACTACAGACCGGTGAGCCTGACGTCAGTACCGGGAAAAATGGTAGAAACCATCATAAGGATCAAAATTACTGAACATGTAGATAGTCATGGCTTAATGGGAGACAGCCAACATGGCTTTAGACAAGAAAGGTCTTGTCTGACTAATCTGATATGTTTTTTTGAACGTGTGAAGAAACAGGTATACAAAGGTGAGTCAGATGAAATAGTGAATCTGGACTTTCAGAAAGCCTTTGACAAGGTACCTCATCAGAGACTTTTGGCAAAACTAAAAAGTCATGGAATAGGAGGCAGTGTACTATTCTGGTTCAGGAACTGGTTAAAAGATAGAAAGCAGAGGGTAGGGCTAAATGGCCAATTTTCCCAATGGAGAAAGGTGAATAGCGGTGTACCCCAGGGATCTGTGCTGGGTCCGCTGCTTTTTGAAATATTCATAAATGACCTGGAAAAGGGAGTAACGAGTGAGGTTATCAAATTTTCATTTGGCACAAAACTATTTAAAGTTGTTAAAACCCATCAGGATTGTGGAAAATTGCAAGAGGATCTTGATAAACTGGAAGACTGGGCATCAAAATGGCAGATGAAATTTAATGTGGACAAGTGCAAAGTTATACACCTAGGACAGAACAACCCAAATTATGGTTATATGATGCAAGGTTCCACATTGGGAACCACCACCCAGGAAAAAGATTTAGGCGTCATTGTGGATAACATGTTAAAACCCTTGGCCCAGTGTGCAGCAGCAGCCAAGAGAGCAATTAGAATGCTAGGTATCAGAAGGAAAGGAATGGAAAATAAAACAAAAGATATTATAATGCCTCTATATCGTTCCATGGTGAGACCGCACCTTGAATATTGTGTGCAGTTCTGGTCACCGTATCTTAAAAAGGATATAGCGTTGGGCAAGCTCCTTGGGGCGACGTCTGGGGCGTTCAGCGCCTTTGGTTCCCTTCCAGCACTCTCTTTACCTGGCTGTGTCTCCTTCTCTCAGTAGTTTCTTTAATCCTATTCCCTCTCTCGGCCTTCTCCCCATCCATGTCTGCTCCTCTGTTATCTGAGTCTGCCTGCTCCGCTCGGTCGGACATGGCTATTATCTCCATCTTTTGGGGCTACCGCCCAGCGTTACCTGTTCCTCCTCCCCCTGGCGCTTTAGCACGTAATCCACTTAACTTTCTCCCTTGCTGTTCCCGTCTGGTTCCCTCACTTCCTCGCCCCTCACCGTCTCTGTCCCCCACTGCTGCCTCCCTCATTACGCTTTCACTGGCTCTCCTAAATTGTCGCTCCCTCCATTAAAAGACCCACTTAGTCCATGACCTTCTGCTCCAGCACTCCTTGGATGCCCTCTTCATCACGGAATCCTGGCTCTGTGAGGTGGAAGACGCTCTTCTCCATCAATGCCTTCCCCCAGGCTACTCTGCTTTTCACACTCCTCGTCTCCGCCGCTCCGGCGGCGGTGTAGCGCTAATTTTCAGATCCACCCTCTCACTATCGCTTGCCTCATCCCCCCCCCCCGCCTACCCCGAATCCCTCTTAATCCGCTCCGATTCTCCCACCCCAATCTATTTTCTCCTCCTCTATGTTCCTCCCTCTTTGCGTCCAGATCTCTGAGATTCTCTCTTGCTCTCCCTATCTGACTCTGTCCTCTTGTCCCCTCATTTAGTAATCCTGGGTGATTTCAATGCACATCTGGTTACGCCATCGCGTTTGCGCGACAAGGCTCTTTTCTCACTTTTTTCTGACCTGTCTCTCACCCAACATGTAACCTGCCCAACCCATGCTTCAGGTCAGACATTGGACCTTATTCTCACTCTTGACCCCTCCCCTTATTTTCCTTTTTGTATTCACTCTAACCCCGTCCCCTGGTCAGATCAACTTTGTCTTCTTTTTTCCTTCCCCTTCCCCTCTCCTGGGACTTCAGGACCCCCCCCCCCCTCTGTCCCTACAGTTCCGTCTCTTAAGCGGCACATTACCCCGCACACCTTACACTCTTTCCCCCCGGCCAGTTCCCTCTTCCCTCCTGAATTCTCCTCTCTCTCCGTCGACCAACAAGTAGACACCTGGTCCTCCACTCTCTCCACTGCCCTTAACATGTTAGTTCCCCTCCGTCCTGTATCTTTCCGCCCCTCTTCACACCATCCTTGGTATCACCCTGGGCTCTACCTCCATCGCACTCACCTTCGCCGCGTGGAGCGGCTTTGGAGGAAACATCATTCAGCAGCTTCCTATTCCACTTTTCGTCAGGCACATCTCTCCTACCATTCCATGATAACAACGGCTAAACATTCTTACTATTTTCGTCTCATAACTGCCTCCTCTAACTCCTCTAGACGTCTTTTCCACATCCTCAAATCTCTTTCCTCCACCTCCTCTCGTCCCCCTCATCCTCCCCACTCTTCCCCTAGTCCTTCTACCCTTGCCTCCTTTTTCACCGACAAAGTTCTCTCCCTCCGCTCTTCTTGGCAACTGTATTGATGCTGGAAATGGGATACAGAGGGCTGCAGATGGCACATGCTGTGGTCCAGCTGGGGCACAGTGCAGTGGACATAGGAATGCCGAAACTGTAAAGCAGCAAGACAGCAACTGACGAGGGTCCAACATGGGCACAGGGAGTATTAGTGGGAATCAAACACTGGTTTCTTGATTCACAATCCAGTGTTCTAACAATTAGGCTACTCCTCCACTCCACTTTGTAAGGTTTCTGGATCTAAATCCTTGTCTGTTTATATTCAGAAGTCCCAGAGGATCTTGACCAATTCATTTTCTACAACCTTCTCTGCAACATGTTCCCAGAAGATTTTTCCAACAGCAATACCATATTTTTTCATAGATTCCAGTGGATGATCTTTGCCACTCTATCCTGCCTCTGTTTGTAGTTAGTCTGGGCAATTTTGCTACAGCCACTAATAATATGATCCACAGATTCATCCTTGGATCTACACAGTCGGCATTGGCTGTCATCTGAAATATGTTGAATTTTAGTTTTGTTGGCATTAGTTTTATTGAGCATGTTATTATTAAAACTTTCTATGCCGCTCAAGGCCAGGTAGCATCTGAGCATCTGAGCAATGTACAATAACTAAAATGAACTAAATTTGGAAAGGAATGCCAATTAAAACACAAAAGAGAAATAACAATAGAGAATAAACAGAAGACTGGCCCCCACTCTAGGCTGAGCAGTCCCCAAATCCTCCTTGAAACAGTGAGCCTTCAAGAGCATCTTGACTTTCTTGTAGGATGTCTTGTAGGGAAGAGCATTCCAAAGGGAAGAGGCCAAAAAGTAAAATGCCATATTGCGAGATGCCTCTACTACTACTACTACTACTACTACTGATCATTTGTGCAGTGCTAAAAGGCATACACAGAGCTGTACTTATAGACATAATATACAGTCCCTGCTACTACTACTAGTACTACTGATCATTTGTATAGCGCTACAAGGCATACGCAGAGCTGTACATATACACATAATATACAGTCCCTGCTACTACTACTAGTACTACTGATCATTTGTATAGCGCTACAAGGCATACGCAGAGCTGTACATATAGACATAATATACAGTCCCTGCTACTACTACTAGTACTACTGATCATTTATACAGTGCTACAAGGCGTACACAGAGCTGTACATATAGACGTAAGACACAGTCCATGCTACTACTACTACTACTACTACTACTGATCATTTCTATAGGGTTACAAGGCATACACACAGAGCTGTACATATAGACATAAGACACAGTCCCTGCTACTACTACTACTACTACTGATAATTTGTATAGCACTACAAGGCATACGCAGAGCTGTACATATAGACGTAAGACACAGTTCCTGCTACTACTACTACTGATCATTTCTATAGGGTTACAAGGCATACATAGAGCTGTACATATAGACGTAAGACACAGTCCCTGCTACTACTACTACTACTACTGATCATTTGTATAGTACTACAAGGCATACACAGAGCTGTACATATAGATGTAAGACACAGTCCCTGCTACTACTACTACTACTACTGATCATTTGTATATCACTACAAGGCATACGCAGAGCTGTACATATAGACGTAAGACACAGATCCTGCTACTACTACTACTGATCATTTCTATATGGTTACAAGAATATACAGAGCTGTACATATAGACGTAAGATACAGTCCCTGCTACTACTACTAGTACTGATCAATTGTATAGCACTATAAGGCATACGCAGAGCTGTTCATATAGACATAAGATACAGTCCCTGCTACTACTACTACTACTACTATTGATCATTTGTACAGCACTACAAGGCATACGCAGAGCTGTACATATAGACATAAGACACAGTCCCTGCTACTACTACTACAGATCATTTCTACAGGGTTACAAGGCATACACAGAGCTGTACATATAGACATAAGACACAGTCCCTGCTACTACTACTACTACTACTGATCAGTTGTATAGCACTACAAGGCATACACAGAGCTGTACATATAGACATAAGACACAGTTCCTGCTACTACTACTACTACTACTGATCATTTGTATAGAGCTACAAGGCGTACGCAGAGCTGTACATATAGACATACGACACAGTCCCTGCTACTACTACTACTACTACTGATCATTTCTATAGGGTTACAAGGCATACACAGAGCTGTACATATAGATATAAGACACAGTCCCTGCTACTACTACTACTGATCATTTCTATAGGGTTACAAGGCATACACAGAGCTGTACATATAGACGTAAGACACAGTCCCTGCTACTACTACTACTACTACTACTACTACTAATCAGTTGTATAGCACTACAAGGCATACGCAGAACTGTACGTATAGATGTAAGATACAGTCCCTGCTACTACTACTACTACTGATCATTTGTACAGCACTACAAGGCATTCGCAGAGCTGTACATATAGACATAAGATACAGTCCCTGCTACTACTACTACTACTACTGATCATTTGTACAGCACTACAAGGCATACACAGAGATGTACATATAGACATAAGATACAGTCCTTGCTACTACTACTGCTACTACTAATCATATGTATAGCACTACAAAGCGTATGCAGAGCTGTAAATATAGAGGTAAGACACAATCCCTGCTACTACTACTGCTACTGATTGTTTATATAGTGCTACAAGGCATATGCAGTGCTGTACATAGAGATGTAAGACACAGTCCCTGCTACTATTGCTACTGATCATTTGTATAGTGCTACAAGATTTTCATTTCGTGAATGGAGTGTCTGAGAAACACTATAAGGAGTCAAAAGAGTAGACAGATACAGTGGACGACCAGTATAAACTGCCTTCTGAGCAAGCATAAGAATTTTGAAATGGAATCTGACTGGAAGGGGTAGCCAGTGATAACTGATTGAATTCTGAAGCATTGACAAGTCAGCAAATTGCAGTATTCTGTATCAATTGTAGTTTTTAAACATGAATTTGTCTCTGTACAGCGCTGCATACACCTTGTAGCACTACTTTACACCCCATTCTCCATGGACAATCCCAATTACACCAGAATTATGGAATGCTTTAACACTAGAAGCCCCAAAGTGCATCAATTGATGCAAATGCATCTTCGAAGTTGTATACCAGCATCACTGCTAGAACCATGTCAGTCATGTTCCATGACTTTGTTAGCAAGGTCAAGATGTTCAAATATGTGCATCGAAAATTAATGACAGATGCACCATCTAGCAGGAAAATGAATTTATACCTAGAAGCCCTAAAGTGCATCAACTGACGCACTCAATTGTTTTGGATGCGTCAATTGATGCACTTTGGGGCTTCTAGGTATAAATTCATGTTCCCACTAGGTGGCGCCTCTCAATCACTGTTTACAGTTTTACTCCAATATTACAAACAATAAACACACGATGACATGTAATGACGTCACATACTGCATGTATTTAACAAATAAGTAACTTTACATTAATTCACATTTGCATTTCATGCTAAACGTAGCCGTTGTGATAATGCGTCAATTGACGCACTTTGGGATTTCTAGGTAAACTTCCTTTTGGGGCTTCTACAGTCTCAGATTGACTCTGTGCACACAACCTAAGAGTGAACTGTAAGAAGACTGAAGTGTTATTTATCACAAAAGATCCAACCTTCATCTCACCATCTTCTCTACAGGTAAAAGATGCAGAGCTGAAGACGAAGCAAGAGGTGTGTTACCTAGAAGTCACCCTGGGCTAGGACCTGAATATGGAAACACACATAAATAATATCACCAAGGCAGTTTACCAAAAAATAAGGACCCTCCGTCACCTACATGTTGGAGGTTGCTGACTTCTGCACCATATTCCAGGTACTTATCTTTCCACACTTTGACTATGCAAATATCATTCTCCATGGCCTGCCAAGCTGCGCACTTCATCCTCTGCAAATGGCCATGAACACTGCAGCCCGAACCCTGTATGGAGCGTCCAGATTTGAACATGTGACGCCCATCCAAAGACAATTGCATTGACTCCCAATAGCTAGCCACCTACAGTACAAAGCCCCCTTGATGACATTTAAAATCCTGCATAACCTCTCCGCAATCTCCCTGGCGGAAATCATACATTGGACATGAAAGAATAGAATGAGAAGAACAAACATGACAAACACAATCACCATCCCGTCAGCAATAAGAAAGAGTTCCCAAGCTGCTAAGAATCAAATCTTTTCATTATACGCACCAATTCTCTGGAACTCACTTCCTGCCCCACTCTGTTCCTAAGCCGCTAACAGCTGAACCTTCTCATTATACGCACCAACTCTCTGGAACTCCCTTCCTGCCCCACTCTGTTCCCAAGCCGCTAAGAACGGAACCTTCTCATTATACGCACCAACTCTCTGGAAATCCCTTCCTGCCCCACTCTGTTCCCAAGCCGCTAACAGCTGAACCTTCTCATTATACGCACCAACTCTCTGGAAATCCCTTCCTGCCCCACTCTGTTGCCAAGTTGCTAAGAACGGAACCTTCTCATTATATGCACCAACTCTCTGGAACTCCCTTCCTGCCCCACTCTGTTCCCAAGCCGCTAAGAACTGAACCTTCTCGTTATACGCACCAACTCTCTGGAACTCCCTTCCTGCCCCACTCTGTTCCCAAGCCGCTAACAGCTGAACCTTCTCATTATACGCACCAACTCTCTGAAACTCCCTTCCTACACAACTCTGTTCCCAAGCCGCTAAGAACTGACCCTTCTCGTTATACGCACCAACTCTCTGGAACTCCCTTCCTGCCCCACTCTGTTCCCAAGCCGCTAAGAACTGAACCTTCTCGTTATACGCATCAACTCTCTGGAACCCCATTCCTGCCCCACTCTGATCCCAAGCTGCTAAGAACCGAACCTTCTCATTATACGCACCAACTCTCTGGAAATCCCTTCCTGCCCCACTCTGTTCCTAAGCCGCTAACAACTGAACCTTCTCATTATACGCACCAACTCTCTGGAACTCCCTTCCTGCCCCACTCTGTTCCTAAGCCGCTAACAACTGAACCTTCTCATTAGACGCACCAACTCTCTGGAACTCCCTTCCTGCCCCACTCTGTTCCCAAGCTGCTAAGAACCGCATCTTCTCATTATACGCACCAACTCTCTGGAACTCCCTTCCTGCCCCACTCTGTTCCCAAGCCACTAAGTACCGAACCTTCTCATTATATGCACCAACTCTCTGGAACTCCCTTCCTGCTCCACTCTGTTCCCAAGCTGCTAAGAACTGAACTTCTCATTATACGCACCAACTCTCTGGAATTCCCTTCCTGCCCCACTCTGTTCCCAAGCTGCTAAGAACTGAACCTTCTCATTAAATGCACCAACTCTCTGGAACTCCCTTCCTGCCCCACTCTTTTCCCAAGCTGCTAAGAACTGACCCTTCTCATTATACGCACCAACTCTCTGGAACGCCCTTCCTACCCCACTCTGTTCCCAAGCAGCTAAGAACTGAACTTCTCATTATACGCACCAACTCTCTGGAACTCCCTTCCTGTCCACTCTGTTCCCAAGCCGCTAAGAACTGACCCTTCTCATTATACGCACCAACTCTCTGAAACTCCCTTCCTGCCCCAATCTGTTCCCAAGCCGCTAAGAACTGACCCTTCTCATTATACACACCAACTCTCTGGAACTCCATTCCTGCCCCACTCTGTTCCCAAACCGCTAAGAACTGACCCTTCTCATTATACGCACCAATTCTCTGGAACTCCCTTCCTGCCCCACTCTGTTCCCAAGCCGCTAAGAACTGACCCTTCTCATTATATGCAACAACTCTCTGGAACTCCCTTCCTGCCCCACTCTGTTCCCAAGCTGCTAAGAACTGACCCTTCTCATTATACACACCAACTCTCTGGAACTCCCTTCCTGCCCCACTCTGTTCCCAAGCCACTAAGAACCGAACCTTCTCATTATACCACCAACTCTCTGGAACTCCCTTCCTGCCCCACTCTGTTCCCAAGCCGCTAAGAACTGAACCTTCACATTATACGCACCAACTCTCTGGAACTCCCTTCCTGCCCCACTCTGTTCCTAAGCCGCTAAGAACTGAACCTTCTCATTATATGCACCAACTCTCTGGAACTCCCTTCCTGCCCCACTCTGTTCCCAAGCTGCTAAGAACTGACCCTTCTCATTATACACACCAACTCTCTGGAACTCCCTTCCTGCCCCACTCTGTTCCCAAGCCACTAAGAAATGACCCTTCTCATTATACGCACCAACTCTCCGGAACTCCCTTCCTGCCCCACTCTGTTCCCAAGCCGCTAAGAACTGAACCTTCTCATATAAGAACATAAGAACATAAGATATGCCATACTGGGTCAGACCAAGGTCCATCAAGCCCAGTATTCTGTTTCCAACAGTGGCCAATCTAGGTCATATGTACCTAGCAGTTTCCCCAAGAGACACAAGTTCCACAATGCTTGTACTGGGTCAAGCATTGATATCTTCGGTCACTTCTTAATAATGGTTTATGGACCTTTCCACCAGGAACTTGTCCAAACCTTTTTTAAACCCAGCTACACTAACAGCATTTACTACATCCTCCGGTAAGAAATTCCAGAGTTTGATTGCATGTTGAGTGAAAAAATATTTTCTTTTATTAGTCTTAAATAGTTTACCCTGTAGCTTCACTGCATGTCCCCTAGTCTTTCTATATTCTGATAACGTAAACAATCGATCTACGTTTACCCGTTCCACTCCGTTCATTAATTTATAGACTTCTATCATATCTCCCCTCAGCCGTCTCTTTTCCAGGTTAAAGAGCCCTAACCTTTTTAGCCTTTCTTCATAGGAGTATCCTTCCATCCCATTTACCATTTTGGTGGCTCTTCTCTGAACCTTTTCTAAAATCGCTATATCCTTTTTTAAGATACGGCGACCAGAATTGCACACAATATTCAAGGTGCGGTCTCACCATGGAACGATATAGAGGCATTATAATATCTTTTGTTTTATTTTCCATTCCTTTCCTTATCATACCTAGCTTTCTATTTGCTCTCTTGGCCGCCGCTGCACACTGGGCTGAGGGTTTTAACATGGTATCCACAATGACGCCTAAATCTTTTTCCTGGGTGGTGGTTCCTAATGTGGAACCTTGCATCGTGTAACCATAGTTTGGGTTGTTCTTCCCTAGGTGCATAACCTTGCACTTGTCCACATTAAATTTCATCTGCCATTTTGATGCCCAGTCTTCCAATTCATCAAGATCCTCTTGCAATTTTTCACAATCCTCTTGGGTTTTAACAACTTAAATAGTTTTGTGTCATCTGCAAATTTGATAACCTCACTCATTATTCCATTTTCCAGGTCATTTATGAATATGTCAAAAAGCAGCGGACCCAGCACAGATCCCTGGGGTACACCACTATTCACCTTTCTCCATTGGGAAAATTGGCCATTTAGCCCTACCCTCTGCTTTCTATCTTTTAACCAGTTCCTGATCCACAATAGCACACTGCCTCCTATCCCATGACTCTTTAGTTTTGCCAAAAGTCTCTGATGAGGGACCTTGTCAAAGGCTTTCTGAAAGTCCAGATACACAATATCAACCGACTCACCTTTGTCCACCTGTTTATTCACTGCTTCAAAAAAACATAACAGATTAGTAAGACAAGATCTTCCTTGTCTAAAGCCATGTTGGCTGTCTCCCATTAGGTTGTGACTATCTACATGCTGAGTAATTTTATTCTTTATGATGTTTTCTACCATTTTTCCTGGTACTGATGTCAGGCTCACCGGTCTGTAGTTTCACGGATCACCCCTGGAACCCTTTTTAAATATTGGTGTTACATTGGCGATCCTCCAATCTTCAGGTATTAGAGATGATTTTAATGATAGTTCACAGATTACTGATAGCAGGTCTGCAATCTCATATTTCAGTTCTTTCAACACCCTTGGATGTATACCATCCAGCCCAGGTGATTTGCTACTCTTCAGTTTATCTAATAGTTGTAACACATCTTCCCGATGTATCGATATTTCCTTCAATTCTTCCGCACCTTTAAATACCACTTCAGTCATGGGTAACATCCCTACATCTTCCTCAGTAAAGACCGAAGCAAAGAATTCATTCAGTCTTTCCGCTATCGCCTTGTCGCCTCTTAGTGCCCCTTTAACCCCTTTATCATCTAATGGACCAACTGATTCTCTCACAGGTTTTTTGCTACGAATGTACTTGAAAAGGTCTTTATTTCGCGTTTTTGCTTCCGCAGCAAGCTTCTTCTCAAATTCTCTCTTTGCCTGCCTTATCAATGCCTTGCATTTGACTTGCCAGTGCTTGTGCTGTTTCCATGTTTCGTCGTTTGGCTGTTTTTTCCATTTCCTGAAAGATGTTTTTTTGGCAACAACAGCCTCTCTGACCTCACCTTTAAACCATGCTGGCAGTTTTCTGGACTTCCTTCCACTTTTATTAAAGCGTGGAATACAGCTGGTCTGGACTTCCAAGATAGTATTTTTCAACAACACCCAAGCTTGATGTACGTCTTTAACCTTTGCAACTGCTCCTTTTAGTTTTTTCTTAACTGTTTTCCTCATTTTATCATAGTCTCCCTTTCGAAAGTTAAAAGGTAGTACTGTGGATTTCCTTACTATCCCTCCTCCACTAATTAAATCAAAGGCGATCATGCTATGATCACTATTGCCAAGTGGCCCCAACACCCTTATCTCTTGCACTAGATCTGGGGTTCCACTAAGGACTAGGTCTAATATGGCTTCCCCTCTGGTCGGTTCATGAACCAGCTGCTCCAAGAAGCAGTCATTTATTTCATCTAGGAACTTTATCTCCCTAGCATGTCCTGACGTGACACTGACCCAGTCGATACCGGGGTAATTGAAATCACCCATTATTATTACTGCGCTGTAACTTTTGTTAGCTTCCTTTATTTCTTTGAGCATTTCATCATCCATTTGGTCATTCTGGCCAGGTGCTCGATAGTACACCCCCACTGCCATTCCCTTCCCCCTTTTATATGGAATTTCAATCCATATAGATTCTACAGCAGATTTTGTTTCCTGCAAAACTTTAATCCTTTCTGAGTCAATGCCTTCTCTAACATAGAGCGCAACCCCTCCACCAATTTGATCAGATCTATCATTACGATATAGTTTGTACCCAGGTATCACAGTGTCCCACTGGTTGTCCTCCTTCCACCATGTCTCTGATATTCCAATCATATCTAACCTTTCATTTAGTGCTATATATTCTAACTCTCCCATCTTATTCTTTAGACTTCTAGCATTTGCATATAAGCATTTTAGAGAATGTATTTTATTCATGTTAATTTGGCTATTGTTAGACATGGGTAAATTGGGATCTTTAAGCTCTGTCTGCTCCATACTTGAGGGCATTTGGGCTACTTTACTCTTTTGTGGAACCTCTCTGCTTTTGGTAGTATCCTTTAAGGATAAATTCTTCCGAACCATCCCCTCTTGGGCGACTGTCGGCTTTCCCCTAATATCTAGTTTAAAAGCTGCTCTATCTCCTTTTTAAAGGTTAATGCCAGCAGCCTGGTTCCATCCCGGTTAAGGTGAAGCCCATCCCTTCGGAAGAGCCCCTCCTTTCCCCAGAATGTTCCCCAGTTCCTAACAAATCCAAAACCCTCATCTCTGCACCATTGTCTCTTCCACTCATTGAGACTCCGGAGCTCTCCCTGCCTTTTGGGTCCTGCGCGTGGAACAGGAAGCATTTCGGAGAATGCTACCCTGGAAGTTCTGGATTTCAGCTTCCTACCTAAAAGCCTAAATTTTGCCTCCAGAACCTCCCTACCACATTTTCCTATGTCATTGGTACCGACATGTACCAAGACAGCAGACTCCTCCCCAGCACTATCTAAGACCCTATCTAGGTGGCGTGTGAGGTCCGCTACCTTCGCACCAGGCAGGCATGTTACCAGGCGATCCTCACGTCCACCAGCCACCCAGCTATCTACATGCCTAATGATTGAATCACCAACTATAACGGCTGTCCTAACACTTCCCTCATGGGCACATGGCCCTGGAGAAACTTCCTCGGTGCGAGCGGGTTTTACATCACCTGGAGGACAGGTCGTAGTTACAGGATCACTTCCTGCCACACCAGGGTGATGCTCTCCTGTCACGTGACCTCTCTCCTCCATGGCAACAGGGATGCTGCCAGACTGGAGGTGGGACTTCAGGACTATATCCCTGTAGGTCTCATCTATGTACCTCTCTGTCTGTCAAATGTTTTCCAAGTCTGCTACTTTAGCCTCTAGAGAACGGACTCGTTCCCTGAGAGCAAAGAGCTCCTTGCACCTAGTGCACACGTAAGACTTCTCACCAACTGGGAGAAAATCATACATGTGACACTCAATGTAAAAGACTGGAAAGCCCCCATCCCGCTGCTGGACTGCTGTCTACATCTTAGTTTTAAGTTTGTGTCTAGATCTTTACGTTCTTACTTACTAGGGGTTGCTATGGGTATTTATACCAATAAAACTGTACCTAATACGTTTAATATACCTTGTTCACCTGAAGCTTAATTAATCTCAGGTCCTTAGTGTATGACTGATTTGGGTAATGAGCTTCACCTGAAAGCACCTCCTGTCTGTTAAGATGTGTAAGTACCTATAAAGCTACGATTATCCCAGGGGTGGGAGGGTGTGGGGAGGGAGGAAGGAAAATAACACTTATTAAAAGAGGGCTGCTACACAGTACCCTGTCTTGTGCTGCTGAGGTAAGCTAAATTCTGATTTGATTTAAATTATAGCTCTTAGCTGCTGCTAGGCTCTAACTTCTTATGAAATTTAAACTACAAGCTCTCTGCTGGGTTTTAAATTTAACCAGAAAGCTCTCTTCTGTGTTTTAAAAATAAAAGTACTTTTCTGATGCTAGGCCCTGAGTGACTATTAAATGTAAACTACAAGCTCTCTGCTGGGTTCCAAATGTAACCAGAAAGCTCTCTTCTGTGTGTTAAATTTAAACTAAAAGTACTTGGCTGTTACTTGGCCCTGAGTGACTATTAAATTTAAACTACAAGCTCTCTGCTGGGTATGAAATGTAACCAGAAAGTTCTCCTCTGTGTTTTAAATTCAAACTTAAATTGCTGCTACTAGGCCCTAACTGATCCAACAAAAAACAGTGTGTTCACAGATTAAGTAGCTTCAATACAAAGAATTCTTTTTAGAAAATTACCAGAAGTATTTACTCACAGTTGCAGATTTCTCTCCAGAAGTAACAGTCCCCCTTTTTAGTTCCCAAGCCGCTAAGAACTGACCCTTCTCATTATACGTACCAACTCTCTGGAACTCCCTTCCTGCCCCACTCTGTTCCCAAGCCACTAAGAACTGACCCTTCTCATTATACGCACCAACTCTCTGGAACTCCCTTCCTGCCCCACTGTTCCCAAGCCACTAAGAACTGACGCTTCTCATTATACGCACCAACTCTCTGGAACTCCCTTCCTGCCCCACTCTGTTCCCAAGCCGCTAAGAACTGAACCTTCTCATTATACGCACCAACTCTCTGGAACTCCCTTCCTGCCCCACTCTATTCCTAAGCCGCTAAGTACTGGAGTGGAGGAGTAGCCTAGTGGTTAGAGCACTGGTTTGGTAACCAAGCAACCAGGGTTCAATTCCCACTAGAACTCCTTGTGGCCTTGGGCAAGTCACTTAACCCTCCATTGCCTCAGAAGAAAGGCCTGGCAATCTACTTCCAGTGACACTGCCAAGAAAACCCAGGAGCTTCTAGGTCACAAGGAGTCAGGACTGACTCGAAGGCACACACTGCATTTTTTCTCTGGAACTCCCTTCCTGCCCCACTCTGTTCCCAAGCCGCTAAGAACTGACCCTTCTCATTATACGTACCAACTCTCTGGAACTCCCTTCCTGCCCCACTCTGTTCCCAAGCCGCTAAGAACTGAACCTTCTCATTATACGAACCAACTCTCTGGAACTCCCTTCCTGCCCCACTCTGTTCCCAAGCCGCTAAGAACTGACGCTTCTCATTATAGGCACCAACTCTCTGGAACTCCCTTCCTGCCCCACTCTGTTCCCAAGCTGCTAAGAACCGAACCTTCTCATTATATGCACCAACTCTCTGGAATTCCCTTCCTGTCCCACTCTGTTCCCAAGCCGCTAAGAACCGAATCTTCTCATTATACGCACCAACTCTCTGGAACTCCCTTCCTTCCCCACTCTGTTCCCAAGCCGCTAAGAACTGAACCTTCTCATTATACGCACCAACTCTCTGGAATTCCCTTCCTGCCCCACTCTGTTCCAAAGCCGCTAAGAACTGAACATTCTCATTATACGCACCAACTCTCTGGAACTCCCTTCCTGCCCCACTCTGTTCCCAAGCCGCTAAGAGCCGACCCTTCTCATTATACGCACCAACTCTCTGGAACTCCCTTCCTGCCCCACTCTATCCCAAGCCACTAAGAACTGAACCTTCTCATTATACGAACCAACTCTCTGGAACTCCCTTCCTGCCCCACTCTGTTCCCAATCCGCTATGAACTGACCCTTCTCATTATACGCACCAACTCTCTAGAACTCCCTTCCTGCCCCACTCTGTTCCCAAGCCGCTAAGGACTGACCTTTCTCATTAAGCCACCAACTCTCTGGAACTCCCTTCCTGCCCCACTCTGTTCCCAATCCGCTAAGAACTGACCCTTCTCATTATACGAACCAACTCTCTGGAACTCCCTTCCTGCCCCACTCTGTTCCCAAGCCACTAAGAACTGACCCTTCTCATTATACACACCAACTCTCTGGAACTCCCTTCCTGCCCCACTCTGTTCCCAAGCTGCTAAGAACTGACCCTTCTCATTATACGTACCAACTCTCTGGAACTCCCTTCCTGCCCCACTCTGTTCCCAATCCGCTAAGAACTGAACCTTCTCATTATACGAACCAACTCTCTGGAACTCCCTTCCTGCCCCACTCTGTTCCCAAGCCGCTAAGAACTGACGCTTCTCATTATAGGCACCAACTCTCTGGAACTCCCTTCCTGCCCCACTCTGTTCCCAAGCTGCAAAGAACCGAACCTTCTCATTATATGCACCAACTCTCTGGAATTCCCTTCCTGTCCCACTCTGTTCCCAAGCCGCTAAGAACCGAATCTTCTCATTATACGCACCAACTCTCTGGAACTCCCTTCCTGCCCCACTCTGTTCCCAAGCCGCTAAGAACTGAACCTTCTCATTATACACACCAACTCTCTGGAATTCCCTTCCTGCCCCACTCTGTTCCCAAGCCGCTAAGAACTGAACATTCTCATTATACGCACCAACTCTCTGGAACTCCCTTCCTGCCCCACTCTGTTCCCAAGCCGCTAAGAGCCGACCCTTCTCATTATACGCACCAACTCTCTGGAACTCCCTTCCTGCCCCACTCTATCCCAAGCCACTAAGAACTGAACCTTCTCATTATACGCACCAACTCTCTGGAACTCCCTTCCTGCCCCACTCTGTTCCCAAGCCACTAAGAACTGACCCTTCTCATTATACGCACCAACTCTCTGGAACTCCCTTCCTGCCCCACTCTGTTCCCAAGCCGCTAAGAACTGACCCTTCTCATTATACGCACCAACTCTCTGGAACTCCCTTCCGGCCCCACTCTGTTCCCAAGCCGCTAAGAACTGAACCTTCTCATTATACACACCAACTCTCTGGAACTCCCTTCCTGCCCCACTCTGTTCCCAAGCCGCTAAGAACTGAACCTTCTCATTATATGTGCCAACTCTCTGTAACTCCCTTCCTGCCCCACTCTGTTACCAAGCCGCAAAGAACTGACCCTTCTCATTATACGAACCAACTCTCTGGAACTCCCTTCCTGCCCCACTCTGTTCCCAATCCGCTAAGAACTGACCCTTCTCATTATACGCACCAACTCTCTAGAACTCCCTTCCTGCCCCACTCTGTTCCCAAGCCACTAAGAACTGACCCTTCTCATTAAGCCACCAACTCTCTGGAACTCCCTTCCTGCCCCA
The DNA here is from genome assembly GCA_033557465.1 of Ichthyophis bannanicus. Taxonomy (NCBI): domain Eukaryota; kingdom Metazoa; phylum Chordata; class Amphibia; order Gymnophiona; family Ichthyophiidae; genus Ichthyophis; species Ichthyophis bannanicus. The sequence goes on from CM066032.1 coordinate 56,594,559, forward strand.
CTCTGTTCCCAAGCTGCTAAGAACTGACCCTTCTCATTATACGCACCAACTCTCTGGAACTCCCTTCCTGCCCCACTCTGTTCCCAAGCCACTAAGAACTGACCCTTCTCATTATATGCACCAACTCTCTGGAACTCCCTTCCTGCCCCCCTCTGTTCCCAAGCAGCTAAGAACTGACCCTTCTCATTATACGCACCAACTCTCTGGAACTCCCTTCCTGCCCCACTCTGTTCCCAAGCTGCTAAGAACTGAGCCTTCTCATATACGCACCAACTCTCTGGAACTCCCTTCCTGCCCCACTCTGTTCCCAAGCAGCTAAGAACTGACCCTTCTCATTATACGCACCAACTCTCTGGAACTCCCTTCCTACCCCACTCTGTTCCCAAGCCGCTAAGAACTGACCCTTCTCATTATACGCACCAACTCTCTGGAACTCCCTTCCTGCCCCACTCTGTTCCCAAGCCGCTAAGAACTGACCCTTCTCATATATGCACTAACTCTCTGGAACTCCCTCCCTGCCCCACTCTGCTCCATCTCCGACCTGTCAACCTTCAGGAAAGCAATAAAGGCACATCTGTGTTATGACCATATAATATAGCTATATTATGGATCCTGCCTGACAGCCTTAGCTCAGACCTCCCTACTTCTCAAGGTCCACTAACCATCCTGTAGAATTTTCTCCCTATTAGTACCCAAGTTGACACCCCTGTTTAATGTAAAACGTTTACTGTTTATAGTGCAATACTTGACATTTATTGTTCTGTTCTTTGATACTTGTTCTATCTAAAGCATTAATTCTTGTTCTCTGTAAACCGTGCTGATTTTGAATTAGTGTGGTATATAAAATCAAATAAATAAATAAATATATAATGATAAGTAGTAGTAGTAGTAGTAGTAGTAGTAGTAGTAGTAGTAGTAAGCATCTCATAAATAATATGTTGAAACCCTCCGCCCAGTGTGCAGCGACGGCTAAGAAAGCAAATCAAATGCTAGGAATCATAAGGAAAGGAATGGAGAATAAAACAAAGGATGACATCATAATACCTCTGTATCGTTCCATGGTGCGACTGCACATTGAATATTGTGTGCAATTCTGGTCACCATATCTTAAAAAGGATATGAAAACAACCAGTACACAAGAAATATGCCATCGCACCTTCTCCATATACAAACCAACCCTATGGAACTCCCTTCCGACTAATCTCAGAGCAACCACTGACCTAAAGTACTTCAGGAGGATGCTAAAAACACACATATTCCTGAAGTCCTTTAGGTCAGTGGTTGCTCTGAGATTAGCCGGAAGGGAATTCCATAGAGTAGGTCCGTATATACAAAAGTATGCGAAAGCTGGACAATGTAAAAGATAGACAGGAAGAAAATTTATGACTCTGAATTATGGTGCTGGCAGTGAATACTCCGTATACCATGGACTGCTCAAAGAACAAACCAGTCAGTGCTAGAGGAGTTCAAACCTAAGCTTTCTTTAGAAGCTCAGATGATAAGATTTTGACTTTCATACTTTGGATACATCATGCGAAGAGAGAGATCATTAGAGAAAGACATCATGCTTGACAAGATAGAAGGTCAACGCAAAAGAGGAAGGTCTGCAATGAGATAGATCGATACAATGACAGCAGCTACAGGTACCAGTCTGTCAACAATGAGCCGCCTGACTGAAGATCGAACACAATTTAGGACAACAATCCAGAGGATCGCTATTAGTCGACACTTACTCGACGGCACTTAACAACAACAACAACATGGACTCTATACCATTCAGATGTAAATAGTTGTCAGCCCACTGATTAGACAGTAAATACTTTAGTTCCTATCACTTAAAATGTAAATAGTTAATCGCATTGCGATTCAAGTTGCCTCTACCCAGTTAGTTGCACCATGTTCCATGTAACTCTTGTGTTTGTTCGATGTAAACCACCTTGATACCACTGAAAGTTGGTGTATAAGAAATGTTAAATAAATAAATAAATAAATAGAGCAGAATTAGAAAAGGTACTGAGAGGAGCAACCAAAATGGTAGAGGATGGAAGGATACCCCTATCAGGAAAGGCTTAAAAGGTTAGGGCCCTTCAGTTTGGAGAAGAGAAAGCTGAGGGGAGATATGATAGAGTGGCATGAGTAAATGGAAGTCGGTTGTTTACTCCATCAAAATGTAGAAAGACTAAAGGACACACACAATAAAGCTATAATGTAACCCATTTAGGACTACTAAAAGAAAACACTTTTTCATCCAATGCATAATCAAAGCCTGAAATTTGTTACCAGAGGATGTAGTAGTGTAGTTGCATTTAAAAGAGGTTTGGACGAATTCCTGGAGGAAAAGTCCATATACCATTGTTAAAGTGGACCATGGAAATCCACTCCCTACCCCAGGACAAGCGTTGTGGAATCTGTCTACCTTTTTGGGAACCTGCCATGTACCTGTGACTTAGATTAGCCACTGTTGAACATGGGAGACTGGGTATGATAAACTTCTGGTCTGATCTACTATGGCAAATCTTATGTTCTTATCTATATAATGTGGTTGTAGATAAAATTAAAAGCATTAATTGCGACGACACTAACACGTTTACTGCCACTGAATATCCGCGGGTGCCACTACATGCCACAATGCTAACCATTCTGCATCGGAGTGCGTCAAGGGCCTTCCGGGATGGGGCACAGGTGGCATCGATCGCTCACTAGCAGTGGTGATATTGAGCTTACTCGGTTGGTGATATGCAGGAAACTCTAGCCTAACTTTCACCATGTATCACTAACTGGGCGGCAAGTCAATATCACCACTACCCAGTTAGTGAGCGGTAAATGTGGCTTACCCAGATATTCAATGATAGGGTCGGATATCACATTGAATATCTGGGTTTAGATTTTCATGCTGGCAGCACTAGCCACCAGTGCTGAATATCGGGCCCAAGGAGAATTATAACAATCTATTTAGGGAGACTAAGAGGAAGAAAGAAGAGAATTCTGAGGCCAGCCCATGTGAGAAAATGGAAAGAACCATAGATCGGGAGATGGTGACTAAGGCCTGATGTCACCCCGCATGATCTCGCACATGCAGAGCTGAACATGCCAGAAACATCTCCTAAGCTCCGTTGCATGGCATCGCCCCTCACTGAGGACTTCATATCCTGCTTATCCTTTGTGACTTTCACTAAAGCAGCTACAGTACCTGATCTGTCTGAATGCCGGCAGCGTCATCCACCAGGAAATACTCGCGCATTTCTGTGTGCTGATGGAATCGCTCACGTCCACTCTCTTGATACTTCATGTACACTGAGAGTTTGGTAAGATTGTCCTCCAGAACTTTGCCCTCTCTTTCCATTTCTTCCGTAATCCTCAGTTCTTTTTCTAACCGCTCCTGCATTCTCTGTACTTCTTCCTGCTGTTTTCTTTCTTCCTGCTTCATTCTTTCTCTTTCTTCTGCTTCTTGTCGTCTCCTTTCCTTCTTTTCTCTTTCCTGGTCTTCTTCAAGTTTTCCTTTTAAAACATCAGAGAAAAAGAGTGATCAGCCCTGAAGTTGTCCTGTCCTTCCCAAACCAGTTGCATCATAACAGAAGATCTCTTTCCACATGCATCAAGATAAGCGTGTAAGCCATCCGCTTATCTCTTGCGCTAGATACTCATCAACTGTATCCATTCAAGGAGGACCACTGAATATGTGGTTCTAAATTGAAAAGGTTTGCAGTCCTACTCTCTGGGATCGTTACTAACGTGCATTAACGGAATAACATGTTACAAACCCTTATGATGTAAGCAAAAGATCCTTTGTTCTGATGCGAAACTTGTGTTATTTGTAAACCGCACTGATACCAAAAAGCGCGGTATATAAGAACTGTAAATAAATAAATAAACGCACAATTTTTGCCTCCTAAGAACATTAAATGGCAAAATTGTGCATTACTTTACTGCCACTTAAGTTAACAAATAATGAGACGCAAAGCATGCAAATGAATGTAAAACACTTTATGCTATGCAAATGTAATTATGCAGCTTGTATTAAGCTTTGCAATCTGTGTTATTCCTGGAAAATGATACCAGCCCAATACAGGTGTTACATTTCCTCTTTGAGAGCATCAGCTTGCTAACACATGTCCCAGTGCTCCTGGGCACCATCTTAAAGGGACCAGTGCAAAAATGCCACATGGATTCCTCCCAAACAGCTCTGTATCCCCTAACTCCATCCCATCCTCCTTCAAGATCCTCCCCTCCCAGAAGGCATCCCCACCCCCCCAAGGTGGCACCACCAGAGACCCCCCCCCCCCCATCACAGGTCCCTAATCCAAACACACCCCTCTGAACGCCCATGTCTAGGACTTATGGGAAGTTCCTTAGTATCTAGGGGCTTGGGACAAAGCTATCCGCATTCGTCTGACCCCCAAGATCACTCCGCGGCAGGGAAATACGTATTGCACCTGATTTGCAATTTCAGTTCAGATCAGGGAAAGCAAATAAATGATAAAACCCAGTTTAAAAAATCCATACTACGTATTATCCTATGGCTTTGTATTAGTGAAGATATAACCCATGTAGCAGGAAGATCCATAGAAGTGCAGCTTACCATAGTTGGGGCAGATTTTGAACTCGCCTCCCCTGTCTGATCCCAGTTGCAGGAGGGATCTATCAGCACCGATCACACGGATGAAAAAGGTTGGGTTGTTTATCCCATTGTACCACTCACTCAAGTCAGATTTATATCGGCAATCCATACGACTGTGCCTTCCATACTTGACATACACTGAGGTAGGAAGAGCTTCTTGAGGATTTTCTATTGTCCTCTTTGGTCCAAGTTCACCACCACCCTAAAAAAGAAACAATGCAACACACTGTGAAGGAAAAAAACAACATGAACCCCAGCACATTATGAAATGAGGAAAGATGATATCATGCGTGACCTTGAAAGGTCCATCTTGAGATGGCTAGGGGGCGTGTTTATTAAAGTGCATTAGCCTTAAGCTGCTAATACGTCATCTTTGTGCAAATAGCGCCGCATTAGCTGCAAATGCTATGCAGTATCTCTTGGGGGCATGCACAGTCCAAAATACAGAGAGCACAGGACACACTGCATGGGAAGCACTGAGGTGGCATTAGTTTCATCCGCACTATCTGCAAATTTGACCGCTGCTGTGCAGTGCAGAAACGCCTACTCTCCGCCCTCGCTCCTCCCATGCACACAGATAATGCAAAGATCACTGCCCTATCTGCATTTGCACCTTATTGGCTGTTAGCACAATGTACTTGGAAAGCACTATGTGCTGCTAGGTGTTTCAAACACCACTAACGCTCTTTTGAGTCCCTTGAGTAACTTAAAACCCTGTCTCCACTTCTATAAGTGGATCTCCAAATGACAAGAAGCCCCCTTCTATCTCTCTGATTTCTCATGACACTAAGAAAGTGAGATCAGAAATCTTTCCTGCATATGCGGCCACATGGAGGACAATTCCTTAGGTGCATGTCCAGGTCATCCAGACATCCAGAAATCTGGACAGCCTGGAGATGCACTTGATCCTGCTCCCATAGGGGCTAGATGGCCCCATAGGAGCAGAATCTCATCATAGTGCCTGGACATCCAGGACATACCCCAATTCAGGCACCCTGGATGTCCAGAGCTCTGCCCAGCTAGCTCAGCCTGGCTCCTTCATGGAGCCGTGGTACTGTGGCGTCTTATTGCCATGGCACCATGGCTCCATGCTGAAGCACCAATCATCAGTGCTGCAGTAAATCACCTGTTCCCCACCACTTGAACACTGATTGGGCCTTGTGAGGCCTGGATCGGGCAGCGGGGAACACCCTGCCCCTGCTCACCTTCTCTGCCGGTCTTGCTGCTGTCTGCCACAAACCTCAGGGGAACTTATTCCCTGTGTAGATGACTGACCCTAGATGTTCAGGGACGACACCAGAATTGGCCCTGTATGTCCATGGTCAGGGTCCCGCCTACTTCCCTCCCTTGCTCCTCTTCCACTCCACCCCCATCCAGAGCTTCCTACATATCTCAGTAGAACATGCAGGGTGCTCTTAGATGGGAATATGAGCCCAGGATGTATATCCCCACTAAACATGGGTCAGAATCTACCCCTAGGGGTATGTTTACTAAACTGCAGTAATGTCATTCCGCGGTAAAGGTACAGATGCCCATATAAAGGCATGGGCAGTGCATCGTTACAGCAAGCTGTATCAGCTAACGAGCATTACAAGGTGCCTTAGACTAACGAGCGTTACAAGGCGCCTTGTAAGGCACCTTACCAGGCACATTAGAAGGCGCCTTATAAGGTGCCTTCTAAGGTGCTTTGTAAGGTGCCTTGTAAGGTGCCTCATTAGGCGTCCTATAGGGCTCCTTAGGCTAAGTGCTGTATTAGGCATCCCTGGACAAGGCACTGTAGAAGGCACCCTGGGCTATGGAACCATAGCTTAAGGTGGCCTAACAAGGTTACAGTGCCCTAGGTTAGTGTGCCCTAGGGGCTGCAAGGTGCCTCAGGATGACATACATGACCTGTGAGGAACAGAGACAGATGTAGCCCTAACACTAGATAGAGCACTCAGGAAAAGCAATGAACAGGTGAGTGAAGGAGGGAGAGCTGGGAGCTGCTGGACCTGCCATATCTGCGGGCATCCCATGTGGCTGCCAGTACTGATGACAAACATGGTGGGGGCAACTGTACCACAGCACAGGGTGTTGGCAATGTAAAATACCGGAAAGACAGTTGGTGACAGACGATGGGAATATGTGTCCCCAGTGGAGGCAGAGGTGTCAGGATAGTTACAATGATGGGTGGACAGAGGAGTGGTGGTGCCATGCAGATCAGGCACAGATGAGGCAAGCATGAAGAGGCGCAATGCAGGAAAGGGAGCATTGCAGGACATGGGGTGGCAGCCTGCACAGGCAGACAGGACTCTACACTCCTGACAGACGCAGATAGACGGACCAAGGAAATGTTGGTATTTGTGGCGAGGGTATTATGGGCTGGCAGAACAGATCTGCAAAAATATGACTGTTACAGGCATGCACACTATTTGAGTAGGACAGGAATGAGAGGAGGAAACAATGAGGAATTGAACCCATGAACACTGCTGAGGCATTGTATTAACCAGTAGGCTATACCTCCATGGTGTATGTTACAACAATGGCTGGGTACAGAAGGACTGCAGGTCACCACACAAATTGTCTGCTCTGAGTGCCAGGATAGGGTAACCCCACCAGTACCCATGATGCAATGCACATACTGAATAGAAGTCTACAGCTGATCACCAAATGGGGTCTGCACCTCTCCAGTACCTCAGCTTGGAAAGACGAACTGACAGTGCGTGATACTGGCACAGAGTAGCTACAGACCATGCCATTGTGCAGGTTCTGTGTTCACCCTGAGGGATAGGATGGGTGTCCAGCACTAGGTCTGCAGTACATGTGGTGCTAGAGATAGGTCCTGCTGTAGATCCCCATCACTACCAGTGTGTTACAGGTGTTCCTTGCAGTGTAGCCGAAGATAATTCGGTGTCCATCTGTATTCTGCAGTCACATGTGGCCCTCTGGGACCAGGCACCACCCAGATTAGTGTGTACCCTGTGTTAGGGTCTGGCTGACATGGGCACCTGTTATTGTGGTAGGCTATGGCCTAGCATGGCCTGCTGCTATGAAAGGCCTGTAACTCAGGCCTGGATTCCAACCCCCATTATAGCTAGAAAAGAACCAAGAATCTGTGAAAAATAAGAATACTGTTTTAACTTGCTTAATAAGAAGTTTTCATGAATTCATAAGTCTTCTATTATTCTCTTGTGTGTGAAAGAACAGAAATGTTTCAAAATATACATTCCAGGAGCCAAGGTTAGCCTTGAAGTAAAGCTGAGAACTAGACCATTGTTAGAACGGTCCCGAGGGAGGGGGCCGGTTGCTAGGCTCCGGAGGGACTTCTAATTGGATAATTGGAGAGAATGTATATCCAATGAAATGTTTGCATGTATCAAATGTATTGAGCTAGAACCAATGGAAAGTTTTCATGTATCAAGCTGGAAAAGTGGTATAAAAAGTTATGTCTTTATGGAGAGCTCCGCTCAGTTCCTTTGGAAGCTATGACTAATTGAGCCATGTGCACATTAAACTGATTTGGACCCTGTCAATTGACTCCTGGACTTATTTATTGACTGCAGTTTGCTGCTACATTTCTTGGTGCGTTGGCCGGGAAATGCGAGTGGTAAATGGTATTCAAGTGAATAAATCCACGTAATTCGCCTTGAGATTTGGTCCGGTTGGAACCATGTCTGTCCGACTGCAGGGGAACTTCTCAGGTGCCACCAGCCCCTATTGTGCTGGAGAGGGTTCTGCCTGCCTCGGCGGGCTATTGGGTCCTGCTGGCCAACATCTCCGACCCGGGGGAGTCCAGGATCCAACTCAGAAGCTTGGGGACTTTGGGAACCGGATCCGGTGAGTAGAATTCTGGTTTTGAAAGTCTAGACAGATGAGACAGAGCAGTACTGCCACTTGAATTTTGGAACTTGGAACTTGGTAAGAGAGCTTGATCACCTCTCAAAGACGGGCCGACTACCCCTGCATAAGCGCAGGGTGAAACCCCCGCCTTCTTGTATTTGGAACTTGTAAAAGACTAGTCAGAATAGACAGAATTGAATTGCATCCTGGGATACGTTGCTAGCATGAGTGTGAATGAAGTGTGAATGAGAGGTTTGGCAGCACGGACCAAGCGAGAGTGGACTCTGGACTAGCGCAGTTCCTAGCCGGGCAACTGCGTCTAGGTCACGAAACGGAGGAAGCGTTTGGTGTATTGTCCGTCCTAACTGTGTATTTGATTTTTGTTATCTGTTGAAACTGCGAGTTCCCCTTCTGGTATAAATGTGAGATTATTCTGTTGGGTAATTTGTGACAGTTTACTGATTAAGAAATAGTATTAAGAAAAGGAAACAGACGCAAACATTTGGGCTAGGTATTGTAAAATCAAGAAGCTGTCTCACTCATTTTAGTTTCAGCGCAATTAGCTAGGGGAGAGACAGGGCGTGTTTAGAGACAGTAAAATGTGCAGTGTCTTTTTAACCCTGTGAGGGCTTGTTTTCAGCATTCTGAAGCTGAGCTGATCTGTGATTGTTTTAGGAGAGTTGTGCCTGTTTTGTTCAATATGTTCTAATAAGTGATGTTCCTTCTGTTATGGTCATGTATTGTGTATCATTTGATAGGAATATTTAGGCAGAATTTTGAATCCCGATAGTTTTGGGCTTAGCCTAGGAAAGGGTTAAGTTCTTATTAACCCCTTTCCAGCTTCTTAGCTGTTCTAATATCTCAAGCCCTGCTTTGTGGTCACGGACCAAGTGAGGATGATTTTGTAAAGCTAGTATTACATGTTACGGCATATAACTTTAAAATAAATACTTTATTCCGATCAGATAGGCAGATCTTATGGTCCAGACAGAAATGATAGAGAAATTAAGAAAACTGCTTTTGTTTGTTTTTCCTTTAACCCTCAAAAATAGAGGTTAAGAACCTTGGGGGACGGTGCGGCATTCTGGGTTGGAAGTGTACCAGATTGCAACCTGAGAATGAATGGTTTAAATTCTGAGTGAATAAGAAATTATGTTAGGATACAAGTATAAGTCATTTGAATGCATGCTTCCCCATACTGTAAGATTTAAGGTAATTACTTTGAATTGTTAAACTCTGTACTAGTGACTAATGACGACCTTTACAATTCAGGATAAATTCATCTGTTTTTCTGTATTTGAACTTTGTGTGTCTGTGTCCAGAGGAAAAGGGGGTACTTTGTTTTTTGAGTCTTTTAAAATTTCAAGACGTTATTTCCTGATATACTGTGGCAAGCACCTGATAGAAGACATATTTATTGTTAAAAAAAGAGGGTGTATATGCACTCTAGATATCCACCAACGCTATGGAAAAGTATCCATTTCATGTCTCTTGAATATCTGCTTTCTGAACTGTAAGATTTAATAAAAATAAAGAATGAAATAATAATTTCTTTTGCAGAGACATGCAGACTACGGCTGGCAGTTAAGTTTCTATGCTAAGTAATTTCATTCCAGTCATACGTAATAGATAGCTATAGTTTGTTGTATTAGAATTGTTATAACATGTTGCAATTTATCTAAATTGTTCCTGTTTAGAATGAGCACACACACACATCTATTATGCTTATTGCAATCAATCTACGCTCATGTTTTCTGCCTACCCTTTGTTCGCCCCCTCTGTCTGTTGTTAACTATGTCACCATGGGGGGAGGAAGAGGGGTCAGAGGAATTTAGCAAAGGCTCTGCTGGAGACTACAGATTTAAAAATAAATAAATAAATAAATCTCCCACCCTATTAGAAATGCTCTGTGAAAGGGGGCTGGCCAGTGTTAGTTACTTTATGGCCCCGTAGTTTCCCGTGTTTATCAGATTGTGCAGAGAATATTTCCTGATCAGTTCTACATAGGATTCCTGGTTAAATGTTTAAAAAAAAAAACCCCTCCCGGATAGAGCGTTGCTAGGAGAAACAGTGTGGGCCTAGGGCAGGGGGGGACTCCTCCCTATAGATTTCCAAGTAGTTTGTCAGCCAGTCAGCTGACCAGACTTGTTTCTCTCCCTCTGCCACTGATTTATTGAACTGAAAGCTTTAGGATTTAATTGAACAAATGAACATTATCATTCAGACAGTATTATTCAGCCTCACTATATACCCCATGCAATCCAGCAGCCCAGGAGAATTTGCGTTTTTGTCAGTCAGTCAAAGAGAGAAGTGAATGCCCGTATCTTGACTCCACCCCAGGAGGGGAGGAGGGAGTACTTGATTGCAGAGTCAAAGACAGAATAAAACCAAGCACAGTGTTTCAGCACGAGAGGGCTACAGCATGAATGAAGACTAGGCCAGACCGGACTCTCAAGTTTCCCTGGTTCCCCAGGGGGACAGAAAAAATAATGCACCACCAGTTCCTGTATATACCTGAGTGCCCTATTTCACTTTTTTGGAACCGAGATCTGCTTGCAAAGCTTCAGGCACAGATATCCTTTGCTGAAGAGAGAGAAATGCAAATGACTGTGAACCCAGAGCCTGCTGGATTGATGGTGCTGACTGTTCCCCGAGAAGAGAAATGGCGGTTCTATAACACACCTCCAGTCAAGTCAACAAGTTCCTGTATACCCGCCAACCTTATAGCCCCACCTGAAGTATGGGCAGAAGATAACCCACCTGGCCTAGCGAAGAACATAGCCCCTGTCATTGTCACCCTCAAGCCAGAAGTGGAACCAGTGCATGTGAAGCAGTATCCTCTTCCCTGACCAGCCATTGCAGGAATCAACTGCCATTTAATGAAACTATTGAAGTATGGACTTTTTCAAAGGAATGTCAGTCACCTTGGAACACTCCCCTTCTTCCTGTTAAGAAGCCTGGAACAGGTGATTACCGCCCAGTGCAGGATCTAAGAAAGAATGCATGATGCAGCTGAAACTATACACCCAGTGATACCAAAATCCTTACATTCTCTTGGGACTGATCCCCGCTGAGGCTGCTCACTTTGCTGTTTTGGACCTGAAAGATGCCTTTTTCTATGTGCGCTTAGCCCCCACCAGTCAACTTTTGTTTGTTCTTGAATGGCAAGACCCTACAACAGGGAGGTGGGGCCAATTCTGGACTAGATTACCTCAAGAATTCAAGAATTCACCTACTCTCTTTAGTGCTACCCTGAATCAAGATCTTTCCAGCTACTATGTGAACCCAGGAGAAAGGGTTCTTCTCCAGTATGTGGACAACTTGCTTATAGCCACCAACTCAAAAAGTGAATGTCCACAAGCCACCAGTGAACTCTTGCACCTTTTTAATGAGGCTGGATACAAAGTCTCAAGAGCCAAGGCATAATTATGTCAAACAAGTTAAATACCTAGGATTCCAGTTGTCCAGCGGAATTCGACGCCTAGAACCAGAATGCAAAGAAGCTGTATGCAGTATTCCTACTCCAATCACCAGGAGGCAAGTGAGAGCCTTCTTGGGTGCCACAGAGTATGTTGTATATGGATCCCCAATTTTGCGCTGCTAGCAAAACCATTGTATCAAGCTACCAAAGGAATGGAAAAGTCTCCAGAGGAATGGGGACTTGAACAGGATGCAGCCTTTTGATCTTTGAAAACCACTCTGATGTTATCACTAACTCTGGGTCTACCAGATGTCCAGAAAACCTTTCAGTCTCTATGTTCATGAGTCACAAGGAAATGTTCTAGGAGTGTTGACTCAATCTCTTGGACCTTGTTTGAGAGCTGTTACAGCTACAGCCCTCCTAGTGAGCAAAGCTAACAAGATCACTTTGAGACAGAATCTTCAAGTTACTGTACCACACTCTGTTCTAACCATAATGAAACACAAAGGAAACTTATAGCTAATTCACAAACGTTGAGGTATCAGAGTATGCTGTGTGAAAATCCCCAGATACAATTGAAGGTCAATCAAGCTCTGAATCCTGCTACATTGTTATCAGTTGGTCTTGAACCCCCTGATCATGACTGTTCAGAAACTATGGATATTGTTGTGCCAGATATGCAGTAGTGACCCTTGATCTGGTAGTTAAGTCCTCAGCCCTGGCCCCAGGAATTTCAGCACAGAAAGCTGAACTGATAGCTCTTACTAGAGCACTGACAATAGGAAAAGGGGCCCTGTCTAAATGTGTACCCAGATTCCAAGTATGCCCTTACAACCTTGCATGCACATGGGGCCCTATACAAACAATGAGAGTGGATAACCTCAGGAAGCAAGTCCATTAAGTATGGCCCTGAGATTTTGATATTATCAGATACATACTGCCTACAGCTTTCAAAAACTTTAGGAAAAGTAGAATGTATGAATAGAACCCTGAAATCTCAGTTGTCCAAACTTTGCCAAGTGGTTTGCCTGAAGTGGCCCCAGGTTCTTCCTATAGCCCTTCTTAGGATATACTTAGCCCCTGCTAAGTCTTTAGGAATTTCCCCTTTTGAGATTCTGAGAATCTGTAGCCTATTTATAGGGAGTAAAAGGAGATGTGAGACAGATAGGATCTGAAATTATTAGGCATGAACTATTGGTTTTAAGTTCTGTTTTGCAGAGTCTTCATACCTGGGTACAAAATCGACTACCCATCAATTTGCCTGAACCCCTGCATCCTTTCAAGCCTGGAGTCTCGGTGTGGATCAAAGAGTGGAGAAGGATACCGTTAGCCCTGCATTGGAAGGGACCCTATGTCGTCATCCTGTCATCTCCAACTGCAGTAAAAGTCGCAGAATTCGAGCTTTGGATCCATCATAGTCGAGTAAAGCCAGTAACTGTTCCTGATCACTGGGCTACTGTGCAGCATCCTGAGACTCCATTGCGCCTCACCCTACGACAACAGCCACGGACCTAAGACTTATTGGTCCCTCAAACTGCACTATTTCAAGACTGTTTGTTTATCTGAAGGTAAGCCTCGCATCTGAAAAAAACTGCAATCATCAGAAATAGACTGTGTTGTGTTAAGAAATTGAGTCTTCTAAGAGACCGTGTTTAAATGCTCTGAAAAGACTATTTTGATTTTCTGAAGAAGTGAACTGCTCTAAGGAGGCAATAATAGCCTGAGAGACTGTACTATGATATTTTAAGAACCTGAGACATCCCAGAGGACAGTGATACTTTGGAATCTACAGCCCTACTCCTGCCACAAAGCTGGTAGGTCTACGTACGGCAGAAGCTTGAGGATCTACAATCAACTCTACCTTTGTGAAATCCGACAGTTCCACCAATTTTCCAGAGACTATGCCCATTATGAATTATTATTATTGCTTTATTCTGGCAACAGTTTTGGGGTGCTTTGAAATGACTTTTGCCCTAGCCCCTTGTGCAGCTTGCATAACCACCACCAGAACAGGACAAAAGATCACTCTTTCTATGAAGCCATGAAATCAGACTTTGAAGTTCCTCCTGCCACCAGAACTTATTTCTTGAATTAGCAGGAGCAGTGGCGTCTGGTCTTCATGTTTCAGATTGCTTGTTTTGTGGAGGAACAACAATGGGAGACTAATGGCCTTGGGAGGCCCAAGAACTGAACTATTCTATCCTATACAATCAGACTGATTTACATAATACTACTAGTGCGTGGGTATCGGCCCACCCCATTGTTGGTAGTTTGTGTTTTGTTCGGACCGGACCACAACTTACTATGAAGGTTGGACAGCTGGACTGTCTAAATCAGAAGATTTACAACAGCACAACAAAGAAGACATCTTGGTGGTCCGGCATAAATGCTCCTGAACCTTCTAATCCTTTAGTTCTTTTTCCCACTCTTGCCAAACTATGGACTCTGACTATCTGCTTGTTGCTCTCTTGTTTCTTGCCACTTTGCTTGCGAATGATAACTCCAGTTATTAATAGCACTGTAGAGCGTAAGGCAGCTACAAAGATACTAGCTATGTGAAACTATTACCCTATACCACAGAGTGATACCTTTACCTAGTATTATGTCATTTGATTCTCACCCTTTCTCACTTGCGGGTGAGAATAATCAAAGGGGGTAATGTGGTAGGCTATGGCCTAGCATGGCCTGCTGCTATGAAAGGCCTGTAACTCAGGCCTGGATTCCAACCCCCATTATAGCTAGAAAAGAACCAAGAATCTGTGAAAAATAAGAATACTGTTTTAACTTGCTTAATAAGAAGTTTTCATGAATTCATAAGTCTTCTATTATTCTCTTGTGTGTGAAAGAACAGAAATGTTTCAAAATATACATTCCAGGAGCCAAGGTTAGCCTTGAAGTAAAGCTGAGAACTAGACCATTGTTAGAATGGTCCCGAGGGAGGGGGCCGGTTGCTAGGCTCCGGAGGGACTTCCAATTGGAGAGAATGTATATCCAATGAAATGTTTGCATGTATCAAATGTATTGAGCTAGAACCAATGGAAAGTTTTCATGTATCAAGCTGGAAAAGTGGTATAAAAAGTTATGTCTTTATGGAGAGCACTATGTGGGAACCTAGACCTGCCATGGTCACTGCTCGGTCAGAGTGAGTGCCCTCCCAGCATGCCATGCTGCAGCCACCCTGTCCATGCAGGTGGTGGTCGGGCACTATAGTGTCCCAGTCATTGCCCCACACCCAGTGAAAATGCATCATGGCCAATCTGCCCTGTCTGGGCCATACCCACAATACCTTGCTCCTCGTTATGCACATATTCCAGCTAACGCTGGTAACAGTGGGACATTTTGGGCCCAGAGAGGGGTGGGCAGCCACAGAACAATGGATAGACATACACACACACACACTCCTATTGCAGCATTGTGCAAAGATAGGGGTGATTGGCAACCCTGCCCGCCACACTGGTCCTGATCACAGTGCTGACATTGCTAAACTGTGCAGTAGGTAGTCATAGTGCTCTGGTGATAACTGAAGCTCAATGATGGGGCCAACAGCCTGACTCTCCATGCATCTCTGGATTGTGGAGCTTGTGTGAATGGGTGTTTGTACCCCTGTTCGCCGCTGCTTTGAGCTTTGCACATGTTGCTGTTGTATCTGCATTGTAGGGTAAAATGTAGGGGTATGCTCTGCAGGAACTACAGCTTGGACTTAAACCTGTGACCCTCTGCTTCTGGACACATTGGCTGGGTGTACTGCACCACACTGTTGCCACAGATGCATGGTAGTCCCTGGGGCTACCTGTACTTTTCCTCAGCCAGACCTTTTATGTTGCACTGCATACCATGTACTGAGACAGGACATGGCCTAGGTCCACTGCAGGCAGGTGCCATTGCCCCCTCCAGCATGGACACACCCCTCCCTGCCATGTTGACATGACCATATCCTGTCAGTGCTGGTAGTGCGCAGTCCCAGGCCAAGGTGGTCAATTGGGGGATACATTTAACATGAGGGGATATGAGACACATATGCTAATACTTACAGGGAACATGGGCAAAGGAGGGTTAAGTGGCTTGCCCAAGACCGCAAGGAGTGCCTATAGGACTAGAAATCCCAGTCCCTCTGGCCTGAGATTACTGTCCCCAGGTGGGACTTGAACCCCTGGCCCTCTGGCCTGAAGTACCTTGTCCTAACCACTAGACCACTCCTCCCTCCCTCCCTCCCTTTTAGGGGCAAATAATCAAATATAACACAAACTAAGTATCACATGTGGCATACCACCGTGCAGTATATGTTTTAGAAGTGTGGGAAACGATCCATTGTCTTCCAATTAAAGCCTGGGAGCAAAAATCACAGTGACTGCAAGTGAAACACCCAGGATCAGAATCTCCCATGACTGGAGGAGACGTGTGAACCATGCAGTCACAAAAATTCCGGCCTCTAGAAAAAGCCACCATTAGTTATTTTTGAAAACATGTATGAAGAGAAAGAATATACCAGTGTTGTCAAAGCAATGAGAATACCTCGGATGAATGTAGCATGAAGAGCAATACCCCAATTATGTTGTCCATAACTTGATTCTTGGAATCCATGTGAGTGGAAGATATCAACCATTCACGATGGGATTAGCATGCCCTAGTATAAGGATGTTAAAAAATGTAAGGTCATGCATTTAGGCTGCAGCAATTCAAGGGAGCGATATAGTATAGAGGGTGGAGTACTTTTGTCCACTAAAGAAGAGCAGGAACTAGGCGTGGTTGTGTCTCATGATCTTAGAAACATAGAAACATAGAAATATGACGACAGAAAAAGACCACATGGCCTATCTAGTCTGTCCTTCCATAACAACAACTACAACAGTCCACTTTTTACCTTTAGAGATCCTCTGTGTTGGTCCCATGCTTTCTTGAATTCAGTTACTGTCCTCTTAAAGTAGCTAAACAGGTAGAAAAGGTGACAACAAAAGCTTTAAGGATGCTTGGGTGTATACGGAGAGGAATGGCTGGCAGAAAAAAGGAGGTGATAGTGCCTCTGTATAAGTCTTTTGGTGCGACCGCATTTGGAGTATGGTGTGCAATTCTGGAGACCGCACCTTCAAAAGGATATAAACAGGATGGAGTCAGTACAGAGGGTGGCAACTAAAATGGTTAGTGGTCTTCATTATAAAGCATATGAGGACAGACAAGGATCTTAATATGTACACCTTAGAGGAAAGGCGGGATAGAGGTGATATGATTGAGATGTTTAAATACCTCCGTGGCATAAATGTTCAGGGAGAGAGCCTCTTTCGATTGAAAGCAAGTTCTGCTATGAGGGGACATGGGATGAGGGTGAAAGGGGGTAGATTCAGGAGTGATATTTCTTTATGGAAAGAGTGGTGGATCCATGGAATAGTCTCCCAGTGGAGGTGGTAGAGATGAGGACGGTATATGAATTTAAAAAAGCATGGGACCAACACAGAGGATCTCTAAAGGAAAAAAGGGGACTGTTGTAGTTGTTGATATGAAAGGACAGACTAGATAGGCCATGTGGTCTTTTTCTGTCAACATTTTTCTATGTTTCTATGCTACTGGGCATGGATAAGTGGAGGAGGTCGTGATGTTTAGTGATTCTATGATTTGTTCGATCTGTGATGGTGTTGGGATTGCAAAGTCTTTTCAGGTCTCCTTATGAGCTGAAGTTGTTGGGTTAGTAGGGATCCATGGTTGGCTTAATGTGTAGTTGTTCTTACTAATAAGGAAGTCTGTGAATTGTTGGGGTTTGATGGAGTGGGTGTCTGACTGCGAGGTGTCCTTGGTGAGCTTACGGACAATGTTGAAGAGTTCCCTGGGTCTGTTTGCTGATTTCTTAATGGTGTTGGTGTAGTATTGTTGCTTGGACTCATTTAGAGGGAGGAGTGGCTCAGTGGTTGGGACAGGTCCCTCAGGCCTGAAGGCCATGGTTTCAATTCCCACATCAGGACAAGCAACTTCAGGTCAGAGGGACTGGGGTCTCTAGTCCCATGGCCACTCCTCATGGCCTTGGGCAAGCCACTTAACCCTCCATTGCCTCAGGTACACTTAGATTGTGAGCCCTTCAGGGACAAGGGAATAAAAAGTACCTGTTAGTATACATGTAAAACCACACTGATTCTAAAGCACACAGTATAAAAAAGAAATAAATAAAATTTATTATGTTGTTGGATTCCTGTTGTTTGGTTCTGAATTATTGCAGATTGTCCTGGGTTTTGTTGTGTCTCCATTTTCTTTCTAGTCTTCTGAGAATCCTTCCTGCTTCTCTGATGTTGTCTGAGTATCATGCTGCATTGGATCTTTTGCAGGTGTGCAGGGGTCTTGTTTCCAAAATTGAGGCAGCGGTTGAGATAGTGTAGTGCTGGTTTTTGATGATTTCAACCAAGTCATTGCTTTCCTGATGAAGCTTTGGTGTTATTTTCTGTAGGAAAGCATCTTTGTTAAAGGCTTTGAACTTTCTGTATGGGAAGCATGGTTCCTGTGGTCCATACAAGCTTTGTATGAGAATTGAGAATACTATTGTGTAGTGATCAGACCAGGGCATAGGGATGATCAATGGTGTAGGTGCAGTGTTATGATTAGGGATGAAGATCAGGTCTGGAGTTGTTCCATGTTGGTGGGTGGGAGCATTCACTATTTGGGTATAGTGAGGGCTGACATTGCTTTACGGAAAGTGTTGGCTTCTTTGCTAGGTAGGGAACAGAGGTTCTAGTCTCCTAAGGCGATGAGGGGTTTCTGCAGTGATCCATTTGAACTGGCGGACTCCAGTATGGTTGAGAGCTCCTTGTTTATGGTCTTCTGTGGCCTATAGGTGAGACATAGGCACAGGTATTTGTTGGACATGATAATGGTGTTGTTCTGAGCCGAGTCAACCGACGAAGTGGTTTTGAACCTGAATTGGCTTCTTGCGAGTATCAGCACACCTCTGCCATGCTTGTGTGTCCTGGGGCAGTTGAAAGCAGTATAGTCAGGTAGAGTGATTTGGTTTAGGATGACTTGATCTGTGTCCATTAGCCAGGTTTCCATGATGCAAATGATATCAATATTGCGAATCAGTATGTAGTCATAAGAACATAAGAACATAAGATATGCCATACTGGGTCAGACCAAGGTCCATCAAGCCCAGTATCCTGTTTCCAACAGTGGCCAATCTAGGTCATACGTACCTAGCAGTTTCCCCAAAAGACACAGGTTCCGCAATGCTTGTACTGGGTCAAGCATTGATATCCTCGGTCCCTTCTTAATAATGGTTTATGGACCTTTCCTCCAGGAACTTGTCCAAACCTTTTTTAAACCCAGCTACACTAACAGCCTTTACGACATCCTCTGGTAAGAAATTCCAGAGTTTGATTACACGTTGAGTGAAAAAATATTTTCTTTTATTAGTCTTAAATAATTTACCCTGTAGCTTCATTGCATGTCCCCTAGTCTTTCTATATTCTGATAATGTAAACAATCGATCTATGTTTACCTGTTCTACTCCGTTCATTAATTTATAGACTTCTATCATATCTCCCCTCAGCCGTCTCTTTTTCAGGTTAAAGAGCCCTAACCTTTTTAGCCTTTCTTCATAGGAGTATCCTTCCATCCCCTTTACCATTTTGGTGACTCTTCTCTGAACCTTTTCTAAAATTGCTATATCCTTTTTAAGATACGGCGACCAGAAATGCACACAATATTCAAGGTGCGGTCTCACCATGGAACGATATAGAGGCATTATAATATCTTTTGTTTTATTTTCCATTCCTTTCTTTATCATACCTAGCATTCTATTTGCTCTCTTGGCCACCGCTGCACACTGGGCCGAGGGTTTTAACATGGTATCCACAATGACGCCTAAATCTTTTTCCTGGGTGGTGGTTCCTAATGTGGAACCTTGCATCGTGTAACCATAGTTTGGGTTGTTCTTCCCTAGGTGCATAACCTTGCACTTGTCCACATTAAATTTCATCTGCCATTTTGATGCCCAGTCTTCCAATTTATCAAGATCCTCTTGCAATTTTTCACAATCCTCTTGGGTTTTAACAACCTTAAATAGTTTTGTGTCATCTGCAAATTTGATAACCTCACTAGTTATTCCACTTTCCAGGTCATTTATGAATATGTCAAAAAGCAGCGGACCCATCACAGATCCCTGGGGTACACCACTATTCACCTTTCTCCATTGGGAAAATTGGCCATTTAGCCCTACCCTCTGCTTTCTGTCTTTTAACCAGTTCCTGATCCACAATAGTACACTGCCTCCTATCCCATGACTCTTTAGTTTTGCCAAAAGTCTCTGATGAGGGACCTTGTCAAAGGCTTTCTGAAAGTCCAGATACACAATATCAACCGACTCACCTTTGTCCACCTGTTTATTCACTCCTTCAAAAAAACCATAACAGATTAGTAAGACAAGATCTTCCTTGTCTAAAGCCATGTTGGCTGTCTCCCATTAGGTCGTGACCATCTACATGCTGAGTAATTTTATTCTTTATGATGGTTTCTACCATTTTTCCTGGTACTGACGTCAGGCTCACCGGTCTGTAGTTTCCCGGATCACCCCTGGAACCCTTTTTAAAAATTGGTGTTACATTGGCGATCCGCCAATCTTCAGGCATTAGAGATGATTTTAATGATAGTTCACAGATTACTGATAGCAGGTCTGCAATATCATATTTCAGTTCTTTCAACAACCTTGGATGTATACCATCCAGCCCAAGTGATTTGCTACTCTTCAGTTTATCTAATAGTTGTAATACATATTCCCGATGTATCGATATTTCCTTCAATTCTTCCGCACTTTTAAATACCACTTCAGTCATGGGTAACATCCCTACATCTTCCTCAGTAAAGACCGAAGCAAAGAATTCATTCAGTCTCTCCGCTATCGCCTTGTTGCCTCTTAGTGCTCCTTTAACCCCTTTATCATCTAATGGACCAACTGACTCTCTCACAGGTTTTTTGCTACGAATGTACTTGAAAAGGTCTTTATTTCATGTTTTTGCTTCCGCAGCAAGCTTCTTCTCAAATTCTCTCTTTGCCTGCCTTATCAGTGCCTTGCATTTGACTTGCCAGTGCTTGTGCTGTTTCCAGGTTTCGTCAAACAAGTCAAATATTATCATGGATAATATTTGACTTGTTTCTGATCGATCTGGCATTAATTAGTGCGCATTTGACAGGGGACACCACAATAGAGTTGAAGAGTGCAATTTGAGGGAGATGCATGCATTGTAGCTGTTATATGTTGCGTGGTTTGCGTGCAGAGGGTCTCTGATACTGGAAAATTGTCATGGTGGTTAGCCAAGATGAAGGGAGTGGTGGGTGGCAGGCTAGCAGGGTGTTGTACCTGGCTCCGGTGGATGTTGCAAAATATGTCAATGTTATAGCGAGGAGGAGGAAATGCTTGAAGCTGATGCCTTTTGAATGCATTTTGGTTGCGTCGGAGGACCATGCTGGCTGTGCTGATTGAGCTGGCGTATTGCTGTGCATGCTGAAGTGAGAAGGTGTTAGTCAAGGAAGACAAGACAAAACTCCTCTTAGGGATCCTTGATGGCTGTGTTTATGACTTCTGCCATGTCGCAGGGATGCGGTTGCCAGGAGAAGAGGTCCGGAAGCGGCTTTTTGTCAGGAGAGGGAGTGTTTTCTACTTGCTTCGGAGCCACGTCTTGGAATAGTACACAGTTTGGCCCCCACCTAAGGGCCATGCCAAAGGGCCCTTTGGTATGCCCCTTAGACATGGGCCCATGGGTGTGCCTAGGCACCCTTGTTCTTTTGAAGGGGGAGCTTGAGCAGTCCAGTATTGCAGGCAATCCCTGATTGGTCTGGGCTGCACGGAGCGCGAGGAAGGTGGATTCCAACTTCTGCTGCTGATGCCAATCAGGGACTGTGGAGAGAGATCCTGTTCTTTGTGCAAGCTCATTCTTTTGAAGGGGGAGCTTGAACAGTCTGGCATTGCAGGCAATCCCTGATTGGTCTGGGCTGCACGCAGTGGGAGGAAGGTGGATTTCCACTTCTGCTGCTGACGCTGATCAAAGACTGTGGAGAGAGGTCCTGCTCTTTCTGCAAGCTCGCTCTTTTGAAGGGGGAGATTGAGCAGTCCAGCTTTGCAGGCAATCCCTGATTGGTCTGGGCTGCACAGAGCAGGAGAAAGGTGGATTCCCGCTTCTGGACAACATAATTTAGGTATAGCCTTTACTGCCACATTCACCCGAGGTAGTCTCATTGCTTTGACAACATTAGCATATTCTTTCTCTTCATATATGTTTCAAAAAGAAGTAATGGTGTTTTTTTCTAGGGATCAGAATATCCGGACTGGATGGTTCACATGTCTCCTTCAGTCATGGGAGATTCTGATCCTGGGCATTTCACTTGCGGTCACTGTGATTTTTGCTCCCAGGCTTTAATTGGAAAACAATGGACCGATTCCCATACTTCTAAAACATATACTGCACGATGGTATACCACATGTGATACTTACTTTGTGGTATATTTGATTATTTGCCCCTAAAACCTTTTTTTATGTGGGACGAACCACCCATCCAATATGTACACGTTTGGTTGAGCATAGATCACATTTGATGAAACAGATGATGTCTGCACCTATTGTACCCCATTGTATTGAAAATAATCATTCTTTTAATCAACTTACCTGGCTATTTCCTCCTCTTTTTGAATCTGCTTTCCTGACTACTTTGCTAGCTTCTCTAAGTTTTTCCAAATATAGATGCCTGTCTTCCTCTCTCTGTGATCTCTTGTATTTCATGAAGGCCTCCCTCTTTTTCTTTACTGTTTCAGCTACTTCTTTAGAAAGCCATAGCGGTCTCCTTTTCCTTTTCCCTTTATTTACCATTTTAACAAAAAGGTTGGTTGCCCTTAAAATATCCCCTTTCAATTTTGCCCACTGTTTTTCTACATTCCCCAGCTGTTCCCATCCCACTAACGACTCCCTGAGGTATTGGCCCATCTTCACAAAGTCAGTCTTCCTAAAGTCTAAGATCCTCACCTTGGAATGGATTCTAACAGCCCTAGTCCTAATACTGAACCACACCATCAGCATTCCAGGGCTATATTCGAGCTCGATAGCAGGAATATGTTGGACATAATGAACGGCACCAGGAAGACCGGAGCTTTTTATGGGAAAATGTCAACGTTTTCTTCAAGGTGATATTATAGCATATACAGCTCAGAAGCACAGATTGCTAACACAGCAGATATTATGCATCGAAAAACAGGTGAAAAAGGCGTCGCGAAGCTATGCAGTGGCCTGGTGTAGACTATGGGAGGTACAAGTAGCCTTGAACGCAGTGCTCCACCAGCGGGTAAAACAATCTTTTTTATATCACCGCTATCAACTAGTCTGATATGGCGACAAGGCGGGGAGACTTTTGACGCGCTGCCTTAAAGGCAGTTGTGGCACTAGATCAGTTGCAGCCTTGCGGGATGAGAAGGGTCAATTAGATAAAGATGCGAATGCTATTGCTCGAGTGTTTTGATCCTTCTACTGGACTCTATATGCGGGGGAGCGCCTCTCCCTGACCCGAGTGGGGGAATACTTGCAGAATCTTTCTTTACCAGGTCTTAAGTCCTGGCAGGCTGCCCAGCTAGATAAGCCCATAACTGCGCAGGAAATACAGACAACTATTCAGAAGGCTCATTGTAATAAAACACCGGGCCCAGATGGCTATGGGGTGGAGTTTTATAAGTTAATGCAGGATTAAGTGACCCCCTCCCTGGTGGCAGTCCTTCAAAAATGAGCAGAACAAGGATCCTTTATAAGGGTGGAAAACCATGCACATATTACCCTAATTCCCAAGTCGGGAAAGGACCCCATATAGGCATCCTCCCAATATCCATGATGAGCGGAAAGCCACTGTTCATCCCTGCGGGTAAGTAGAATGGAATCTAAGTACTTTTTGGAACCTTACCAAGTCTATTAATCTTAACAGTCTATCAATTTTTCATCAGGAACTTGTTCAAACCATATATTTATTTAATTAATTAATTAATTAACTAATTAATTAATTAACTGGTTTTATATACCGTTTTTCTACTAGGCAAAACAATTTACATAGAACAATGAAAGAACCCTTACATGGAACAATGGAAAATATATACAGACAACTTTGAAAAGAAATACCTAGACATTGTGAACAACTTCTAGCAAGGAAGGGGAGATACCTGGATGGTATCTGGGGGGAGGGGGAGGGAGTAATTGAGGTAGGAGGAGGGAAAGTGAGGTAGGTGACTGTTAGTTAAGGGGAAAGGGTAATGGGAGTGGTAAGAAGGGGAGGGGATCCTCTTGCTGGGGGTTTGTTGCGATGGGTGCATTAAAGTATCTTCAAAAAGAAAGGTCTTGAGGTGCTTTTTGAAGAGGATGTGGGATTGGAGGCAACATTTTGTGGGGGGTAGTTTATTCCAATTGGTGGGAGTGTAGAATTGGAGGGTTCTTGTGCAGGTGCATTGTGATCTCTTACACATCTGCACTGGAGAGAGAAGATTTGTTGTAGTATGTCGATGGAGTCTGTTGTTGTCAGGATGTCTAATTAATGACTGTAGCTGCTACGCAGTGGTGTTGAAGAGGGCTCTATGGGTGATGGCGAGTATCTTGAACCTGATGCGGGATGCAACTGGGAGCCAATTTAGTGATTTTAGGATGGGGATGATGTGGGAATATCTGGGAGCTCCAGCAATATGTCGCGCAGCTGTGTTTTGGGCAAGCTGCAGGGGGCATGGTAGTCTTGGGGAGCCCGTGGAGGACAGAATTGCAATAGTCGATGAGAGTGGTGATGGAGACATGGCAAATTGTGCAGAAACTGTCATAGGATAGGAGGATGCATAGGTTAAGGAGAATTCAGATTTTGAAGTAGATGTTTTTGGTGATATTCATAATATGAGGTTGGAAGTTCAGAAGGTGGTCCAGGGTTAAGCCAAGATATTTGATCTGAAGTTTGACATGTATTTCAGTGTCACCAAGTTTGTGGAGGGATGAAGCTGGGATCTCTGGAAACATAAAGGAGCTCTGTTTTGTTGAAACTAACTGCAAGGTTGTGATGCTGTAGGGGAGGTAGTGTTGCAAGGGGTAAAGAGCATTATATTGTCAGCATAGAGTTGGTAACTGACATTGAAGCTCTGAAGGATGTAGCATGGGGTCTGATGTAGATATTGAAGATACATGATATCCTCCATCCCTTTCCTTATAATTCCTAGCATCCTAATAACCTTTTTGGCTGCCACTGCACATTTGGATTACCCCATATACGTAGTTTCCCTTGTATATTTCAGTAATCATAGGCCTCTCTGATTTCCACACTACTACTTCCCCGGTTCCAGTTAGAATTCAATCGCCATTCTGCATTTGGTTTTCTCAACCTCTATGACAATGTATCCCCAACAGGAGATTTCTTTCCCTAAATTCAAAAAACACTTGAAAGTCCTTGCTGTCTGAAGTGACTTTTGCCCCAATCCCAATAACAGAAAATTGGATAAATAAATAATATTTCAAAGTTATTTGGGAATGTAACACTATGTTTTTACTTTTTAACATAGAAAATGTAATTTTGTATGTTGATCATGTCTGAGTTGTCATTGTATTGGTTTTTTTTTATATATTGTGAAGGTTGGTTGTTACCAGCTTTGACCTATAGATGGTCATTTTCAAAGCCCTATTTGTGAGTTGGATATCTGAAAACAGGCACTTAGATGTGTAAATCATGGAGACACTGCTGGAGCTGTTTTAGAAGCCGGGTATATAAACATCCCCGTGTTGCATGGAGGTATAGCAGAGGTATGTCCAGGGCATTCTGGTAAAGATAGACTTGCAGGTCTGATTTCAGAAATGGTGAGCACGTCTCTACCAACCATGGTAATGTCCATGTTTACTCCTGCTCCAGTCAACTATTGAAGTCCCCTTGTGTAAGGAGGAATGCTCATAGAATATACCAAAATTATTTCTGTAGAAAAAGGCCACCTAATGAGCCTCACAGAAACTCATCATACTTGAAAGACTAAAGGATTAAAAAAAGTGAAAAGGGGCGTGAAGAATCATCAGAATGGAGCCTTTAAGGAAACAAACTGATATATCATTGCATATGTTATCCTTTTCGCTCTCCTTATCCATCATCAGTCCTTTTAGTTCATGCTCAACATTTTTAATCATATTGTATCTCACAACTTTTTTTGTACTTTTTACATTCACGTGTTTTATAAACTTTGTTTGCTGTATTTTCAGTGGACCTTTACTTCACCACCTTAAAAATAGTCGCCACCACCACTGCCTGACTTGATATGCCATGGATAATACTTGTCCCTAGATATTTCACATTAATGCATGCCATAGATATTGCTCCCATGCAAACTGAACTGGTGACGACATTCCAATATTAATGCTTTCCAAATACCATCGGTGTTTTGCTGCTAAGACCTTGAATAGCCATGTCACCAGGATGCCTCCTTTCACCCAACTTGCATGCAGATTTCTCTGCTCTGCCTCAGGGGTGTGGTGTTTTCCCTGCATATCTACTCTTGGCTCAAAACACGCCATGAGTAGATATGAGTTGGTATGCCATGTTTTGAGCCATAAGTAGTACAATCTTCTAAGACCGACAAACACGACACCAGGGTACTAGGGAATTCTTAGAAAAATGGTTCAAGGCAGGATCCTAAGGCAGCCTTGAAGAGATGAGTTTTTAGCCTGAATTTGAATAGGATCAGGGATGGAGCCTAATGTACCAACTCAGATAGTTTATTCCTGGCAAACTGTGCAGCAAGCCAGAAGGAATAGAGTCTGGAATTGGCAGTGAAAGAGAAGGGCATAGATAACAGTGATTTGCTTGATGAGTGGAGTTTCTGGGGAGGGGTGTAGGGAGAGATAAGAGAGGAGACATATTAAGGAGCAGCAGAATGAATACATTTGTAGGTCTGTAGAAGTTTGAACTGTATGTGAAAACGGATAGGGGGCCAATGACATGACTTGAGAAGAGGAGTTATGTGAACATAGCATCACCAGCAGAAGGTTAGCTATGCAGTTGAGTTTTGAACAGTCTGAATGGGAGATAGATGATTCAATGGGAGACACAACGAGAAGCAAATTGCTATAGTCTAGGCGGGAGGTGATCAAGGGGTGAATAAGGTCTTGGTAGTGTGTTCTGACTACAGCTTTGCTGCCCTGAATGAACCTGATCTCAGCTGATCTCAGAAGCTAAGCAAGATTGGGCTTGGCTAGTACCTGGATGGGTAACCATCTTGGAATACCAGGTGCTGTAGACCTACTGTGCAGAAGAAAGTCCTAGAATTCTACTTCTGGTTGCATCTTACCAAAAAAGCCCAGGGCCTGTGTTGTCAAGAGTCAAAATTAATTCAACAACACACACTCAGGCTGTTCTGAGAGGATAGGATAAATTTTGCTGATGTTATAGAGAAAGAAATGACAGGTTTAGCTCCAGCCCAATCAGGGGCCCAGGATACATTTAAAACCAAGTGCCATCTGGAGCAACTGAACTGCAGCAACTGCATCACAGAGCTCCCTTGATCGGGGTTGAGCTGAAGAGTGGGAATTCAGACTCCTCCCCACTCTTGAGCTGCAGCCCAATCAGGGGTCCAGGATACATTTAAAACCAAGTGCAATCTGGCATGCCGCGCCTGGCAAGCCCGCATCTGAGGGCCTCGCCAGATGGCCCTATGGTGTGGCCCTTAGGCGGGCACAGAGGTGGGAATACGAACAACAGGAGCTACCCTCCAATCACCATACAAGAAAGATTAGTGACATAGTCCATTCTAGAACACACAAAACCACTTCTCTCGAACAAACAGCTCCAGATTGCCGAGTCTGCTGTATTTTTCGCCTGGAATAACACCGAGGCTGCAGCCACGAGCCTGAACACTGGATACAAACAACGAGTGGAAGGAGAACCCCATGTCCACATTACTGGATGAAATACTCAGAAAAGTCCAAAGAATCCACACCAAAAGTAAGCCCACAGCACCAACAATAAACAAGACCACACAAGCAAGCCAGCTCCTGCATGGCAGTCCGCAGAGCAGGCAGGCCATTGCCATCACCAAAATGCAAACACACAGCAACAAACGCAAACCTTAACTCCTACCTGGCACTGATCATAGTACATCTAGCAACCTGCATGGGAACTCGGTCCTATACAGTGCCAGCCCACCTACCACCACTATCGCTTGCATGACTATCTACTCCCCTGATACACCACCATTTGGGATGCACTGCATGCAACCTAATTCAGTTAACGCACACCCCTTTCCCACAGACCGCACACACCAACCCCATTGTGATCTCCCCTAGCAAATGTGTACTAATCAACGCTAGATCAACCCGAAATAAACCAAACCCCATCTATGATTACATACAAACACACAAGATAGACATCATTTGCATCACAGAAACATGGCTGACGGACATGGACCAAGTCATCCTGAACTAAATAACCACACTCGAATACAAAGCATTCAACTGTCCCTACACACATAAAAGAGGAGGCGGAGTATTAATACTGGCAAAACCAGTTACAGATTCAGGACCACCTCAACTGTCAAAATGCCAGAGGAGTAGCCTAATGGTTAAGAACACTGGCTTGGCAACCCAGAGATCAGGATTCAATTCCCACTAGCACTCCTTGTTGCCTTGGCAAGTCACTTAACCCTCCATTGCCTCAGAAAAATCCAAGTTATCAATGTCCCTGTTTAATGTTCATTACCAAGTTCAAGTTTCAATGTAAACTGCTTTGATTGAAATGATAAAGCAGTATATAAAACCTGCTAAATAAAAATAAATAATCACCATCTCCAATAAATTCCTGAGTACAGGCCTCACATATAGGCTGCCAAAACCAAGGAACTTTCCTCTATCCTGGAGATAATCTGTGCAAATGGCACAAACCACTTATCACCCTTGGAGACTACAACTTGTGCTCCTCACCCAGCAAAGAAGCCAACACATTCCTCAAGGCAATGGATGCCCTCCAATACACCCAACTAGTGAACAGACCTATTCACCAACATGGAACAAGTCCAGACCTCATCTTCATACCAAACAACTCTTGGAACAAAGCTCCAACAGGGCAGCCACAACCTGGATGAGATCATCAAAACTGGAATGCCACAATCTCAACAACTGCTGTATACACAAACCTAAAGTGCACACACATCTGCAAAAGACCTAGTGCGCCATGGTACTTGGACACCATCAGGGATGCAAAAAGAGCACTGAGGAAACTCAAAAGGAGATAGAGACATAATAAGACCCAGGACATACTTCTACATTACAGATCCAAGCAACAGGAATACAATAACATAATCAATGAGTGCAAACAACAATAATACACCAACACAATCATGAAGTCAGCAAACAGACCTAGGGAGCTCTTAAGTATCATACAGAAACGCACCAATAATACAAAGCAGCAAGATGTTCACAACATGGACACCAAGAAATCACAGATTTCTTAATCAGCAAACACACCAA
The DNA here is from genome assembly GCA_033557465.1 of Ichthyophis bannanicus. Lineage (NCBI taxonomy): Eukaryota > Metazoa > Chordata > Amphibia > Gymnophiona > Ichthyophiidae > Ichthyophis > Ichthyophis bannanicus. Next base: position 56,623,884 of record CM066032.1, read on the forward strand.
TCTCACACAATGCCAAGTCCCTACAGCAAACAGCACAATGACCTCTTCATACAAGGATACCTGACATGACTTTACCATCCCTTTGCAGTCACAGATCAAGCATATCATAGCTCACTGAAAACAACAACCTCTTCAACTGACCCATGCCCTGTGGCATGGATCAAAGCCACGAACAATCAGCTTAGCCAACCCATCCAAAAAATGGTAGCAGTATCGTTACAACAGAGCTATATGCCATCCACCCTCAAACAAGCTGCCATATGACCGGTCCTCAAAAACACCACCTTGGATCCAGCAGACCCAAAATCATACAGGCCAATCTCCAGCCTTCCATTTATTGTGAAAGTCATCGAAAAAAACATTCAAAAGCAGCTACAGGATCACATTGACCGAAATGCAACTTTGGACCCACATCAGCACAGATTTAAACCACAGCACAATGCTGAAATGCTGCTAACCTCATTATTTGAAATCTTCTAAGGGGCATTGACAACAAAAAATATGGATTCTTGTTAATCTTCATGGATATATCAGCAGCCTTTGAAACAATCTCCCATACCATAATGCTACAACACGATAAAATGGTTCAAATCATACCTCAATAACTGAATGCAGCAAGTCAAATGTGGCGCAAACAAATCTACACAGTATGACGTACCACAGGGCACCCCACAAGGGTCTGCATTGTCATCCATTCTCTTCAACATATACATTCAGCCCATATGCAGTATCATCAAACACCATAAAATGCATTATCACCTATATGCGGATGATATCATGGTCTATTTGCCTATCAATATACACTCACCTGATCTGTCTCCCATAACCAACTATCTGGAAGATATGATCACATGGCTCACCAATAACTCCCTCTCGGTGAACTGTAACAAGATGGAAGCGATGTTCATCGCCAGAAGCAACACCTTCACCCCCCCCCCCCCAAACAATCAATATCTATGACAAAGCCACTCTGGATAAAAACTGATGCTTCAACCCTACATCAATAAAAGAGCCGCAAAAGCGCACCATACATTGAAGATCATCAGAAGGCTCAAACCCATCCTAAACCAGGATCACTTCCGCTCGGCATGTCAAGCAATAATTATACCAATACTAGACTATTGTAATTCACTTTATCAAGGCCTCCCTAAACAATCGCTTCACCCTCTCCAACTGGTGCAAAACACGGCGGCCCACATTAACACAAACACAGCAAAAAACGAGCACATCACGCCAATTCTCCATCAGCTACACTGGCTACTATCTATACATCCGCAAAATACAAAGCAACCCTAAACATATTCAAAATACTCCACAACATCTCAGCTACTGCCCTTCAAAACCTAGTAAACAAGGACTCCAGCACAAGGCCCATCACACCTGAAGAATATCAATGAACCAACCAGGCCACATCCAAAAAAGCGCCATCACTCGCCGCACCTACACTATGGAACTCACTTCCCGAGGTAATGAGAACCACGAGCAACACTATGGATTTTCAAATAATGCTGAAGATACTACTCTTCACTGAGCACTATGGACTCTCCCAGAGCCCATAACCAATCATAGTTAACTGATGCCTGCTTTACTGTAATTGTAATATGTGTATCCTGCCCCTGCCCATTACCCCTACTTACCTACTCAAAATGTACCTAAACATCCTCTGTAAACCACTTAGATTGAAGGATAAGGTGGTATATAAAACTGGATAAACAAATAAACCTGTTGGATATGTGCATTGAAAGAGAGTGAAGAGTCAAAGATGAGCCCGAGGTTGCAAGCCGAGGAGACAGGGAGGATAACAGTGTTAACCACAGAAACAGAAAAGAGGAAGGGGGTAGTGGGTTTAAGGGGAGAGATAAGAAGCTCTGTCTTGGCCATGTTCAGTTTCAGATGGCGGCAGGACATCCATGCAGCGATTGCAGGCTGAAATTCGGGCCTAGATTTCTAGAGAGATTTAAAAAGTAAATCTGACAGGGCCGGCCCGTCCATTGAGCAAGAATGTTTTTTGCACAGGGCCCCGCGTTTCGGGGGGCCCCACGCAAAGAACATTCTGCTTTTTCTTAATTGAATTTTAAAAAAAAAAAAAAAAGCTGGCCGCTGCCGCCGCGGCGGCATGGAGTGTCCCGCGGGGCTCCCTCTGCCCGGCGGGACTCTCCCGGCGCGGCTCAGCCCCTCTCTGCCAGCTTGCAGATACGCGAAGGGAGAGTCTCCCTCGCGTCTCTGTTAAGCCCGCAGGGGCTGATGGGAAATTGGCTTTTGGGATTCCCAGTTTAATTATTGTCTTCCTGTTTCTAAATTGTGATTCCTTGTTTGGTGATGGTCTATGTTCTGCATGTGTAACTGAGCTGAGGTATTCTGTTTATGTAATTCCTATTTGACGTTGCCACTTGTTCTCTTTCCCCAGTATTCTCTGAAATTTATTGGTTTAATATTTGCAGTGTTGCCTTTTGATAGGTAGGGTATGGTGCTTTGTGAGTCCTGGTAATGCTGTCATGACACGGCGGGTTTGCTATGGGTTCTAAATGGGCAGCGTTTGTAGTAGTTCCTAATGTGCCTGGCGGTTGGCACTGGATTATAGTAATGTAGAAATCTTTTAGTCTTTCTTTATCCATACACTCATTAAGAGACATGTTTACTAAAAGTTAGCGTATGGTAACATTATGCAAATATGTATGCAAATAAGACCACTTATGCAAATGAGGCCCCACACCGAGTCTCCGCACATGGCCCCGCACCCCCCTTGGGCCGCCCCTGAAATCTGAGAGTCATTGGCGCAAATACATTACCCAAAACCATGAGAGGAGATCAAGGCACCAAGGCAATGAGTGTAGAGAGAGAAGAGAAGAGATCCTAAGACAGAGCTCTGAGGTACACCAACGGAAAGTGGGATAGCAGTGGAGGAGGATCCACCAAAGCACACACTGAAAGTGCAATGCGAGATAAGAAGAAAACCAAGACAGAACAGAGCCCCAAAATCCAAATGAAAACAGAGTTTTGAGAAGAAGGGGGTGAGCAACACAGCAGATAGGTCAGTGAGCCCATGGAAAGATGGCAGCAAGATAAGAGAGCTCCATACCTAGGATCCCCTATTGCATCAAGAGCAGGGGTAAAAATGTTCTCTAACATTCGCTTTAAAGCTCTGGTGCTTTAGGAATTACTACTGCTAACCCTAACCCTTCTGTGGCGATGACTGGCGGTCCCGTGTCACCTGAAGGGCAATGAATGAACACACCGGTAAAGTTGAGGGTGCTGTCGCTGTCTAAGATGGAACCCCAATGAGCCTTTGTCCAGTAGAGAACCCCTGCAGGACTTAACTGGTCTGAGCCATCTCCCATGTTGCAAATCCTGACCAATGCTGCCACTACTGTTTCGGGTTGTCTAATGGCTTGCAATCTGCCTGCTAATTGGTGCGAGGTGAGGGAGAGAGCCGGCATCTGATTATAGGTACCTGCAGGTCCCGGGTGTGCTGGGTGAAGCCGTTCCTCCTGTACCTTACGCCTGGAACAGACTACCTGTGTCTGTACGCCAGGCACCTTCTCTAACCCTCTTCAAATGCAGGCTGAAAACTCACCTCTTCGCTACTGCTTTTGGATCTTGACTCACCTGATCTCCTTGTTTCTTTACCATTCCCCCTAGATGTATCCCTGTCTACTCCTTCTGTGTTGTCTGTCTTGACTACATTGTAAGCTCTGATGAGCAGGGACTGTCTCTTACATTTCCGTGCAGCGCTGCGTATGACTTGTAGCACTATGCAAATGCTCAGTAGTAGTAGTAGTAGTAGTAAATGGAGGGTGAGACTGCAGCTAGAGGGAGTGTAGGAGCACCGGTGAAGCCCTTTCCTTGCCGTTTGGCTGCCTTGCTGTGGACTGAAGATGTCGTGCGGATGTGGCCATTCCCACTCAACTTTGGAATGCATCCGTGAAATGCAGGGCTGCATCGCATGAGTGGCAGGTGAGCATTTCCGGCGGCTGCGAAGACTTTCAGATTGACACCTTGAAGGAATTCTTTTGTGCAGATCTGCCTGGATCATTGACGACTTCCAGCTGATGTGACTGATCTCTCACTAAGTTGTTTGGCTGAAGCCCTGCATAATGTTAAATAACTGTGGTGTTGCTGGTATAATCTGCTTGCTTGCAGCACTTCAGTAAGGCATTGGGCAATTAACAGGCCTAGAGCACCATCTAGTGGCAGAGAATAAGAACATACGATATGCCATACTGGGTCAGACCAAGATCCATCAAGCCCAGTATTCTGTTTCCAACAGTGGCCAATCTAGGTCATACGTACCTAGCAGTTTCCCCAAGGGACACAGGTTCCACAATGCTTGTACTGGGTCAAGCATTGATATCCTGGGTCCCTTCTTAATAATGGTGTATGGACCTTTCCTCCAGGAACTTGTCCAAACCTTTTTTAAACACAGCTACACTAACAGCCTTTACTACATCCTCCGGTATCAAATTGCAGAGTTTGATTACACGTTGAGTGAAAAAATATTTTCTTTTATTAGCCTTAAATAGTTTACCCTGTAGTTTCATTGCATGTCCCCTAGTCTTTCTATATTCTGATAAGGTAAACAATCGATCTACATTTACCCGATAAGAACATAAGATATGCCATACTGGGTCAGAATGGGCCTTGCTCTGCTAGAATCTGCATGTGTCTAGCTCCCCTTGATCTTATACCTGATGAAACATTCACAACCTGCTAACAGTTTTGATAGTGCCCGGATGACATTACTGGGGTGAATGTCGGCTTAAGATTGTCTATCTACAGCTGTGAGAAAGCAAACAGCTACAAAAGGTATCTATCTAAATTGGAGCATTGCTAAAAACTGTAAGCACGGTGCCGGGGGGAGCTGAAAAACAATGGCTACAAAAATTAGGGGGTCAGAGGCCAAAAATAAGCCACGTGCATCACACCAGTTGATGGGAAAAACTGGAATGCAGGGTAGTGCTCCACGGAGGTTGACGTCAGAGGAATCTGGGGAGGAAACACTAAGTGAGCTAGAGCAGGGACATGCAATAAAATCTGCACATGTTCTCCTGCAACGCAAACTCCGGAGGGGTTTTGAAGAACTAGCTGCAGAATTTCCATCCATGTGAGAGGAGGTGACGACAATGATTGCAGAGCTTCGTGGAGATATTAAAGAGCTGGGTGCTCGGGTGGAGGAGGTGGAAACTAAAATGGAGGATCATACTGAAACCTTGGTGAACTTGCAATGCACAGCAGACAGACAGCGATCCCAGGTGCTGGAACTCACCTACAAGATTGACGATATAGAAAATTGGGCATGCAGAAACAATGTGCGCTTCAAAGGCATACCAGAGGTTGTAGGTGGGGCAGAGAATTTGGTGGTGGTGATACGAGCAATAGCCGGCAGCCTTTTAACAGCGGAGGAGTTCTTGTCCCGTGTTGAAAGGGTGCACCGGGCATTAAGAGGCAAGAGAGGGGGGGATCTAATATTATGTTGAAGGTTGTCTCTTTTAATGTAAAGGGCCTCAATTCTCCTCGAAAGCGCTCACAGTTATCCAAAGAGTTGAGGGCCCTGAAGGGGGAAATTGTGTTTCTGCAAGAGACACACCTCCGTAGCAGTAATCAAGGCTGGTTAAAATGTAAACCCTACTCTGAAGTGTGGGTAGTGTCAGATGAGAGAGGCTGGAAGAAGTGTGGAGTTGCTATGCTGTTTCACCAGGCTCTGTCCATAAGGGTAGAGGAAGTAAGGAAGGACAAGATGGGGCGTTGGCTCCTTATGAATGCTCGCTTGGATGGGCATCTCATTACTTTGGCTAATACAGTATATATGCGCCTAATGAGGGCCAGGTGAAATTTTTTGAGCGGCTGAAAGTTCTTTTGACCGAGTTTGCGAAAGGGCCAATCATTTTGGGGTTGGTTTGTAATGCCCATATGATGCCACACTTGGATTCCACAGGGAAAAATGTGAGGGAGGGAAATGGGGTTAGTTGAGCGCAATGGAAGTTCATGCTCGATCTGGGCCTGCGAGATGTCTGGAGGGATTCTCACCGAGTGGAAAAAAGTTATAACTATTACTCACCAGTCCAGCGGGTGCATACGCGTATAGATTATTTTTTGCTGGATCAACAGCTGATGGATGGAAGGGTGAAGGCGGGGCATGTCGGATCATGTTCCTTGTTGGGTTTCCCTTTCTGGTGATCTGAGTGGGGAGCATAGGTGGATGTGGAGATTGGATGGGAGAATTCTCTGTCGAGTCTCAGCTGTTCATGATTTATACAAGAATTCTTTGAGCTGAATGACATTAGGGAGGTCACGCTATCGGTGGTTTGGGACACTTTTAAGGCTACGGCTCATGGCCGTCTGATAGCAGAGGCAGCCCGAACTAGGAAAGCCTGGGCATTGGAATCTCAACATTTAGAGGAGGAAGCAAGCGCCTCCAGTTAGAACATGCCAGGACAGGCTCTAAGCATGTCTGGTGTCAGTGGCGGGAAACGCGGGCATGCTTGGATGCCTATGTGCAAAGGGATTTAGATAATATGCGTCGTCAACTGCGACAAACATTTTATGAGCAGGGGAATAAGGTTGGGAGATACCTTGCTCTTCGACTCTGGCAGCAACACACCTTGCGAGTAGTACAAGAGCTTCAGGATTCATTAGGAGGTTTGCGTGTGGTGTCCCGGGAGATACAGACAGTGTTTGCAGATTTCTTGGCACAACTGCATAAGGCTGAACCCTTTGATTCGGCCCAAGTGGATGACTACTTACGGGATATCTTCCTGTCGCAACTGACTGATCTAGATAAGGAGCAACTGGAGACAGAAATTACGGTGCAGGAGATAGATGGGCCTATTTGGCGTATGAAGGCCGGGAGGGCACTGGGGATTGATGGGTTTCCATCGTAATATTACAAAAAGTATAGTACACAGCTGTCACCAACTTTGGCGGTGCTTTTCAATGAGGTATTGTGAGGGCTGCCATTACCCGCTACGCAACGAGAGACTGTCATTGCAGCGATACCTAAGCTGGGTAAACCAACTCAGGAGGCAACCTTTTATCGCCCTATCTCTTTGTCAAATACTGATGTTAAAATACTGGCCTCTGTGCTGGCTGCCCGACTAAACAGGGCCCTTCCTGATTTGGTGCACCCTGACCAGAATGGCTTTGTGCCCAGGGGCGGCCCAAGGGGATGTGCGGGGCCATGTGCGGAGGCTCATTGCGGGGCCTCATTTGCATAAGAAGCCTCATTTGCATAAATATTAGCATAATGTTAACATACCTCTTAATAGGTGTCTGGATAAAGAAAGACTACCAGATTTCCACATCACTATATTCCAGTGCCAACCGCCAGGCACATTAGGAAGTACTATGATTATAAACCGCTCTGATGCCCTTCAGCCTGGGCGGTATATCAAAAATTGCATAAACATAAACATAAACATAACACTGATCATTTAGAACCCATAGCAAACCCGCCATATCATAACAGCACTACCAGGACTCAGAAAGCACCAAATTCTACCTATTAAAAAGGCAACACTTCAAATATTAAATCAATACATCTCAGAGAACAACAATACATGGGGGAAAGAGAACAAGTGGCACTGTCAAATAGAAACTACATAAACAGAATACCTCAGCTCGGTCACACATTCAGAACATGGACCGTCACCAAACAAAGAACAGGGAATCACAATTTAGAACTTGGAAGACAATAATTAAATTGGGAACCCCCTAAAGCCAAACTTGGAATGTACAACAACACCATAAACTATAAGAAGTGGAGGAGTGGCCTAGTGGTTGGGGCAAGGTACTTCAGGCCAGAAGATTAGGGGTTCAAATCCCACTAGAGGACAGCAACCTTGGGCCAGAAGGACTGGGGTTTCTAGTCCCACAGGTGCTCCTTGTGGTCTTGGGCAAGCCACTTAACCCTCCATAGCCCATGTTCCCTGTAAATAGTTATCTCCAAGTTATAATGCCCTGTTCAATGTAATTTCAGTTTGTTCAATGTAAACCACACTGATGCAGAATAGCACAGTATATAAGAGAATATAAATAAATGAATTTCCTTTTGTACTAAACAAAAATTTAAAGACGTTAGTGATACACATTTCCCAGAGCTGACATATTCCAGTTAATAAATTCAAAATAAAAAAGTATCTTTCTAGCTTTTGTTGTTTGGACATTTTATTTTTCAATTGCAATTGTTCCAGTCACTTTCTTCTGGTCTCTTCTGTCTTCTGCTAATTCTCCATTGTCTGCTGTCCATTTGTCCTTTCTTCTCTCTTCTATATTTTTTCCATTCTATCTTCTACATCTGCTTTAACATACTGATCTTTCCCCTTTTGCTCTTTCACCAATTATTTTTTTATTCCTTTATCTTCCACTCAAATTTCACCCTTCCATTTTCAATCTCCACTTACTCTGCCAATACCCAGCAACTTGTAGATTTTCTTCCCACCCACACAAAATATCTTTCCTCCCTTCATCCTCATTCCCTGCCCCATACCCATCCCCTTCTAGTCCTCCCCCAAAATCAGCTCCCTTCTAGTTCCAGCCCCACTCAGAATCTGTTCCCTTCTAATTGCATTCTCCCCCCCATCCGCATCAGCCCATATCCAGTCCTAGCCCCCCCAATCAGTTCATTTCCAATCCTATTCCACCCCATCAGCCCATTTCCAGTCCAAGCTCCCCCCATCAGTCCATTTGCAATCCTAGCCCCCCATCAGCCATTTCCAATACTAACCCCCCCCCCATAAACCAATTCCAATCCTATTCCAGTGAGCTGATGGGGGGGGGGGGCTTGGACTGGAAATTGGGCCAAGTGTGGGGGAGCTTCAGCCCATTACCAGTACTAGCCCCCCAATCAGCTCAATTCCAGTCCTATTCCACCCCCCATCAGCTCATTTGCAATCCTAGGCTCCCCATTAGCCATTTCCAATACTAGCCCCCCATAAACCAATTCCAATCCTATTCCAGTGAGCTGATGGGGGGGGGGGGCTTGGACTGGAAATTGGGCCGAGTGTGGGTGAGCTTCAGCCCATTTCCAGTCCAAGCTCCCCCACACTCAGTCCATTTCCAGTCCAAGCTCCCCAATCAACTCATTTCCAGTCCAAGCTGCCCCTATCAGCCATTTATAAAAGTAGCCCCCCCCCCATTGGATATTTCCAATTCTATTCCAGAACCACATCAATCCATTTCCAATCCAAGCTCCCCCACACTCAGTCCATTTCCAATTCTACCCCCCAAAAGCGCATTTGCAGTCCTAGTCCTCCCCATCAGCTCATTTGCAGTCCTAGCCACCCCCTCCCCACTCAGCCCATTTCCATTTCTAGTCCCCCCCCCCACTCAGCCCATTTCCAATTATAGCACCCCTCAGCCCATTTCCAATTTTAGACCCCTCCACTCAGCCCATTTCAAGCCCAAGCCCCCCCCCCTCCCCGAAGAGCCTCGCGGCAGGCTTTAGAGGCCACGGCTGACCTTTAGCAGCTTGCGGCAGGCTCAGCAACTGCTTGTTACAGCTGCCGAAGTGAAGAGCATTGTTTCCTTCACTTCAGCAGCTGTATTGTAATGAAGATCGCAGATGCGCCAGAGGTCAAAGGACATTTCCGGTGTCCCGGCTCTCAGCGCATTTGCGATCTTCATTACAATACAGCTGCCGAAGTGAAGGAAACAACGGTCTTCATTTCGGCGGCTGTAACAAGCTGTTGCTGAGCCTGTTGTAAGCCACTAAAGGATGTGAGCCGACAGCATGCAGGATGTTGTTGGCATGGGGCCCCCTGAAGCATGGAGCCCTGTGCCAACAACATTCTTGCTCGATGGACGGGCCGGCCCTGTTTGTGCCTGGCCAACAGGCCACGGATAATGTCCAATGGATGTTGCAAGTGATGCAAGCTGCACATCAGGAACCCCAGCCGGCAATATTGGTGGGAGTTGACGCCGAAAAGGCATTTGATCGAGTCAGCTAGAGCTTCCTATGGCATGTATGAATGACTGGCTCATAGCCAACAACTTAACAGTCAACTATGATAAAACTGAGGCAATGTTCGTCACCAGGAACCCCACCTTCATACCTCCACAAACCATCAGCATCCTAGACAAACACATAGTAGTCAAAGAAGAAGTTAAGTATCTGGGCATAGCACTAGACAGAGCTCTGAACCTAAAATCCCACATCACCAAAACTGCAAACAAGGCATATCATCGATTAAAAACAGTCAGACAAATCAAACCAATGCTCCATCAAGACCACTTCTGCACAGTGTGTCAAGCACTCATCACAATGCAATGTGTGCCTTTGAGTCAGTCCTGACTCCTGGCAACCCAGAAGCTCCTGGGTTTTCTTGGCAGTGTCACTGGAAATAGATTGTCAGGCCTTTCTTCTGAGGCAGTGGAGGGTTAAGTGACTTGCCCAAGGCCACAAGGAGTGCCAGTGGGAATTGAACCCTGGTTGCTTGGTTACCAAGTCAGTGTTCTAACCACTAGGCTACTCCTCCACTCCACTTGATTATGGAAACTCACTATATCAAGGCCTTCCTCATCAGACACTACACCCACTACAGATGGTACAAAACACCACAGCACGCATCATTACAGACACCCCAAGGACCGAGCACATCATTCCTGTCCTACAACAACTACACTGGCTCCCAATGGTGGCAAGAGCTAAATACAAAACAATCATGATAATCTTCAAAGTCATTCACCATCTCTCAGCAGACCTACTCCAAAACGTTATAACAAGAGACATCAGCAATGGACCAAGAAGAACCAATAACAACAACATGATCGGCACACTTGCAGGCTATCACAAAACCAAACAAACAACTTCAAAAAGAGCACCATCACTACTGGCATCCTCAATATGGAACTCCCTACCAACGAGCCTGAGAGCTTTAGAAGACCTCACAGACTTCCGCAAAGACCTCAAAACATTGTTATTTATAGAAACCTATGAGCATTCAGGCAACATCCCCTACCTAAACAGTAACACTACTACCTCCGCCAACTAAACACACACCCATCCTATCCACACACACAAATCTATCATACCACATTATTAAACACCTTTATGTTAAATGTTACCTCAATTGTACTGTCTAAATACTGTTACATAACTGCACTGTCTAAATGTTTACACGTATCCTAATGTTAAATGTAACCCTCCAATTGTGTTGTGACGTGACCACCTTGATTGAAGGAAAAGGTGGCATACAAATCTGTCTAAATAAATAAATGTAATGGATAAGATGGGGTTTGGACCTAACTTTACTCGGTGGTTGCACAGTCTTTATCAAAGGCCCAGAGCTAGTGTCCAAGTCAATGGGGGTCAAACACAGAGTTTTGAACTGGAGAGGGGAACTCGACAGGGGTGCCCATTGTCACCACTGCTGTTTGCATTGGTGATGGAACCTCTGGTGCAAAGCTTCTGTGAGCACCCAGATGTAGCTGGAGTGCGGGTGGATTCTCGTGAATACAAAATAGCACTTTTCGCAGATGATATTATCTTATCACTAGCTAACCCTAAAACCTCTCTCCCCACAGCAATGCAGCTTTTTGCAGCCTTTTCACAGGTATCAGAGTTTAAAATTAACTATGCTAAGTCGGAAAACTTGAATGTGAGGGTTCCGGAGGTGACATGTGCACAATTGAAAAATAATTTCGCTTTTCAATGGGTAGATAAAGCCTTTTGTTATTTGGATATGAACCTCAGGGTAGATAGAGCGGTGTTGTATTGGGTGAACTATGGTCCCTTAATCCAACAAGTTAAAAGGGATTTGGAATCTTGGACAGGCCTGATGCTTTCCTGGTTTGGGCATATTGCTGTCACAAATTGGTGGTAGTTCTGCAGTTTTTGTATCTGTTCCAGGTACTCCCTATACCCTTGACTCATGGGGCTCTGGAATCTTGGCAGGCGCTGATTATGAAGTTCATATGGAAGTTTAAACATCCTCGAATAGCTCATAGGATCCTGTATGCCCAATCGCAATGGGGGGTATGGGGGTCCCTAATCTTCATTGGTACTATGCAGCATCACAGTGTCATGCTGGAGTGGAATGGATGAACTCTACTAGCTCTAAATGTTGGGTACAAATGGAAATGGATTTAACAGGCGGGGCTGGGTTGGGGGATCGATTGTGGCTTTGCTCTAAGTTGCAGGGGGTACGAGTACTACTAATCCATACATAACTCACACTCTTCATTGCTGGAATCACTTTTTTTGGCCACGAGGGGCGACGTTGACCCCATTAGCGCCCATAGTTAATAATAATTCTTTCCCTCCGGGTATGTGTGACTTAGCTTTTTGACAGTGGGGACATAAAGGGCTTAGCCGTATGGGCCAGCTATTCGAGGATGGTATGCTCTGTTATTTTTGTGAGCTGAAGGAGGAATTTGGCATCCCAGACCAATATGCCTACTAGTATATACAGGTGGCCCATTGGATGGGGAATCGAGATGTTAGACAGCAAGTTGCTCGAGATCTGACAGATGTTGAAAGCTTATGTGAGAAACGCACCAACACTAAGAGTCTCATTGTATGAGCACTTGCAGAAACAACATTCTGGGGTAGGCGAACATAGGGCTCAGTGGACGCAGGAGCTGTATCTTTCATACACTGAACAGCAGTGGGAACATATTGAGGGCCGGCTCTGGAGAAGCTCGGTGGCTGTTAATGCCTGAGAAACTAATTATAAGTTACTCTATGGGTGGTACATGATGCCAGTGAGAGTGGCACGTGCATTCCCGGGGGTATCTGATTTATGCTGGTGGAACTGTGGAGGGAAAGGCACCTTGGCGCATGTGTGGTGGCTTTGCCCCCAAGTCCAAGTTTTTGAAGGGGACTATAGTACCGCCTGAAACAGATGGTTGGGTTGAACATCCCGTGGGACCCATGTATTTTTCTCTTGGAAGAAAGTTCCGTGTGGACGGCTTCCCCAGTTGGCTTTGATTCGCCATAGCTTGAATACAGCCTGGTTGACCCTGGCAGCCGCCTGGAAACAGGAATCGCCTACGGCATTATCACGCTCATTGGAATGGATGTGGGATCTATACACTAAGGAAAGAGGGGTGGCGGTCGGGAGAATGCACCTACCCAAATTTGAGCAGGTGTGGGAGGCATTTGTTTTGAAATATGGCTCATGACCTGCATCATCTTAAATTTAGCTGGAGGTACGGGATGAGAGCCTCTCTTAGTGTGAGGGATTGGCACCTCTCCTTCCCTGGTGGTTAGACTGATAGGACAACCCTTAGCCTATAAAATCTGTAGCAAGGGGGAGATGGGAAGGGATGGGAGGGGATAAGGGGGAAGGGGAAGGGATGGGAGAGGGTAGAGGGAAGTGGTGGAGTGAGGGGATGGGGGAGAAGGGAAGGGTTGACAGGGGAAAATGGGTGATAATGAGTTCTGGTGAATAAAGACAAAAAACATAAGGCTGTGATGTAGCAACTGTTTTGTTTGAAGATTTTGTGTTGTTATATTGTGCATGTAATCCGTGTGCAGTTTGTAAGGATACTTCTTTTTGTATTTGTATAAAAGCTTTTAAATAAAAAAAAAAGCAGCAGATAGGTCAAGAAGGATGAAAACTGAAGAAAGACCCTTGGATTTGGCCAGGAACATGTCATTGAAGACTTTGGCAAGGGACATTTCTGTAGAGTATAGAGGGAGAAAGCAGTAGATCCAGTAGCAGTGAACCACATGTTCGAGTAGTTTGGATGGAAAAGGGAGGAGGGAGATGGGCCAATAAGTGGAAGGGCAGGAAGGATCCAGTGAAGGACTTTTGAGGAGAGGTGTGACCACAGCATGTTTGAAGGCAGCAGGAACAATTGCAATGTAAAGTGATAGGTTGAGGATATGACACATGGAAGGGATGACAGTGGTGGAAATAGAGCCTAGCAGAGGAGTGGGAAAGATATGTGAGGAGCTGGGAGTGAGTTTGGAGGAGGAGAGAAGAAGTGCGGTTTCCTTCTCGCTAATTTTAGTTAAGAAAGAAAGAGTGACAAGAGTTAAAAGAAGAATCTGGGTGTGAAGAGGGGAGAGGGGATGGAGGTGACTCTGGATGACTCAAGACTAATCTTATAAACCTTGTCATGGAGGTTGTCAGCAAAGTCTGGACAGAAAGCGAAGGAGAGGTAAGGGTGGAGACACTTTGAGGAGAGAATTCAGTGTTGCAAAGAGACAGCAAGGGCCAGAGGCAAGAGTGTTTCTTAGATGGATATTCTTGGCAAGTGTTATGGCAGATTGGAAGGAGGTTGGCATGAATTTGAAATGTATGAAGTCAGTGTGGGAATGGGATTTAAGTCAAAGACGTTCAGCAGAGTGGGCACGAGGATGTAGGCAGCAAATTCTGGAGGTCAGCCAAGGCTGAGGCATATATCATCTCACAGAGCGTGGAACAGCAGAAGCATCCAAAGCAGAGAAAAGACAGACTCAGATGACATAGTAGCTGAGAGAGAAGATGAGAGAGCAATGGGGAGAGGGTCAACAGTCAGAGTACTTAATCATACCACCCCGAACCTGCAGGAACTACACTGAACATAAGATATGCCATACTGGGTCAGACCAAGGTCCATCAAGCCCAGTATCCTGTTTCCAACAGTGGCCAATCTAGGTCACAGGTACCTAGCAGGTTCCCAAAAAGACACACAGGTTCCACAATGCTTGTACTGGGGCAAGCAGTGCATTTCTTGGGCCCCCTTTAATAATGGTTTATGGACCTTTCCTCCAGGAACTTGTCCAAACCTTTTTTAAACCCAGCTACACTAACAGCTATTACTATATCCTCTGGTAACGAATTCTAGGGTTTGATTAGAGGTTCAGTGAAAAATTATTTTCTCTTATTAATCTTACATGGGTTATATGGTAGCTTCATTGTATGTCCTCTAATCTTTCTGCTTTTAATGGTATATACTGTACAACTGATCTACATTTACCCGTTCCGCTCCATTCATTAATTTATAGACCTCTATCATATCTCCCCTCAGCTGTCTCTTTTCCAAATTGAAGATCCCTAACCGTTTAAGCCTCTCCTCATAGGGGTATCCTTCCATCCCCTTTACCATTTTGGTGGCTCTTCTCTGTATTTATTTATTTATTTATTTATATATGTGGTTTTATATACCGCCCCATCAGTAAATCAAGGTGGCTTACAAAGAAAAATAACTATTACAAGTAACAGGTAATTTTTACAGCAAGTGAATCCACATTCCCATGTAACGTTTACATAACAGGTAACTATTTACATTGCAGTTATATTTATAGTACTGGTTATATTTGCATTAATAAGTTTTTAGGTTATGCATAATGATGGAAGGACTTTGTTGGTAGTATGGGTTGGTGTTCTCTAGCTAGTGAGGTGGGCGGCAGGTAGCTAGTAGACTCTTGTGGAATTCTGTGTGCTGTTAGGTGACTGATTCTTAAAAGTATTCTTGGAATAATCATGTTTTTAGGAGCTTGCGGAATATTTCAGGGTCTTTTGTGGATCGTATTTTCTGTACCTTTTCTAATTCTGCTATATCCTTTTAAAGATATAGCAACTAGAATTGCACACACTATTCAAGCTGCGGTCACACCATGGAATGATACAGAGGTATTATAATATACTTTGTTTTATTCTCCATTCCTTTCCTTATGATTCCTAGCATTCTATTTGCTTTTTTGGCCATGTCTGACGATTTTAAAGTAGTTAAATAGATAGAAAAGGCAATGGCAAAAGCTAGAAGAATGCTTGGGTGCATACGGAGAGGAATGGCTAGCAGAAAAAAGGAGGTGATAATGCCTCTGATAAGTCTGTGGTGCAATCTCATTTGGAGTATATATTTATATTATTTTTTACTTTTTTATATCGCCCCTTCCAGTGATCAAAGGCGGGTCACAGTGAAATAGGACTTGTTACATTGAGTGTAAAGATTACATAATAATCAGAAACAATGTCAAATGTCAGGAAGGAGACTTTGACCATTGAATTTACAATATGATTGTTCATAACTTATTTACAATTAACCTATTTACAGATTACATAATTACAAAGTGATTATATTATGAGAAGGAAGGCTCTGAAGCACTTTTGTTAAGTTAGTAAGATTTTGTTCTGCTCTGGTGGATCCACATGGAGGCCTATTCCAATATGAACATCCCAGCCCACTGTGCATTCGGTTCCAACTGGACGCACAGAGGTAGGTGGGATTTTGATCCTGCAGGGCACATCTAGCCCCCGCTGGATCAGAATCGCGTCTAGGCCTATACATGCAGGATGGGACCCGATTCCCAATGGCCTGCACATACAGGCCTCTGCCCTGCTAACGCAGTCAGGCTCCTGAATGGAGCCTTGGCGCCACGGTGTCCAGTTGCCATGGCACCGTGGCTCCATTCAGAGGCTGCGATCCCTGGCTGTCGACCACTTTTTTCATTCCACGCAGCCTGACCCCTGATCTGGCCACCCATGGCCAGGGTCGGGCTGCGGGGAATCTTCTGCACCCCCTCCACCCTTTGCTGCTGCCCAGGCCTGCCGTACTCTGATATCTAGGGGAACGTATTCCTCCTCAGAGGTGAAATAAGTTCCCTGTCTAGTTTGCTGGCCCCAGATGTATGGGGCCAACATCAGAATTGGCCCTGTATGTCCGGGCCATGGATCGCTCACTGCCCACCCTAACTCTGCCTCTGCAGTGCCCCTTTCTACCCCCATCTAACCTCCCCGTACAAACCCCTTCTTCACATGGGGAACCTTTGGACAGGGATGGCAAGGGGGTGAATAACAGGGATGGGCATCCCAACGTACTTCAAAATAGACCCCAAAATGTTTGAGGAATAGATATGTCTTAATCTCCTTCTGGAAAATTTACAAGTCTTTAATGGACCTAAGTTTTTCTGGCAGGAAGTTCCAGAGGGTAGGGGCAAAGTCTTATGAAAGTCGCTAGGGACTATTATGGTTTTCTGGGTGCAGCCTCTTCATAATCTATCACCAAACGGTATGTTGTGTGGCAAGGTCATCTATCCTTAGTATGGGGGAGGTGAGAAACGTAAAGAATTCACCCTAGTAAAGGATCCCCTTTTGGGAGTGCAGGGTGAAAAAGCCACAGCCACATTTAAAAGACAGAAAAACCCCAGCTGGAACAGGTTGCATGCAATGTCTGATAGAGTAAGAAAGAGGGATTACAAACACGAGGTCCAAAACCCTTATTTTAACAAGTTCCCTGATTACACAAAGACCAGAAGGCAGGGGGATTGCCAACACCTGGGAAGGAAACAGGTGGGGTTAGCACCCTGGAGGTATAAGCCTTTGCTATGTTATGCAGAAAGGGAGGAGAGGAAAGAGAGAGGGGAGAGAGCAGAGCAACGAAGGAAGAACGGAGGAGAAGCCAGAGAAGGTGCTGACTCCTGCAGAAGAGCCGAGCTACCAGGAGCTGAGAGAGCTGAATTCCCTGCAACAGGTTGGCAGCAGAGGTGGGAGCCAGGAAGTGGAGAAGCTTTCAGACCACCGGAGAGGTTGTCAGCTGAGCTGTCTGACCGGGTGGGTGAGTCAGAACCCATGCAGTTGGGAGAACCAGTGTCAGAGTTGGGGGAAGAATATATCTTTATGGATTGCTCTCTATGTCAAGCTTTAGACATGAAGTCTTGAGGAAGAGCCAGCCCTGAAAGAATTATTCTCCTTGAAAAGGTAACCCATAAGAAACAGGCAATGTGGAGGTAAATCCCTGTATGTTTTAAAAGGGAAATTTACTGCAACATAAGGATAAGCAGGAAGCTGTGATTCATACTTGTTGTCACCTGTGGTTTGAACTGTGAAACGGCAAGGAAGCCAATTTAGCTGCTAGAAGAGTTTTGCTTTGCTCCTCTGTTATGTGACAAGCCTACTTAGAGTTTTTGATGGCAGTTTGAATGTTTGTTTTCTTGTTCTGAGTTTTGGTTTCACCTGAAATGCAGCCTAGAAGGAATTGAGGCTGATAGAAGCCAAACTGCCATAGAAGATTAAGCTTGTTTGGACTTTATGCTGTAACTAACAAGGACTAAAAGGAAAGTGGCAGCCTGGCTATCAAAGGCTCTGCTTCTGAAAGTAAGAAGACTTTAAACAGCCATTTTTGAGTTCTTTTGTTTACTTTGCTAAGCATTTGCTGTACCTTAAGCAAATCCTACAGATATAATCCTGTAACTGGTACCTTGAACCTCTTTTTGTGTGAAATAAATTTTCTGTTATAAGCCTTACCTCGGTCGCTTTAACTACAACCTTCTACTTGAAGCACAAATACATCTTAGCAGTACTACACTTCCCAGAAGACACCACAAGGAAATAGACTGTTAAGAGCTGATAGAAGAAGGTTCCCTCAATCACCACGCCCCTCTAAACTAGAAGCTAGTGGCTTCGGGCGTTGTGCTTGTGACACTTGATTAAGGTGGATGGTTTGAGGAGGCTATATTTCTGAGTAATTTAAAAATGATCATTAGTGATTTATATCTTATCCTACCTAGAACCGGTAACCAATGAAGATTGTACAAGATGGGTGTTAAGTGACCTGTGCTATGGGTTTTATAAATTATACAGACTGCAATATTCTGGATCATCTGAAGTTGGTGAAGAGTTTATTTTGGGAGTCATTAGATTATGCTGTTACAAAAATCAATCGATAGTGTGATTATAGCTTGGAGACCAGATCTGAAATCATAATTTGAGAGTAATGGTCTCAGCTGTTGGAGCATTCTTAGTTTGTAATAAATTGAGTGGTGGTATGCTTTATATGGTAACCATGTTTAGAGACTGATCGAGGGTTAACCCAAGGTATTTGACTTCACTTTTCACTTCAAGTTCAACTTCTTGAAATTGGATCCTGGAAGGTGGAATAAAGTTGTGGTTCCTGGTGATATTTAGTACTTCCGTTTTTTCATAGTTTATTTTAAAGTTGTATGAGTTTAATTACAGTGCCAATTCACCAAAGCAGGAGCAGAGGGGTGCCAACAGAATGTCGATAGTTGGACACAAGTCACCAGGGCCTGCAAAATCACCAATCCAGCCCTTGAACTGAAGAACCATTATGCACCCCTGGAAGTGGAGGAGGTGAAAGCATCCCTGGAAAGGGAAGAACCAGAGCTCAAGTACCCCAAAGTTGCAGAATCAGTGATCAGAAGGAAACGAAGGGCAGTGGTGATTGGAGACTCTTTTCTGAGGGGTACTGAGGCGTCCATCTGTCGGCCAGACTTGATGTCCAGAGAGGTATGCTGTCTGCCTGGTGCCAAAATACAAGATGTTACGGAGAGTTTGCCGAGACTCATCAAGCCCACTGACTATTACCCAATGTTGCTAATCCATGTTGGAACAAATGATACTGCCAGGTATACCTCGGAACGTATCAAAAGTGACTTCATGGCTCTGGGACAGAGGGTGAAGCAGTTAGGTGCACAGGTGGTGTTCTCTTCAGTCCTCCCTGTTTAGGGTAAAGGCCAAGGCAGAGAGGCTCGCATCCTGGAGATGAATGCATGGCTGCGTGGATGATGTCATCGAGAGCATTTTGGTTTCCTAGACCATGGGATGCTGTTCTAAGGGTTGCAGAGCAGAGATGGCATCCTTCTGTCCAAGAAAGGTCATTGCGTCTTCGGTAGTAGATTGGCACATTCCTGCTGCAGTATCATCTAGAAGTAAGGATATCCTGGATTCTCTACAGGGAGAACTATTCAGGCAATTGGTAACAGACCCCATACGTGAAGGGGCCATACTGGATTTGGTGCTTACCAATGGTGAAAGTGTTTCTGATGTTGTAGTGGGAAATCATTTTGCATCCAGTGATCACCAGATGGTGTGGTTCAGTATTAGGACTAGGGCTGTTAGAATCCATTCAAAGATGAGGATCTTAGACTTTAGGAAGACTAACTTTGCGAAGATGGGCCAATACCTCAGGGAGTCGTTAGTGGGATGGGAACAGCTGGGGGATGTAGAAAAACAGTGGGCAAAACTGAAAGGGGATATTTTAAGGGCAACCAACCTTTTTGGTAAAAAGTTAAATAAAGGTAAAAGGAAAAAGAGACCGCTATGGTTTTCGAAAGAAGTAGCTGAAAAAGGGAAGAAAAAGAGGGAGGCCTTCATGAAATACAAGAGATCACAGAGAGAGGAAGACAGGCATCTGTATTTGGAAAAATTTAGAGAAGCTAGCAAAGTAGTCAAGAAGGCAAAGATTCAAAAGGAGAAGGAAATAGCCAATGAAATAAAATGGGGGGGATAAGACATTTTTCAGATATATTAGTGAGAAGAGGAAGGGCAAAACAGGTATTGTCAGACTCAAGGATGAAGGGGAGGAATATGTAGAAGCTGATAAGGATAAAGCCTACAATCCGCTACCTTGGCGTTACACTTGACCAGCAGCTGGACTTGAAAACCCACATAAAAAACACCGTAAAAACAGTATATCTGAAAATAAGGACCTTAAAACACCTACGACCACTACTTGACTTCAGCGACTATCGATCAATCTATCAAGCATTAATATTACCACATTTCGACTATGCCAACGTAATTCTACACGGTCTCCCTCAAGCAACATTAGCACTGCTCCAGCTCGCAATGAACACTGCCGCGAGAGTACTAACAGGAGCCTCACGGAGAGAGCATATAACGCTAGTCTTGATGAACCTCCACTGGTTACCTGTTCAAGCAAGAACCCTCTACAAAGTACTAACCCTGACCTTCAAAGCCTTAAACACCTTGACCCCCACAGCCATCAGCAAGATGATACACAACGTACCACATAACAGAAACAAAAGACCCACGATGCAAAACACCCTAGAGGTCCCAAAAGCAATGACAAAATACACAAAAGCAACAACGAATAGGGCCTTTACGATGTATGCACCTAGAGCATGGAATGCCCTCCCCACTTATATGCGAAACATCACCAACCTAACACACTTCAGGAAGGCATTAAAGCATCATCTGTTCAATATATACTACCCCGATTCCAGCCTTAGTAAACATGCATGGTGCTCCTCAGACATTCACCCACTACACCCAACTAATCAGACCCAGCATGAAAAAGGATAACCAGCTCGGTCTCCCAACAATACTCCCTGAAATAGAATTTAGACACCTAGCGTAAATAAGATGTTGATAGACCCTGCCTAAAGTAGGTACCAGTGTAAATACGATGTAGATAATTTCCCAAGTTACCTCCAAGTTGATCTCCCCGTTTATTGTAAATACAACTCAGAGTGCCTGCGTTGTATAGTTGATGTTGAATGTAAACCGCACTGATCTAAAATAGCGAGGTATAGAGGAAATGTTAAATAAATAAATAAAAGCAGAATTGCTTAACAAATATTTTTGTTCTTTGTTCACAGATGAAGAACCAGGAGCAGGACCTCAGAAAACACCCACAAATAGGAACAGAAGCGAGGGACATCTTGAACAATTTTCAGAAGACTGTGTTCGTGAGAAACTAGCTCAACTTAAAGTAGACAAAGCGATGGGACCAGATGGGATACACCCAAGAATACTGTGGGAACTTGGGGACGTTCTAGCAGCTCCACTGACTGACCTTTTCAATGCCTTGTTGGAGTCGGGAGTGATGCCAAAGGACTGGAGAGAGGCTCATGTGGTGCCTTTACACAAAAGCGGAAGTAAGGATGTGGTTGAAAACTACAGGCTGGTTAGTTTAACTTCGGTGGTGAGTAAATTATTGGAAACGCTGCTGAAAGAGAAAATAGTGAGGTTTCTGGAGTCCAACGGATTACAGGATCCGAGGCAGCATGGATTCACCAGAGGCAGGTCTTGTCAGACAAATCTGATTGATTTCTTTCACTGGGTGACCAGGGAGTTGGACTGAGGGAGAGCCCTAGATGTAGTGTATTTAGATTTCAGTAAAGCCTTTGACACTGTTCCTCACAGGCGACTTATAAACAAACTGAGCACTCTAGGGATGGACCCTAAAGTTACTGCTTGGGTTAGAAATTGGTTGGGTGGGAGGCGACAAAGAGTACAGGTAAATGGAGCTCACTCTGAGGAGAGGGATGTTGCCAGTGGTGTGTCCCAGGGATCTGTCCTTGGTCCAATTCTTTTTAACATCTTTGTTAGTGATATAGCGGAAGAGCTGTCGGGTAAAGTTTGCCTCTTTGCAGATGATACCAAAATCTGCAATAGAGTAGATACCCAGGAAGATGTAGATAACATGAGGAGGGATCTAGCTAAGTGTGAAGAATGGTCTAGAATTTGGCAGCTGGTATTTAATGTTAAAAAATGTAAGGTCATGCATTTGGGCTGCAATCCAAGGGAGCAATATAGTATAGGGGATGAAGTACTTTTGTCCACTAAAGAAGAGCGGGACCTAGGCGTGGTTGTGTCTGATGATCTTAAAGTAGCTAAACAGGTAGAAAAGGCGACGGCAAAAGCTAGAAGGATGCTTGGGTGCATACAGAGAGGAATGGCTAGCAGAAAAAGGGAGGTGATAATGCCTTTGTATAAGTCTTTGGTGCGACCTCATTTGGAGTATAGTGTGCAATTCTGGAGACCGCACCTTCAAAAGGATGTGAACAGGATGGAGTCAGTGCAGAGGGTGGCTACTTAAATGATTAGTGGTCTTCATTATAAAGCATATGAGGACAGACTGAAGGATCTTAATATGTACACCTTAGAGGAAAGGCGGGATAGAGGTGATATGATTGAGATGTTTAAATACCTCCGTGGCATAAATGTTCAGGGAGAGAGCCTCTTTCAGTTGAAAGCAAGTTCTGCTACGAGGGGACATGGGATGAGGGTGAAGGGAGATAGATTCAGGAGTGATATGCGGAAATATTTCTTTACGGAAAGAGTAGTGGATCGATGGAATAGGCTCCCAGTGGAGGTGGTAGAGATGAGGACAGTAACTGAATTCAAAAAAGCATGGGACAAACATAGAGGATCTCTAAAGGTAAAAACGGGACTGTTGTAGTTGTTGATATGGAAGGACAGACTAGATAGGCCATGTGGTCTTTTTCTGTCATCATATTTCTATGTTTCTATGTTTAATTTGATGTGGTAAGGGATCTGATATGTTGATGGGGACATATAACATTATATTATCAGCAAATAAATGAAATCCTACATTATGTTCTTGAAAATGTTACATATAGGTTGAAGGTATAAGTTAAATGGTAGGATTTAGAGGGCGGATGCTTGGGGTACTCCTTGCTGTTGTTCGTATAGGTTGAAGGTCTGCTATCCAATCTTGACCTGCTGCGTACGATTAGTGGGATATGATTGAAACCACTGAAATACCTTGTCATGTATTCCTATTTGGTGGAGGCATTTGAGGTGGAGATTATGATTGATGCAGTCAAAGGCCAAAGAAATATTTAGAACAATAAGAATAAATGCCTTATGTGAGCCATCAATACCTTTGATCAGATTATCCATGAGAGCTATTAGGAGCATCTCGACCCAATGATATGGTCTAAAGCCATATTGATGCTCATCTAATGGGGCATTAAGATGAATATAATCTTCCAATTCAGTTTCCAATATTTATTTATTTATTTATTATTTATTTATTTAACATCTCTTCTATACCGCACTATTAAAATCAGCGCGGTGTACATCAAACAAAATATACTGCAATGCATACAGTTAACATTGAGTTTACAGAGAACAAAGGAATATAAAACATGGAGTAACAGGGATAACTATGTACAGTCAACAGTATACTATATATATGCAATTATTATACAAAATATTTAAACTCGGGTGGGTGTCGTACGTGTGTTCATGTAGGTGGCAAGGGTTAACAATAGTAATTTGAACTATCGTAGAGTCTAACCATTTTCTGGTTGTATTAAGGTGTTTAGTGTAAGTGGAGGGCCTATTGGATGTGTGAGTGTCTAAGCTCCCTTCTGGGTAGTATTTTGTGAATAAGTGATGCTTCACGGCTTTTCGGAATTGTAATAGGTTTTTGATGCCACGGATATCATGGGGAAGTAAATTCCAATTCAGGGGTGCAAATATTGAGAAAGCTCTGTTCGATGTAGCTTTAGTACATGATGTCATCATCTTGGGAACTATTAAGGTGTTCATAGCAGTAGTCCTTCTGTTTCTATTTTCAAGGGTGTTATGGATTAGTTTGCTGATTGGTGTCGGTGGGTAGTTATTCATGGCTTTGAAGGTCAGGATTAGTGACTTATATGAGAGTCTGGCTTGTAGAGGTAGCCAGTGTAGATCTTTCATGATAGGCGTTATGTGGGCAGATCTTGGTGACCCAGAGAGGACTCTTGCAGCTGCATTCATAGCCAGACGAAGTGGATTTAATGTTGATTGAGAGAGCCCGTGGAGGATGATGTTCGCAAAATCTAGGTGAGGGAGGACTAGTGCCTGGAAAGTTGATCGGTAATCAGTATAGTCAAGTAGGGGGCGGAGGTGGCGTAGAGTTCTGATTTTATGGTATATACTCTTTGTCACATTCTTCACATGCATTATCATATCTAGGTGTTGATCCAATGTGATGCCGAGGTATCGGATTGTGGGTTTGGACGTCAGTTCTATGTTATTGACCAGCAGCGACGGAGGGGGTACGAACTTACGATTCCTTGTAATAAATAGGACATCAGTTTTGCTATGATTTATTCTTAAGTTTTGAGTCAGCAGCCATTCAGCTATTGCTCCGAAACAGTTGATTATTGGTGTAAACACTGGTTGGTCAGTTTTAAACGGTATGTATATGAGGATGTCATCCGCATATGCCAGGCATTGCACGTTGAAGGATCGGATCATTTCACATATCGGCTGCATATATATATTGAACATTAATGCCGATAAGGAGGATCCTTGTGGTACACCTTGAGACTGTAAGAATGGCTCTGATGATTCTTGGCCTGCTTTAACTTGTTGCCACCTATTGGAAAGGTAGGATCTACACCATTCCAGTGCTGTGTTTCGAATCCCCTTCTCTCTCAGACGTTGCAGTAGTATATCGTGGTTCACAGAATCAAAGGCGGCTGAAATGTCTAGAAAAATGAGTACAAATCCTTGTTTGATGTTGTTTATTCCTGTGATCAGATCATTGAATAGGGTTGTAAGGATTGTGTCGACTCCATGTGCTTCTCTGAATCCATGTTGTGATTTGTCCAGTGGTGCTTCCGTGTCAATATGGTGCTGGAGCTGTTGTTGGGCAGCTTTCTCGATGATTTTTGCAAGCTGGGGAATGCTCGAGATTGGCCTAAATGATTCAACTTTGGATGGATCGAGCTTACTATTTTTCAGTAGGGGCTTGATAGAGGTGTGTTTCAGACTTTGAGGGAATGAGCCTGTTAGAAAGGACTGGTTTAGTATCATGCACAGGATTTGGCTTAGATCATGTCGCAGGTCTTTGATCCAGCTGGCTGGACATGGGTCATTAGGTGCCGTGCTAGGATTGATGGAGGCAATAATTTTCTCAATTTCACTAGTTGATATAGTATTGAAGTTGCAGAATGGAGTTATTTGAGATGCCTTAGGTGATACAAATAGGTTATTGGTATTCATGCTTGTGCTGGCCATAATCATTTTTGATTGCAGGTAGTTTGCATAGTCCTGTGGCTGCGGCATTGCAGGTTGGTCTGAAACTGGCTCTCTTGTTATGGATTTTACCAACTTGAATAATGCATGAGGTTTGTTGATGGAGCGTTTCAGTAGGTTTGTGTGATAGAGCTTCTTGCTCAGTGTTACCTTCTCACGGTGGGACGTTAAGTGTGAGTTATATGTTTCAAGTGCCTCTGGAGATTGGGTTGGACGCCACTGCCTTTCAAGTTTGCGTAAATGGGTGAGAGATGTACGAAGATCAGTTGAGAACCATAGTGCATGTTCTCGTTTTCTTATTTTCTTATCCTTGTGCAATGGACATGAGGCGGCTCTGAGGTTCTCGTCCCATTTGGATATTAGGTCATCTAAGTTGAGGGATGTGTTAGTCAAGAGTGGTTGAAGGTTCTCTAGGACCTTGTCACGGTTGAGAGGTTGAAAACGGGCTGCATGGGTTCCAGAAGAGTTAGATGGTCTTTGGCTCATGTGAGAGGTATAGGTGGGTATATTGAATCGAATAAGATTATGATCAGACCATGGTACTGGTATAACTGACAGATCAAGGGCTTGGTGTGTTAAGGTGTTGAAATGAGGTGCAAAAATGAGGTCTAGTTTACCTCCTTTAGTGTGGGTGGGAGAGTCGACGTATTGTTTGTAGCCTAGATCCTCTAGTGCGTCTAGAAATGCTTCTGAGTGGCTGTCATGGAGAGATGGGAGGTTGAAATCACCAACTACCCAATTTGGAGAGCGTGAGGTGGAAGTTGCGCATGCAAGTTCAATTATTGTTGGAAGGTCATCCGGTGATGGGGAGGGTGCTCGATAAAGCAGGTTGATTGAGCATAGTTCATTAGATATAGAGAGGGAGTCGAGGTGGGCTGAGCTGGAGGAGTTGCATAGTTTGAAATTGAGATCTTTTTTGGCGAGGATGAGCGTTCCGCCTCCTTTTTGAGTGGACCTGTGGCATGTGTAGAGGTCAAATCCTGGAGGCAGCATCTGATTCAGGAGGATGTTGTCGCAATCAGATAACCATGATTCCGTGACCATCAGGATGTCTAGATTGTATTGAGGAATCAAGTCCATGGTTGCAGGCCATTTTGATCGTATGGATCTGGCATTTATCAATGCACATTTTAGGAGGCGTTGGCGCTGGAGCTTCTCAGCCTGTGTTTTGTTGATGACTTGAAGGGGAATGCTAAGTAGATGGGAGTGGGATGTGTGGTTGCGTTTTGTTGTTTTGTTGTGGGGACATTCGTACCATCTCCTTCCAAATGTATGTAGTGTTGGTATGTAGTTGGTGTTGTGGTTGAGGGCATTTGTGACGCAGGGGAGCCCAAGTGTAAGGAGAGTAGTGAGTGATAGCAGGACCTTATACATATTGAGATTAAATAGCAACAATGTAGTGATTAGCAGTAGTGCAGTGCCAAGTAATTATTATTGAAAGTGCAATGGCTAGTTATTACTGACAACAGTATAAATGGATACAGATGACGGTAGTATAATGTGCTAATTAGTACAGACAACAGTATAAAGCTAATTGAATTTGCAGGTAACAGTATGATATTGTATGAGAGGTTAATTATTACTGACAACAGTATAATAACAGTATGATATTGTATGAGAGGTTAATTATTACTGACAACAGTATAATAATAACAGTATGATATTGTATGAGAGGTTAAATTATTACTGACAACAGTATTGTATTAGCTGGAAATAAGCTCTTAGAGATGTTTGATTGCTATCAGCAGTCTAGCTCTATAGTGTGCTGGCTATTAGCAGTAGAGTATAAGGGAGCAGATTATTGTCAACGGAACAATTATACTTGCTGTGCTCTGTGTCTTTTGTTGTGTTGCTGCAGGGGGTGCTCTCCGTTCTCGAAGAGCTTAGGCTGATAGCTGTTGATAGCGAGCTCAACCCGAGGGGAACTCAGCGGTTACTTAGCAGTGGGTCTGTCGGATGTTGGTCAGGCGTTTTTACGTAGGCCTCTGCCTAAGGGCCGTGCCAAAGGGCCCTCTGGCGAGGCCCTCAGGCGCGGGCCCACAAGGCGCGGGCACGCCTTGGCGTGCAGCTGCTTTTAAAGTTGAAATCAGGTCCCGATTGGCTTAGGGGAGGTGCGGGAGGAGCACACGTGCTCTGCCCTCTGTGCCGCTGATCCGGTGAAGAGCTGAGATGCAGAGGGACTCCCGGCAGCGTGCAGCTGCTTTTAAAGTTGAAATCAGATCCCGATTGGCTTAGGGGAGGTGCGGGAGGAGCACACGTGCTCTGCCCTCTGTGCCGCTGATCCGGTGAAGAGCTGAGATGCAGAGGGACTCCCGGCAGCGTGCAGCTGCTTTTAAAGTTGAAATCAGGTCCCGATTGGCTTAGGGGAGGTGCGGGAGGAGCACACGTGCTCTGCCCTCTGTGCCGCTGATCCGGTGAAGAGCTGAGATGCAGAGGGACTCCCGGCAGCGTGCAGCTGCTTTTAAAGTTGAATACCTTTTCAATCACTTTTGCCAGGAAGGGAAAACTAGAAATTGGTCTATATGATGCAGGGCTATATTTATCCATTGATTTATTCTTCAGTATCGGGTGGATCATTCAGTGTTTTAAAGAAGACAGCATAAAAACTTGACTCAGTGATTGCTCCATCCTGTTAGGATAATAGGAGATAGCTCTGTGTGTGTTACCCTGTAGCTTCATTGTATGTCCCCTAGTCTTTCTATATTCTGATGACGTAAACAATCGATCTACGTTTACCCGGTCCACTCCATTCATTAATTTACAGACCTCTATCATATCTCCCCTCAGCCATCTCCTTTCCAGGCTGAAGAGCCCTAACCTTTTAAGCCTCTCTTCATAGGGGTATCCCTCCTTTACCATTTTGGTGGCTCTTCTCTGTACCTTTTTTTAATAATGCTATATCCTTTTTAAGATACGGTGACCAGCATTGCACGCAATATTCAAGGTGCTGTGTCACCATGGAACAATACTGAGGCATTATAATATCCTTTGTTTTATTTTCCATTCCATTCCTTATGATACCTAGCATTCTATTTGCTCTCTTGGCCGCCGCTGCACACTGGGTGGAGGGTTTTAACATGTTAATCACAATTTATTTATTTATTTTTATTTATTTGGACAACTTTTATATACCGCTGCTTCCAAGGATCAGCAGCGGTTTACAATGACACCTAAATCTTTTTTTCTGGATGGTGATTACCAATGTGGAACCTTGCATCGTATAACCATAGTTTGGGTTGTTCTTTCCTAGGTGCATAACTTTGCACTTGTCTGCATTAAATTTCATCTGCCATTTTGATGCCCAGTCTTTCAGTTTATCAAGATCCTCTTGCAATTTTCCACAATCCTCTTGGGTTTTAACAACTTTAAATAGTTTTGTGTTGGCTGCAAATTTGATAACCTCACTCGTTATTCCCTTTTCCAGGTCATTTATGAATATGTCAAAAAGCAGCAGACCCAGCACAGATCCCTGGGGTACACCACTATTCATCTTTCTCCATTGGGAAAATTGGCCATTTAGCACTACCCTCTGCTTTCTATCTTTTAGCCAGTTCCTGATCCACAATAGTACACTGCCTCCTATCCCATGACTCTTTAGTTTTGCCAAAAGTCTCTGATGAGGGACCTTGTCAAAGGCTTTCTGAAAGTCCAGATACACTATATCAATCAACTCACCTTTGTCTACCTGTTTATTCATGCCTTCAAAAAATATAACAGATTAGTAAGACAAGATCTTCCTTGTCTGAAGCCATGTTGGCTGTCTCCCATTAAGCCATGACTATCTACATATTCAGTAATTTTGTTCTTTATGATGGTTTCTACCATTTTTCCCGGTACTGATATCAGGCTCACCAGTCTGTAGTTTCCCGGATCATGCCTGGAACCTTTTTAAAAATTGGTATTACATTGGAGATCCTCCAATCTTCAGGTATTACAGATGATTTTGCCTCTCTCTTTTCTGGTAAGAGCAGTGCCCTCACAGTGCTCTGCTAGAGACGTGGATATTTAACTCCTGTGACAACTTTGCTGTGAGTTCTAGCTGTGTATTTAATTACACAGGTACACTACCAAAAAACTGCCTCCAGTTTTGCAACTGATTCCTATAGATTTTGGGGTGCTGAATCCAGGAAAAATAGCCAAAATGTTCCATCATGTCACGTTTTCTTGCAAAATTAGATTTCTTACCCATATAAGGAATGTTCACATAATTTCTTTTTAGCCGACTGCAGTTTATTTTCTTGGCCCAAAATAGAGGTTGTAATGGTTAACTAACTAGAAACACTCCCTCATGATATTTTAGAGTGTTTTGTATTCATTTTATACATTAACAGGACAATTGGGAGGCGGGGGGCTAAATCCAGTACTCGCGCTGCCATGACACTGACCCAGTCAATACTGGGGTAATTGAAATCATCCATTATTATTACTGTTCTGTAACTTTTGTTAGCTTCCCTGATTTCTTTGAGCATTTCATTATCTATTTGTTCACTGTGGCCAGGTAGTCGATAGTATACCCCCACTGCCATTGCCTTCCCCTTTTTACATGGAATTTCAATCCATAGAGATTCTTCAGCAAATTTTGTTTCCTGCAAAACTTTAATCCTTTCTGACTCAATGCCCTCTCTAACATAGAGTGTAACCCCTCTACCAAATTGATTAGCTCTATGATTATGATATAATTTGTACCCAGGTATCACATGTTCAGTAATTGTCCTCCTTCCACCCACTGGTTGTCCTCCTTCCACCATGTCTCTGAGATACCAATCATATCTAACCTCTCATTTAGTGTTAAATATTCTAACTCTCCCAACTTATTTTTTAGAGTTCTAGCATTTGCATACAAGCATTTTAGAGACTGTATTTTCTTCATATTAATCTGGCTATCAGTAGGCAAGGGCAATTTGGAATCTTTAAGCTCTGTCTGCTCCGTGCTCAAGGACATTTGGGCTACTTTTATGTTTGATGGAACCTCTCTGCTGATATTCCCTAACTTCATTCTTTTGGTAGTATCCTTCAAGGATACATTTTTCTGAAGCATGCGCTCTTGGGCGACTGTCAGCTCTCCCTTATTACCTAGTTTAAAAGCTGCTCTGTTTCCTTTTTAAAGGTTAATGCCAGTAGCCTGCTTCCATTCTGGTTAAGGTGAAGCCCATCCCTTCGGAAGAGCCCCTCCTTTACCCAGAATGTTCCCCAGTTCCTAACAAACCCTGAACCCTCATCCTTGCCCCATCATCTTATCCACACATTGAGATTCCAGAGCTCTGCCTGCCTTTTGGGTCCTGTGCGTGGAACAGGAAGCATTTTGGAGAACGCTACCCTGGAAGTTCTGGATTTCAACATCCTACCTAAAAGCCTATATTTAGCCTCCACAACCTCCCTACTACATTTTCCTATGTCATTGGTCCCAACATGTACCTAGACAGCAGACTCCTTCCCAGCACTATCTAACACCTTGTCTAGGTGGCGCGTGAGGTCCACTACCTTCACAGCAGGCAGGCATGCTACCAGACAATCCTCATGTCCATCAGTCACTCAGCTATCTACATGCCTAATGATCAAATCACCAACTATAATGGCTGTCCTAATCCTTCCCTCATGGGCCCATGGCCCTCGAGAATCTTCCTCGGTGCAAGAGAGTTTTATATCACCTGGAGGACTGGTCCTAGCTACAGGATCACTTCCTGCCACACCAGGGTGATGCTCTCCTTTCATGTGATCTCTCTCCTCCATGGCAACAGGGATGTTGCCAGACTGAAGGTGGGACTTCAGGACTATATCCCTATAGGTCTCATCTATGCACCTCTCTGTCTTCCTTATGTCCTCCAAGTCTGCTACTCTAGCCTCCAGAGATCGGACTTGTTCCCTGAGAGCAAAGAACTCCTTGCACCTAGTGCACACATAAGATCCCTCACAAACTGGAAGAAAATCATACGTATGACACTCAATGCAAAAGACTAGAAAGCCCCCATCTTGCTGCTGGACTGCTGTCTGCATCTTAGTTTTAAGGTTGTGTTTAGATATTTAAGTTATTTTCTTACTAAGGGTTGCTGGGGATACTTATACTAATAAAACTATACCTAATATGTTTATTGTACTTTGTTCACCTGAAGCTTAATTAATCTCAGGTCCTTAATGTATACCTGATGAGGACAAACAGCTGCACCTGAAAGTGAATATGGCACCTCCTGTCCTTTAAGAGGTTTAAGTACCTATAAAGCTACGATTATCCCATGGGTGGGTGGGTGTCGGAGAGGGAGGGAAAGAAGACTTATTAAAAGCTGGCTACTACACAGTACCCTATCCTGTGCTTCTAAGGTAATCTGTGACCAATTTCCAGGGGGAGTCCCGCAGTCCTTGCTTGGATAGAAGGAGTCTTTTTGTCTAAATTTAATTAGAAGGCTCTCTGCTGTGTTTTAAATTTAAACTGAAAGCTCTTTGCTGCTGCTAGGCCCAGTGTGATTTAACAAATACACTGGGTTCAGCTTTAATCTAAAGAATTCCTTTTTCCCCAAGATTTAGAAAAATTCCCAGAAGTAAATATTTACAATTGCAGATCTCTCTTCAGAAGTAGCAGTCCCGTTTTGTAGTCTTAGGTATGTTAGTGGAGATTGGTTGAGGCTGTGGTAGGGTGTGTTTACGAGTGAAATTTATCAGATAATGGTCAGATAGGAGAAGAGCTGAGGTGGAGAAACTTGAGGGTGAGTAGCTGGATAAAAATACAGAGTCAAGGCAGTGACCATGCTGGTGATAAGAGATAGTAGAACATAGCTGGAGGACAAACGAGGAGCTTTGAGGCACGGGAGTCAGAGGGGTCATAAACGTGAATCTTGAAATCCCCAAGAATGAGGGAAGGGGAAGATAGTTCAAGAAAAAAGGAAAGCCAGGAGTCAGTGTCAGTGAGAAAGGAAGAGGGTGACTGGCAAGGGGGTCAATAAATGGCAGCTACCTGGAGAGGTAATGGAACAAATAAGTGGATTGCGTGGACTTCAAAAGAAAAAAAAGAGTAAAACAGGTGGAAGAAGAGATTGAAACCAAAAGAAAGGAGAGAGTAGCAATTCAACACCACCACAATAGCCAACAGGGCAGGGTGTATGGAAGAAAAGGTAGCCTCCAAGGCAATGGGCAGCAACTGAAGCAGAAACTTCAGGGGAAGCCAAGTTTCAGTTAAAGCAAGAAGATGCAGAGCATTAGAGATAAAAAGATGGTGAATGTAGGTAAGTTTGTCAGAGGCAGAGTGTGCATTCCATAGGGCACATGAGAAGGGAATAAAAGAGGGAGGAAGGAGAGGAATATGAATAAGATTGAGGGGTTGTGGATGGATCTGTGCAGGGAGTGTGGGAGATGGCTAGGGGGAACAGGATTGGGATAGATATCCCCAGAAGAAAGTAGGATAAAGAAGACAAAGTGTACTGGCATGATGGTGATGAGGGTGATGTGCTCTCAGAGTGGAGATGGGTGAATGAGAGGAAGAAAATAATGATGAAGCTGCAGAACACTTGATGGGGTTGAGGACAAAAAGGCTGGAGAGGTGAATAAAGTAGGGGATCACTGATTAGGACTTGGAGTTCATAGTTGTGTGAATGAAGGGAAAAATATTGGGAAGAATTAGCATCAAGGGTGCAATGTAGTGTGGAGCCATGGGGTTGGATGAGGAAGAGGAGCTATAGATCTAGGCAGATATAAGATATGATGTGAAAAATTCAGGCAGGAGAGAGAGCCTCAGGGGGTCAGGATGCAGCTGGGAATAATACTATTAATAAGCCAGTGGAAGGCTATATATGAGGTAGGTGGGCATGAATGGATTAGAAGGTTTAGTAATTGTGGCAAGGGTTAATTTCAACTAGGGAGTGAAAGGAGAGAGAAACTCACAGAGAGAAATTCAGAAAGAACTAGAATGAGAGCAGAAAGCCACTGATAGGACAGCAGCCAAGGTCTGAAGGAAGGAGAGCAAGATATGTATGAACATAAATAATTAAATAAATAAATCCAAGGATAAACAGAATCACACAATAAGATAAATAGCAAGAAGCTTAAAAGTCAGAGCAAGCACGGGGCTGAGGTCTAGCAAATCTCTCTGTAGTTCCTCTCACCAGCAGATGAGATCCCATTAAATCATATCTATATGTTCAGTATTTTTTTTCTTTATGTGAGTTTCTATCATTTTGCCTGGTACTGATTTCAGGCTCACCAGTCTGTAGTTTCCCATATCACCTCTGGAAGCAGTTTAAAAACTGGTGTTATTTCAGCCACCCTTCAGTCTTCAGGTTCTATAGATGATTTTAATGATTGTTTACAAATTACAGTAGTAAGCCTGAAATTTCATTGTTGAGTTCCTTCAAAACCCTGAGATGTATACCATCCAGTACAGGTGATTTGCTACTCTTTAGTTTGTCATATTGCCCTATTGCATCTTCCAGAATCACTGAGATTTCTTTCAATTCTCTGATACATCAGCCAGCAGGAATACAAACCAAATTGTTGGTATAATTAGTGCAGAAAGTGAGCATTCAAAACTGATATTGTCATCCACTTGGGTACAAATGACCTGTCTAGAAACAATGCCTCTGCAGTTCAAAGGGACTTCCAGACTCTGGGAGAGAAACTCAAACCCATAGCTAACACTATAGCATTCTCAGAAGTTCTACCTGTTCATGGTAAGGGGGCAGAAAGGCTGCATTGCATAAACAACTTTAATACATGGCTCCAAACCTGGTTCAAACAAGAAGGATTTAGATATATAGGCAATTGGAAAAACATATGGATCAACAAGAGACTATACTGTACTGATGGACTACATCTCACCGCCGCAGGGAAAAAGATCCTAAGTGAAATTCAGGAAGTATGTGGACAGGCATTTAAACTAGGGAAAGGGGGTGACGGATGGAGAAGGATAAGTTCAGGATGTCACCCCCAGCAAAGGTAAACCAACACAGGAAACAGCCACACTTTTGAACAACCAATCAATGGCAAGCAGGAAGGGGCATGTAGAACAAAACCCATGCAAAAGGCAGGCAAGCCATTCAACAAATGTTGTAAAGCAATGAGTAGATATCTAGCTATCTATCAATGAGTACATACTATCATAAAAAAGACCTCACTAGACAAGACCCTCCTAAGCTCCTATTGCCCAATTGCGAGTATCCCATTCCAAAATAATTGAAAAAAACATACATCAACTTCAAGACCATGTGGATACTCATGCACCCTTATACCAACACCAACATGGCATCAACACTCTCCTAACAGACCTATTCAACAGAATTATCATCAGACTGGATAAACCCCATCAGGGATTTATTTTATTTATTTAGTTATTTTAATTCTCTTATATACCATGCTATTCTGCATCAGTGCAGTTTACATTGAACAAACTGAATTACATTGAACATGGCATTATAACTTGGAGATAACTATTTTACAGGGAACATGGGCTATGGAGGGTTAAGTGGTTTGCCCAACACCACAAGGAACACCTGTGGGACTAGAAACCCCAGTCCTTCTGGCCCAAGGTTTCTGTCCTCTAGTGGGATTTGAACTCTCAACCTTCCAGCCTGAAGTACCTTGCCCCAACCACTAGGCCACTCCTCCACTCCAATTTGTGCTGCTATTCCTTGACATAATTGCCGCTTTTGACTCAGTATCTCATCCCATCATGCTAAACAGGCTAAGTGACATTGGTCCAACAGACAACACACTAAGATGGTTCAAGTCATATCTATCTGACAGAACCATGCAAGTAAAGGCTGGCACCTCCAACTCAAGACCCTTCAAGTCAGTACAAGGTATCCCTCAAGGCTCAGTCCTCTCCTGACTATTATTCAACCTATACATTCAACCAATCTGCAACCTACTATGGAAATGGAACGGACACTATCACCTCTATGCAGATGACATCATGTTCTACCTGCCCATTAACACCAAGAACCCAGACTTCTCAACCATATCAGATGTCTTCAATGCTGTAACAAACTTTCTAGCCAGTATAAATCTCACAGTAAACCGAAGTAAAACCGAAGCTCTACTCATATTTAGAGATCAAGATTTCAAGCCTTCAAAAAAGATAATAACGATGCAGAAATACCAATAAAACAAGAGATCAAATACTGTAACCATTGACAGCAACCTCAACATGACCTCTCACATCCAAAACAGCATATAGGAAGCTAAAGCTCATCAAACCCCTTCAACATCTGCTGAAGGAGACGGACTTCAGATCAATTCTACAAGCCATAGTCACACCACACTTCGACTATGGAAACATCATTTACCAAGGCCTCCCAAAAATGCTCTATATCCAATCCAATTAGTCCAAAACATTGCCGCCAGAATCCTCACTGCCAGCTCGTCGATGCACCATAGAACACCAATCCTAAAAAACCTTCACTGGCTGCCAATAACACAACAAGCAAAATACAAAACCAACACTACCACCTTCAAGATACTTTATAACCTCTTAGCTCCCTGCCTCTCAGAGTTGATCACAACAACCAACTCAACAAGACCCCAAGAAGAACCTCCAATCAGAACCTCCTAAACATTCATCCGCTCAGAACCAAAACCACACAGCAGACCAGCAACAGAGCATTCTCCTTGTATGCCCCATCAATGTGGAACTCACTACCAGATAATATAATATCAGCAAAATCCATCACTAAACTAAAAAAACAATTAAAAACACACCTATTTAGAGAATACTACAGACCTGATGACAAAACATAATCTAGGAGTTAAAAAAATATACAGAAGGACAGCTAAGCCGAACCAACCATTCCTCCCCATAAAACGTAGACCATCTCTACATGTAAATAGTTCGCTCCCCTCACATAATGTATCTCGTATTTATCTCCAAGTTATAACCCCTGTTTAATGTAAAACAATTCCTCTGTAATTGTTATGTTGTTTGACATAAACTGCATTGGATAAAGGCGGTATAGAAAAACTGTTAAATAAATAAATGCTCGAAGCCTAGCCAACAAAGTTCCCAATCTGGAAGCCCTAATGGTGGAAATGAACTTGGACATTGTAGCCATTACAGAAACATGATTTAACGAGTTGCATGAATGGAATATAGC
Source organism: Ichthyophis bannanicus (assembly GCA_033557465.1). Classification (NCBI taxonomy): domain Eukaryota; kingdom Metazoa; phylum Chordata; class Amphibia; order Gymnophiona; family Ichthyophiidae; genus Ichthyophis; species Ichthyophis bannanicus. Next base: position 56,660,422 of record CM066032.1, read on the forward strand.
CATAGCTGGCTATAAACTATTTAGAAGACATAGAGAGGGTAGAAAAGGAGGAGGAGTAGCCCTGTATGTCAAAAGCAATATTAAAGCTGCTGAAATGCAGGGTAGTGGGGAAAAGAAGAAGCGCTCTGGATTGTGTTGGAAAGAGGAGATGGCACTGTCATCCATATTGGTGTGATCTACAGGCCTTCAACTCAAACCAAAGAAATGAATAGTGAATTCATTGTTGATATTGCAAAGATAGCCATCAAGGGGGAAGTGATCATATTGGGTGACTTTAATCTACTCAATGTTGTTTGGAGTGTTCCTTCAGCAAATCTAGAAAGAAGTAAAAAAAATGTAGATACCTTCCGAGATGTATTACTTAAACTAATGGTGATGGAACTGAACAGGGAGAGCACCGTGCTAGATTTAGTGCTCACCAACGGAGATAGTGTGTCGAATATCCAGTTGGGTGCCCATGTGACCAGCAGCGATCATCACAAGGTGTGGTTTGAGATAAAACCCAAGGTGGAATCCAATCAAAAGCAAACTCAAAGTCTTAGGGGGATGTTTATTAAAATCCGCAAATTTGCGCGCCGCAAAATAGCGCACGGCAACGCGGCATTGAAACGCACAGAAACGCGTTTAAACGCCCCGCACACGTGCGTGTCACCCCCGCACAGGTACGCGGCACACTAACGGGCCCCGTACAAGTGCCGGCCCGCAAATGTCCGATAGAGGCGTGGAACGGCTAAAGGAGGGCGGAGGAAGGCTCCGGAGGGGCGGAGGGACGGGGTCAATGGGTGGAGAGTGGGAGGGGAGAGGCTCCCCGCACAGTATCGGGCCCGAATTTGCATGTAAAAAATAGCGCGAGTGAAACACTCGCGGTAGAGGGCATTTAAAGGGAAGAGAAACCATTTCCGTCAGCAATGTACAGGAAAACCGGGGAAACCAGCAAAACGTGAGCAGTGTGATACATGTGCACAGCACAAAAGTGCAAATACAAATAGAAGATGACCACAACAGAACTATTAAAAACAGTAATTCAGCTGGGGAACAGTTATAGTGATGGGCAAATACAGAAAACACATCCAGCAAAGCTCCAGAAAAAAGAAATGACCTTTGGAAGGGTTTACGGAGCGGAGACTCTTCCGAAAAACATTTCCTTTTTTGGAGCTTTCCTCGGAGTGTTTGCTATGGTTGCCCATTAATACCACTGTCGCCCAGCGTGGTGATATTTTGTCCCCCATTTTCCCGTGGCCATTTCCGGTGTTTATGTGCACGTTTGTCACCAGACAGGGTGCATATGCCCACAGTAAAAAAGTGTAGAGCAGGGTTTGTGACTCCATCCTGCCAGGCTTACTACCTCCAGGGGCTGCACTGTCTCTGTGGCCAAAGTGTGGTACAGCGGACAGAGTCATTACCTCTAGGGTCAGAGGTTCAAAGCCCAGCTGGGGCACTTGCCAGCCCAGTCCCTATATTTTACCCACCACTAAACACAGATAGCGTAGACACCCCTGTATTGCAGGGGACATAAGCATGGTGAAAACACCCATATTTTACCCAACAACGCACACACACCACAACAATGGGCATTACCCACAACAATGCACCACCCCCATGGTATGTAGATGTAGCTCATGCATATTCATGAGGGACAGCAGGAAAACCCGAACAGTGTGATGGAAACCTGGACTGGAGTTGGGAATCTGTGCCGTAAAGCAGCAGCCATCAAGGGCAGACACACCCACACCCACACCCACAGGCCCCATTGGCCAATGTCTCCTGGAAAGGCAGAACATTGGACCCTGCATGCAGCACCCAAAACTAGCACTTGCATAACTTACCAATTTCACCCTACACCTGAGGTATACGGTACACAGCTCTCAGACGTTTGCTAGGAGCACAGGCAGATAGATATCCATACGTTACGTACATACTGCTAGTTGACCCCATCCAAACAATCTGTTAGGTGTTTGCGGGGCATGCTCCAGGCCTGGCCTCTGACGGTATTTACCACCCTGGGGAGTGACCACCAGCTGTACTGCGTACCATATCCATGCCTTGCCGTGCTCAGGACCGGTTTTGGTGGGCAAGGCTGATTACCTCCTCAATAGTAGCACCATGATGGCATAGGTGTGGAAGTGTGTGTCTGTCTATACAGTGGGTGTTGGCTGCAAGCCCCTTCCACAGCCCACACTGCCAGCACTGTTGCCAGTATTGGCCTGCCAATGTGCATAATGAGGTGCAAGGTACCATGGGTATAGCCAGGACAGGGTGGCCTGGCCAGGATGCATCTGCACCGGGCATAGGGCACTGGCAGGGACATTGTAGTGTCTGGCCACCACCTACACAGACAGGGTGGCCACAGCATGTCCTTCTGGGAGATCACGCTCACCCTGACTGTGCAGTGACCACAGCATGGCTAGGCACCCCCACAGTGCTGTATGGTAGTTCTCTCATGTGATAGATATGGGTTTCTATTTGGGGCTCAGTCACTGATCTATCTGCTTGTGTATGCTGACAGCCCAGTTCTGGGTGCATGCATCTCTGTTGGGAACATGCACTATGGACTAACTAGCAGACTGCTTGTAGCTGGTATGTGTCTTGCTGGATTGGCTTGCAGGGTGCAGGGGAATATCTGGTGGTGGAGTGCAGCTTACCATATCCTGGGCTTATGTCTGTCTGCTATTGTGTTATGGCTGTGTATGGAGCTGCTGGGGGGGGGGGTGTTCCTCAGCAGGACTGGGGTTGATGTTGCCCTCTACTGCCACCTTTGCAGGGAGGTAGAGTGTGGATCTCTTGATGGGGGACCATGTTTGCCATGGGGGGGGGGAGGGGGCGTGACTGTGGCAGACAGGGATATCCATGGTGTTTGTGCAGAAACTAGCTATCTTACACATTAACATTGCTTTGGAACTCCCGCTTGGCCTCCATCAGCCATAGAAGGTGTTGTGGACCTGGTCCTGGGCGCCTCATTGCACAGTCAGGGTGAGCACAGTACCCGCACGATGTAACGGTGTGTGGCTACTCTGTGCCAGTAAAACACCCAGACAGTGCCCCCTACTAGGCCAAGGTGCTGTGTGGGTGCACCCGGTCACTTCCCCCAACAGGGCCGAGGTGCTGTGGGGGTGCATTCCCCATCTTGTGTCCATCTGTGGACAGCTAATTTGCATGTGCAGTGCATCATGGGTACGGGTGGCCTAACCCTATCCTGTTTACACCAGCAGACTGTCTGTGAGGTGACGTGTAGGCTATCTGCAGCCAGCCAGGGGCTTGCTTACAGCTATGGAGCTGTAGCCCAATGGTTACGTCACTGCCTATGCAGCCAGAGGTCATGGGTTCAAACCCACAGTGGGGCCCTTTGATAGGGATGTCCACAGCTTTATTTTTATTTACTGTACATATGTCTATGCCGGCAAGACCACCCTCAGCTTACTATACCCATTAGGTGCCTCTGAGGGTGCTTTATAGGGCGCCCTATAGGCCACCTTATGGTTGCCATCCATATGGGGTGCACTATACATTATCCTGTGTCGCAACATACATGGTGCCCTATAGGGGACATTCAAGGGTGCCTTGGCGAACAGTTTACTGTAACATGTGCCTTATGGGCCGCCGTATGTTAACATGCTGGGAGAGTGCATTTGCTAGTAGTGATAACAAAATAAAATTATAAAGCCTCCTACAGCACTCCACAATATAATACATACTGCCTCAGCAAGTATTTTTCACTGGGCATTGTGAGGGGTTGAACCCCTGATCCCTGCACCATTCGTCAGTATTTTAACCATTGTGCTGTGGCTCTGTTCCTGTGCTTGTGCATCAGCGCGCCGCCTTGTGCCCATCAGCGCGCCGCCTTCTGCCGCCCAAGAGGACCAGTGCGCCGCCTTATGCCGCCCAAGAGGACCAGTGCGCCGCCTTATGCCGCCCAAAACGAACTGTGCGCCGCCTTATGCCGCCCAAAAAGAACTGTGCGCCGCCTTATGCCGCCCAAAACGAACTGTGCGCCGCCTTATGCCGCCCAAAAAGAACTGTGCGCCGCCTTATGCCGCCCAATAAGAACTGTGTGCCGCCTTATGCCGCCCAAAACGAACTGTGCGCCGCCTTATGCCGCCCAAAAAGAACTGTGCGCCGCCTTATGCCGCCCAATAAGAACTGTGCGCCGTCTTATGCCATTCCAAATTAATTTGCCTCCTAAAACAATTTTACCCATTACAGTTGCTGCCTCAGCTGGCCTTTTTTGTTGCACACAATGGGGGATTGAACCCATGGCCCCTGCACCATTGGTCAGTGTCTTCACCGTTGTACTACGGCTCTGTTGTTTTATATACCCAGCAGCGCGCCACTTTGCCTTTCCACGCGCTAATGTCAACCCCCGCACATTAGCGCGACGCGCACACGTCCGGTTGCTTACTCCCGTTTTTTTCTTTTTTCAGCCTGATCCGCCCACTCCTTATATGGCACAGGCACACTACCGCGGCCCCGCACGATAGGAATGTTTAGTAAACATGCCCCTTAGACTTCAAAAATGCTGACTTCAGTAAAATGGCCAAGTACCTGAAGGAGGAGTTGGTAGGGTGGGAGGGGTTAAGGGAAGTGGAATTGCAATGGGCTAAACTAAAGAAAGCAATAAAAGGTGCAACAGATACATACGTAAGGAAAGTAAAGAAAAATAAGAGGAAAAGGAAACCTATTTGGTTCTCCAAAGAAGTGGCTACACAAATAAAGGCAAAAACACAGCTTTCACAAAATTCAGAAGCTCGCAAACAGAGGAACACAGAAAAGAATACAAGATCAAACTAAAAGAGATAAAAAGAGAAATAAGGATAACAAAATCAAAGGCAGAAGAAAAGATGGCTAAAGATGTGAAGTGTGGCGGGAAATCAGAGGTGGAATTGCAGGACTCAAAAGTGCTGGGAAAAGATTTGCAGAAAGTGACATTGAAAAAGTAGACATGCTAAACAAATATTTCTGCTCTGTTATCACTACAGAAAATCCTGGAGAAGGACCACCTGTGACTGACAAATATACAAATGGGAGTGGAGTAGATATCACACTATTCACAAAAGACGATGTGTTAGAACAGCTTGCAAAACCGAAAGTGGACAAAGCCATGGGACCAGATGGGATACATCCCAGGATACTGAAAGAGCTCAGAGAGGTTCTTGCAGGGCCTTTAAAGGATGTTTTTAATTGATCCTTGGAGACAAGTTAAGTTTCACATGACTGAAGAAGGGCTGATGTGGTACCTCTCCACAAAAGTGGTAATAGGGAAGAAGTGACAAACTACAGGTCAGTCAGCCTTACCTCGGTGGTGGGAAAAGTAATGGAGGCTCTCCATGAAAGAGCGATTAGTGGACTTCCTCGAAACCAACAGGTTGCATGATCTGAGACAACATGGTTTTACCAAAGGACGATCTTGCCAAACAAATCTGATTGAGTTCTTTGATTGGGTGACCAGAGAATTAGATCAAGGGTATGCAATGTATGTGATATAGCTAGATTTCAGCAAAGCCTTAGATATTGCTCCCCATAGGAGGATTATCAATAAACTCAACAGCTTGGTGATGGGTCCCAAGATGGTGAACTGGATCAGAAATTGGTTGACTGACAGATGACAGAAGGTGACGGTAAACGGAACTCACTCAGATGAAAGAAAGGTGATTAGCAGTGTGCCCCAGGGTTCGGCCTTGGGACCGGTACTGTTCAATATATATTCGTGAGTGATACTGCCGAAGGGCTAAATGGAAAAGTCTTCTTTTTGCAAATGACACCAAAATTTGCAACAGAGTGGACTCCCCTGAGGGAGTGGGGAACATGAGGAAAGATCTACAAAGGCTGGAAGAATGGTCTAATGCTTGGCAGTTAATATTTAATGTGAAGAAGTGCAGTGTCATGCACTTGGGAAGCAGAAATCCAAGGGAATTGTATGTGATAGGGGGCGAGAGATTGGTGTGCACGGACCAGGAGAAGGACCTGGGAGTGATTGTTTCTGACGATCTCAAAGTGGCGAAACAGTGTGACAAGGCGGTGGCAAAAGCCAGAAGGATGCTGGGTTGCATACAGAGAGGAATTATCAGCAGAAAGGAAGAGGCATTAATGCCACTGTACAAGTCACTGGTGAGGCCCCACTTGGAATATTGTGTTTTGTTTTGGAGACTGTGGGGTATGTTTACTAAACACCGCACAATTGCGCGCCGCACAATAGCGCACGGCAATGATGAACTTAAGTGCACTTAAGTGCCCTGAACAATTGCGCGTCACACTACCGGGCCCCCACACAATTGCGTGCCGCACTAACGGGCACGCACAAGTACACGGCCCGCAAATGTCCGATAGAGGCGTGGAAAGGGCGGAGGAAGGCTCCCGAGGGGCGGAGAGATGGGGTCAATGGGCGGGGAAGGGGAGGGGAAAGGCTCCCCGCACAGCAGCGGGGCCGAATTTCCAAGCAAAAACTACCGCGAGTGAAACACTCGCGGTAGAGGGCATTTAAAGGGAAGAGAAACCATTTCCGTCAGCAATGTACAGGAAAACCGGGGAAACCTGCAAAACGTGAGCAGTGTGATACATGTGCACAGAAGAAAAGAGCAAATAAAAATAGAAAATGACCACAACAAAAATATTAAAAATAGTAAGTCAGCTGGGCAACAGTGATATTAATGGGCAACAACAACAAACACTCCCAGGAAAGCCCCCCAAAAAAGAAATGAGTTTTGCAAGTGTCCACGGAGCGGAGACTCTTCCAAAAATCATTTCCTTTTTTGGGAGCTTTGCTGGGAGTGTTTCTTATGGTTGCCCATTAATACCACTGTTGCCCAGCTTGGTTATATTTTGTCCCCCTTTTTTTGCCGTCATTTGCGGGGTGTATTTGCATGTTTGCCCCCAGACAAGGTGAATGAGCCCACAGTACAAATGCGCAGAGCAGGGTTTAGGAGTCCGCCGGCCAGGTTATCCATCCCCAGGGACAGCACTGTCTCTGTGGCCACAGCGTGATGCAGCAGACAGAGCCAGTACCCCCAGGACCAGAGAGTCACAGTTTCAAGTCCCATCTCAGGCCCTTGCCAACCCAGTCCCTATATTTTACCCACCACTAAACACAGATAGTAAAGACACTCCTTTATTGCAGAGAACATAAGCATGTCTCCAACACCTGTATTTTACCCCGCACCGCACACACACCATGACAATGGGCATTACCGACAGCCGAGTCCCCCAAATGCAGCCCTGGAGTGCCACAACTCAATCAGGTCACATGCTTTTCCAAGATAAGGACATGCCAGCATGTTGGCAGAAGGGTACAGGTGGTGGCAGGGGCAGTGGCTGCTAGCAACAGCAGACAGTGGCTTAGCCATGTGCAGGCTGGCACCGTCCACTGCAAGACAGTCCCTGTCGGATGTACAGTCATGGACGTCCCAGGGACTTCAGTAAATCTGTGGCTACACAGTGGTGCAGTGCACGCAGACAGTGTGTGCAAGAACAGAAGGTCACAGGTTCAAAGCCCAGCTGGGGCTACTGCCACCCCTGTCCACTTTTTTTTCCCCACAACTAAACCGTGATAGTAAAGACACACCTTTCGTGCTGAGGACATATGCAGTGGTAATACGCCTATCTTTTACCCCCCCCCCCCCAACACAGACACCATGAACAGGGGCAGTAACTAGAGCAGAGTCTCCCAAATACAGCCCTGGAGGGCCACACACCATTCAGGTTCACTGCTGCCTCTAATACAAATGCCTGTGCTGCATAGCTATGCACCACCCCCATGGCATGTAGATGTAGCTCATGCATATTCATGAGGGACAGCATGAAAACCCGAACAGTGTTTGGCACACCAGGACTGGGTTTGGGAACCTCTGCCGTAAAGCAGCAGCTAACAGGGGCAAACACACCCACACCCACACCCACAGGCCCCATTGGCCAATGCCTCCTGGAGAGGCAGGACATTGGGCCCTGTGTGCACCTCCCAATACTAGCACCTGCATACCTTAGCAATGCCACCCTGCACCTGAGTATACGGTACACAGCTCTCAAACGTTTGCTATGAGTACTGGCAGATAGAAATCCCTACGTTAAGCACGGTTTGCTCATTGAGCTCCATCATAACAATCTTTCTGATGTCTGTGGTGTATGCTTCAGTTCTGGTCTCTGACAGTGTGGACCCCCCTTGGGAGTGACCCCCCATAGTACTGCGTACCATATCCATGCCTGTACTGTGCCCAGGACTGGTGTGGTGGGCAAGGATGATAAACCCCTCTATAGTAGCACAATGCTGGCATACGTGTGGGAGTGTGTGTCTGTCTATACAGTGTGTGTTGGCTGCAAACACTTTCCACAGCCCACACTGCCAGCACTGTTGCCAGTATTGGCCTGACGATGTGCATAATGAGCAGCAAGGTACCATGGGTATAGCTCAGACAGGGTGGGCTGGCCAGGATGCATCTGCACAGGGCATAGGGCACTGGCAGGGACATTGTAGTGGCCGGCCACCACCTACACAGACAGGGTGACCTCTGTATGTGCTGCTGGGGTTTCACTCCACCCTGACTGTGCAGTGACGACAGCATGGCTAGGCACACCCATAGTGCTATGTAGCATTTCTCTCATGTGATATTTATGGGTTACCTTTTGGGGCCCAGTCACTGACTTATCTGCTTGTGTGTGCTGCCATCCCAGTTCTGGGTGCATGCATTTCCACCAGGCCTGACTAGCAGACTGTTTTCAGCTGGTATGTGTCTTGATGGAGTGCCGTGCAGTGGCTGAAGGCTTGCTGCAGGAGAATATCTGATGGTGGTGGGGTGCAGCTTAGTGTATCCAGGCCTAATGTCTGTCTGATATTGTGTTATGGATGTGTATTGAGTTGCTTTGGATGCCTGTTCCTGAGCAGGACTGGGGTGATGGTCTACTCTACTGCCACCATTGCAGAGAGGTAGAATGTGGATCTGTTGATAGGAGACCCTGTCTTCCACTGGGGGTGGGGGAAGGAAGATGGTGGTACATAGCCCACCTAGGGGTCCATAAGGGGTTCCCCTGACTGAGACATCCAAGGTGTTTCTGCAGAAACTACCTATCTCACAGATTATTACTGCTTTGGAGCTCTAGTATGGTTTCTTTCAGCCATGGCAGGTGTTGTGGACCTGGTCCTGGGCGCTTCATCGCACCCTCAGGGTGAGCACAGTACCCGCACAATGTGACGGTGTGTAGCTACTCTGTGCCAGTAAAACACCCGGTCAGTACCCTCTACCAGGCCGAGGTGCTGTGTGGGTGCACACGGACACTTCCCCCTACCAGGCCGGGGAGCTGTTGGGGTGCATTCCCCATCTTGTGTTCATCTGTGGACAGCTGATTTGCATGTGCAGTGCATTATGGGTACGGGTGGTCTAACCCTATCCTGGTTACCACAGCAGACTGTCTGTGTGGTGACATGCAGGCTCTCTGCAGCCAGCCAGGGGCTTGCTGACAGCTATAGAGCTGTAGCCCAATGGTTACTTCACTGCCTGTGAAGCCAGAGGTCATGGGTTCAAACCCACAGTGGGGTTATTTGATAGGGTTGTCCAAAGCATTTTGTTAATTTATTGTACATATGTTGCTGCCATCAAAAACACCCTCAGCGTACTGTACCCATAAGGTGCCTCTGAGGGTGCTTTATAGGGCACCCTATAGGGCACCTTATGGTTGCCATCCATATAAGGTGCACTATACATTATCCTGTGATGCAACATATATGGTGCCCTATAGGGGACATTCTAGGGTGCCTTGGCGGACAGTGAACCTTAACATGTGCCTTATGGGCCGCCTTATGTTAACATGCTTTGTGAGTGCGTTTGCTAGTAGTGATAACTGAGATAAAAATAAATTGCCCCCTACAGCACTCATCCCCATAACATGTAATGCCTCAATGAGCCTTCCTCATTGGGCACTGTGGGGGATTGAACCCCTGATCCCTACACCATTGGTCAGTGTCTTCACCATTGTGCTGTGGCTCTGTTCCTGGGCTTGGACATCGGCGCACCGCCTTATGCCGCCCAACAGTGCACCGCCTTATGCCGCCCAACATTAACAGTGCACCGCGTTATGCCGCCCAACAGTGCACCGCCTTATGCTGCACAAAATTAACAGTGCGCCGCCTTATGCCGCACAAAATGCTTATTCTTCCTAAAGCACTTTTACCCATGAAAGTTAACGCCTCAGCCAGCCTTTTTTGTTGTGCACAGGGGGGGATTGAACCCCTGATCCCTGCACCATTGCTCAGTGTTTTCACTGTTGTACTACGGCTCTGATCTTTTATGTGCCCAGCAGCGCACCACTTAGCCTTCCCACGCACTACTGTGCATCGCACTACTGTGCACCGCATAGTTGCGCGCCGCGCACAAGTGCGGTCGCTTTCTCCCATTTTTTTTCTTTTTTCTGCCTGAACCGCCCACTCCTTATATGGCACAGGCACACTACTGCGGCCCCGCACGTTAGGAATGTTTAGTAAACAGACCCCTGTATCTCGCAAAGTATATAAAAAGACTGGAAAGAATTCAGAGGAAGGCAACCAAAATGATTTGGAGCCTGCATCAGAAGACTTATGAGAAGAGACTTGAAGACTCTGGAGTTGAGGAGGGACAGGGTAGATATGATTCAGACCTTTAAATACTTTAAGAGTATTAATGGACAAACAAACCTCTTCCAAAGACGGGGAAGCTGTAAAACTACAGAGCATAACATGAAGTTGCAAGGGTGTAAACTGAAAGGCAATGTCAGGAAATACTTTTTCACTGAAAGTATGGTAGATGCTTATAATGCCCTCCCACTGGAAGTGGTGGGGGCAAACACAGTGATGGAATTCAAAATGGCATGTAACAGACATAGTGGATCCCTTTATAGCAAAAGGATAAAATCAAAATAAACATAACTATATCTTATATCTGAACAAATAGGGGTGACCTACATAGAACTCTCCCAAAGGTGATTTTTTACTGAGTTGCTGCATAACTGTGAGTCTTGTTTCCAATAACTGTGAATCTGTTTGTCTCCACATAGCTCTCTATCTGTCCATAGTATTGGGTTCCCTTACCCACTCCTTTGCTGTAGAGGTTTACGTTTTAAACTTTGTTACCCTTCCCTGAAGGACTCCTCCCCTCCCCCCTGCTGAGTTAGTGTTGTGGTCTTCCATTTTCTGTGCTGCACACGTGGGTTTAGCTCAAATTGCCTTGGTGTTCCCTAAGAAGAGGGGTGCTTCCAGAACTCTCCCAAAGGTGATTTTTTATTGAGTTGCTGCATAACTGTGAGTCTTGTTTCCAATAACTGTGAATCTGTTTGTCTCCACATAGCTCTCTATCTGTCCATAGTATTGGGTTCCCTTACCCACTCCTTTGCTGTAGAGGTTTACGTTTTAAACTTTGTTACCCTTCCCTGAAGGACTCCTCCTCTCCCCCCTGCTGAGTTAGTGTTGTGGTCTTCCATTTTCTGTGCTGCACACGTGGGTTTAGCTCAAATTGTCTTGGTGTTCCCTAAGAAGAGGGGTGCTTCCAGAACTCTCCCAAAGGTGATTTTTTACTGAGTTGCTGCATAACTGTGAGTCTTGTTTCCAATAACTGTGAATCTGTTTGTCTCCACATAGCTCTCTATCTGTCCATAGTATTGGGATCCCTTACCCACTCCTTTGCTGTAGAGGTTTACGTTTTAAAATTTCTCTTACCCTTTCTCAGCTGTAACTTACCTTGCCTCTCTCAACTAACTGGGCTTTATGTGGTACCCCCCTCCCCCCTGCTGAGGGTTCAGGACAGGGTACCTTGTAACTGCCCTCTTTAATAGGACTTATCTCCCTCCCTCCCTCCCCAGCACCCACCCACCCCTGGGGTAATTGTAGTTTTATAGGTACTTGCACATCTTAGAGGAAAGGGGCTGCTCTCAGGTGCAGCTCGTTATCCAAATCAGTCATACACGGAGGACCTGGGATTAATTAATTAAGCTTCAGGCACGCAAGGTGTATTAGGGGCATTCGATACACTTTTATTGGTATAAGCATCTACTCCAATCCTTATTATATACAGAATTTAAAAGACCTAAACACAAGCTTTAAACTAAGATGCAGACAGAAGTCCAGCAACGAGATGGGGGTTCTCCGGTCTTTTGCATTGAGTGTCACATGTATAAGAACATAAGAACATAAGAAATGCCATACTGGGTCAGACCGAGGTCCATCAAGCCCAGCATCCTGTTTCCAACAGTGGCCAATCCAGGTCATACGCACCTAGCAGTTTCCCCAAAAGACACAGGTTCTGCAGTGCTTGTACTAGGCCAAGCATTGATATCCTGGGTCCCTTTTTAATAGTGGTTTATGGACCTTTCCTCCAGGAACTTGTCCAAACCTTTTTTAAACCCAGCTATACTAACAGCCCTTACTACATCCTCCGGTAACAGATTCCAGAGTTTGATTACACGTTGAGAGAAGAAATATTTTCTCCTATTTGTCTTAAATAGTTTACCCTGTAGCTTCATTACATGCCCCCTAGTCCTTCTATATTCTGATAGCGTAAACAATTTATCCACGTTTATCCGTTCCACTCCATTCATTAATTTATACACCTCTATCATATCTCCCCTCAGCCGCCTCTTTTCTAGGTTAAAGAGCCCTAACCTTTTTAGCCTCTCTTCATAGGAGTAGCCTTCCATCCCCTTCACCAATTTGGTGGCTCTTCTCTGTACTTTTTCTAATAACTCTATGTCCTTTTTAAGATACGGTGACCAGAATTGCACACAATATTCAAGGTGCGGTCGTACCATGGAGCGATACAGAGGCATTATAATATCCTTTGTTTTATTCTCCATCCCTTTCCTTATGATACCTAGCATTCTATTTGCTTTCTTGGCCGCCGCTGCACACAGGGCGGAGGGTTTTAACATGTTATCCACGATGACTCCTAAATCTTTTTCCTGGGTGGTGGTTTCTAATGTGGAGCCTTGCATCTTGTAACTATAGTGTGGGTTGTTCTTTCCTAGGTGCATAACTTTGCACTTGTCCACATTAAATTTCATCTGCCATTTGGATGCCCAGTCTTCCAATTTATCCAGATCCTCCTGCAGTTTTCCACAATCCTCTTGGGTTTTAACAACTTTAAACAGTTTTGTGTCATCTGCAAATTTGATTACCTCACTAGTTATTCCCTTTTCCAGCTCATTTATGAATATGTCAAAAAGTAGCGGACCCAGTACAGATCCCTGGGGTACTCCACTATTCACCTTTTTCCATTGGGAATATTGGCCATTTAGCCCTACCCTCTGCTTTCTATCTTTTAACCAGTTTCCGATCCACAATAGTACACTGCCTCCTATCCCATGACTTTTTAGCTTCGCCAAAAGTCTCTGATGGGGGACCTTGTCAAAAGCTTTCTGAAAGTCCAGATACACTATATCAACCGACTCACCTTTGTCTACCTGTTTATGCACACCTTCAAAAAAACAGATCAGATTAGTAAGACAAGATCTTCCTTGTCTAAAGCCATGTTGGCTGTCTCCCATTAGGCCATGACTATCTACATGCTGTGTAATTTTGTTCTTTATGATGGCTTCTACCATTTTCCCTGGTACTGACGTCAGGCTCACCGGTCTGTAATTTCCCGGGTCACCCCTGGAACCCTTTTTAAAAATTGGTGTTACGTTGGCGACCCTCCAATCTTCAGGTATTACAGATGATTTTAATGAAAGTTCATAGATTACCAATAACAGGTCTGCAATCTCATATTTCAGTTCTTTCAACACTCTGGGATGTATACCATCCGGTCCAGGTGATTTGCTACTATTCAGTTTATCAAATAGTTGTAATATATCTTCCCGGTGTAGCGATATTTCTCTCAATTCCTCTGCAGTATCACCTTTAAATACCACTTCAGTCTTGGGTAACACCCCTACATCTTCCTCAGTAAAGACCGAAGCAAAGAATTCATTCAGTCTCTCTGCTATAGCCTTGTCTCCTCTTACTGCCCCTTTTACCCCTCTATCATCTAATGGTCCAATTGACTCTCTCACAGGCCTTTTGCTACGAATGTACTTGAAAAAGTCTTTATTTCGTGTTTTTGCTTCCGTAGCAAGTTTTCTTCTCAAATTCCCGCTTTGCCTGCCTTATCAATGCTTTGCATTTAACTTGCCAGTGCTTGTGCTGTTTCCAGTTTTCATCATTTGGCTCTTTTTTCCATTTTCTGAAGGTTGCTCTTTTGGCAGCAACAGCCTCTCTGACCTCACCTTTAAACCATGCTGGCAGTTTTTTAGACTTTCTTCCACTTTTCTTAATGCGTGGAATACAGCTGGTCTGGGCTTTGAGGATAGTATTTTTAAATAACACCCAAGCTTGCTGTAAGTCTTTAACCTTTGGAACCGCTCCTTTTAGTTTTTTCCGAACTATATTCCTCATTCTATCATAGTCACCCTTTTGAAAGTTAAAAGGTAGTACTGTGGATTCCTTTACTATCTGTCCTCCACTGATTAAATCAAACATGATCATACTATGATCACTATTGCCAAGTGGTCCCAACACCCTTATTTCTTGCACCAGATCTGGCGTTCCACTAAGGACTAGGTCCAGTATGGCTTCCCCTCTGGTCGGTTCATGAACCAGCTGCTCCAAGAAGCAGTCATTTATTTCATCTAGAAACTTTATCTCTTTAGCTTGTCCTGCTGTGACACTGTCCCAGTCGATACCGGGGTAATTGAAATCACCCATTATTACTACTCTGTTGTGGCTTTTGTTAGCTTCCTTGATTTCTTTGAGCATTTCATCATCCATTTGTTCATTCTGGCCAGGTGGTCGATAGTATACTCCCACTGCCATCACCTTCCCCTTCATAAATGGAATTTCAATCCATAGAGATTCTACAGCATATTTTGTTCCCTGCAAAACTTTAATCCTTTCTGACTCAATGCCCTCTCTAACATAGAGCGCAACCCCTCCACCAATTTGTTCAGCTCTATCATTACGATATAGTTTGTATCCAGGTATCACAGTGTCCCACTGGTTATCCTCCTTCCACCATGTCTCTGAGAGTGCAATCATATCTAACCTCTCATTTAATGCTATATATTCTAATTCTCCCATCTTATTGTTTAGACTTCTAGCATTGGCATACAAGCATTTTAGAGACTGTATTTTATTAATATTAATCTGGCTATTGGTAGGCATGGGTAATTGGGAATCTTTATGCTCTGTCTGCTCCTTACTCAAGGGCATTTGGGCTACTATACTCCCTTTTGGAACCTCACTGCTTTTGGTAGTATCCTTCAAGGATACCTTTGTCCGAACCGTGCGCTCCTGGGTGACTGTCGGCTTTCCCTATTTTCTAGTTTAAAAGCTTCTCTATCTCTTTTTAAAGGTTAATGCCAGCAGTCTGGTCCCATCCTGATTAAGGTGAAGCCCATCCCTTCGGAAGAGCCCCCCCCTTTCCCCAGAATGTTCCCCAGTTCCTAACAAATCCAAAACCCTCATCCTTGCACCATTGTCTCATCCACGCATTGAGACTCCAGAGCTCTGCCTGTGTTTTGGGTCCTGCACGTGGAACAGGAAGCATTTCGGAGAACGCTATCCTGGAAGTTCTGGATTTCAACTTCCTACCTAAAAGCTTAAATTTAGCCTCCAGAACTTCCCTACCACATTTTCCTATGTCATTGGTACCAACATGTACCAAGACAGCAGACTCCCCCCCAGCACTATCTATGATCCTATCTAGGCGGTGCGTGAGATCTGCTACCTTCGCACCAGGCAGGCATGTTACCAGGCGATCCTCACGTCCACCAGCCACCCAGCTATCTACATTCCTAATGATTGAATCACCAACTATAACAGCTGTCCTGACCCTCCCCTCATGGGGACATGGCCCTGGAGAAACGTCCTCGGTGCGAGAGGGTTTTACATCACCTGGAGGACAGGTCCTAGTTACAGGATCACTTCCTGCCACACCAGGGTGATGCTCTCCTGTCACGTGATTTTCTCCCAGTTGGTGAGAGGTCTTACGTATGCACTAAGTGCAAAGAACTCTTTGCTCTCAGGGAACGAGTCTGTTCTCTAGAGGCTAGAGTAGCAGACCTGGAAGACATAAGAAAGACAGAGAAGTACATGGACGTGACCTACAGGGATATAGTCCTGAGGTCCCACCTCCAGTCTGGCAGCATCCCTGTTGCCATGGAGGAGAGAGGTCACGTGACAGGAGAGCATCACCCTGGTGTGGCAGGAAGTGATCCTGTAACTAGGACCTGTCCTCCAGGTGATGTAAAACCCTCTCGCACCGAGGACGTTTCTCCAGGGCCACGTGCCCATGAGGGGAGGGTCAGAACAGCTGTTATAGTTGGTGATTCAATCATTAGGAATGTAGATAGCTGGGTGGCTGGTGGACGTGAGGATCGCCTGGTAACATGCCTGCCTGGTGCGAAGGTAGCGGACCTCACGCACCACCTAGATAGGATCGTAGATAGTGCTGGGAAGGAGTCTGCTGTCTTGGTACATGTTGGTACCAATGACATAGGAAAATGTGGTAGGGAAGTTCTGGAGGCTAAATTTAAGCTTTTAGGTAGGAAGTTGAAATCCAGAACTTCCAGGATAGCATTCTCCGAAATGCTTCCTGTTCCACGTGCAGGACCCAAAAGACAGGCAGAGCTCCGGAGTCTCAATGCGTGGATGAGACAATGGTGCAAGGATGAGGGTTTTGGATTTGTTAGGAACTGGGGAACATTCTGGGGAAAGGGGGGGCTCTTCCGAAGGGATGGGCTTCACCTTAATCAGGATGGGACCAGACTGCTGGCATTAACCTTTAAAAAGGAGATAGAGAAGCTTTTAAACTAGAAAATAGGGGAAAGCCGACAGTCACCCAGGAGCGCATGGTTCGGACGAAGGTATCCTTGAAGGATACTACCAAAAGCAGTGAGGTTCCAAAAGGGAGTATAGTAGCCAAAATGCCCTTGAGTAAGGAGCAGACAGAGCATAAAGATTCCAAATTACCCATGCCTACCAATAGCCAGATTAAAATGAATAAAATACAGTCTCTAAAATGCTTGTATGCCAATGCTAGAAGTCTAAACAATAAGATGGGAGAGTTAGAATATATGGCACTAAATGAGAGGCTAGATATGATTGCACTCTCAGAGACATGGTGGAAGGAGGATAACCAGTGGGACACTGTGATACCTGGATACAAACTATATCGTAATGATAGAGCTGATCAAATTGGTGGAGGGGTTGCGCTCTATGTTAGAGAGGGCATTGAGTCAGAAAGGATTAAAGTTTTGCAGGGAACAAAATTTGCGGTAGAATCTCTATGGATTGAAATTCCACTTATGAAGGGGAAGGTGATGGCAGTGGGAGTATACTATCGACCGCCTGGCCAGAATGAACAAATGGATGATGAAATGCTCAAAGAAATCACGGAAGCTAACAAAAGTCACAACAGAGTAGTAATAATGGGTGGTTTCAATTACCCCAGTATCGACTGGGTCAGTGTCACGGCAGGACAAGCTAAAGAGATAAAGTTTCTAGATGGAATAAATGACTGCTTCTTGGAGCAGCTGGTTCATGAACCGACCAGAGGGGAAGCCATATTGGACCTAGTCCTTAGTGGAACGCCAGATCTGGTTCAAAAAATAAGAGTGTTGGGACCACTTGGCAATAGTGATCATAGTATGATCATGTTTGATTTAATTATTGGAGGACAAATAGTAAAGGAATCCACAGTACTACCTTTTAACTTTCAAAAGGGAGACTATGATAGAATGAGGAATATAGTTAGGAAAAAACTAAAAGGAGCGGTTCCAAAGGTTAAAGACTTACAGCAAGCTTGGGCGTTATTTAAAACTACTATCCTCGAAGCCCAGACCAGCTGTATTCCACGCATTAAGAAGAGTGGAAGAAAGTCCAAAAACTGCCAGCATGGTTTAAAGGTGAGGTCAGAGAGGCTGTTGCTGCCAAAAAAGCAACCTTCAGGAAATGGAAAAAGAGCCAAATGATGAAAACTGGAAACAGCACAAGCACTGGCAAGTTAAATGCAAAGCATTGATAAGGCAGGCAAAGCGGGAATTTGAGAAGAAACTTGCTACGGAAGCAAAAACACAAAATAAAGACTTTTTCAAGTACATTCGTAGCAAAAGGCCTGTGAGAGAGTCAATTGGACCGTTGGATGATAGAGGGGTAAAAGGGGCAGTAAGAGGAGACAAGGCTATAGCAGAGAGACCGAATGAATTCTTTGTTTCGGACTTTACTGAGGAAGATGTAGGGATGTTACCCAAGACTGAAGTGGTATTTAAAGGTGATACTGCAGAGGAATTGAGAGAAATATCGCTACACCGGGAAGATATATTACAACTATTTGATAAACTGAATAGTAGCAAATCACCTGGACCGGATGGTATACATCCCAGAGTGTTGAAAGAACTGAAATATGAGATTGCAGACCTGCTATTGGTAATCTGTGAACTTTCATTAAAATCATCTGTAATACCTGAAGATTGGAGGGTCGCCAACGTAACATCAATTTTTAAAAAGGGTTCCAGGGGTGACCCAGGAAATTACAGACCGGCGAGTCTGACGTCAGTACCATGGAAAATGGTAGAAACCATCATAAAGAACAAAATTACACAGCATGTAGATAGTCATGGCCTAATGGGAGACAGCCAACATGGCTTTAGACAAGGAAGATCTTGTCTTACTAATCTGATATGTTTTTTTGAAGGTGTGCATAAACAGGTAGACAAAGGTGAGTCGGTTGATATAGTGTATCTGGACTTTCAGAAAGCTTTTGACAAGGTCCCCCATCAGAGACTTTTGGCAAAGCTAAAACATCATGGGATAGGAGGCAGTGTACTATTGTGGATCGGGAACTGGTTAAAAGATAGAAAGCAGAGGGTAGGGCTAAATGGCCAATATTCTCAATGGAAAAAGGTGAATAGTGGCGTACCCCAGGGATCTGTACTGGGTCCGCTACTTTTTGACATATTCATAAATGACCTGGAAAAGGGAATAACTAGTGAGCAATGTTCCCTCTAATTTTCTGTAGGCTTAGTGCACATAAAATATCAGCTGTGTGCAGCTTTTGAAGGAAGATTAAATTTTTGTGCGCCACATAACGACACTCGGAGTTATATACTTTAAAATTTGACTACACGTCAGAATACAGTATGTACACCACATTGATTTTAATCAAATTAAATGAAAATAGAGGATTACTAAATGAAGCGGAAATTTCTAGTAATTACAATCATAACTTTTAAATTTTAAGACGTCTGTGTTGTTTTCTATCAGAATTAGAGCTGTAATTTTTGTGCGCTCTGTTGTAAAGTATGTGCGCTCACTCGGTGAGGTGTGTGCGCGCGCACACGAGCACAGCTTAGAGGGAACAGTGCTAGTGAGGTTATCAAATTTGCAGATGACACAAAACTGTTTAAAGCTGTTAAAACCCAAGAGGATTGTGGAAAACTGCAGGAGGATCTGGATAAATTGGAAGACTGGGCATCCAAATGGCAGATGAAATTTAATGTGGACAAGTGCAAAGTTATGCACCTAGGAAAGAACAACCCACACTATAGTTACACGATGCAAGGCTCCACATTAGAAACCACCACCCAGGAAAAAGATTTAGGAGTCATCGTGGATAACATGTTAAAACCCTCCACCCAGTGTGCAGCGGCGGCCAAGAAAACAAATAGAATGCTAGGTATCATAAGGAAAGGGATGGAGAATAAAACAAAGGATATTATAATGCCTCTGTATCGCTCCATGGTACGACCGCACCTTGAATATTGTGTGCAATTCTGGTCACCGTATCTTAAAAAGGACATAGCGTTATTAGAAAAAGTACAGAGAAGAGCCACCAAATTGGTGAAGGGGATGGAAGGCTACTCCTATGAAGAGAGGCTAAAAAGGTTAGGGCTCTTTAGCCTGGAAAAGAGACGGCTGAGGGGAGATATGATAGAGGTCTATAAGTTAATGAATGGAGTGGAACGGATAAACGTAGATCAATTGTTTACACTATCAGAATATAGAAAGACTAGGGGACATGTAATGAAGCTACAGGGTAAACTATTTAAGACAAATAAGAGAAAATATTTTTTCACTCAACGTGTAATCAAACTCTGGAATCTGTTACCGGAGGATGTGGTAAGGGCTGTTAGTATAGCTGGGTTTAAAAAAGGTTTGGACAAGTTCCTGGAGGAAAGGTCCATAAACCACTATTAAAAAGGGACCGAGGATATCAATGCTTGACCCAGTACAAGCATTGAGGAACCTGTGTCTTTTGGGGAAACTGCTAGGTACGTATGACCTAGATTGGCCACTGTTGGAAACAGGATACTGGGCTCGATGGACCTCGGTCTGACCCAGTATGGCATGTCTTATGTTCTTAGAGCGGTGTGTACACCCCTAAACAAAGGCATGGGGGGGGGGACCTGCATAGAGCGGCAGGTGCACCTCCTCTTGCCGCCTTGCTAGGCAGACTAGATGCCGTCATATACTATGTTACTATCTTTAAATATCATTTTTGGCATGGATATCTCCCCTACATTTTCTTCAATAAAGACCAGAGCAAAGCATTCATGGAAATCACTCCACTATGACCTTGGCCTTTCTTTAGCATCTAGTAATTTATTTTTAAAAATGTATTTAAACATATTTTATACCACCTTTCTACCATTCAAAGTGGTTTACAAGGCATGGGGTATGGGGATGCACACTGTTGTACAATGAAACTAAACATAGCAAATAGGGCAATGGTGAAATGTGATATAACTTATGTACAGTGCAGCATAAAATTACAATCGGATAAACTTGGACTCCCTCAAAGGCTTCTTGCTTCATATGTACCTACAAATGTTTTTATTATGAGTTTTTGTTTCCATGGCACACTTCTTTTCAAACTCCCTGTTTTTCTGTCTTATAAGTGCTTTGCATCTAACTTTCCAGTGTTTATGCTGTTTCCTGTTTTCTTCATTTAGATCCCTTTTCATAGTAACATAGTAACATATGGCCATAAATTAAATGGCATGTATGAAAAACCCTGTAAACTATGTAAATGTCACTGTACTGTGATATTCATCTACAGTAACACGATTAGTGTTGATAAATCCCACCTCTTCCCCCAATATTACTTGACCAACTAACCAATCTTAATCACTACCCAAACTAAGAACAAATCCTGTAATGTATACTTGTAAATACTCTTGTAAATAGTTGCAGTAATGACGTTCCATGTTTTATTCCAAGTTCTCTGACCTTGTTCTCTGTAAAACCTAACAGTTTATTGTTATGGTATGTTGTTGTATTGTGAACCGCGCTGATTCTGAATAGAGCGGTATATAAGAGCCTGTAATAAATAAATAAATAATAAAATAAATATCCCCCAGTTCTGCCACTTCACACCCTGAAGCTATCTGCCTAAAATCGGGGCGTGTCATAAGTGTTCTGGGATGGAGCGGAGGTGGAACCATTGCTAACCGGGCAGCAGCACTATTGAGCCACTACGTGGTTAGCAACTCAAGAGTAAAAGACAGGCGTAGGAAAACCTTGTCCTTTTTTTACACATGGGAGCTAACTGGGCAGAGGCTTGTGATAAGGAAGCTTATCATAGTTCAGGAAGGAACAATACAAGAGGTGAATTGGCTCTGAATAAGCAACCTGTGCTGGCTGGTAAACGCACTAAAACAGAGTGTTTACCTAAAAGACTACCAGACCCAGAATGCACTAGGTTACAGAAAGCCTCTAGGAGAGCTGAAGTGGGGAAACGTGTGCCTAATCAAGGAAGCTATGAGGTAATTTAATTTAATTTAATTAGCAAGTTTTTATATACCGCACCTTACATTGATCAGTTGCGGTTTACATGGAACAACAGTAAACAAGGCAATGCTGTTTTTACAGATAACAATGTGAAACTACAAGAAATTCAATCTTACAATTAACAGTTGTAAACTATATACAAAGAACAGGATTAGAACTATATACAAGGTATGTATGTTTTCAAAAACATCGGTTTAGGGTTTTAGCACTTATTCCAGTTCAGAGATGGATTATGTCAGCTGGTGAAACTGTCCTTTTTCTTGTTGAAAAGGTGAGTTTGACAAGGATCCGTAGTATGTTGAGAATAAATGTGTTTTGAGTTTTTTCCTGAACTCCATGACTTGAGGTAATTCCGATGGAATGTTGTTCCAAATTATAGGGGCAGCATGAGAGAAAGCTATCTTGTTTGTTGATTTTTTGGCCTTTATAAATTCCTTTGGTGTTATTAGTTTATTTAGTTGGTCTCGCCTTTGAAGATTATGATTGGGTTCTTTATTGATAAGGTTGTTTAAAGTAAGAGGTGCTGTGTTATTTAGGACTTTGTATGTAGTTAAAAGCGTTTTATAATGTATCCGGCATTGAATCGGGAGCCAGTGTAAATACCCTAAAATAAGTGTTATATGTTGGAAAGGTGGGGCTTTCATGATAGTCTTGGCTGCTGCATTTTGTGCTAGTTGAAGTTTTTTTTAATTATGTTTTGTTACGCCTAGTAGGGTTAAGTTTGCAAAGTCGAAATGGGGAGTTATTATAGCTTGTATTATACGTTGAAAATCCTGTAGGTGCATTAGGGGGCGGAGTTGTTTTAGTACTTTAAGTTTAAAATAAACTTTTTTTGTTATATTTCTTATATGTGTGTCCATAGTGAGGTGTTTGTCTAGTATTACGCCTAGGTAACGTATTTCAGTTTTTATTTTGATATCATTATTTTGCAATGTAATGTGTGATGGGGGGGTGAAAATTGTATTTTTAGTTACTATTAGGGCTTCTGTTTTTGCGTGATTAATGTATAAGTTGTTTTCATTTAGCCAATTGTTTATTTCATTGAGGCAGGCATTAATAAGTAGTGTAGGAATATTAGGTATTGTGAATGGGACATACATCATTATGTCGTCCACATAAAGGTGATAGTAAACATTGAATTTTTTAAATATTTGACAGATGTGTTTTAAGTATATATTAAATAGTAGCGCTGAGAGTGCAGAGCCCTGGGGGAGACCTAGTTCCTGATTGTATGTTTTTGAAGTGAGGTTACCAATTCGTACCGTTTGAGTTCGGTCACTTAGGTAAGAGGAAAACCAGTTAAGAACCGTGGATTTTATTCCTATTTGTCTTAGTTTACTAATCATTTTTGAGTGGTGAACACTGTCAAAGGCTGCAGAGATGTCAATGAATATGAGTAGGAATGCCCTAATACCTCCTCATGTATATAGTTGTATCTGTTATGTACTGTCTTGTTATTTAGACACTACATCTTGTTAGTTATTTGTTTTAACACGGTTCCAGTTTAAATTCACTGTTTAGTTTCCTAGACTTAACTTTGTTTAATTTATGATATTTTAAGATGTTCTATGTAAAATTAAGATGTTCTATGTAAAACAAACTTCACTTTGTTATTGTTGTTATTTGTACACCGCAACTGATCTCTGGAAGATGCGGTATAAAAATGAGTGTTAAATAAATAAATAAAAAAGTAATCCTCAGTAAAGCAACAATCACCAAAAGGAACTGTACTGTGTTTTTTTTAACTACCCAGAAAAGTTTCTTTAAGTGAAAGCTTTAGGGTAAGTTGGAGCCACGTGGAGAGTGGACCAGCAAGGGTTTGCAGCTGGTTAAGTACCTGTGATTAAGCCAGGCACAAGTGCACGTGAGCTCTGGAAAGAAAACTTCTTCACTGTGTGAATGGAAGAAAGTTGTTTCTTTTGATAAAAAGCATTTTTCCTTTTGGGTTTGTTTTTCATTTTAAACACTGCTAAGAAGGTTATTAGCAGGGGCTAGAAGAAAGACCTTTTCTGTTCCATCAAGGTCTTTATTGAATTGTTGCCTAACTATTTCAGTTGCCTTATACAGTTGTTTTGTTTACCTGAATATATTTCCTGAAGAAAGTATCCTATTGATGTTACCAAGCATATCTGTGCGAGGGAATAACTCCCCATAAATAAAATCTGTTTTCTGCTTACACTCGAGCAACTACAATTCATTATTTTTGTTGAACAGCTGATTTTGTGTGAATGAACTACAACACCCACAATCCTTTGCAAGTCATATAAAATCCTGTCTTTGCCAAGATTGTGGAACTTTCACAACAAGCACCCCCGTTTACAGGCTCAATATTGCCATTACCTGTTAAGCTTCTGCGGATTGCGGAGCATTCGGGCGCGTGGCGGAAGATCCAAATATTCATTTCTGATTCAATTCAATTCTGATTCAATTCTGACTGAATAATGGGCCTATAGTAAATGATGGGAGATAAAGACCAGCATGGTCCATCTAGTCTGCCAAGGAAGGTGGCTTGAGATGTACAGTTGTGTGTTCTGCTCCAGGCAGGTTACCCCTCTCTTTTATTAAGTTATTCCATCCTCTTGCTAGATAGTGATCCTCTATATCTGTCCCATATCTTTTTTCAATTCCATCACTGTTTTTGCTTCCACCATTGCATTTGGGAGGGCATAAGAACATAAAATATGCCATAATGGGTCAGACCAAGGTCCATCAAGCCCAGTATTCTGTTTCCAATAGTGGCCAATTTAGGTCACAAGTACTTAGCAGGTTCACCAAAAGACACAGATTCCACAATGCCTGTATTGGGTCAAGCAGTGATATCCTGGGTCCCCTTTAATAATGGTTTATTGACTTTTCCTCCAGGAACTTCTCCAAAACCTTTTTAAACCAAGCTACACTAACAGCTTTTACTACATCCTCTGGTAACAAATTCCAGAGTTTGATTACACATTGAGTGAAAAAATATTTTCTCTTATTAGTCTTATATGGTAGGCCAGAGAATCACCTCATGGAATGCAGGGAAAGTGAAGTTGTAATTGTGCTGGGCCAGAGTACTGCCTCGTGGAATGCTGGGAAAGTGAGGCTGTAATCATGCTAGGCCAGAAAATCGCCTCATTGAACAATGTACTTGCTAGGCCAGACAATCGCCACGCAGAATGCTGGGAAAGTGATGCTGTGATTTGCTAGGCCAGAGAAGAGCCTCATCGAATGCTGGGAAAGTTATGTTCTCAACTTGCTAAGCCAGAAAATGTCCTTGTGGAATGCTGGGAAAGTGAGGCTGTCATCTTGCTAGGCCAGAGATTCGCCTCGTGGAATGCTTGGAAAATGAGGCTATAATCTTGCTAGGCCAGAAAATTATCTCATGGAATTCTGGTAACGTGAGGCTGTAACTGAGCTAGGCCAGAGAATAATCTCGTGGAATTCTGTGAAAGGGAGGCTATAATTTTGTAAGGCCAGGGAATTGCCGCTTGCAATTCTGGGAAAGTGAGGCTGTCATCTTTCTAGGCCGGAGCATCACCATGTTGAATGCTGGGAAAATGAGGCTGTTATCTTGCTACATCAGAGAATCTTCTCGTGGAATGCTGGGATAGTGAGGCTGTCATCTTGCTAGGCCAGAGAATTGCTCGTAGAATGCTGGGAAAGTGAGGCTGTAATGTTGCTATTGTCAGAGAATCGTCTCGTGGAATGCTGGGAAGGTGAGGCTCTAATCAAGCTAGGCCAAAGAATTGCCTCATGGAATGCTGGGAAAGTGAGGCTGTAATTCTGCTAGGCCAGAGAATTACATTCTCGAATGTTGGGAAAGTGAGGCTGTAATCTTTTGGAATGCTGAGAAAGTGAGGCTGTAATCTTGCTGAGCCAAAGAATTGTATCGTGGAATGCAGGGAAAGTGAGGCTCAAATTCTGCTAGGCAGGAGAAATGACTTGTTGAATGCTGTGAAAGTAAGGCTGTAATCTTGCTAGACCAAAGAATTGCCGCATGGAATGCTGGGAAAGTTGGGCTGTAATTGTGGTAGGTCAAAGAATCGTCTCGCGGAGTGCTGGGAAAGTGAGGCTGTATTTCTGCTAGGCCAAAGAATTGCATTATGGAATGCAGGTGAGAAAGGAAATGGGATAGCATGCTAGAAGAAAATGGCATGCTGAAGTAGCTGGCAATAAAAACACACATTAAAACTTACAGACATTAAAACTATAGACAGGAGCTTCAGCACAAGAACAACAACAGGCTAAAACAGATAAACATCTATCTTTACAACCAAGCTGACAAAAGAATGGGAGGGGGAGGTAGAAACATACCTTGGCTAGAGTTGTCTTCTCATGCACACACACAAAGGAATAGAGCCTCATACAGCTTAGCCACAAACACCCTGGACTGCAGGGAGAGATAAGGTAGCCACCCCTCAACTGATCAATCAGGGACTCCTAGCAGTTAGGTACGCTTCAGATATGCTACCTAGATAATTCTGTAGAAAGAAGAAGCAAGGGGCCCAGAGAATTTTTCCAAATTGCTATTCTGCTCTAACCAACGTGACAAACTGCTATGCTAAGACTGTATAAAGATCCAGCTTGAAGCCTGTGTGAGGGCTGGACTCCTTAAGAACATAAGATATAACATACTGAGTCAGAACAAGGTCCATCAAGCCCAGTATCCTGTTTCCAACAGTGGCCAATCTAGGTCATAGGTACCTAGCAGTTTCCCCAAAAGACACAGGTTCCGCAATGCTTGTACTGGGTCAAGCATTGATATCCTGGGTCCCTTCTTAATAATGGTTTATGGACCTTTCCTCCAGGAACTTGTCCAAACTTTTCTTAAACCCAGCTACACTAACAGCCTTTAATACATCCTCCGGTAACAAATTCCAGAGTTTGATTACACGTTGAGTGAAAAAATATTTTCTTTTATTAGTCTTAAATAGTTTACCCTGTAGATTCATTGCATGTCCCCTAGTCTTTCTATATTCTGATAACGTAAACAATCAATCTACGTTTACCCGTTCCACTCCGTTCATTAATTTATAGACTTCTATCATATCTCCTTTCAGCCATCTCTTTTCCAGGTTAAAGAGCCCTAACCTTTTTGCCTTTCTTCATAGGAGTATCCTTCCATCCCCTTTACCATTCTGGTGGCTCTCCTCTGAACCTTTTCTAATAACGCTATATCATTTTTAAGATACGGCGACTAGAATTGCACACAATATTCAAGGTGCAGTCTCACCATGGAACGATATAGAGGCATTATAATATCTTTCATTTTATTTTCCATTCCTTTCCTTATAATACCTAGCATTCTATTTGCTCTCTTGGCCGCTGCTGCACACTGGGTGGAGGGTTTTAACATGGTATCCACAATGACGCCTAAATCTTTTTCCTGGGTGGTGGTTCCTAATGTGGAACCTTGCATCGTGTAACCATAGTTTGGGTTGTTCTACCCTAGGTGCAGAACTTTGCACTTGTCCACATTAAATTTCATCTGCCATTGTGATGTCCAGTCTTCCAATTTATCAAGATCCTATCGCAATTTTCCACAATCCTCTTGGGTTTTAACAACTTTAAATAGTTTTGTGTCATCTGCAAATTTGATAACCTCACTCGTTATTCCCTTTTACGGATCATTTATGAATATGTCAAAAAGCAGCGGGCCCTGCACAGATCCCTGGGGTACACCACTATTCACCTTTCTCCATTGGGAAAATTGGCCATTTAGCCCTACCCTCTGCTTTCTATCTTTTAACCAGTTCCTGATCCAGAATAGTACACTGCTTCTATCCCATCACTCTTTAGTTTTGCCAAAAGTCTCTGATGAGGGACCTTGTCAAAGGCTTTCTGAAAGTCCAGATACACTATATCGACCGACTCACCTTTGGCCACCTGTTTATTCACACCTTCAAAAAAACATAACAGATTAGTAAGACAAGATCTTCCTTGTCTAAAGCCATGTTGGCTGTCTCCCATTAGGCCATGACTGTCTAAATGCTCTCACCACCATCATCAGCTCTCCCCTGTCCGGGGATCGAGCCTCCGGCAGTGAGAGAAGCAGCGGCAACATCCCGCCCATTCGGGGCGCACAGCACCATCTTTAAAAGGCTGCGCCATCCGGCGCATGGTCCCCTTGCTCTCACCACTATCATCAGCTCTTCCCAGTCCGGGGATCGAGCCTCCGGCAGTGAGAGAAGCAGCGGCAACATCCCGCCCAATCGGGGCGCACAGCACCATCTTTAAAAGGCCGCACCATCCGGCGCGTGGTCCCCTTGCTCTCCCCACCATCATCAGCTCTCCCCAGTCCGGGGATCGAGCCTCCTGCAGTGAGAGAAGCAGCGGCAACATCCCGCCCAATCGGGGCGCACAGCACCATCTTTAAAAGGCCGCGCCATCCGGCGAACCTGGCGGGCCCGTGCCTGAGGGCCTCGCCAGAGGGCCCTTTGGCGTGGCCCTTAGGCGTGGACCAAGAGTAAGGCCAATCTAAACTGAAATCCATATAGTTGTAGGTCCATCTCAGGAACAGCACTGCTCAGCGCTACATAAGATCTACACAATCAAATAGCTGAGCTCCCTGGAGGTCGAGCCGGCTCCCACCTTCATCCAGACGATCCGCTGACCACCGCAAGTATACTACAGCCAAATGAACTGTCTGATTTTGATACTGTTCTCTGATTGTATTGAATACTGTTAGCACCCCTAGTCAAGCTATTGTCCGTAACCATTCCTCAAGCTAGCTTGTACCTTACTTTTGCGGCTGCCGTTAACTAGCTATCACCCCTAACTACCCCTGCTTGAATCCTACTACTAATTTTCACAGCCGTTTTTTGATAGTGAGTAGTCTGTAATTTGTTATAGCACTGCCTGACTGATATATCCCATGGTTGTTGCTCTCTACAACTGTAAACTATCATTGTAGTACTGTTACATAACTAGTTATATAATTTGTTTGCAGTACATCGATTTCTCTGCTGACTATTCCAGCACACCCAATTATCTCCTCATCAGCTGACCACGCTGCCTATAGCCATGTCCTCTATCATGTATCAAATACCTCACTTAGTCCTCATCTTGCTCTTAGCATCGATCCCAGTCCTAACACTGGCACTAGACCCTTGCATTAAGCAGATCCCTATCCTTTATAGCATGGGAAGGTGCTCAATGGAATATCCCTGCCTCTCCAACATGAGAACCAGAATATCCTACTCACACCTAGTACATATCCCGCTACTGCTCTCTAAAAAGACCCTACTGAGAAGCACAAGACCAATCGTCTACTCAATTGCGCCTTAATAAATGCCAGATCTATACGTTCCAAATGGCCTGCAGCTATTGATCTGATAACAACACATAACCTGGACATACTGCTGATAACCGAGACATGGCTAACCGACAACGACAATGTCCTCATCAACCAGATGATTCCACCAGAATTTTCCATCTATGCCTGCCACAGATCTAACCAGAGAGGTGGTGGCACTCTCATTCTCGCCAAATCGGACCTCCATTTCAAGCTGAGCAATACCATCAGCACTCCACACCTTGATGCTCTTTCCATATCTAATAGGAGCTGTACGATCAATCTTCTCTATCGAGCACCGGCACCCTCCCCAGAAGACCTCCCATCAATAATCAACATTGCATGTAACTCTCCCAACCCTCAATCCCCTAACTGGCTAGTGGGGGATTTTAACCTACCATTGCTACAAACCTCACACTCCTCAGCATTCCTTGAAGCCATGTACCAACTAGGATATGAACAACTTATTGACGCTCCCACCCATATCAAAGGAGGCACATTGGATCTAATCTTCGCTCCTCAAGCGGTACTCAACACATCTCAGAAGCCCCCGATCCACATAACCCCTATACCCTGGTCTGATCATAATTTACTCCTCTTTTACATCCCCACTGAACACCTCACCAACGACAGCAACACTTCAGGCCGCCCCCCAAGTGCCCTTGAAACTCGCTTCCGTCCATTTGATAAGATTGAAGTCTTGGAGAAAATCCTACCTGCTCTCCATAAGGACTTACCTTCTCAAGATGACCTAATAACCAACTGGGACAACACATTGAAAGCCGCTGCCTGCATCCCTGCTACTGACAGGATCAAGACCAAGGGCAAACATAAACCATGGTTCTCCTCTGAACTACAAGAATCTCTCCTCCACCTACGCAGACTTGAGAGACGCTGGCGTTCCTCCCGATCTCCTGATGCACTCTGCTCTTACAATTCATACTTACAAACTCACCGGAAGATGACAATGGAGAAAAGAAAGAAATACCACTCGGATACATTAATGCGGTCCTTGAACAAGCCACATGACCTCTTCAATATCGTTAAATCCTTAACAGGTGATCCAACCACATCCCAACCACCTATGCCACACCCTCAAGATTATGCCGAATACTTACAATCAAAAATGATACAGACTAGTTCAATCCTCACAGCATCAGCACCTTCCACCCCACAGACTGTGACCCAACTTGTCACGCTTGACAATTTCTCTCAGATATCCAACAAAGAGATTGAAGAAATAATAGCAGCTATTAACCTCAGCAACCTTGAAAAATGTTTACTCGAGCTGCAAATCTGGCTTCAACGCAATAATATGACCATTAACCACAAAAAAACAGAAGCAATGTGCATCTCCAGGAAACCGGGATTCGTGCCCCCGACAACGGTCACCATGAACAATAACAATTACAATATCAAAACAGAGATAAAATACTTAGGAGTAATGCTGGACAGCAACCTAAATATGGACAAGCATCTTCGGATTACCAACCGGGCTATTTTCCACAAATTAAGAGTCTTGCAGCCTTTATGTAGCATACTCGATCATACCGACTTCAGATCTGTCGCTCAAGTCCTCATCATTCCACACCTGGACTACTGCAATGCCATACTGCAAGGCCTACCAAGAAAAACTATAAATATACTGCAAATGGCTCAAAACGTTGCTGCCAGAATCATTATGCAAAAAAGGCTCTCTGACCACATTACACCTGTCCTAATTGAGCTACATTGGCTCCCCATCACGGCCCGCATTCAATAAAAAATACTAGTCACCACCTTCAAACTCATCCAGAATGTAGCGCCCTCACATCTCAATAGCCTAATATCCAACCTACCCAACAACAGATGTAGAAGAACAGCAAACCTCAACACCCTCTGTCTCCCGAAATGCTTCAGAAAGGTTAATGCTTACACCAGTAACAGGGCCTTCTCATTTGCAGCACCAGCACTCTGGAACCGGTTGCCAAGTGAACTGCGTGCAACCTGTGATCTAAAAGACTTCAGAAAAAAACTTAAAACGCACCTTTTCCAATCACATTTCAATTTAACCTCATGAAATGCAGGCATATATGTGCAAATATGTATATAACGATCCTATGTGGCATGTGCATATTATGTATATAACAATCCTATGTGAAGTCCTATATGTATATAACAATCCTATGTGAAGTCTTAACAGTCAGGCTTGTGTAAATATGTATATTTTCGTACTTTGTGTGAAGTCTAACAGCAATCTACTGTAAATCTCTAATCCTTTTCGCTGTGTGATACCTCCCCTCCCTAATCGCATTGTACATACCCCTAATTACTGGCCAGTACAACCAACCTCTCCATGTATAGTAACCGCTGCTGATCACTGGAAGCAGCGGGATACAAATTGTATGCAAAATAAATAAAATAAATAAATAAATTAACTTAACTACTGCACCTAACGACCCCTGCCCAGCCAGGTGGATCAATGAACTACGACATGAACTTAGCTTAACTATAAGCAAGATTGTCAACCATTCCTTCTCAACTGGATCCTTCCCCCAGAGCCTCAAGCAGTCATCCATCCGTCCCCTCCTAAAGAACAGCAAGCTAGACCCAACAAAAGTCAAATCTTTTAGATCTATCTCTAGCATCCCGCTACTAGCAAAAATCATGGAAAAAGTAGTCCAGCGACAAATACAACAACACGTTGACTCAGAAGCTCCCCTGGATCCCTCACAACATGGTTTTAGAGAAGAACATGGTGTAGACACCCTCCTCACAACCCTCTTCAATAACCTAATCATAAGCATCGACAATATCCATCAAGGGTTCATTCTCATATTTCTCGACATAGCTGCTGCATTTGATTCAGTAAACCACAATACTCTCCTACAGCGCCTCAAAGATAAGGGTATTCAAGGTCTAGCCCTGAACTGGTGCAAATCCTACTTATCTGATAGACAGCAGCAAGTCAGAACAGGAGAAGCAACATCTGACTCATTCCCACTTAAACAAGGTGTCCCTCAGGGTTCCTCCCTGTCCGCACTAATGTTCAATATCTATATGCAGCCAATATGGGATGTGATACGTACCTTCAACATTCAATGTCTAGCATATGTGGACGACATCCTGATGTATGCTCCATTCAACGTAGAAAAACCAGATTTTACATCAATAGCTCATTGCTTCGAAGCTGTATCAAATTGGCTCCACAAACAGAACCTACGTATAAATCACAACAAAACTGACGTCCTATTCGTAACAAGGAATCCAACATTCATACCCCCTGCCTCATTACAATCAAACAACATTGAGCTGAAGGCACAACCCACAATCTGATACTTAGGGATTACATTAGATCAGCGGCTTGATATGTCTGCACACATCAAGAAAACAACAAACTCAATTTACCAAAAGATTTGATCCCTACGTAATCTCCGACCTCTTCTCGACTACTCCGATTTCCGCACTATCTTCCAAGCCCTAGTACTACCACACCTCGATTTTGCCAATATCATACTACACGGTCTCCCACAATCTACTCTAAATCCCCTCCATCTGGCCATGAATGCAGCCACGAGAATTCTCGTAGGTGCTCCACACTCAGAGCACATAACTCCAATACTGAAGAGTTTACACTGGCTATCCCTACAAGCCAGAACCTTATATAAAACCCTGGTCATGACTTTTAAAGCTGCAAAGAGCCCAGCTCTATCATCTATCAGCAATATGATACATGTTACTCCAACAAACAGATCCAGGAGATCTGCTGCACTGAACTCCATTGACCTTCCGAAACTCCTTACGAAATGCTCTAAATCAACAGCCGCTAGAGCCTTCTCACTGTTTGCACCCAGAGCATGGAATGCCCTTCCACCCGAAATTAGAGCCATCACTAGTCTCACGACATTCAGAAAAGTCTTAAAACATCATTTGTTCATAATATACTACCCTGAAGCAACTCCGATTGAACATAGTCTGCGTGTTGATCTTTCCCACTTGACCCCGGTGGAAAATGAGTCTGCGTGTTGATCTTTCCCACTTGACCCCGGTGGAAAATGGCTAATCATAATGGTTCATACTTGCACACTCTACTCATACCGTATTTATACTGTACTATAATTTTATATATTTACTACTACCATTTCATTAGCCAAAATGCCATGTACATAGTTAACCATACTTACCGCTACATTTTTATTTGTATATAGTTAATCCTGTTTACCCCCAAGTTTTTGTACCCTGTTCTATGTAAAACCAATGCTGACTGTTTCATTGTGTTTAAATTTGTTCATTTGTAAACCACACTGATTAAAAGCGCGGTATATAAGAAATAAAAATAAATAAAATAAAATAAATAAATGCTGAGTAATTTTGTTCTTTATGATGGTTTCTACCATTTTTCCCGGTACTGACGTCAGGCTCACCAGTCTGTAATTTCCCGGATCACCCCTGGAACCCTTTTTAAAAATTGGCGTTACATTGGCGATCCTCGAATCTTCAGGTATTACAGATGATTTTAATGAAAGTTCACAGATTACTAATAGCAGGTCTGCAATTTCATATTTAAGTTCTTTCAACACCCTTGGATGTATACAATCCGGCCCAGGAGATTTGCTACTCTTCAGTTTATCTAATAGTTGTAATATATTTTCCCGATGTATCGATATTTCCTTCAATTCTTCCACACCTTTAAATACCACTTCAGTCATGGGTAATATCCCTACATCTTCCTCAGTAAAGACCGAAGCAAAGAATTCATTCAGTCTCCCTGCTATCGCCTTGTTGCCTCTTAGTGCCCCTTTAACCCCTCTATCATCTAATGGACCAACTGAGTCTCTCACAGGTTTTTTGCTACGAATGTACTTGAAAAAGTCTTTATTTCTCCTTTTTGCTTCTGCAGCAAGCTTCTTCTCAAATTCTCCCTTTGCCTGCCTTATCAATGCCTTGCATTTAACTTGCCAGTGCTTGTGCTGTTTCCAGGTTTCATCGTTTGGCTTTTTTTTTCCATTTCCTGAAAGATGCTTTTTTGGCAACAGCAGCCTCTCTGACCTCACCTTTAAATCATGCTGGCAGTTTTATGGACTTCCTTCCACTTTTCTTAAAGTGTGGAATACAGCTGGTCTGGGATCCCAAGATAGTATTTTTCAACAATACCCAAGCTTGATGTAAGTCTTTAACCTTTGCAACTGCTCCTTTTATTTTTTTCTTAACTATTTTCCTCATTTTATCATAGTCTACCTTTCGAAAGTTAAAAGGTAGTACTGTGGATTTCCTTATTATTCCTCCTCCACTAATTAAATCAAACACGATCATGCTATGCTCACTATTGCCAAATGGCCGCAACACCCTTATCTCTTGCACTAGATCTGATGTTCCACTAAGGCAGGGGTGTCAAACTCAAATACACAGTGGGCCAAAATGTAAAACTTGAACAAAGTCGCGGGCCAGCATTGAACAAATGAACCTTTTAATATGAACCCAAACAAGATTTGCTTTAACATTGAATATGAAGCAACACTTATTACTATACAATTTATAGTTCAGATATGCAAAAAACAATTTCAAATAAAAAAAAATCAATGACATTCATTTATTAAATAAGATTTAAATAATAATAAATAATAATTTTTAAAATAAAATAACAATAATAAAATTAATCAACCATTCAAGCCCATGTCTTGGAGTAGCAAGAAAAAGTGCATAAAGAAAACGTTAATTATTGCTCAGTTTGCTGCACACTGATCTAATCTGATGTGCCCAAGCCAGATACCTGGCATCTCTTCTTGGATGATAGTTCATCAATGTCTGGGCTCAGGCTTTGAGCTGAGGAAATCCTCAGTATCGAGCGAAGGTGTTCATCAGTCAGACGTCTCCTGTGAGATGTTTTGGTCATCTTCATCGAGGAGAAAAGTTGCTCACATAGATAAGTGCTGCCGAACATGGAGAGCATCTGAGCAGCTTGGGTGCGGAGCTGAGGCATTGTGTCAGGGATGAACTGTGGAAACTAGCGGCGCCCACAGCATCATACTTTGACTTCAGCGTGTCATTACACTGGAGTTCAATTAGCTCTATTTGGAGGTTGGTTGGTGCGTTTTCCACATTAACTGCAAAGGGATTACTGAGCAGTTCAAACCTACATTTCTGGACATCAAAGTCGGCAAATCGCCGGCTAAACTCAGCGCCGAGTACACTGAGTTTTTCAGCAAACTGTGCGCATGGGAACAAGTTGGTAAAGAACTGCGTTTTCATGGTTTGGCAGCAGGGAAAATGGCCAAGGTTTCCTTGCAGCATCTGATTCTCCCACAGGCACAGTTTAGTTTTAAAAGCCCTCACTGCAGCGTACATGTCTGTGATGATGCGCCCCCGCCCCTGAAGCTGCAGGTTCAGCGCATCGAGATGGCTCAAGATTTCACACAGAAAGGCCAGCTCACACAGAAACTTTTTCTCCCGAAGCTCTGCTGTGTCCTTCCCTTTGCTTTCCAGAAACTGACATATTTCCTCATGCAGCTCAAAACATCTATTCAGTACTTTTCCTCGGCTTAACCATCTCACCTCTGTGTGATACGGCACGTCTGCGTATTCCGAACCACACTCCACCAGAAAAGACTTAAACTGGCGGTGATTCAGACCTTTGGCTCTTATAAAGTTAACTACTTGTGTTACTGTGGTCATAACATGTTCCATCTTTAGGGCTTTGCCACACAATGATTCCTGATGTATGATGCAGTGATAAACAGTTAGTTCACCTGCACAGTTCTCTTCCTGCATCTTCTCCCGGACCCTGCCCACCAGTCCACTTGTTTTACTGCACATCGCTGGCGCACCATCTGTCGTTAATCCCACGAGTTTATCCCACGGCAGCTTTATTTCAGTTACGCATTTGGAAACCTCCTCAAAAATTTCCTTTCCTGTGGTTGTGCCATGCATTGATTTGAATCCCAATAGCTCCTCCGTAACACACATATTTGAGTCCACTCCACGGATGAAGACTGACAGCTGAGCAGTATCAGATGCGTCGCTGCTCTCATCCACAGCAAGGGAGAATGCAACGAAATCTTTTCCCTTTTCCAAAAGCTGGTCATACAGATTGGTGGCAAGATCACACATGTGCGATCAGCTACTGTGTTTCTGCTCAGGCTCACGTTTGAAAAGGCTTGCTTTTTCTCTGGGCACACGATGTCACAAACTTTCAACATGCACTTTTTCACAAACTCTCCCTCATTAAAGGGCCGGGCTGATTTTGCGATCTCTGCTGCCACAATATAACTAGCCTTTACAGCAGCCTCACTTTGTGATGTGGCTTTTTTGAACATATTCTGTTGTGAAACCAAACTTCTTTTCATCTCCTCCACTTTCTGGCTCCTTTGAGTCTTGTCCAGGTCCTTGTACTTGTCATGGTGTTTTGTTTCATAGTGTCGTCGAATGTTATACTCCTTAGTTATAGCCACGTTGACTCCACAAATCAGACAAACAGGTCTGTCTTTTACATATGTAAACAAATATTCTGTCTCCCACCTGTCCAGAAAGTTCCTGTTGTCTGCCTTTCTTTTTGCCATTTTTGGGAAGGGGTTCCACAGTGACAGTTGTAGCTTGAGATCGCTATGACTTCTGTCACACACAGGAGAGGGCGTTTCTGGGACCTGTCCTGATTGACGCGCCAAAACAACAGCAAGGCATTATGGGATTTGTAGTATTAGCGATGAATGAATGCGCTGTATAATACCGGCGGGCTAGCTCTAGTAGTCATTTGGTATAGCTCGCGGGCCAAATATAATTACACTACGGGCCAAATTTGGCCCGCGGGCCAGAGTTTGACACCTATGCACTAAGGACTATGTCCAATATGGCTTCCACTCTGGTCAGTTCATGAACCAGCTGCTCCAAGAAGCAGTCATTTATTTCATTTAGGAACTTTATCTCCCTAGCATGTCCTGCCGTGACACTGACCCAGTCGATACCGGGGTAATTGAAATCACCCATTATTATTACTGCGCTGTAACTTTTGCTAGCTTCCTTGATTTCTTTTTTTTTTTAAACTTTTATTTTCATTTTGCAACAAACAAAAGAAACAACACACCAAAAGAGACAAAACAAGTATACAATAAGGAAAAGTAAACCCATTACCCCCCACCCCGATGCTTCTTCTCTACCCGATTATATCAGCATGTGAGCGCGTCCAATTAACAGTGATTATACATCAAACGATCAAAAGAGTATCTACAATACAGCATGATCATGGGACAGAGATATATACAAAGTTAGACAGTCAGATGAGAGCATTTAGCAAAATGCACATAGTCATTGAGCATCTTCCATTGAGACCAATAAAAAAGGAGTCTGAACGGAGGAAGCGAACAGACGAGGTA
The DNA here is from genome assembly GCA_033557465.1 of Ichthyophis bannanicus. Classification (NCBI taxonomy): domain Eukaryota; kingdom Metazoa; phylum Chordata; class Amphibia; order Gymnophiona; family Ichthyophiidae; genus Ichthyophis; species Ichthyophis bannanicus. The sequence continues at coordinate 56,697,809 of CM066032.1, forward strand.
TTTGTTCATATTTACTGTAAAGACAAGCATGATTCCGCCATTATTGGGGCTCAGATGGGAGCTAATTTTCCAGTATTACTTAATTAGGGAAATAGCAATGCCAAGCATAAAGTTCGAAAGGAGATAAGCCATTTTTGGGAGAGAGGGGATCCCCGCAACTGGGCGAAGTCCCACTATCCTCCAAGAAAGGGGCTCCTGAGAGTGCGAGATAGACTAAATACGACCCCAGACCCGACGCCAGTAATACTGTAGTGCGGGATATTCATGCATAACATGAGGCAATGAACCAATGGCCGCAGGCCGTGTCCAGCAACCATTGCCCTGAGTAGTGTTCCTTCCAACCAACGAGCACCTTGTTCGAGAAGAAAAGATTGAGGGAACACTTGAGTAAAATCGCCACCAAGTATTAATGGAGCATTGGCAGAGGCCAAGGCCAACTGCGCAATACTTGCATAGTAAGCAGGGTTGTCCACATTCGGGGCATAATGCAAATACACGTGAATTCACTATCTCCAACCTCAAGGTGTACACGGGCCCATCTACCCTCCTTGTCAGCGCTAAGATCAGGTACAGTAGCGTGCAAAGACTTCCTAACCAGAATGGCTATCCCGTACCATTTGAAAACGGTAGGAGAATAGGCAGCTACCATGTGAGACGTAGCATTGAGTTTCAGTGTTTCAGCAGAGTTTAAATGCGTTTCCTGAAGAAACACTAAATCAACATGCTCATGGCTAAGATAGCTAAGGATTTTCTTTCCGTTGAGTGGACCATTAATGCCTGTGACGGTAAATGATAAGATTTTACATAAGGCCATTCAGAAAAGTTAAAAATTCTGAGCATGATAGCACACATAATTTCACTATGTCCCTCAAACTGACTGTATCTGGCTGTACACATGACATAGAAAAATAAGCTAATATAATACAATGAAGCGCCCCACATTAACAAAGAAAACCGCAGTACGGTAGAGGAGAAGCAAAACCCCAAAATTACTGGCGACCATATGTCTGCGGGGAGAAACCCCAGAGAAGGCCGAAATTGAAAAACACATAACCTGTAGGACTGTGCGTGCTCCGAATCCGACCGAGGCACACATCATGAAGGGATAGGAGACCAAAGAACAAAAGTCATATAGAAAAAGAAAGAAAGTCCAGGCTATTTCTGTGCTTGGCTATGACCGCCGCATCGGGCCCTTCAAAATGGCGGATAGAGCCGGCAGATAAGAGTCCAAGATTTGGGATCAGCGCATCTACTCTGCTTCTTTGGAGTCTAAAAATGTTGATAGTAAATCAGGATCTTCGAACGTCCTGGTTTGGTTGTGGAGAGTCACTCGGAACTTCGCTGGATACAACAGGCCAAAGCGAGCCTGTAGCAGTTGAAGTCGAGGGCGAAAAGCAAGGAGTTTCTTCCGACGGTCAACGGTAGGCTTTGTCAAATCAGGAAAGAAGGAGACCTTACGACCTTCAAATTCCAAATGGTGATTCGCTCGGGCAGCATGTAAAATTTGTTCCACTTGTTGATATCGTAGCAAGCTAAAGATAATAGGCCGGGGGGTCGTGCGGTTGAGCGCCATATGGGCAGGAACACGGTGTGCTCGATCGATTTCCAGTTCTCTGTGAAAAGTGATCTTCAGCAAGGAGGGAAGAGTTTTGAGCAAGAATTCTCTTATATCTCCTGCTTCCACCCCCTCCGGCATTCCGAGGAGCCTCACATTGTTGCGACGGGCTCGATTATTGCTATCTTCTAACTCCTTTTGAAGATTCTGTATCTGGCGCTCAGCCTTGTCCAGTTTGCCCAAGCGCACCTCGTGCGAGTCGAGGACCCCCGCCATGTTGTCCTGCCGTAATGAAAGACTTTCAAGTCGGTCCTGGAGCACTCCAAAGTCTTCTCGCATGGCTCGAAGCGCTTCTCCATTGGACTGCACCAATTCCTTCACGCCGCGTATTTCCTCCAAAATCTCCAGGTGCATTTCGGGGTTTTCACGAAATGGAACCATCTTCTGTGGGGAAGACACCTCTGTTTTGGAGCGTTTTCCGTGAGAAGAAGAAGGAGACCCGAAGTCCAAGCGCGCTGGTTTATGGGCCGCCATCCCCCCCGAGGTGCCCCGGTCAGCTCGGAGCGAAATAGTAAATTTGTATAGGTATTAAGTCAGGATTCTAAGTAGGCCTCTCGGGAGCTTCAACGCAAAGCGTCCTACCCGCTGGACATCAGGCTCCGCCCCCCCAGCTTCCTTGATTTCTTTGAGCATTTCATCATCCATTTGTTCATTCTGGCTAGGTGGTCGATAGTACACCCCCACTGCCATCGCCTTACCCTTTTTACATGGAATTTAAATCCATGGAGATTCTGCAGTAAATTTTGTTTCCTGCAAAACTTTAATCCTTTCTGACTTAATGCCCTCTCTAACATAGAGCGCAATCCCTCCACCAATTTGATCAGCTCTATCATTACGATACAGTTTGTACTCAGGTATCATAGTGTTCCACTGGTTGTCCTCCTTCCACCATGTCTCTGAGATTCCAATCATATAGAAACATAGAAACATGATGACAGAAAAAGACCACATGGCCTATCTAGTCTGTCCTTCCATAACAACAACTACAACAGTCCACTTTTCACCTTTAGAGATCCTCTGTGTTGGTACCATGATTTTTTGAATTCAGTTACTGTCCTCATCTCTACCACCTCCACTGGGAGACTATTCCATGGATCCACTACTCTTTCTGTAAAGAAATATTTCCGCATATCACTCCTGAATCTATCTCCCTTCACCATCATCCCATGTCCCCTCGTAGCAGAAATTGCTTTCAATTGAAAGAGGCTCTCTCCCTGAACATTTATGCCACGGAGGTATTTAAACATCTTAATCATATCACCTCTATCCCACCTTTCCTCTAAGGTGTACATATTAAGATCCTTAAGTCTGTCCTCATATGCTTTATAATGAAGCCCATTAATCATTTTAGTAGCAACCCTCTGCACCGACTCCATCCTGTTCACATCCTTTTGAAGGTGCGGTCTCCAGAATTGCACACCATACTCCAAATGAGGTCGCACCAAAGACTTATACAGAGGCATTATCACCTCCTTTTTTCTGCTAGCCATTCCTCTCCGTATGCACCCAAGCATCCTTCTAGCTTTTGCCGTCGTCTTTTCTAACTGTTTAGCTACTTTAAGATCATCAGACACAACCACGCCTAGGTCCCGCTCTTCTTTAGTGGACAAAAGTACTTCACCTCCTATACTGTATTGCTCCCTCGGATTGCTGCAGCCCAAATGCATGACCTTACATTTTTTAACATTAAATCCCAGCTGCCAAATTCTAGACCATTCTTCAAGCTTAGCTAGATCCCTCCTCATATCTAACCTCTCATTTAGTGCTATATATTCTAACTGTCCTATTTTATTTTTTAGACTTCTAGCATTTGCATACAAGCATTTTAGAGACTGTATTTTATTCATATTAATCTGGCTATTGATAGCTTACTGTGAGCCAGCCCGTGCTATAGCAGTGGATAAAAAGGTATCTGCCTGGAAGAATTAGTTTTTCTTTCTTGCCTTGCTTTCTGTTGTTCTGTGCTTACCAGGTATCATCTGGACTGGACCGGGACCCCGCTAGATGCTCGTCCCATGACACAGGGAAAGTGACTTGTGGAGTGTAGGGAAAGTGAGCCTGTAAGTTGGTCAATCCAACTTCTCCAGCCCTTGAATTGAAGAACCATTATGCAGCCCTGGAAGTGGAGGAGGTGAAAACATCCCTGGAAAGGGAAGAACCAGAGCTCAAGTACCCCAAATTTGCAGAATCGGTGACTACAAGGAAGTGAAAGATAGTGGTGGTTGGAGACTCTCTTCTCAGGGGTACTGAGGCGTCCATCTGCCGACCAGACTTGATGTCCAGAGAGGTATGCTGTCTGCCTGGTGCCAAAATCCAAGATGTTATGGAGAGTTTGCCTAGACTCATCAAGCCCACTGACTATTACCCAATGTTGCTAATCCATGTTGGAATAAATGATACTGTCAGGTATCCCTCGGAACGTATCAAAAGTGACTTCATGGCTCTGGGACAGAGGGTGAAGAAGTTAGGTACACAGGTGGTGTTCTCTTCAAACCTCCCGGTTGAGGGTAAAGGCCAAGGCAGAGCAGCTAACATCCTGGAAATGAATGCATGGCTGCATGGATGGTGTCATTGAGAGAGTTTTGGTTTCCTAGACTATGGGATGCTGTTCCAAGGGTTGCAGAGCAGAGATGGCATCCATCTGTCCAAGAAAAGTCAACGCGTCTTTGGTAGTAGACTGGCTAATCTACTGAAGAGGGCTTTAAACTAGATTTGTTGGGGATGGGTGAAGAAAGCCCCCAGGTAGGTGACGCATTAAATACCTTTATGGAAATAGGTAACAGGGGTAACATATGGAAAGCAGTGTGTATAAATGCTCGTAGCATGGGAAATAAGAACCCTGATGTTGAAGCTTTGGTGGGAGTGGCTGACTTGGATTTAGCGGCAGTTACAGAAACATGGTTCACAGAAAACCTTGATTGGGATATAACTATACCTGGCTATACTTTATTCAGAAAGGACAGGGTAGGAAGAAGGGGAGGAGGAGTGGCACTATATGTAAAAACTACTATTAAAGCTTGAGAATTACAGAGCTTAAAAGGGAGAGAGGAGGCATTGTGGGTTAAACTAAAAAGAGGGAAAGAGAAATCTATTTGCATTGGTTTGATATACAGACCTCCCTCACAAGAGGAAGAGGTGGGCAGAGAGTTAATTGAAGACATACGCAGCATTGCTAGGAAAGGGGAACATAAGAACATAAGATATGCCATACTGGGTCAGACCGAGGTCCATCAAGCCCAGTATCCTGTTTCCAATAGTGGCCAATCTAGGTCATACGTACCTAGCAGTATCCCCAAAAGACACAGGTTCCACAATGCTTGTACTGGGTCAAGCACTGATTATCCTGGGTCCCTTTTTAATAGTGGTTTATGGACCTTTCCTCCAGGAACTTGTCCAAACCTTTTTTAAACCCAGCTACACTAACAGCCCTTACCACATCCTCCGGTAACAAATTCCAGAGTTTGATTACACGTTGAGTGAAAAAATATTTTCTCTTATTTGTCTTAAATAGTTTACCTTGTAGCTTCATTGCATGTCCCCTAGTCTTTCTATATTCTGATAGCGTAAACAATTGATCCACGTTTACATGCTCCACTCCATTCATTAATTTATAGACCTCTATCATATCTCCCCTCAGCCGTCTCTTTTCCAGGTTGAAGAGCCCCAACCTTTGTAGCCTCTCTTCATAGGAGTAGCCTTCCATCCCCTTCACCATTTTGGTGGCTCTTCTCTGTACTTTTTCTAATAATGCTATGTCCTTTTTAAGATACGGTGACCAGAACTGCACACAATATTCAAGGTGCGGTCGTACCATGGAACGATACAGAGGCATTATAATATCCTTTGTTTTATTTTCCATCCCTTTCTTTATGATACCTAGCATTCTATTTGTCTTCTTGGCTGCCGCTGCACACTGGACAGAGGGTTTTAACATGTTATCCACGATGACTCCTAAATCTTTTTCCTGGGTGGTGGTTCCCAATGTGGAACCTTGCATTGTGTAACTATAGTGTGGGTTGTTCTTTCCTAGGTGCATAACTTTGCACTTGTCCACATTAAATTTAATCTGCCATTTGGATGCCCAGTCTTCCAATTTATCCAGATCCTCCTGCAGTTTTCCACAATCCTCTTGGGTATTAACAACTTGAAACAGTTTTGTATCATCTGCAAATTTGATAACCTCACTCGTTATTCCCTTTTCCAGGTCATTTATGAATATGTCAAAAAGTAGCGGACCCAGTACAGATCCCTGGGGTACTCCACTATTCACCTTTTTCCATTGGGAATATTAGCCATTTAGCCCTACCCTCTGCTTTCTATCTTTTAACCAGTTCCCGATCCACAATAGTACACTGCCTCCTATCCCATGACTTTTTAGTTTTGCCAAAAGTCTCTGATGAGGGACCTTATCAAAAGCTTTCTGAAAGTCCAGATACACTATATCAACCGACTCACCTTTGTCTACCTGTTTATGCACACCTTCAAAAAAACATATCAGATTAGTAAGACAAGATCTTCCTTGTCTAAAGCCATGTTGGCTGTCTCCCATTAGGCCATGACTATCTACATGCTGTGTAATTTTGTTCTTTATGATGGTTTCTACCATTTTCCCCGGTACCGATGTCAGACTCACCAGTCTGTAATTTCCTGGGTCACCTCTGGAACCCTTTTTAAAGATTGGTGTTACATTGGTGACCCTTCAATCTTCAGGTATTACAGATGATTTTAATGAAAGTTCTTATGATTTTAATGATAGGTCACAGATTACACAGGTACACTAAAAATTTTTTTTTTAAACTGCCTCTAATGTTTCGATTGATTTTTACGTTTTTTGGTGCGCTGAATCCAAATCTGGTAACCAATTTGCTCCATCACGTACAGATTTTTTGCTACATTGGGTTAGCAGTTTGAGGTGAACATTTCAGATTGAGTGCGATCGAGATAAAAGTTTCTTGGATGAATTCTTTATACTAATTGTTTAGTAGTTATTCAAATAAGAATAAAGAAAATTGTTACAAGGCAGCACATAAGAATAGAGTAATGTCAACAAAACACACTGTGATGGTAGCAAAATTGTCTGCACTTAAAACAGCCACATACATGTGCACAAACATTGAGCATATAAGAACGAGGTTAGACACAAAGCAAAGCAAAGAAATGTGCAAAAAATGTTGTACAGGTATGTATGTAAGAATAGAAAACGCAAACCGTACCATTGCAATACATGAAGACAAACACCCGATGGTGTGAAAATAAAATTCTAATAAATGAGATCCGACACTGTGGTAATAACTAGCACATTTTTATTTCAAAGTTTAGTAAAAACACGATATTGGTCAACACAGTTTAGATTTTAAAGTCATTCTTGGGTCAATCAATCTCCTGGTGGACCCGTTTCTTCTTCCCCCGAATGCTTCTCTTGGTGCGCTGCTTGGCGTATTTTTCATCTGGGGTTTCCCACAGCAGCAACCAGCAGAAATCAGCCATCATAGTGGTGTTCCATCTTCCTTGGTACCTTCTCTCTGCGTCCTTGATGTCCTGGTGAAACCTTTCACCTTGTTCTTCACTGTACGCCCCCAAGTTTTCGGGAAAGTAGTTCACATGGGAGTGCAAGAAATGGACTTTCAGGCTCATGTTACAGCCTTGTTCTTTGAAGGCATTGAGCATCCTGGCAACAATATCCTTATAGTTCTCATCCTGCCTGTTCCCCAAGAATTTGAGAACAACATCCTTGAAGGAATCCCAGGCTTCTTTTTCCTTCTCAGACATCGTTTCAGCGAATGCTCCATCTGAATTGAGTTTCCTTATATCAGGGCCAACAAACACTCCTTCCTTTAGCTTTGCTTCAGAAAGTCGGGGGAACTTTGAGCAAAGGTACCGAAAGCACTCACCATCTTTTGGAAGGGACTTGATGAATTGCTTAATGAGACCCAACTTAATGTGGAGAGGTGGTAATAGAATTTTATCACGAGGTACCAAGCTCTCATGAAGAACATTTTTCTCACCGGGTCTCAAATACTCCCGAATTGGCCAGTCTTTTTTCCCCCAGTGTAGGTCGCGGGCCAGGCTATCCCCCAAGCAAAGGAAGCAGGGATATTTGGTGAAACCGGATTGCTGCCCTAATAGCATGGATAGAATTTTAAAGTCTCCACAAATCATCCACTTATGCTCATCATAACGAATCTTCTGAAGAATCAGGGCCAAATTCTCGTATTTTTCTTGGAGAATAACAGAGTGAGCAATAGGAACTGAAGCGAATGTGTTGCCATTATGAAGAAGAACACCTTTTATGCTGTCTTTTGTTAATATATTTTTATTCATTTTCAACACATATAACAACAATACAAACGGTTATTAGCATAGCAGGATCCAAGCAGATTCCCATTAATCATTATAACTAAACAATACAATAACTTCAACAAGAACCAGTATCAGTCCAATCCAGCACGCCGCCCCCCCGCTCTATGTGTGTATAGCAGCTACCATTCCACAGAGTAGATTTCACCAGTCGTCTTCATGAAACATAGCTTTGCAGAGCTGTCCATTTCCTACTCAGTTTACCAGACCATGGGTTTTTAGCTATATAGAGTTCTTCATAGGTCTTGTGTAAGAGTAAGAGATTCCACCAATTCTCAAAGCGAGCTTTGTCAAGATTCTTCCAGTGCATTAAAACTATTTTAAGTGCTATCCCGAGCATTAAGTCCAATAGTTGACTATCCCATTTCATCAAATTGGGCTCCATGGCTATGGATTTATATACTATTATCCGATACGAGATGGGAGTTTGCAAGTTTAAGATCTGTGATATGCGTTCCCATATTCTATTCCAATATATTTCCAGGGATTTACAATGGAACAGCATATGCGCCAATGTCCCAATATCCGTGTTGCATGACCAACAGCGATTCCCCTCCTGCAGCGTCCATTTCATTTTATTAACCGGTGTAATGTGTGCTCGATGCGCTAAAAAGTACATAGATTGTGTGAGAGACGCAGCTCTTGTGATACGTATTTGAGTCCCCCAGAAAGTGTCCCACATCTCCGGAGTTATATCATCGCCGGTTTCAGCAGCCCACACCGATTGCACCTTAGTGCATATCTTGTCACTTTTGGACCGGAGAATCGCTACACATCTCGAAACAGCTTTAGTGTCTGCTTGCAGTTCTTGTAGCTTCTGTCGCAATGGCCAATCGGTACGTAGTAAGACCGGAGACACTCCTGCCTTGCTCAGGCAGTGTCGAAGCTGGCACCATTGGAAATAGCTTGCGTTGGGCAATCCAAATTCCATTCTTAATCTGTCAAAGGTTTTAAAAGCATTTCCACTTATCAGTTGTCCGACGGTTACAAGACCCTGCTCTACCCACTTTTTCCACAAGACAGGCTTCCCTCCGATGGCAAAGCGTGGATTCAGCCACAACGGCATATCCGTGGAAAAGTCTTCACCCCCATCGATACACGTTGACAGTAGCCGACAAGCTAGCTGCGTTTCCAACACAATAGCATTGTGTGGTTTCGTTGGGTCTACCACTGTACCAATCATCGTCTGTACAGGCAGGGGGGAATGCAAAGCGTGCTCTATGTTCAGCCATCTGGGCCCCTTGTCTATTTCTTCTGTATCGACCCATTGAGCACCCTGTTTTAGTATAGAGGCGGTGTGCAGCCAACTGAGATCTGGGAAATGAACTCCACCTTGCGCTCTAGGTAACTTCAATTTCCACGCGGCTATTCTGGGCACTCGGTTGCTCCACAAGAAAGTTATCAACTGACTATTCATTTTCTTATAGAAAGCTTGTGGGAAGCGCAGGGGGATCATGCTTAATATATAGCTAAGCTTGGGTATCAACATCATTTTTATAGTCTCCAATCTACCCCACCAACTCAAGTGTAGAGGGGTCCACCTACAGACATTGTCATGTACTATTTCTTGACACGCTCTAATATTGAGAGCAATAGTCTCATCCATAGTGGTGCCATAGGTCACTCCCAGATATCTGAAGGACGACTGCTCATATTGAAATGGATATCCTCGTGCCGTCTTTTCACTGACCCGATCATTCAAGTGAATTATCGTTGTTTTATTCAGATTCACTTTGTATCCAGATATCACTGAGTAGTTATCTATAAGCTGCAGAGCTTCAGGGAGGTCTGATGGTTGCAGGAAAATGAGCAGGTCATCTGCATATGCAGACAATTTACAGGGACCATCAGCCAATTCAATTCCCTTGATGTTTTTCCTTCTGCCGAATCGCTATCAACAATGGTTCCAGAGCTAAGTTAAAAAGCATCGGAGACAGAGGACAGCCCTGCCTGGTTCCTCTTTGCAACTGAAAGGGGGCTGAGAGGTGCGAATTAACCGCTATTCGCGCTGTGGGTTTGGTGTATAGCAGCTCAATGCTTTTTAGGAATTTCTCTCCCATCCCAAACCATCGCAGAGATCGAAATAGAAAGGACCACTCCAGTCGGTTGAAGGCCTTTTCGGCGTCCAGTGCTAACCCCATCAAGGGCTCAGCCATAATTTTGGCGGAAGTCAGCACATGCGCCAATAGTCTCCCATTATCCGTAGTTGATCTATTTTGTATAAATCCACATTGGTCTTCATGTATCAAATCTTTTAAGATCCGTCCTAGTCGGTTAGCAAGCACTTTAGCATATATCTTGTAATCAGAATTTAGGAGGGAGATGGGTCTATAATTCTCTATCTTCTGTGGGTCCCTGCCCGGTTTCGGGTGAATTACCACCACGGCCTCTGCTAAGGCACCAACCTCCGGGGATTCATCATGTAGGCCACTGTAGTAGATCTGCAGCATGGGAGCCAACTGAGTACGATATTTGTTATAGAATTCCAGTGGGTTGCCATCTGGTCCAGCGGCTTTACCACGGGCCATCTGCTTGATCGCATCTTGTATTTCTGTCACAGAAATCTCTTGTTCCAGTGTTCGGCTTTGGTGACTGGACAGCTTGGGTCCTACTATAGTGGAGACAAATTCTTCAAAGGCTTTGTCACTACACTGTACATCCGAACGGTATAATTCCTCATAGAATTCCTAACAGCGGTCTAGTATTTTATCAGGCCTCAACAGAAGGTCCCCCGTTTTATCTTGCATCGCTGCTATAGAGGCCATGCTGCTCTTTGGTTTGAGTTGCCTAGCTAACAGGGATCCAGATCGGTTGCTTTCATAGTAGTATGTACTACGTTGCAGCTGGACGCTACTTAGTGCTTCTTTGTTAAGGATAGCATTGTATTGGTATTCAATTTTTGGAGTCTAAGTAGTATCATTGGGTCGGTTCTTTTGGTCAGTAATCTTTCCCCGGCCTTTATTTGAAGCTCTAGCTCATCCTTTTCTTTTTTTCTTGCTTTACGTCGCTTAATGGTATAAGTGGTAATGTGAGCCCGTAATGTCGCTTTAAAGCCTTCCCACCAGCTCCAGATGGAGGTATCAGTGGGTGCGTTATACTTAAAATAAGTCTCAATTTCACCAGTCAGTAGATGTATGAAGGAGTCATCTACAAGCAGGGATTTATCAAACGTCCATCTAGGTGGTACTTTTTGTATACATTTGGTATCTAACACTAGGGAAACGGCGGCGTGATCCAATACTGTAGCCGCATGTATCTCCGCTGCCAGCACTTGTTGCATCATCTCTGCCGACAGTAGGAAAAAATCGATCCTGGTCTGGGTATTGTGTGGGATGGAGTAAAATGTGTAGTCCCTTTCTTGGGGATGAAATATCCGCCACGGGTCTACCAAGTGGAGCGCCGCAATAATTCCTTTTAGAACCGCCTATGATTTGATTTTGTCCACAGCTCGATAGGGTGCACGATCTAACAGTGGATCCAGAATGACATTAAAGTCGCCCCCTAATATGATATTGGTATGAGCTGCGGCTGTCACTTCTTTAGCTATCAGTTTAAAAAAATTGGGATCATAAATATTGAAGAGCGTATAGAGCTGCTGATTTATTTTCATGGTCACTCTAGCCCATCTTCCCAGAGGATCGGTCTGCGTGTCTGTAATGGCAGGTTGCAAGAATTTGCGCACTAAGATTATCACCCCCCTTTGCGTTGCGTGGAAGAGGCCGAGGCTGCCACCTGAAAGTATTTAGAGGTTACTTTCTGAGATTCTGTATCCGACAAATGTGTCTCTTGCAAGAGGGCGATATCCGCTTTTTTCTGCTGACAGTACGCTAAAATCTTCTTCCGTTTGACAGGGCCTGTAATTCCTTTTACGTTCAATGAAAGTACAAGCAGGTCACCAGACATCAACACTTGAGTGGCCTATCTTATGGGTGAAATCTATCGAATGGGCTGCTTTGCACAATCGCTTTTGTACATGCGGAGGGCATTGCATTGGACTGGACTGACACACTTAACTGCTCAACTGGCAAACATAGTTTCGCTAAGGTGAACACCATCCACTTAAACAGAAACCAACCCCGACCTCCCATTGCCACCCACTCAGTTCAACAATAGTATCTAGCCATTAAATCTACTTCAGTACAATGAAAATTCGATCAGTAGAGTGCATCTCCAGGCTTAAGTACGTTCTAAAATTCTGCAGAACGCACAGCCACACCCCCTGTAAGCCTACTGAATTCTCTACGCTCAGCACTATTACAAGGGAGTTCATAGTTAAGTCCTCAGGTTTCCATTCCACACTTTTCCTGGAGGAAAGTTTTCAATTTTTCAGCTTCAACAAAATTCCTCGTCTCATTGTGTAGCGTGACCCGCATGGTCCCTGGGTAATACAGCCCATATCTTGCCTGTGCACTTTGCAGCATGGGTCTGGAGGCCAGCAACGCCTTCCTCCGATCTACCGTCTGTTTGCTCAAATCCGGATAGAGTGCCACTTTGTGTCCCTGAATTTGCAGAGATCCAGCTTTTCGTGCAGCTTGAAAAATCTGCAGGACCTGCGGGTATCTCAATACTTTCATGATGAGAGGGCGTGGATAACGGGTATTTTCAACCTTATGTGTGGGGATACGATGGGCCCGTTCCAGCTCAAAAGGCCTTGTAAAGTCAAGCTGCAGTATCTCCGGTAGAGTTTTTTCCAAAAATCCAATCGGGTCGACACCTTCGGCGCCTTCCGGGACTCCCACAAATCTGATATTATTTCTTTGGGCACGGTTGTTTTGATCTTCAATCTGATTTTCTATGTGTCTAACTCGTTTGACCAGAGGGCCCAATTGTTCTAATGCAGCGCCCTGCTCCTGAGTTTGCAATTCTACTGCATTGAGCCGAGTGGTGACGGTAAGGATTTTCTCTTTTACCTCCATTAAATCTTCCTGGATCATATTCAGTGAACTCACATTAGCTGCAATCATTTCTTTAACACATTTCAGCTCCTGTAGCACTTCGCGTAGGCCACCAGTAGTCACTCCCTCCTTCTCCCCCGCGGCCATTTTCTGTGGGGATCCTACTTCGGGTTTAGATCGTTTCGCTGCCGAGCCAGCGCCCTGTTGAAATTCCAGCCGGGCAGGCTTCAGAGACGCCATTCAGCAGTATCCAGATGTTAGCTTTGTATAAAGGGGTTACAAGCATCAATTTAATGCCGAGATATATTCAGGATTCTTGGGCAGCAACGGGAGCATAAATTCAGGCGTCCATTCTGTCTTTATGCTGTCTTTTGACGAATCAATGAATAGCCGCCATTCAGCAGGATCGTACTTGAGTTTAAACTTTTCCATCACTCCGTATATATCATTGCAAAATACCAAATCTTCCTCTTTGCTGAAATACTTCAAAAATTGTGTCTCGCGGTTGCGGTACCAATAAAAAGTTGTTCCTGGTGACAATAGGTTTTTCTGTTTAAGCCGAGAACCTAGCAGTTGGGCAGCATCTTTTGGGAGTCCTAAATCCCGGACTAAATCATTCAATTCAGCTTGAGAGAAAAGATCAGGTTTCGGATCTGGTTCAGTTTCAAACTCGGAAGTACTGGACTCATCGGGAAAAGCCATCTGATGAGTCTCATCATGATCAGAACCGTCCACACAAATATGATCCAAAGATTTTGGTGGTTCAGGCACAGGTGCTTCGTTGCTATGAGGCATAGGCCTAATTGCTGAGGGAAGGTTGGGGTAACTTATTACGTTCTTATTTTTTAAGTTGTATCCCTTCACAATGCAAGAGCAAAAATAGCAGTCACTGCTGCGGTCTCTTTGTTCACGCCACATCATAGGTATTCCGAAACGAAATGCTTGTTTTTTACCTTTCATCCATAAGCGTAGATCTTCCTCACATGTCTTGCACACTTTGTGAGGAGCCCACGGTTTGTCTTGATCGCCTAACTTCAAACCGAAATAGGCAAAATATACTTTTTTAATAAATGCAGAAATGTTCCTCTGCCACTTTTTCACGGTATATTCCCCACAAATAAAACAAAAACTGTCCGGAGAGTTGACGCAACCTCTGGCTCTGTGAGCCGTCACAAATACACAGCACTGCAAACTACAACTGTAGTGAACCACTTCGGAATAAAGCTGGATTACGACTGAGCAAACAAAAGGTAATAATGAACTTGCAAGAAACTGAAATTTGACAGGAACGTTCATGTCGCAACCACCGTGTTTGAGCGAGCGAACGAGGCGAGGCGAACAGGAAAGAACATGCGCCAGCGCGAGTACTGGATTTAGCCCCCCGCCTCCCAATTGTCCTGTTAATGTATAAAATGAATACAAAACACTCTAAAATATCATGAGGGAGTGTTTCTAGTTAGTTAACCATTACAACCTCTATTTTGGGCCAAGAAAATAAACTGCAGTCGGCTAAAAAGAAATTATGTGAACATTCCTTATATGGGTAAGAAATCTAATTTTGCAAGAAAACGTGACGTGATGGAACATTTTGGCTATTTTTCCTGGATTCAGCACCCCAAAATCTATAGGAATCAGTTGCAAAACTGGAGGCAGTTTTTTGGTAGTGTACCTGTGTTACCAATAGCAGGTCCGCAATCTCATATTTCAGTTCTTTCAACACTCTTGGATGTATACCATCCGGTCCAGGTGATTTGCTACTATTCAGTTTATCAAATAGTTGTAATATATCTTCCCGGTGTAGCAATATTTCTCTCAATTCCTCTGCAGTATCACCTTTAAATACCACTTCAGTCTTGGGTAACATCCCTACATCTTCCTCAGTAAAGACCGAAGCAAAGAATTCATTCAGTCTCTCTGCTATAGCCTTGTCTCCTCTTACTGCCCCTTTTACCCCTCTATCATCTAATGGCCCAATGGACTCTCTCACAGGCCTTTTGCTACGAATGTACTTGAAAAAATCTTTATTTCGTGTTTTTGCTTCCATAGCAAGTTCCTTCTCAAATTCTCGCTTTGCGTGCCTTATCAATGCTTTGCATTTAACTTGCCAGTGCTTGTGCTGTTTCCAGTTTTCTTCATTTGACTCTTTTTTCCATTTCCTGAAGGATGCTTTTTTGGCAGCAACAGCCTCTCTGACCTCACCTTTAAACTATGCTGGCAGTTTTTTGGACTTTCTTCCACTTTCCTTAATGCGTGGAATACAGCTGGTCTGGGCTTCAAGGATAGTATTTTTAAATAACACCCAAGCTTGCTGTAAGTCTTTAACCTTTGGAACCGCTCCTTTTAGTTTTTTCCTAACTATATTCCTCATTCTATCATAGTCTCCCTTTTGAAAGTTAAAAGGTAGTACTGTGGATGCCTTTACTATCCCTCCTCCACTAATTAAATCAAACATGATCATGCTATGATCACTATTGCCAAGTGGTCCCAACACCCTTATTTCTTGCACCAGATCTGGCGTTCCACTAAGGACCAGGTCCAGTATGGCTTCCCCTCTGGTCGGTTCATGAACCAGCTGCTCCAAGAAGCAGTCATTTATTTCATCTAGAAACTTTATCTCCCTAGCTTCTCCTGCTGTAACACTGACCCAGTCGATACCAGGGTAATTGAAATCACCCATTATTACTACTCTGCTGTGACTTTTGTTAGCTTCCTTGATTTCTCTGAGCATTTCATCATCCATTTGTTCATTCTGGCCAGGCGGTCGATAGTACACCCCCACTGCCATCGCCTTCCCCTTTTTACATGGAATTTCAATCCATAGAGATTCTACAGCAAATTTTGTTTCCTGCAAAACTTTAATCCTTTCTGACTCAATGCCCTCTCTAACATAGAGTGCAACTCCTCTACCAATTCGATCGGTTCTATCATTATGATATAGTTTGTATCCAGGTATCACAGTGTCCCACTGGTTATCCTCCTTCCACCATGTCTCTGAGATTGCAATCATATCTAACCTCTCATTTAGTGCTATATATTCTAACTCTCCCATCTTATTGTTTAGACTTCTAGCATTTGCATACAAGCATTTTAGAGACTGTATTTTATTAATATTAATCTGGCTATTGGTAGGCATGGGTAATTTGGAATCTTTACACTCTGTCTGCACCTTACTCAAGGGCATTTGGGTTACTATACTCTTTTTTGGAACCTCACTGCTTTTGGTAGTATCCTTCAAGGATACCTTCGTCCAAACCATGCGCTCCTGGGCGACTGTCGGCTTTCCCCTATTTTCTAGTTTAAAAGTGGGGAAGTGCTACTGATAGGAGATTTCAATATGCCAGATGTTGATTGGCACATTCCTGCTGCAGTATCATCTAAAAGTAAGGAGATCCTGGATTCTCTACAGAGAGAACTATTCAGGCAATTGGTAACAGACCCCACACGTGAAGGGGACATACTGGACTTGGTGCTTACCAACTGTGAAAGTGTTTCTGATGTTGTAGTGGGAAATCATTTTGCATCTAGTGATAACCAGATGGTGTGGTTTAATATTAGGACTAGGGCTGTTAGAATCCATTCAAAGGTGAGAGTCTTAGACTTTAGGAAGACTAACTTTGCCAAGATGGGCCAATACCTCAGGGAGTCGTTAGTGGGATGGGAACAGCTGGGGGATGTAGAAAAACAGTGGGCAAAACTTAAAGGCGATATTTTAAGGGCAACCAACCTTTTTGTTAAAATGGTAAATAAAGGTAAAAGGAAAAGGAGACCGCTATGGCTTTCGAAAGAAGTAGCTGAAAAAGTGAAGAAAAAGTGGGCGGCCTTCATGAAATACAAGAGATCACAGAGAGAGGAAGACAGACATCTGTATTTGGAAAAACTTAGAGAAGCTAGCAGAGTAGTCAGGAAAGCAAAGATTCAAAAGGAGGAGAAAATAGCCAATGCATAAAATGGGGGGATAAGACATTTTTCAAATATGTTAGTGAGATAGGAAGGGCAAAAGTGGTATTGTCAGACTCAAGGGTGCAGGGGAGAAATATGTAGAAGCTGATAAGGATAAAGTGGAATTGCTTAATAAATATTTCTATTCTATGTTCACAGATGAAGAACCAGGAGAAGGACCTCATAAAACACCCACAAACAGGAACAGAAGCAAGGGACATCTTTAACAATTTTCAGAAGACTGTGTTTGTGAGAAACTATCTCAACTTAAAGTAGACAAAGCGATGGGACCGGATGGGATACACCCTAGAATACTGAAGGAACTTGGGGACGTTCTCTCAGCTCCACTGACTGACCTTTTCAATGCCTCGTTGGAGTCAGGAGTGGTGCCAAAGGACTGGAGAGAGGCTCATTTGGTGCCTTTACACAAAAGCGGAAGTAAGGATGTGGTTGAAAACTACAGGCCGGTTAGTTTAACTTCGGTGGTGAGTAAATTATTGGAAACACTGCTGAAAGAGAAAATAGTGAGGTTTCTGGAGTCCAACGGATTACAGGATCCGAAGCAGCATGGATTCACCAGAGGCAGGTCTTGTCAGACAAATCTGATTGAATTCTTTGACTGGGTGACCAGGGAGTTGGACCAAGGGAGAGCCCTAGATGTGGTGTATTTAGATTTCAGTAAAGCCTTTGACACTGTTCCTCACAGGCGACTTATAAACTAACTGAGCACCCTAGGGATGGACCCTAAAGTTACTGCTTGGGTTAGAAATTGGTTGAGTGGGAAGCGACAAAGAGTTGCTCAGCTTATGGCAATCGTCTTTTCCTCCCCTCCACTTCCCAGGCCCAATTGGAACTCACCCACCACTCTGCATTCTTCTTTCTAGGCCCCGCCTTATGAAACTCGCTCCCATTACCACTTCACACCAAACCGTCTTTCCCCCGTTTCTATTTTGTTAAGCTTTTGATCTCCCCTTACCTGCCGATGGTACCTTTTCTCCCAGCCGTGCCCCCCACCCCCCATAGTATCCCCCCTTATAACTTCCCTTTACTCCTTTTCCCCTACTCCTTCCCGTCCCTCTCTCCTTTTCTGTTTTCTGTCTTTTGACTGTCTCTTCCTGTCCTGTCATTGATGGCATTCCTTTCTGACTTTATTTTCAGTAGCCCTTGTTGTTTTTTTTTGTATTGTACACCGCCCTGACGCCCTGGCATGGGCGGTTTATCAAATCTTGCGAATAAAGATAAAGGTAAAGTACAGGTAAAAGGAGTTCACTCTGAGGAGAAGGAAGTTACCAGTGGTGTACCCCAGGGATCTGTTCTTGGTCCGATTATTTTTAACAATTTGTTAGTGAAATAGCGGAAGGGCTGTCAGGTAAGGTTTGCCTCTTTGCGGATGATATCAAAATCTGCAATAGAGTAGACACCCAAAAAGGAAGGTGTAGATAACATGAGGAGGGATCTAGCTAAGCTTGAAGAATGGTCTAGAATTTGACGGGATAGAGGTAATATGATTGAGATGTTTAAATACATAAATGTTCAGGGGGAGAGTCTCTTTTAATTGAAACAAGTTCTGCTACGAGAGGACATGGGATGAGGGTGAAGGGGGATAGATTCAGGAGTGATATGTGGAAATATTTCTTTACGGAAAGAGTGGTGGATCCATGGAATAGTCTCCCAGTGGAGGTGGTAGAGCTGAGGACAGTAACTGAAATCAAAAAAGCATGGGACAAACACAGAGGATCTCTAAATGTAAAAAGGGGGCTGTTGTAGTTGTTGATAAGGATGGACAGACTAGATAGGCCATGTGGTCTTTTTCTGTCGTCATATTTCTATGTATCTATGTTTCTAATTGTGATAGGCCAGAGAATCGCCTCACGGAATGCTGGCAAAGTGAGGCTGTAAACGTGCTAGGCAGGAGAAATGACTTGTGGAATGCTGGGAAAGTGAGGCCAGAGAATTTCTGCATGGAATGCTGGGAAAGTTGGGCTGTAGTTGTGCTAGGCCAAAGTATTGTCTCGCGGAATGTTGTGAAAGTGAGGCTGTAATTCTGTTAGGCAGGAGAAATGACTTGTGGAGTGCTGGGAAAATGAGACTGTAATTTTGCTAGGCCAGAGAATGGCCTCGCAGAATGCTGGGGAAGTGAGGCTGTAATTTGCCAGGCCAGAGAATGGCCTCGTGGAATGCTAGAAAAGTGAGGTTGTCAACTTGCTAGGCCATTGAATCACTTCATGGAGTGCTGTAATTCTGCTATGCCGGAGCATCACCATGTGGAATGCTGGGAAAGTAAGGATGTTATCTTGCAACGTCAGAGAATCTCCTCGTGGAATGCTGGGATAGTGAGGCTGTCATCTTCCTAGGCCAGAGAAGCTCTCGTAGAATGCTGCGAAAGTGAGGCTGTAATCTTGCTAGGCCAGATAACTGCCTCTTGGAATGCTGGGAAAATGAGGCTGTAATCTTGCTAGGTCAGCAAATCGCATTGTGGAATGCTGGGAAAATGAGGCTGTAATCTTGCTAGGTCAGCAAATCGCATTGTGGAATGCTGAGAAGGTGAGGCTGTAATCTTGCTAGGCCAAGGAATTGCCTCATGGAATGCTGGGAACGTGAGGCTGTAATCTTGCTAGACCAAAGAATTGCCGCATGGAAAGCTGGGAAAGTTGTGCCGTAATTGTGCTAGGCCAAAGAATCGTCTCACAGAGTGCTGTGAAATTGAAGCTGTAATTCTGCTAGGTAGGAGAAATGACTTGTGGAGTGCTGGGAAAGTGAGGCTCTAATTGTGCTATGCCAAAGACTCGCCTCATGGAATGCCAGAAAAAGTGAAGCGTTAATTGTGCTAGACCAGAGAATTGCCTCTTGGAATGCTGCGAAAGTGAGGCTGTAATCTTGCTTGTTTTACTAATCTGTTATGTTTTTTTGAAGGAGTGAATAAACAGGTGGACAAAGGTGAGTCGGTTGATATTGTGTATCTGGACTTTCAGAAAGCCTTTGACAAGGTCCCTCATCAGAGACTTTTGGCAAAACTAAAGAGTCATGGGATAGGAGGCAGTGTACTATTGTGGATCAGGAACTGGTTAAAAGATAGAAAGCAGAGGGTAGGGCTAAATGGCCAATTTTCCCATTGGAGAAAGGTAAATAGTGGTGTACCCCAGGGATCTGTGCTGGGTCCGCTGCTTTTTGACATATTCATAAATGACCTGGAAAGTGGAATAATGAGTGAGGTTATCAAATTTGCAGATGACACAAAACTATTTAAAGTTGTTAAAACACAAGAGGATTGTGAAAAATTGCAAGAGGATCTTGATAAATTGGAAGACTGGGCATCAAAATGGCAGATGAAATTTAATGTGGACAAGTGCAAGGTTATGCACCTAGGGAAGAACAACCCAAACTATGGTTACACGATGCAAGGTTCCACATTAGGAACCACCACCCAGGAAAAAGATTTAGGCGTCATTGTGGATACCATGTTAAAACCCTCGGCCCAGTGTGCAGCGGCGGCCAAGAGAGCAAATAGAATGCTAGGTATGATAAGGAAAGGAATGGAAAATAAAACAAAAGATATTATAATGCCTCTATATCGTTCCATGGTGAGACCGCACCTTGAATATTGTGTGCAATTCTGGTCGCCGTATCTTAAAAAGGATATAGCGATTTTAGAAAAGGTTCAGAGAAGAGCCACCAAAATGGTAAAGGGGATGGAAGGATACTCCTATGAAGAAAGGCTAAAAAGGTTAGGGCTCTTTAACCTGGAAAAGAGACGGCTGAGGGGAGATATGATAGAAGTCTATAAATTAATGAACGGAGTGGAACGGGTAAACGTAGATCGATTGTTTACGTTATCAGAATATAGAAAGACTAGGGGACATGCAATGAAGCTACAAGGTAAACTATTTAAGACTAATAAAAGAAAATATTTTTTCACTCAACGTGTAATCAAACTCTGGAATTTGTTACCGGAGGATGTAGTAAAGGCTGTTAGTGTAGCTGGGTTTAAAAAAGGTTTGGACAAGTTCCTGGAGGAAAGGTCCATAAACCATTATTAATAAGTGACCGTAGATATCAATGCTTGACCCAGTACAAGCATTGTGGAACTTGTGTCTCTTGGGGAAACTGCTAGGTACATATGACCTAGATTGGCCACTGTTGGAAACAGAATACTGGGCTTGATGGACCTTGGTCTGACCCAGTATGGCATATCTTATGTTCTTATGTTCTAATCGCCTAGTGGAATGCTCGGAAAGTGAGACTGTAATCTTGCTAGCCCAGAGAATCACCTCGTGGGATGCTGGGAAAATGAGGCTGTGATTTTCCTAGGCTAGAGACTCGCCTCATAGAATGCTGGGAAAGTGAAGCTGTATTTGTGCTAGGCCAGAGTATTGCCTTGTAGAATGCTGGGAAAATAAAGCTTTAATAATAATAAGCCAGAGAATCGCCCATGGAATGCTGCAAATATGAGGTTGTAATCCTGCGATAGTCCATAGCCTATAAACTATAAGCTGTCTGCTATGACTTGTAAATATGATGAGCCTGTAAGAACCTGAAAGTGACTTGGATTTTAAACCCCCAACTTTTCAGTAGTGCGGTATAATGTCTTTCAAAGAATTAGAATTGTCAGAATTGCCAGTTAGAGAAATCTGCTTCTTGCCAAGTCTGCATAATGTCTTTCAACACTTTCTGGTTAACACATTTCTGATTGAGATACATTCATATTCATTCACATTCCTATGGCTAGCAAAAGTCCTTGGAGCAGAAGCTAGCAAAAGCCTTTGAAGTAGAGAAGTATCAAAAGTAACTAACACACTTTTAATATGCCTTTTGTTTAGTTGAAATGAGAAGGGGGAATAGTGGAAAAGGTCCCAACCCCCATCTTAGTAAGAACTAAAAGTCTGTAAAATTTTGAGAAAGCTGCTTTAAAATTGCTTAATAAGAAGTTTTCATGAGTGCATAAATCTTCCATTACTCTTTTGTGTTCTGAGGATAGAAATGTTTCTATACATGCATTCCCGAAGCTAGGAACGACCTTGCTGTAGAATTGTAACGAGACCTAGAAACTGCACCTTTGTTAGAACAGTTCGGGGAGAGGGAGCTGGGTGCTAGGCCCAGGAGGGATTTCTGATTGGACAAATGCAGGGGGTGTTGGGACCAATGAAGAGCTTGTGTGTATCTAACTGTTAGAAAAAGTATATAATGAATTGGCTTCTGTAGAACTTTGCTCAGTCACTTTCTGGACTTGTTCCTGTCTGGGCCTTGTGCACAAATAAAGGCTTGGATCCTGAAAAGTGACTCCTGGTATTATTTGGTTGCATACACTCCGCTGCTACATAGTTCTGGCACCCCAGATGGGACTGTGTGAGTGGGGGATGGTATACAAGTAAATATACCACGACTTCTTGCCTCCAGGTTTGGCCCAGTTGGAACCGTGTCTGTCCGACGTGGGCAAATTCTCTGGTGCCACTGGTCCTATTGTATCAGAGAGGGTTCTGCCTGGCCTCGGTGGATCACCGGGTCCAGCTGGCCAACACCTACGAACCCGAGGGGAGTCCGGGATCCAACCCAAGAACTGGTTTGGTATCGGGGACCGGATCCGGTGAGTAGAAGTTTTCTTTGAATATTTAGTTAGTCAGTTTCAA
Source organism: Ichthyophis bannanicus (assembly GCA_033557465.1). Taxonomy (NCBI): domain Eukaryota; kingdom Metazoa; phylum Chordata; class Amphibia; order Gymnophiona; family Ichthyophiidae; genus Ichthyophis; species Ichthyophis bannanicus. The sequence continues at coordinate 56,720,239 of CM066032.1, forward strand.
AACTACTTGGTAACTTGGTAAAAGAGAGACTGATCACCTCTCAGGGCGGTCCTAATACCCCTGCATGAGTATGCGCGGGGCAAACCCACCGACCCTTTTGGTTAATCATGGTTTAGTCAGTCAGGCCTGGGAATTTGGGAATCGCTAGCATGTTTTGTCTGTGTGTTGTGTGATTGAGAGGTCTTGCAATACAGACCAAGTGAAAGCGGACTCCTGAGTAGCGCAGTTCCTGGCCGGGTGACTGCACCCAGGTTGCGAAAAGGCGGAAGCGTTCGGTGTTTGTCCCCCCCCAGTGTTTTGTGGGCTGTACGGACCCTTTACCTGCAGCCATCCTACCTATCCTTACTGTTGTTGCGCACATTTGTTAAGATGGGAGGGGCAGAGTCCAAGCAAACTCCGTTAAAGTGTATGATCAGGAATTTCAGTAAGGGATTTACCAGAGACTATGGAATTAAAATGTCTACGTCCCGATTAGGAATGTTATGTGAAAGGGAGTGGCCCATGTTAGTCGCTTCATGGCCCAGGGAGGGCACTTTTAACATTAGTATTGTCTCTTTAGTTCATCAGGTTGTACGGAAAGCCCACCCTGATCAGTTTCCCTATATAGACTCCTGGTTAAGTGTATGTGAGAAGCAGCCCTCCTGGATGAGGCGCTGCCATGAGGAACAGTGCAGAATATTAGTGGCGACTACCAAGGGAACCCGAAAGTTTGAGGGAAGGGAACTGCCTGTTTATTCTGCCTCAGAATCTCCAGATCCCTTGAGTCGCCCGTCTCAGTATCCATATAGGCTAGTCCCCTCAGCCCCGCCTTTACCTGCGGCAGGGCCTGGTGCCGGGGTTCTCCAGCCACCTTTACCGCAGGAGGGAGAGCACCCTCCCATGCCTGAAAGTCCCGAGTCTAGCCAGAGTACTTTGGGAGGACCATCGTCCACCGATGAAACTGAAAGCGGAGATTCGTCCGCCGGTCCGAGTTCACCCACTGCTGAGGCCCATACCCAGACGTATGATCTGAAAAGTGTGACTACCCAGAAGAAAGATGGCCGCCTAATGCCATTACGTCAGATGCCCGGCCCGCCCGTGATAGGTGAAGGGGGCCAGATGACGCTGGGACCAACCAGCTTGATTTATGTACCCTTTTCCACAACTGATTTATTAAATTGGAAAACGCATTATACATCCTATACTGACAAGCCCCAAGACTTAACTGAATTAATGAGCAGTATTATGCAAACCCATCAGCCTACCTGGGTGGATTGCCGCCAGCTTTTGTCCACTCTTTTTACTACTGAGGAGCGAGCACGAGTTGTGCAAGCATCCATACGTTGGCTAGCAGAAAATCCCATAGCAGAAGGAGGAGAAATAGACCCCCAGCAAGCAGCCGCCGCAGCTTTCCCAAATGAAGATCCTAAATGGGATCCGAACAGTGAAAGGGGGGCGAAAGCCTTGACCCGTTTCCACCAAGCTTTGTTGCAAGGTCTGAAAAAGGGAGGCCAGAAAGCAATGAACATTGGGAAAGTATCAAAAGTTATCCAGGGTCCGAATGAGAGCCCAGCAGCCTTTCATGAGCGATTGTCTGAAGCTTATAGACTATTTATTTATTTATTTATTTTATTTTATTTTATTTGAGCACATTTTTATACCGCTCCTTCCAGTGATCAGCAGCAGTTTACATCTAACAATTAATTCTGCATATGTTTAGCAGTTACATAAAACTGTAGGATATTAACATTAGAACATTTGGATAACTCAAAAATAAGTAGAACAATAATAACTGTATACATAAAACTATGAGATAATAACTTTTGAACATTAGGATAGCTCAATGAATGAATAGAAAAACTATATACATGAAGTAATGTCAAACATATATGTTATATAGTTAACTATATACATTATTTGATTTTTATTTGATTCTCTGTGGGTTTGAAAATTTCTGACTGGCAAAGGTGAAAAAACTCTCTGACAAGTTGATTTAATCCTGGAAATACTATGTTATTTCTGTCAGGTTGAAGTATTCTTTGAATAGATGGGTTTTAAGGCTCTTACGGAATGATATGAGATCTTTGTTAGCTCTTAAAGTGTCTGGGAGTTTGTTCCATTGTGTTGGAGCAGTGAAAGTGAATGCTCTATTACTGGTGAATGCTTTTGATTTGCAAATGGAGAGAGGGGTTTGTAGTGTATTTAGATTGTGTGTTCGTCTATTCCTGTTGGTGTTTTGTGATTTTATGAGTGTGGCAAGATAGGATGGGGCATAATTGTTTATTAGTTTGAATGTAGTGATGATTATTTTGTACCTGATGCGTGCTTGTATAGGTAGCCAGTGAAGTTCTCTTAGGATAGGTGTGATGTGGTCTGTGAATGGTACGCTCATTAGGATTCGGGCTGTTGCATTTTGTGCCATCTGGAGTATGTTTGTAGTTTTTTAGGCAGTCCTTGTAATATGCCATTACAATAGTCCAGATGTGGCATTATGATTGCTTGTATTATTGATCTAAAGTCCGATAGTTCTAGGATGTTTCGTAAGGGCTGTAGAGTTCTTAGTTTGTAGAAAATGGTTCTGTTTAGAATTCTTAGGTGGGTTTCCATGTTAAGAGTCCTATCTAGGGTGACACCTAGGTACTTTAGTTCTTGTTTAGTGTTATAAGTTGTATTATTTAGTATGATTGTGGGGGGGGGGGGTGTTTAAACTCTGGGTTTTTAGAGATAAACATTACTTCAGTTTTTTTGTGATTGATAAGCATATTGTTTTGGTGGAGCCATTGTTGTGCTTCATTAAGGCATTTTTCTAAGGGACTGTAATCTGGGTTATGTATATCCATTTGAGTATAAAGCATTATATCATCTGCATAGAGATGATAGTCAATTTTGTGTTTTTGGAATATTGTACAGATTGGTCTTAGATATAAGTTAAATAATATAGCGGATAATGCTGAGCCCTGTGGGATACCTTGTGTCTGAGGGAAGGTATTGGATAGGTTTTTATCAAAGTAAACTTGTTGTGTTCTGTTGGATATATAAGACGAGAACCAGTTAAGGGGGGTTCCATTTATACCTATCGTTTCCAATCTTTCAATAAGGATCTTATGATTCACTGAATCAAAGGCTGCAGTTATGTCGATGAAAATTAGGACAAACATTTTTTTGCAGTTTTCAATGCCTTTATAAAGTTTGTCAAATAGTACTAGAAGTAGCGTTTCTACTCCATGTGATTGTCTGAAACCATATTGCTGGGCATCTAGTGCATTTGTGTTATCTATGTGATCTTGCAATTGGTATTGTACGGATTTTTCAATGATTTTGGCTATATACCCCTTATGACCCAGCAGCTCCGGAGAACTTGCGCATGGTAAATGCAGCCTTTGTAAGTCAGTCCCAGGGAGATATTAAGCGAAAACTGCAGAAAATGGATGGCTTTGCGGGTATGAATACAGCACAGTTAATGGAAGTTGCCCAGAAGGTGTTTGTGAACCGTGATAATGAAAGACAAAGAAAAAGTGAACGAAAAATGAAGAAGAAGGCAAATCTCCTTGCTGCCGCTTTAGTTGAACGTCGTGGAGGAGGTTTTCCTAATAGAAGAGCTAGAGGACGCGGAAGGGGCCGTGGAAGTGACCGGCCCTCACTGGGCATGAATCAATGCTCCTAATGTAAAGAAGAAGGACATTGGAAGAATGAATGCCCACAAGTAGACCCTGCCTCCTGAAGGGGAGGAGGGAGCACCTGGAAGATGGGGGGGGGGGGAGGGGGGTGATTCCAGAATCGTGGAGGGATGAGCCGAGCACAGTTTGAACAAGAAAAGGAAGCAGCTATTGAGGGAATGGCAGCCGTGGAGGGCTATGACATGGAAGAAGACTAGGCCAGACCGGGCTCCAAGTTCTCCTGTTTGCATTTGAATGGCAAGACCCCACTACAGGCCACCGGGGTCAACTTACCTGGACTCGATTACCTCAAGGATTTAAGAATTCACCAATCCTCTTCAGTGCAGCTCTAAACCAAGATCTCTCAAGCTACCAAGTGGAACCAGGGAAAAGGGTCCTTCTCCAATATGTAGATGACCTACTGATAGCCACCAACTCGGAAAGTGAATGTCTACAAGCCACCAGTGACCTTCTACACCTCCTGAATGAAGCTGGATACAAAGTCTCAAGAGCAAAGGCTCAGCTGTGCCAAACTGAAGTTAAATACCTAGGATTTCAATTGTCCAGTGGAGTTCGACGACTGGGACCAGAACGTAAGGAAGCTGTATGTAGTATTCCCACTCCAACCACTAGGAGGCAAGTGAGATCCTTTCTGGGAGCTGTGGGTTATTGTCGTATCTGGATACCTAACTTTGCTCAGCTGGCAAAGCCATTATACCAAGCTACTAAAGGAATGGAGCGATCTCCTTTGGAGTGGGAACCTGAACAAGATGCAGCTTTTCGTACTTTGAAGACCGCCTTGATGTCATCACCGGCTTTGGGCCTGCCCAATGTCCAGAAACCATTTTGTCTATATGTTCATGAGTCAAGTGGAAATGCTTTGGGAGTATTGGCTCAATCCCTTGGATCTTGGCAGCGACCCGTAGCATACTTATCCAAACAGCTGGATACTGTTGCCAAAGGATGGCCACCCTGCCTGAGAGCCGTTGCTGCCACTGCTGTCTTAGTGAGTGAAGCAGACAAACTCACCTTGGGACAAAATCTTCAAGTTATAGTGCCACACTCTGTTCTGACCCTTATGGAACACAAAGGAAATTATTGGTTCACAAATTCACGAATGTTGAAGTATCAGAGTATGTTGTGTGAGAACCCCCGACTACAGTTGACTGTCAGCCAAGCTTTGAACCCTGCCACATTGTTACCAGTCGGTCCAGGCCCCCCTGATCATGACTGTTTGGAAGTTATGGACACTGTGTTCTCAAGTCGCCCGGACCTGATGGATATTCCCTTGGAGAACCCAGAACAAACTTTCTTTGTGGATGGGAGCAGTCTTGTTATCAATGGATATCGATGTGCTGGGTATGCAGTGGTGACTCTGGACTTGGTAGTCAAATCCTCAGCTCTGGCCCCAGGGACTTCAGCACAGAAAGCTGAGCTGATAGCCCTCACTAGGGCATTACTAATAGGAAAAGGGCTTTGTATAAATGTTTACACAGACTCAAAGTATGCTTTCACAACTTTACATGCCCATGGGGCCCTGTACAAAGAGCGAGGGCTGATAACTTCAGGAGGCAAGTCCATCAAGTATGGCCCTGAGATATTGACACTATTAGAGGCAGTGTGGGCCCCCAAGCAAGTAGCAGTCATGTATTGTCGAGGTCATCAGACAGGAGGAGGAGAGGTTTCACAAGGAAATAGGTTTGCAGACACCTCTGCCCGAAAAGCAGCCACAACTGGACAAACTCTGACCCAAGATGCATCAGTCCAGGCAGCTCTGTTTCCAACCCCTCTCAATTTATGGGCTCCCCGATGTACCACCAAAGAGTTAGATTACTACTGTGAAAAGGAAGGGGGAGTGTTAACAGATGGGTGGATAGTGCTGCCGCCACCAGAGGGCGGCCAACCTCCAGATCCAACTGTAATCCCTGAGGCACTAGGTCCAGCTTTTGTTCGGGCTTTTCATCAGACTACTCATTATGGAAAAACAGCTAAGGAAAAAGCCCTTAGACCCCATTTCTGTATCTCATTACTAGGGCCCCAGGCAGCTTCAGTAGCTCACCAATGTGTAACTTGTGCCTGAAACCATGCCAAGCAAGGTCCTAATCCATCCCCGAGAAGTTTAGTCAGTAGGGGATGCCCCCATGAGTAACTTGCCAGTGAATTTCACTGAGATGCCACGAGCAAATGGATATCACTACTTGTTGGTCTTAGTTTGTACCTTTTCTGGGTGGGTTGAGGCGTTCCCCACCAGAACTGAGAAAGCCAGGGAAGTTACTAAAGTCTTGCTCCATGAGATCCTTCCCCGATTTGGCATACCATTAACGATAGGGTCAGATAATGGGCCCTCATTTGTATCCCAAGTAACTCAGCAATTAGTCCGAGCCCTACAGGTGCAGTGGAAATTGCATACGGCATATAGACCTCAAAGTTCAGGGAAAGTAGAGCGTATGAACCTTACCTTGAAATCTCAGTTGTCCAAACTCTGTCAGGAAGCTCACCTGAAATGGCCCCAGGTTCTCCCTATAGCACTTCTCAGGATACGCTCAGCCCCCACCAAGTCATTAGGAGTTTCCCCTTTTGAGATCCTGTATGGGCGACCCCCTCCTATTGTCCAAGGGATAAGAGGGGATATGAGACAACTGGATCTGAAATTACTAGACAAGAACTATTGGCTTTAAGTTCTGTCTTGCAGAATCTTCATGCCTGGGTACAAGATCAGCTGCCCGTCAACTTGACTGAACCACTGCATCCTTTCAAGCCTGGAACCTCAGTGTGGGTTAAGGAGTGGAGGAAGACGCCATTAGCGCCTCACTGGAAAGGACCCTACGTCGTTCTACTGTCAACCCCTACAGCAGTTAAAGTTGCAGAATTCGAGCCTTGGATTCATCACAGCCGAGTAAAGCCAGCAGCCGCTTCTGAACTTGGTCATTGGACTTCCATAAATGATCCTGAAACTCCATTGCGGCTCACCCTACGACGCCAACCACCATCCTAAGAGACTGTGTTATATTGAGAGACTATGCTAGAGTCTGAGACATCCTAAAAGACTGTGATACTTTGGAATCTTCAGCCCTACTCCTGCCACAAAGCTGGTAGGTTTACGTACGGCGGAAGCTTGAGGATCTACAATCAACTCTACATCTGTCACGTTGTGGAAGCCCACAGTTCCACCAATTTTCCAGAGACTATGCTCATCATGACTCCTTATTATTGCTTCATTCTGGCAGCAGCCTTTGAAATGACTTTTGCCCTATGTGTGTATAATGGGACAGAATTGAGTATCTGCACAAAAGGGAATACAAGAACTTGCTTCAACCCCCACCAGAATCCTTCCTATCATGTTTTAGAACTGCAATGGAACAATGAGGATGGGGCTCTTTTGCATGTTTTTCTGGATTTTGATGCATGTAATGCTATTAATAGAAATGGTTCTTATAGTTGTGGGTCATAGGAACAAGCCTATTGCTATGATGATCAGTATATGTGTCATTTGTTTCTCCTATGTCTCCTGCCCCTCTGCTTATTATGGATAATACCGTAGAGCTGTTTTGAGGCTTTACCCCAAGAGGAAGCCCCACCATACACTGAGCGTGTTGTGTGATTTGATTCTCATCCACTTTAACATTAGGGTGAGAATAATCAAAGGGGGGAATGTGATAGGCCGTAGCCTATAAACTATAAGCTGTCTGCTATGACTTGTAAATATGATGAGCCTGTAAAAACCTGAAAGTGACTTGGATTTTAAACCCCCAACTTTTCAGTAGTGCGGTATAATGTCTTTCAAAGAATTAGAATTGTCAGAATTGCCAGTTAGAGAAATCTGCTTCTTGCCAAGTCTGCAAAATGTCTTTCAACACTTTCTGGTTAACACATTTCTGATTGAGATACATTCATATTCATTCACATTCCTATGGCTAGCAAAAGTCCTTGGAGCAGAAGCTAGCAAAAGCCTTTGAAGTAGAGAAGTATCAAAAGTAACTAACACACTTTTAATATGCCTTTTGTTTAGTTGAAATGAGAAGGGGGAATAGTGGAAAAGGTCCCAACCCCCATCTTAGTAAGAAGTAAAGTCTGTAAAAGTTTGAGAAAGCTGCTTTAAAATTGCTTAATAAGAAGTTTTCATGAGTGCATAAATCTTCCATTACTCTTTTGTGTTCTGAGGATAGAAATGTTTCTATACATGCATTCCTGAAGCTAGGAACGACCTTGCTGTAGAATTGTAATGAGATCTAGAAACTGCACCTTTGTTAGAACAGTTCGGGGAGGGGGAGCTGGGTGCTAGGCCCAGGAGGGATTTCTGATTGGACAAATGCAGGGGGTGTTGGGACCAATGAAGAGCTTGTGTGTATCAAACTGTTAGAAAAAGTATATAATGAGTTGGCTTCTGTAGAACTTTGCTCAGTCACTTTCTGGACTTGTTCCTGTCTGGGCCTTGTGCACAAATAAAGGCTTGGATCCTGAAAAGTGACTCCTGGTATTATTTGGTTGCATACACTCCGCTGCTACAATCTTACTAGACCATGAATTGCCTTGTGGAATGCTGGGAAAGTGAGGCTGTAATCTTTCTAGGCAAGAGAATCACCTCTTGAATTGCTCAGAAAGTGAGCCTGTAATATTGCTAAGCCAAAAAATTGCCTCGTGGAATGCTGAGAAAGTGAGGCTGTAATCTTGCTGAGTCAGAGAATTGTATCGTGGAATGCTGGGAAAATGAGGCTGTAATCTTGCTGGACCAGAGAATCGCATCGTAGAATGCTGGGAAAGTGAGGCTGTAATCTTGCTGTGCCAGAGGAATTTGTCATGGAATCTCGGAAATTGAGGCTGTATTCTTTCTGGGCCAGAGAATCACCTCTTGGAATGCTGGAAACGTGAGGCTGTAATTTGCTAGGCCAGAGAATGGCCTCTTGGAATGCTGGGAAATGGGGCTATGAACTTGCTAGGCCACAGAATCGCTACATAGAATGCTGGGAAAGTGAGGATGTAATTGTGCTAGACCAGAGAATTGCCTCTTGGAATGCTGCGAAAGTGAGGCTGCAATCTTGCTAGGTCAAAGAATCACCTAGTAGAATGCTCAGAAAGTGAGGCTGTAATCTTGCTAGGCCAGAGAATGGCCTCACGGAATGCTGGGGAAGTGAGGCTGTAATCATACTAGGTCAAAGAATCACCAAGTGGAATGCTTGAAAAGTGAGGCTGTAATCTTGCTAGCCCAGAGAATTCCTTCATGAAATACTGGGAAAATGAGGCTGTGATTTTCCTAGGTCAGAGACCCGCCTCATAGAATGCTGGGAATGTCAGGCTGTAATTGTGCTAGGCCAGAGAATCGCCTTGTGGAATGCTGGGAAAATTAGGCTGTAATTGTGCTAGGCAAAAGAATCATCTTGCGGAATGTTGTGAAAGTGAGGCTGTAATTGTGCTATGCCAGAGAATCGCCTCGTGGAATGCTGGGAAAGTGAGGCTGTAATCTTGCTAGGTCAGAGAATAGCCTCGTCGAATGCTGGGAAAGTGAGGCTTTAATCTTGCTAGTCTAGAGAATTGCCCCATACAATGCTGAGAAAGTGAGTCTGTAATCTTGCTGAGCCAGACAATTGTATCAGCCTCGTACAATGCTGGGAAGTGAGGCTGTAATCTTGCTAGCCCAGAGACTCGCCTCATAGAATGCTGGGAAAGTGAAGCTGTATTTGTGCTAGGCCAGAGTATTGCCTTGTCGAATGCTGGGAAAATAAAGCTTTAATCATAATAGGCCTGAGAATCGCCCATGGAACGCTGGGAATATGAGACTGTGATCTTACTAGACCATGAATCGCCTCGTGAAATGTTGGAAAGTGAGGCTGTAATCTTTCTAGGCCAGAGAATCGCCTCTTGGAATGCTCAGTAGGGTGAGCCTGTAATCTTGCTAGGCCAAAGAATTGCCTCGTGGAATGCTGGGAATGTGAGGCTGTAATCTTGCTGGACCAGAGAATCGCATCGTAGAATGCTGGGAAAGTGAGGCTGTAATCTTGCTGTGCCAGAGGATTTTATCATGGAATCTCAGAAATTGAGGCTGTAGTCTTTCTGGGACAGAGAATCACCTCTTGGAATGCTGGAAACGTGAGGCTATAATTTGCTAGGCCAGAGAATGGCCTCTTGGAATGCTGGAAAATGGGGCTATCAACTTGCTAGGTCACAGTGTGGTAGGCTATGGCCTATGACAGCCTGCAAATATGAAAGGCCTATAAGCTAGGCCTGGATCCCAACCCCCACCTGAGAATAGCAGTGCTGAGAAAAACCAAAGTCTGTAAAAGTCTGAGAAAACTGTTTTAAACTGCTTACAAGACGTTTTTATGAATTCATAAATCCCCTATTATTCTCTTGTGTTCTAATGATAGAAATGTTTCAATACATGCATTCCTGAAGCTAGAAACAACCTTGCTGTAGAATTGTATTGATACCTAGAAACTGAGCCTTTGTTAGAACAGTCCTAGAAGGGGGAACAGAGAGCTAGGCCCAGAAGGGGTCTCTGATTGATCAAATGTAAGGGGCGTTGGGACCAATAGAAAATCTGTATGTATCAAACTGAAAAGAAAAGTATATAATGAATATGTTTCTGTAAAGCTTTGCTCAGTCCTTTTGGATATTTTTCTGTCTGAGCCTTGTGCACAATAAATTGGCTTGGACCCTGCAATTGACTCCTAGATTTATTCATTGTTTGCACTCTGCTGCTACATATTCTTGGTGCGTTGGCCGGGAATGTGCAAGTAGTGGATGGCATTCAAGTGAATATTCCACGTAATTTCGCCTCCAGGTTTGGCCCGGTTGGAACCGTGTCTGTCCGACAGCAGGGGGAAACCTCAGGCACCCCCGGTCCTCTTGTATCGGGGAGGATTCCGCCTTGCCTCGGCGGACCACTGGGTCTGGCCGGCCAACACCTCCAAACCTAAGGGGAGTCCGGGATCCAACTCAAGAACTGGTTTGGTATCGGGAACCAGATCCGGTGAGTAGACATTTTCTTGTGCGATAGTCAGTGAGGCCTGGGGAAAAAGTCTTGCAAGAGTGCACGAGACTAATTTGGTATAGACTAATTGGGAAAGTCTTGCATGAGTGCGCGAGACAGAAGAGCTTGATCACCTCTCATAAGGGCGGTCCTAGTATGCTCTGCATGAGTTCGTGGAGCGGAAGCTACCGACCCTTTGGTTGGGTTAGTCAGTAAGACCTTGGGCATTTGAAGAATAATTTCTTGTTTGCTAGCATGTTTGTCTGTGTGACTGAGAGGTCTTGAGATATAGACCAAGTGAGAGCGGACTCCTGAGTAGCGCAGTTTGTGGCCGGGCGACCGTGCCCAGGTCGCGAAAAGGAGGAAGCGTTTGGTGTTTGTCCCCCTATTGTTCTGTGGGCTGTACGGACCCCTTACCTGCAGCCATCCTACCTATTCTTACTGTCTGTTGTCGTGTACGTCACAACAATTATGGGAGGGGCGGAGTCCACACAAACTCCATTGAAATGTATGATCAAGAATTTCCGTAAAGGATTTTCTGGAGACTATGGAATAAAAATGTCTCCGACCCGATTAAAAATGCTTTGTGAAAGGGAGTGGCCAGTGTTAGTCACTTCATGGCCCCGTGAGGGCACCTTTGATATTAGCGTAGTTTCCCGTGTTCATCGGATTGTACAAAAAATGTTCCCTGATCAGTTTCCCTACATAGATTCCTGGTTGAGTATTTGTGAAAGGCAGCCCTCTTGGATAAAGCGTTGCTACAAGGAACAGTGTAGAATATTAGTAGCAACCACCAGGGGGACTCGGAAGTTTGAGGAAGGGAAGCTACCTGTGTATTCTGCCTCAGAGTCCCCAGAAGTCCTGACCCATTTACCCCAGTATCCATATAGGTTAGTTCCATCAGCCCCACCACCTGAAGCAGAAGCCAGTGAAGCGGCCCAGCAATTGCCGCCGCAGTAGCAAAAGGAGCCCCCTTTCCCAATTGATAGCCCCGAGTCCGGCACAAGTACATCAGGAGGGCCAGGGTCCTCCGATGATACTGAGAGCAGAGGCTCTCCTGCCAGTTCAGGGTCACCCAGTAAGGAAGCCTATACTCGGGAACCATATGATCTAAGAAGTGTAACCCCGAAGAAGAAGAAAGAGGGACGCTTAATGCCATTGCATCAAGTACCTGGTTTACCTATCCTAAATGAACAGGGCCAGATGGCGCCAGGACCAACCAGTTTAATTTACGTACTTTTTTCCACTACTGATTTATTGAACTGGAAAACACATTATGCATCCTATACTGAAAAACCCCATGAATTAACAGAGTTAGGGGCCTGTTTACTAAAAACCACAAAAGTGCGCGCCGCACAATAGCGCATGGAAACGCGGCACCTAAACGCGTTTAAACACTCAGAAACGTCCCGCACACGTGCGATGAACCCCCGCGCATGTGCGCGACACACTAACGGGCCCCGCACAAGTACGGGCCCGCAAATGTCCGATAGAAGCGTGGAAAGGCCTACGGAGGGCGGAGGAAGGCCCCGGAGGGGCGGAGAGACGGGGTCAATGGGTGGGGAAGGGGAGGGGAGAGGCCCCTCGCACAGTTGCGGGGCCGAATGTACAAGTAAAAAATAGCGCGAGTGAAACACTCGCGCTAGAGGGCATTGAAAGGGAAGAGAAACCATTTCCGTCAGCAATGTACAGCAAAACCGGGGAAACCTGCAAAACGTCATCAGTGTGATACATGTGCACAGCAGAAAAGTGCAATTAAAAATAGAAAATTACCACAACCAAATTTGTAAAAATAGTAATTCAGTTGGGGAACAGTTATAGTGATGGGCAGAACTAAAAAAACACACCCAGGAAAGCTCCAAAAAAAAAATGATCTATGAAAAGGTGTACGGAGCGGAGACTCTTCTAAAAAACATTTCCTTTATCTGGAGCTATCCTGGGAGTGTTTTCCATGTCTGCCCATTAATATAAGTGTAGCCCAGCTTGGTTATATTTCACCCCCCTTTTCCCCGTGGTCATCTCTGGGTTTTATGTGCACGTTTGTCACCAGACAGGGTGAAGGTGCCCACAGTAAAAATGCGCAGAGCAGGGTTTGTGACTCCATCCTGCCAGGATTACTATCTCCAGGGACTGCATTGTCTCTGTGGCCACAGTGTGATGCAGCGGACAGAGCCAGTACCTTTAGGGTCAGAGGTTCAAATCCCTGCTGGGGCACTTGCCAGCCCAGTCCCTATATTTTACCCACCACTAAACAAAGATAGCACAGACACCCCTGTATTGCAGGGAACAGAAGCATGGGGAAAACACCCATATTTTACCCAACACCGCACACACACCACAACAATGGGCATTGCCTACAGCCAAGACCCCCAAATGCAGTCCCGTAGTGCCACAACACAATCAGGTCATCTGTGTCTTTGTAGAGAAGGACATGCCAGCATGTTGGCAGACGAGTACATGTGGTGCAGGGGGCAGTTGCTGCTAGCCCCAGAGGACAGTGGCCTAGCCATGTGCAGGCTGGCAGAGTCCACTGCAACAGACAGGCCCTGCCGGATGCACAGTCATGGACCTTCCAGGGAATTCAGCCAATCTGTGGCTACACGGTGGTGCAGTGCACACAGACAGTGCCTACATGAACAGACAGTCACAGGTTCAAAGCCCAGCTGGGGCTACTGCCAATCCTGCCCACATTTTTCCCCACAACTAAACACTGATAGTAAGGACATACCTTTCGTGCCAAGGACATATGCAATGGTAATACGCCTATCTTTTACCCCACTGAGCACAAACACCATGAACAGGGGCAGTACCTAGAGCAGATTCCCCCAAATGCAGTCCTGGTGGGCCACACACCATTCAGGTTCCATGCTTCCACTCATACAAATGCCTGTGCTGTATGGCTATGCACCACCCCCATGGCATGTAGATGTAGCTCATGCATATTCATGAGGGACAGCAGGAAAACCCGAACATTGTGTTGGAAACCTGGACTGGAGTGGGGTACCTCTGCCGTAAAGCAGCAGCCAACAGGGGCAGACACACCCACACCCACACCCACAGGCCACAATGGCCAATGCCTTCTGGAGAGTCAGGACATGGGGCCCTGCCTGCATCTCCCAATACTAGCACTTGCATACCTTAGCAATGCCACACTACACCTGAGGTATACGGTACACAGTTATGTAACATTTGCTCGGAGCACTGGCAGATAGATATCCCCACGTTACGCACATACTGCTAATTGACCCCCATCAGACCAACATGTTTGGTGTCTGCGGTACGTGCCCCAGGCCTGGCCTCTGACGGTGTTCACCACCCTGTGGAGGGACCCCCAGCAGTAATGCGTACCATATCCATGCCTGTACCATGCCCAGGACCGATGTGGTGGGCACGTCTAATGACCCCCTCAATAGTAGCATAATGCTGGCATAGGTGTGGGGGTGTGTGTCTGTCTATACAGTGTGTGTTGGCTACAAACACCTTCCACAGCCCACACTGCCAGCACTGTTGCCAGTATAGGCCTGACAATGTGCATAATGAGCAGCAAGGTACCATGGGTATAGCCCAGACAGGGTGGGCTGGCCAGGATGCATCTGCACAGGGCATAGGACACTGGCTGGGACATTGTAATGGCCAGCCACTACCCACACAGACAGGGTGACCTCTGTATGTGCCGCTGGGGGATCATTCTCACCCTGAGCGTGCAGTGATGACAGCATGGCTAGGCACCCCCCTAGTGCTGTATAGCATTTCTCCCCTGTGATATATATGGGTGTCCTGTGGGGTCTCTTCACTGACTTACCTGCTTGTGTGTGCTGCCACCCCAGTTTTGGGTGCATGCATTTCCATCAGGACTATCCAGCAGACTCTGCACAGCTGGTATGTGTCTTGATGGAGTGCCTTGCAGGGTGCAGCGGCTGATGGCTTGCTGCAGGGGGATATATGATAGTGCTGGGGTGCATCTGTGCATATCCAGGCCAACTGTCTGTCTGATGTTGTGGCTGTGTGTGGGGGTGTCTGTCCCCCAGCAGGACAGGGGTTGATGGTCCACTCTACTGCCATCAGTGCAGGGGGGACTAGGGTGGGGATCTGTTGATGGGAGACCTTGTTTGCCACCCTTGAGGGGGGGGGGGGGAGAAGAAGGGTAGGTAGGTAATTTGACCAACTAGGGGTCCATGGGGGTTTCCACCAACTGAGACAGACAGAGATATCCAGATGTTCCTGCAGCACCTTCCCATCTCACAGGTTATTACTGTTTTGGAGCTCTGGCATGGCCTCATTCAGCCATGGCTGATGGTGTGGACCTGGTCTTGGGCTCCACATCACACCCTCAGGGTGAGCACAGTACCCGCACAATGTGACGGTGTGTAGCTACTCTTTGCCGGTAGTCCACCTGCTCAGGAACCCCTACCAGGCCGAGTGCTGTGTGGGTACACACGGACAATTCCCCCTACCAGGCCGGGTAGCTTTTGGGGTGCATTACCCATCTTGTGTGCATCTGTGGACAGCTGCTTTGCATGTGCAGTGCATCATGGGTATGGGTGGCCTAACCCTATCCTGTCTACAACAGCAGACTGTCTGTGGGTGACATGCAGGCCCTCTGCAGCCAGCCAGGGGCTTGCTTACAGCTGTAGTGCTGTAGCCCAATGGTTACATCACTGCCTTTACAGCCAGAGGTCAGAGGTCATGGGTTCAAGCCCACAGTGGGGTTCTGTGATAGGGTTGTCCAGAGCAGTATCCTTTTTTACTGTACATATTTTTATGACAGCAAACACACCCTTGGCATACTGTACCCATAAGGTGCCTCTGAGGGTGCTCTATAGGCCACCTTATGGGTGCCATCCATATTGGGTGCCCTATACATTATCCTGTGTCGCAACATACATGGCGCCCTATAGGGGACATTCTAGGGTGCCTTGGCAGACAGTGCACTCTAACATGTGCCTTACGGGCCTCCTTATGTTAGCACTCTGTGAGAGCGGGTTTACTAGTAGTGGGAAATGAAATAAACTTTGAAGGCCTCCTAACCATGATAAATACTGCCCCAGCCAGCCTTGTTCACTGGCCACTGTGAGGGGTTGAACTCCTGACACCTGCACCATTGGTCAGTGTCTTAACCATTGTGCTGTGGCTCTGTTCCTGTGTTTGTGCAGCAGTGCGCAGCCTTGTAGCCATCAGCGCGCCGTCTTGTGGTGCAAAACATTAACAGCGCGCCGCCTCCTGCTGCGTAACATTAACAGCGCGCCGCCTTATGCGGCCAAAATCACACTGCTTCCCATGGCAATACTAGCCATAGCTGGTAATGTCTCAGCCAGCCTTGTTCATTGGGCACAGCGGGGGATTGAACCTATGATCCCTGCACCATTGGTCATTGTCGTGACCATTGTGCTGTGGCTTTGCTCTTGTGCCTTTAACTCAGTGCACCGCCATATGCCGCCCAACAGTAAACTGCCCCCAAGAACATTAGCGCGCCGCCTTATGCCGCACAACATGGAAATGCCCCTAAAATATTGTCTCAGCCAGCTGTCTTCAATGGCCACTGTGGGGTGTTGAACCCATGATCCCTGCACGAGTGGTCAGTGTCCTAACCATTGTGCTATGGCTCCATTCCTGTTATTTGCACATCAGCGCACCACTTATCCCTCCCACTATTGGACTGCCCCCTCACACATCAGCGCGCCGCCTTCTGCCCACCGGCTCGCCACCTTCTGTTGCCCACTTTTATCAGCGCGCCGCCTTCTACCGCCCAACCTTAACAGCGCGCCGCCATCTGCTGCCCACAATGAACAGTGTGCCGCCTCATGCCGTTTAAAAAAAGGGAGTGTGCCGCCTTCTGCCGCCCCTAATCAATATGCCTCCTATACCACTTTTGCACATAAAAGTTGATGCCTCAGCTGGTCTTTTTCATTGAGCGCAATGGGGGTTTGAACCTCTGGCCCCTGCACCATATTGGTCAGTGTCTTCACCGTTGTACTACGGCTCTGTTATTTGGTTATGCAGCAGCGCCCCACTTAGCCTTCCCACGCGCTAATGTGGGCCCCGCACATTAGCGCGACGCGCACAAATAAGGTCCGGTTTTTTCCTTTTTATGCCTGGCCCGCCCACTCCTTATATGGCACCCGCAAACTAACGGGAACCCGCACAGCAACGGTGTTTAGTAAACAGGCCCCTTATAGTGTCTAGTATAATGCAAACCCATCAGCCTACCTGGTCTGATTGCCGCCAGCTCCTGTCTACTCTCTTTACAACTGAGGAGCGAGTGCAAATCACGCAAGCAGCTGTCCACTGGTTAGAAGAGAATCCCGTAGAGGGGGAAGATATGAATCTCCCACAAGCAGCTGCCGCAGCTTTCCCAAATGAAGATCCTACATGGGATCCGAATTATGAAAGGGGGGCGGTGGCCCTAACCCGATTTCGCCAGGCCATATTGCAGGGCCTGAAGAAGGGAGGCCAGAGAGCCATGAATATCGGGAAGGTATCAGAAGTTATCCAGGGACCGGATGAGAGCCCAGCGGCCTTTTATGAGCGATTGTCTGAAGCCTATAGATTGTATACCCCATACAATCCAGCAGCCCAGGAGAATTTGCGAATGGTGAACGCAGCCTTTGTCAGTCAGTCCCAGAGAGATATAAAACGAAAATTACAGAAACTAGATGGATTTGCGGGCATGAATACAGCACAGTTAATGGAAGTTGCTCAGAAAGTGTACGTGAATCGTGAAAATGAACGCAACAGAGAAAGTGAACGTAAAATGAAGAAGAAAGCAGATCTTCTTGCAGCCGCTTTAGTTGAACGACGTGAAGGAGGTTTTCCTAGCAGAAGGAGTAGAGGATGTAGAAGGGGCCGTGAGAATAATCGGACCCCACTGGGTGCGAATCAGTGCGCCTATTGCAGAGAAGAAGGACATTGGAAAAATGAATGCCCGCATCTTGACTCCACCCCCCGGAGGGAAGGAGGGAGTACTTGGAGAACAGGAGGACGATTTCAGAGTCGTGGAGGAATAAACCGAGCACAGTTCCAGCAAGAGAGGGAAGAAGCTATTGAGGGAGTAGCAGTCGCAACGGGCTATGACATGGATGAAGACTAGGCCAGACCGGGCTCCAAGTTTACCCTGGGTCCCCAGGAGCCTATGGTCAGTTTGAAAATAGGGGACCAATATATGGACCTTATGATGGATACAGGAGCTGAACATTCGGTGGTGGCAAAGCCGGTGGCCCCTCTGTCTTCCCAGTCTGTCACCATTATTGGGGCCACTGGAGGTAGGGCCACCAAGCCTTTTCTGCAGAACCGCATGTGTGAACTAGGGGGACAGAAAATAACGCACCAGTTCCTGTATATGCCTGAATGCCCTATTCCACTCTTGGGCCGAGATATGCTTGCCAAACTCCAGGCGCAAATATCCTTTGCTGAAGGAGGAGAAGTGCAAATGACTGTGAACTCAAAGCCTGCTGGATTGATGGTGCTGACTGTCCCCCGAAAAGAAGAGTGGTGGTTCTATAGTACATCTCCAGCCAAGGCAGTTAGTTCCTGTATACCCACCAACCTCATAGCCCCGCCTGAAGTATGGGCAGAAGATAATCCACCTGGCCTAGCAAAGAACATAGCCCCTGTCATTGTCACCCTCAAGCCAGGAGCAGAACCAGTGCATGTGAAGCAGTATCCTCTTCCTCGACTAGCTATTGAAGGTATCCACTGCCACTTGATGAAACTGCTGAAGTATGGACTTCTCAAGGAGTGCCAGTCACCTTGGAATAGCCCCCTTCTCCCAGTTAAGAAACCTGGGATGGGGGACTATCGCCCAGTACAAGATCTAAGGCAAGTGAATGATGCAGCTGAAACTATACACCCAGTGGTACCAAATCCTTATACTCTCTTGGGACTGATCCCCACTGAGGCAACTCATTTCACTGTCCTGGACCTGAAAGATGCCTTCTTTTGCATACGCCTCGCTCCCATCAGTCAACTTTTGTTTGCTTTTGAATGGCAAGACCCCACAACAGGAAGGCGGGGTCAACTCACCTGGACTCGATTACCCCAAGGATTTAAGAACTCACCTACTCTCTTCAGTGCTGCTTTGAATCAAGACCTCTCAAGCTATTCTGTGAACCCAGAAAAAAGAGTTCTCCAGTATGTGGATGACCTACTCATAGCCACGAATTCAGAATGTGAATGTCTACAAGCCACCAGTGATCTTTTGCACCTTCTAAATGAGGCTGGATACAAAGTCTCAAGAGCCAAGGCGCAACTATGTCAAACTGAAGTCAAATATCTAGGATTCCAGTTATCCAACGGAATTCGACGCCTGGGACCAGAACGCAAAGAAACTGTATGCAGTATTCCTATCCCAACCACCAGGAAGCAAGTAAGAGCCTTCTTGGGGGCTGCAGGGTACTGCCGTATATGGATCCCCAATTTCGCCCTGTTGGCAAAACCATTGTATCAAGCTACCAAAGGAATGGAAAGGTCTCCATTGGAATGGGGACCTGAACAGGATGCAGCATTTCGATCTTTAAAAGCCGCTTTGATGTCATCATCAGCTCTGGGTCTACCAGATGTCCAGAAACCTTTCCGTCTCTATGTTCATGAGTCACAGGGAAATGCTCTAGGAGTACTGACTCAATCTCTTGGATCTTGGCAACGTCCAGTAGCCTATTTATCAAAACAGTTGGATGTGGTTGCAAAAGTTGCTTTTTGTACATAGTTATTATGTTCCTCTGTTTATGAAACCTGTTGAATGTAAACCTGTTTAATGTATACCCAGCTGTTCATTGTAAGCACTGATCAATATTTGGTAAGTGTAGTTTCTGTTCATTGTAAACCGCGCTGATGTCGAATAGTGCGGTATAAAAGAAACTGTAAATAAATAAATAAATAAATAAAAGGCTGCCCCCTTGTTTGAGAGCTGTTGCAGCCACAGCCCTTCTAGTGAGCGAAGCAGACAAGCTCACTCTAGAACAAAATCTTCAAGTTATTGTACCACACTCTGTTCTGACCCTTATGGAACACAAAAGAAGTTTCTGGCTCACCAATTCACGGATGTTGAAGTATCAGAATATGCTATGTGAGAATCCCCGGATACAATTGATGGTCAGCCAAGCTTTGAATCCTGCTACGTTGTTCCCAGTTGGTCCTGGCCCCCCAGATCATGACTGTTTAGAAATTATGGACACTGTATTCTCAAGTCGCCCGGATTTGACTGATATTCCTTTGGAGAACCCTGAACGAACTTTCTTTGTGGATGGAAGCAGTCTCGTCATAAATCGTTGTGCCGGGTATGCAGTAGTGACCCTTGATCTGGTAGTTGAGTCCTCAGCTCTGGCCCCAGGAACATCAGCGCAAAAAGCTGAATTGATAGCTCTCACTAGAGCACTGACAATAGGAGAAGGGCTCCGTCTAAATGTGTACACAGATTCCAAGTATGCTTTCACAACTTTACATGCACATGGAGCCCTGTATAAAGAGCGAGGGTTGATTACCTCAGGAGGAAAATCCATTAGGTATGGCCCCGAGATACTGATATTATTGGATGCTGTGTGGGCCCCTAAGCAAGTTGCAGTTATGCACTGTCGAGGTCATCAGGCAGGAAAAGGAGAAGTTGCTCAAGAAAATAGGTTTGCCGATGCCACTGCCCGAAAAGCAGCCACAACTGGACAAGTCTTGACCCAAGACGCCTCAGTACAGGCAGCCCTGTTCTCCGTACCTCTTAGCTCATGGGCCCCCCGATACACTACCAGAGAGTTCGATTACTTCTGTGAGAAGGAGGGGGGTGTCCTAACAAAGAAAGGTATGATAGTATTGCCACCTCCAGAGGGTGGCTCACCTCCAGGTCCCACAGTGATTCCTGAAGCATTAGGATCAGCCTTTGTTCATGCCTTTCACCAGGCCACACATTATGGTAAGACTGCCATGGAGAAAGCCCTCAGACCACATTTCTGCATTTCACTATTAGGACCCCTGTCCGCCTTAGTGGCTCATCAGTGTTTAACATGTGCTAAGAACAATGCCAAGCAAGGTCCCAATCCACCCCCGAGAGTTCAGTCAGTAGGAGTTACCCCTATGAGTAATGTCCAGGTGGATTTTGCTGAAATGCCACGAGCAAATGGATATCATTACCTGTTGGTCTTAGTTTGTACCTTTTCTGGGTGGGTAGAAGCTTTTCCCACCCGAACTGAGAAAGCTCGAGAAGTCACTAAAATTCTGCTCCATGAGATCATTCCCCAATTTGGAATACCATTGACTATAGGATCAGATAATGGACCCTCATTTGTGTCCCAAGTAACCCAGCAGTTAGCCTGAGCTCTACAGATACAATGGAAATTGCATACTGCTTACAGACCCCAGAGCTCAGGAAAAGTAGAACGTATGAATAGAACCCTGAAATCTCAGTTGTCCAAACTTTGTCAAGAAGCTCACTTGAAATGGCCCCAGGTTCTTCCTATAGCTCTTCTCAGGATACGTTCTGCCCCAACCAAGTCTTTAGGAGTATCCCCTTTTGAGATTCTGTATGGGCGACCCCCGCCTAATGCATCTGAAATTACTAGACAAGAACTATTGGCTTTAAGTTCTGTTTTGCAGAATCTTCATACCTGGGTACAAGATCGATTGTCTATCAATTTGATGGAACCCCTGCATCCCTTCAAGCCTGGAGTGTCAGTGTGGATCAAAGAGTGGAGAAAGACACCATTGGCACCACATTGGAAGGGACCTTATGTTGTCATCTTATCAACCCCAACTGCAGTCAAAGTCGCAGAACTTGAGCCCTAGATCCATCACAGTCGAGTGAAGCCAGCAGCTGCTCCTGAACTTGGTCAGTGGACTTCAGTAAATGACCCTGAAGCTCCGTTGTGACTCACACTGAGGAGACAACCAGCATTATAAACCTACAACCCAACTCCTGTCACGTGGCTTGAGAATTGGCAGTTCTACATACAGTGACAGAGGGAAAAGAAGAAGAGACTCTACAAGTTCAACGTTCTCAACATTTCAGCTAATCTCTAAAAATCTGCAGTTATGATGTTTTTGTGCTACTATTTTATGGGTGCGGTAGCCCCATTGGAAAGACTCTTGCCCTACCCCCTTGTGCAGCCTGTATATCTACCACCCGGACTGGACTAAAAGTCACTCAAACTTTATCATTCTTACTATACTTGTACTGGTACAGTTAGTTGATGTGTGTATAATGGTACAGAATTAAGTATCTGTACAGAAGGAAAGCGCAAGACCTGTTTTAATCCTCATCAGAACCCTTCATATTATGTACTGGAGTTACGCTGGAATGATGAGGATGGGGCCCTCATAAATGCCACATATCAACTCTCCGATCCCACAAGACATGTTATTCTGAATTTTGATGCCTGCGATGTGATAAATAGGAATGCTTACCACAAGTGTGGCTCTTGGAAACAAGCCTACTATTTTGATGATAAATACATGTGCCCTGAAGGAGCTTACGGATGGGGACAGTGTACGGGAAAGAATTCCCCAACCGTCTACAGCAAGTCATCTAAAGATGCCTACTTCTGTCCGAAGTGGGAATGCGTGTATTATGCTACTTGGTCTGGTGGGCCTACCGGATGAGATGGAGATCCTCGCAAAGGCAGCTTAGAAAAATTATCACTACCTGAACCTCGGAAATGCAAGAAAGGTGCCTGTAATCCCCTACAGCTCCTCATAATTAACCCTAGCCAATGGAAGCAAGGGTACAGATTTGGGTTACGTATTGCAGGAGGAGGCATAGATCCTGGAACTTTTATCCATATACAACTCAATACTAAGACTCATATATCCGCACCTTATCGAATACATCACACCTTTTATGAGGCCATGAAGGCAGAATTTGCAATCCCTCACGCCTCCCAAAACTTGTTTCTTGAACTAGCTGGAGCAGTAGCATCTAGTCTCCACATTTCTGACTGTTTCTTTTGTGGTGGAACTAAGATGGGAGACCAATGGCCTTGGGAGGCGCAAGAAGTAAACTATTCAATCCCTTATAACCAGACTGCTCTGCATAACACTACCAGTGAGTGGCTCACCCCATTGTTGGAAACTTGTGTTTTGCTCGCACCGGACCACAGTTTACTATGCTAGTCGGACAGCTGGTCTGTCTCAATCAGAGGTTTTACAACAGTACCACTAAAAAGACGTCCTAGTGGTCGGGGGTAAACACTTCAGAATCATCCAACCCTTTAGTCCTCTTTCCTTCTCTTGCCAAGATCTGGACTAATCTGGCTTCTCATCATAATTGGCAAGCTCCACCTGGCCTGTATTGGATTTGTGGAACCTGAGCATATGCTAAACTCCCTTACCACTGGGGAGGGGCATGTGTATTGGGCACTATACGACCTTCCTTCTTTCTTCTACCCATTTCCCATGGAGAACAACTGGGTTTCCCTGTGCACAAGAGTCGAGAGAAACGAGAGGCCTTGAAAATAGGCCAATGGGACAAATGGAATGATGACGAATGGCCACCTGAGAGAAGCATTTCATACTATGGACCTGCCACTTGGACACAGGATGGGACATGGGGGTACCGCACTCCTGTATATATGATAAATCGTATTATCCGCTTACAAGCTGTTGTTGAAATAATAACAAATGAAACTAGTAAAGCACTAACTCTTTTAGCTCAACAAAGCACGCAAATGCATACAGCTATTTATCAGAATCGCTTAGCTCTAGATTATTTGCTAGCAGCTGAAGGTGGAGTATGTGGAAAATTGAATTTGACTAACTGTTGTTTTCAGATTGACAATAATGGACAAGTTGTTGAAGATATAGCTAATCAAATGTGAAAGCAAACATATGTGCCTGTCCAGAGCTGGCATGGTCTGAAACTTGATGGATGGTTTGGTTCAACGTTTTCATGGCTAGGTGGCCTGAAAACCCTTGTATTTATTGTATTATTCATGTTGGCTATCTGCTTGTTACTCCCATGCCTACTACCCCTTTGCTTACGCATGATAACCTCAGTCATTGATAGCACTGTAGAACGGAAGGCAGTTACAAAAGTCTTAGCTATGTGGCAATATTACCCTATACCCCATAATGATGCTTTTACGCAGGTATAATGTGATTTAATTCTCACCCTTTCTCACTTGCGGGTGAGAATAATCAAAGGGGGGAATGTGGTAGGCTATGGCCTATGACAGCCTGCAAATATGAAAGGCCTGTAAGCTAGGTCTGGATCCCAACCCCCACCTGAGAATAGCAGTGCTGAGAAAAACCAAAGTCTGTAAAAGTCTGAGAAAACTGTTTTAAACTGCTTACAAGACGTTTTTATGAATTCATAAATCCCCTATTATTCTCTTATGTTCTAATGATAGAAATGTTTCAATACATGCATTCCTGAAGCTAGAAACGACCTTGCTGTAGAATTGTATCGATACCTAGAAACTGTGCCTTGGTTAGAACAGTCCTAGAAGGGGGAACAGAGAGCTAGGCCCAGAAGGGGTCTCTGATTGGTCAAATGTAAGGGGCGTTGGGACCAATAGAAAATCTGTATGTATCAAACTGAAAAGAAAAGTATATAATGAATATGTTTCTGTAAAGCTTTGCTCAGTCCTTTTGGATATTTCTCTGTCTGAGCCTTGTGCACAATAAATTGGCTTGGACCCTGCAATTAGGGTTGCCAACCGGCCGGTTTTCAGCCGGCCTGGCCGGTTTTCCTATGGCCGGGCCAGCTGCTGGCAGAGAACTGAAACCGGCCATTGAAAAGCCGTTTTTTTGCTCTGGCCGCGAGATCGGGAGCGGCCAGAGCAGAAAACCGGCATTGCGATTGCGATCGCGATTACAGTCCCCCCCCTAGCAGCCGCTGCTTCTGCTTCTTACAGAGCAGCGGCTGCAATAAAGTTAATTTAAAAGTAAGGAAACCTGTGAGGGGCCTTCCAGTCTTAAGAAACTCCTTCTGCAGTGCCCACCCCTCTGATGTCACTTCCTTTTCAACCAGGGACCCTGCAGAAGGAATTTCATAGGAGCAGAGGGCTCCTCACAGGTTTTCTTACTTTTAAATTAACTTTATTGCAGCCGCTGCTCAGCAGGAGCAGCAGCTGCATGGGGGGAGGGGGGTAGTTGGTAAGCTGCACAGGGGGGAGTTAAGCAGCACAGGGGGGGGAGTTAAGCAGCACAGGGGAGTAAGCTGCACAGGGGTGGGGGGTTTAAGCAGCACGGGGAGGTTAAGCTCCACAGGGGGGGGTTAAGCTGCATGGGGAGGTTAAGCTCCACAGGGGGGTTAAGTTGCATGGAGTGGGGTGATAAGCTGCATGGAGGGGGGGTTTGATCTGCACGGGGAGGTTAAGCTCCACGGGGGGGGGGGGTTTAAGCTGCACGGCAGGGGTTTAAGCTGCACTGGGGAGGTTAAGCTGAACAGGGGGGTTAAGCTGCATTGGGGAGGGGAAGGTAAAGATGTACTGGGGGGTAAAGCTGCACCGGGGGGGGGGGATGGGGGGAAGGTGAAGCTGTACTAGGGGGGTGAAGCTGCACTGGGGAGGGAAGATGAAGCTGTACTATGGTAGGCGAAGGCCTATGATTCATGGTGTTTGAAATAAGCAGACAGGCCTGAGTAGCTTGACCTGCAAATGAAGCCCGTGGAGAGGCCCAAAGGAATTACACATCCCCCAATATGCTGCTATAGAATTGAAACTCACCTAGACATAATTAAGCTTAGCTAAGCAGAATCGAAACTTAGAAAAATAAGTTTAGTTAATAGTGCAGAATGGGCAAAGCTTCTATAAAAGTAATTAACTGTGTTGAGAGAAAAGTTACAGTGCCCTGCTTTCCCACATGTTCTAGCTAGCTAAGTGACCTTGGAGGAGAGAAGTATCTAAGTTGGAAGAACTGACCATTGTAATTGGGACTAAGGGGCATGTTTACTAAAAACCGCCAATGTGCGCGCCGCACAATAGCGCACGGAAACGCGGCACCAAACGCCCATAAACGCTCTTAAACGCCCCCGCACAAGTGCGTGACGCACTAACGGGCCCCGCACAATTGCGAGCTGCACTAACGGGCCCCGCACAAGTACCCGGCCCGCAAATGTCCGATAGAGGCGTGGAAAGGCATTCTGAGGGCGGAGGAAGGCTCCCGAGGGGCGGAGAGACGGGGTCAATGGGCGGGGAAGGGGAGGGGAGAGGCTCCCCGCACAATATCGGGGCCAAATTTATAAGCTAAACATAGCGCGAGTGAAACACTCGCGGTAGAGGGCATTTAAAGGGAAGAGAAACGATTTCCGTCAGCAATGTACAGGAAAACCGGGGAAACCTGCTAAACGTGAGCAGTGTGATACATGTGCAGAGCAAAAACGTGCAAATAAAAATAGAAAATGACCACAACAAAAATATTAAAAATAGTAACTCAGCTGGGGAACAGTTATAGTGATGGGCAAAACTAACAAACACACCCAGGAAAGCTCCAAAAAAAAGAAATGAATTCTGGAAAGGTGTACGGAGCGGAGACTCTTCCAAAAAACATTTCCTTTTTTTGTAGCTTTCCTGAGAGTGTTTTCTATGTTTGCCCATTAATATTTCTGTTGCCCAGCTTGGTTATCTTTTTCCCCCTTTTTTTCGCGGTCATTTGCGGGGTGTATTTGCACATTTGCCTCCAGACAAGGTGAATGAGCCCACAGTAAATATGTGCAGAGCAGGGTTTAGGATTCTGCCGGTCAGGTATCCCACCCCCAGGGACTGCACCATCTCTGTGGCCACAGTGTGGTGCAGCAGATAGAGCCAGTACTTCTAGGACCAGAGGGTCACAGGTTCAAATCCCAGCTGGGGCTCCTGCCAACCCAGTCCCCATATTTTACCCACCACTAAACAGAGATAGTAAAGACACTCCCTTATTGCAGAGAACATAAGCATGGTTCCAACACCTGTATTTTACCTAACACCGCACACACACCATAACAATGGGCAGTACCGACAGCCGAGCCCCCCAACTGCAGTCCTGGAGTGCCACACCTCAATCAGGGCACATGCTTTTCCAGGATAAGGAAATGCCAACATGTTGGCGGAAGGGTACAGGTGGTGGCAGGGGCAGTGGCTGCTAGCCACAGCAGACAGTGGCCTAGCCATGTGCAGGCTGGCACCATCCACTGCAACAGACAGGCCCTGTCGGATGTGCAGACATGGACCTCCCAGGGAATTCAGCCAATCTGTGGCTACACAGTGGTGCAGTGCACACAGACAGTGCGTGCATGAACAGAAAGTCACAGGTTCAAAGCCCAGCTGGGGCCAATGCCAATCCTGTCCACATATTTTTCCCACACCTAAACACTGATAGTAAGGACACACCTTCCGTGCCAAGGACATATGCAATGTTGATACGCCTATCTTTTACCACACTGAGCACAGACACCATGAACAGGGGCAGTACCTAGAGCAGAGTCTCCCAAATGCAGTCCTGGAGGGCCACACACCATTCAGATTCCATGCTGCCACTCATACAAATGCCTGTGCCGTATAGCTATGCACCACCCCCATGGCATGTAGATGTAGCTCATGCAGATTCATGAGGGACAGCAGGAACACCCGAACAGTGTTTGGCACACCTGGACTGGAGTTGGGAACCTCTGCCGTACAGCAGCAGCCAACAGGGGCAGACACACCCACACCAACACCCACAGGCCCCATTGGCCAATGCCTCCTGGGGAGGCAGGACATTGGGCCCTGCGTGCATCTCCCAATACTGGCACCTGCATACCTTAGCAATGCCACCCTACACCTGGGTATACGGTACACAGCTCTCAAACGTTTGCTATGAGTACTGGCAGATAGACATTCCTCTGTTAAGCACAGTTTGATCTCTGAGCTCCAACATAACAATCTGTCTGATGTCTGCGGTGCGTACTTCAGGTCTGGTCTCTGACAGTGTTTACCACCCTGGGGAGTGACCCCCAACAGTACTGCGTAGCATATCCATGCCTGTACTGTGCCCAGGACTGGTGTGGTGGGCTAGGCTGATAAGACCCTCTATAGTAGCACAGTGCTGGCATACATGTGGGAGTGTGTGTCTGTCTATACAGTGTGTGTTGGCTGCAAACACCTTCCACAGCCCACACTGCCAGCACTGTTGCCAGTAATGGCCTGCCAATGTGCATAATGAGCAGCAAGGTACCATGGGTATAGCTCAGACAGGGTGGGCTGGTCAGGATGCATCTGCACAGGGCATAGGGCACTGGCAGGGACATTGTAGTGGCCGGCCACCACCTACACAGACAGGGTGACCTCTGTATGTCCTGCTGGGGGATCACTCTCACCCTGACTGTGCAGTGATGACAGCATGGCTAGGCACCCCCATAGTGCTATATAGATTTCTCTCATGTGATCTATATGGGTTTTCTTTTGGGGGCCCAGTCACTGACTTCTCTGCCTGTGTGTGCTGCCATCCCAGTTCTGGGTGCATGCATTATCACTAGGACTAACTAGCAGGCTGTTCTCAGCTGGTATGTGTCTTGATGGAGTGCCTTGCAGGGTGTTGCAGCTGAAGGCTTGCTGTAGGAGAATATCTGATGGTGGTGGGGTGCAGCTTAGCATATACAGGCCTAATGTCTGTCTGATATTGTGTTATGGATGTGTATAAAGCTGCTTTGGATGCCCAGAAGGACTGGGGTTGATGGTCCACTCTACTGCCACCATTGCAGGGAGGTAGAATGTGGATCTGTTAATGGGAGACCCTGTTTTGCACCCGGGGGGGGAGGGAAATGGTGGTGCATGGTCCATAGGGGGTGCCCTTGACTGAGACAGACAGAGATACCCAAGGTGTTTCTGCAGAAGCTACCTATCTCACAGCTTAATACTGCTTTGGAGCTCTGACATGGCCTCTTCCAGCCATGGAAGGTGTTGTGGACCTGGTCCTGGGCGCCTCATCGCACCCTCAGGGTGAGCACAGTACCCGCACAATGTGATGGTGTGTAGCTACTCTGTGCCAGTAAAACACCCGGTCAGTACCCCCTACCAGGCCGAGGTGCTGTGTGGGTGCACACGGACACTTCCCCCTACCAGGCCGGGGAGCTGTTGGGGTGCATTCCCCATCTTGTGTGCATCTGTGGACAGCTGATTTGCATGTGCAGTGCATCATGGTTACGGGTGGCCTAACCCTATCCTTGTTACCACAGCAGACTGTATTTTGACGTGAAGGCTCTCTTCAGCCAGCCAGGGGCTTGCTGGCAGCTATAGAGCTGTAGCCCAATGGTTGCTTCACTGCCTATGAAGCCAGAGGTCATGGGTTCAAACCCACAGTGGGGTTATTTGATAGGGTTATCCAAAGCATTTTTTTGATTTAATGTACATATGTTGATGCCAGCAATAACACCCTCAGCGTACTGTACCCATAAGGTGCCTCTGAGGGTGCTTTATAGGGTGCCCTATAGGGCACCTTATGGTTGCCGTCCATATAAGGTGCCCTATACATTATCCTGTGACGCAACATATATGGTGCCCTATAGGGGACATTCAAGGGTGCCTTGGCGGACAGTGAACTTTAACATGTGCCTTATGGGCCGCCTTATGTTAACACGCTTTGTGAGTGCGTTTGCTAGTAGTGATAACTGAAATAAAAATAAATTGCCCCCTACAGCACTCATCCCCATAATACACACTGCCTCAGTGACCCTTCTTCACTGGGCACTGTGGGGGATTGAACCCCTGATCTCTGCACCATTGGTCAGTGTCTTCACCATTGTGCTGTGGCTCTGTTCTTATGCTTGGGCATCTGCGCACCGCCTTATGCCGCCCAAACTTAACAGTGCACCGCCTTATGCCGCCTGAGATTAACAGTGCACCGCCTTATGCCGCCCAACAGTGCACTGCCTTATGCCGCCCAACAGTGCACTGCCTTATGCCGCCCAACAGTGTGCCGCCTTATGCTGCCCAAAATTAACAGTGCACCGCCTTATGCCGCCCAAAATTAATATGCCTCCTAAGGCACTTTTACCCATTAAAGTTAATGCCTCAGCCAGCCCTTTTTGTTGTGCACAATGGGAAATTGAACCCATGGCAGCTGCACCAACAGTCAGTGTCTTAACCATTGTACTATGGCTCTGTTCCTTTGTGTGTGCACATCAGGGCGCCACTTAGCCTTCCCACGCACTATTGTGCACGGCGCACAATAGCGCGCCGCGCAAATGTGCGATCGCTTACTCCCGGTTTTTTTCTTTTTTCTGCCTGAACCGCCCACTCATTATATGGCACAGGCACACTACCGCGGCCCCGCACGTTAGGAAGGTTTAGTAAACATGCCCCTAAGAGGGGGGTGAGCAGGTGCTGAGCCCAGATCAGAGTCCTAATTGGATAGCCATATCAGTACCGGGACCAATAGAAGGTGTACGAAGGGTTACCGGGACCAATAGAGAGTTTGCCTATGTCTAGAATGGAGAAGAACGTTATAAAAGTTGCTGTTTTACTAGAAATCTTTGCTAAGCCATTTTGAATTTGATTCTGCTTGAGACTTGTGCACAAATAAATGATTTGGACCTTCTGAACCGACTCCTGGTATCACTGGTTTGTCTGCGCTCTGCTGCTACATATTCTTGGTGCGTTGGCCAGGAAGAACCTCAACTGACCTTATATCCCTACGTAAAACTTTAAAAACCCACCTTTTTATCTCTCACTACGGCCCACTGGCAAACTCAAAATACCAAAATGAAAAGGGATAACCTATATATCCAAAGAAACCAATCACGTAACTGACTTTAAGATATTTTGACGTAACTGACTTAGGATATTATGACTATCGACATTTGGCGTTTATATAACAACCTAATATCTGTACATAGTTAAATGTATATAGTTATACAATGTTAGAAGTTTAAGTTTTTAATTGTTAATGTATATAGTTCACACACTGTTCATTGTAAAAACAGAACTGACATTCTGTTCCCCTTATCTGTTAAATGTAAACCGCACCTGATCACTGGAAGGTCGCGGTATATAAAAGTTTGTTAAATAAATAAAGGTGTGATAATAGAGGGTATATAGGGCAGTATACCACGACTTTCTGCCTCCACAGGTTTGGTCCCGCCAGGATCGCGCCCTTCCGACGTGGGCTCGCTCCCTGGCGCCGCCGGTCCCTTGCATCGGAGGGAGCTGGCCGGACCTTGGCGGGTGCCGGGCCTGGCTGGAACCAACACCTCGAACCCGAGCGAGGGGAGTCTGAGGTCCAACTCATGTGCTTGCTTGGGAACTTTGGGAACCGGATCCGGTGAGTACATTTTTGGGACATATCTAGACAGATGAGATAGAGCAGTACTGCAGGTTGAAACTTGAATATTGTAAACTTGGAACTTGGAACTTGTATTTGGTAAGAGAGCTTGATCACCTCTCAAGACGGTCCGACTAACCCCGCATGAGTATGCGCGGGGTGAAACTATCGTCTTTTTGAAACCCTGCATGAGTATGCGCGGGGGGACCTTGCATGAGTATGCGCGGGGTCTTATAATTTTGGAACTTGATATAGCCTAGTCAGTTGAGACAGGATTGGGCTGTTTTTGGGATGCGTTGCTAACATGCTGTGTGAATGATGTGTGAATGAGAGGTCTTGCAATACAGACCAAGCGAAGGCGGACCCCTGAGTAACGCAGTTTCTGGCCGGGCGACCGCGTCCAGATCGTAAAAAGGGGGAAGCGACTGTCGTCTTGTCCTGTTATTTGTTTCCCTTAAATGTTTCTAGGGCCGTGAGGACCCCTTACCCACGGTCCGCCCTCCTTTTCCCTTTTGTTTGTTGTTGCGCGCACACATCGAAATGGGAGGGGCGGAGTCTACTAGGAACACTCCGTTGGAATGTATGATCAAACATTTTAGTAAAGGATATTCAGGAGATTATGGAGTAAAACTGACTGCCTCACGATTACAGCTTTTGTGTACTAGGGAGTGGCCTGTCATAGACCCTATGTGGCCCCGAGAAGGCACATTTAACCTAGGAATTGTTCAGTCAGTTCATCGGCAGGTGCGAGTCGCGCACCCCGATCAGTATCCCTATATAGATTCTTGGTTAGGTATTTGTGAAGATCCGCCCCTTTGGGCAAAGCGCTGTTATGAAGAGCAGTGCAGAATAATGTTAGCATTAACAGACCCAGCTCAGAAGCTAGGGATAGTAACAGGCCCAGCCCCGACAGTAGAGAACACAGCAGACCCAGCTCAGAAAGCAAGGAAAACTAAGAAATCTAGCCAGAAACTTGTTCTCATAGATCCTGAGTCCCCGGGAGCTATAATTAGGCAGTCCCGAGCCCAGCACCCCGTAAGAGTACCACTGCGCCCCGGGGCACGCCCCCGGGACCGGGAGAGTCCACCCCCTTCCCCGCCAGAAGATCGACAGCCAGATGAAGGGCCCAGCAAAGATGCCGATCAGTCGGAGACAGAGACTGAGGATAAACTGGAGTCAGAACCGGAAGATGAAGACGTATCTTCCCTGACAGAGACAGAAAGTGAAAAATCAGTTGTCAGTGCTAGTTCATCAGCTGTAAGCGAGACTCCCCAGACGAGGAGAACCTCAAAGCTGAAAGCCCCCACCCAGATACCAAAAGCTGCTACTAAAAAGACAAAAGCCATCCCGAAAGTAATAGCCCCCTTGAGACAAGTCCCAGGACTGCCCGTACGGGATGAGCATGATCAGATAGTAGCGGGACCCTTAAGTCTAGTATATGTGCCCTTCTCCACTGCGGACTTGCTAAACTGGAAGATACATTATGCTTCCTATACAAATAAGCCCCAAGAGTTAACAGAATTAATGCATACGATCATGGAAACTCACCAGCCCACTTGGGCAGATTGCCGTCAGCTCCTGTCCACTTTATTTACCACGGAGGAGCGGACGCGAATTAAGCGAGCTGCTATCGATTGGATGGCAGACAATCCTTTGGTAGAAAGAGAGGAGGCAGGCATAGACAATTGTGAAGCAGCTCAGAGAGAATTCCCTAACGAAGACCCCAGATGGGATCCAAATACTGTAGTAGGATCCAGAGCTTTATCCTGTTTCCGCCAAGGCCTCATGCAAGGTCTGAAAAAGGGGGGCCAGAAAGCTATGAACCTTTCTAAAGTGGCCGAAGTTATTCAGGGCATAGATGAGAGCCCAGCAGTATTCCATGAGAGATTGACTGAAGCATACAGGATGTATACTCCCTATGATCCAGATGCCCCAGGAAGCCTATGCATGGTAAATTCTGCTTTTGTAAACCAGTCACAACCAGACATTAGACGTAAACTACAGAAATTAGAAGGGTTTGCGGGCATGAATGCAACACAGTTACTGGAAGTCGCCCATAAAGTGTATGTGAATCGTGATAATGAAAGACAGAAAGAAAGTGATCGACGGATGAAAAAAGCGGATTTTTTGGCTGCGGCCATAGTGGAACAAAAAAGGGGAGGTGTCCCTAATCGAAGGAGCAGAGGAAGAGGGTGGGGCCGAGGAGATAGCCGGCCCCCATTAGGCGCGAACCAATGCGCTTATTGTAAAGAGGAAGGACATTGGAGAGATACATGCCCGCAACTCGAAGAAGCCTCTCAGGATGAAGGGGAACACACCCCTTGGAGAGAAAGAGGGAGAGGCCGACCACAGAACTGTAGAGGAACCAATCGAGAACAATTCCAACGTGAACGTATGGAGGCCCTCCAGGGAGTGGCAGCGGCCACAGCTGATGATATGGAGGAAGTGGATTAGGACAGACCGGGCTCCGAATTCGCATTAGGTCTCCAGGAGCCTATGGTCAGCATACAAATAGGAGACCAATTTATGGACTTTATGGTTGATACTGCAGCAGAACATTCAGTAGTAGATAAACAAATAGCTCCTTTTTCTGCAAGAGCAGTTACCATCGTGGGAGCGACTGGAGCAAAAGCCACAAAACCTTTTCTTCAGAATCGCATATGTACCTTAGGAGGACAGCAAATAACGCACCAATTCCTTTACATGCCTGAGTGCCCAGTGCCATTGCTGGGACGAGATATGTTAGCCAAGCTGCAGGCCCAAATCTCCTTTACTGAGAAAGGAGAAATGCAAATGACAGTGAATTCCCAGTCGAAAACTGCTGGCCTAATGGTGCTAACTGTTCCTCGAGAAGAAGAATGGAGATATTACAGTACTGAGTCAGTTATTGATACTTATTTTGAACCTACATTGAAAAGCATTGATGCCCCTCCTGGAGTGTGGGCAGAAGGCAATCCACCAGGCCTAGCCAAACATATAGCTCCAATAATTGTGAATCTCAAGCCTAGTGCACAGCCAGTACATGTTAAGCAATACCCACTCCCAAGAGCAGCAATTGAGGGCATCCACCGCCATTTGTTGAGGCTACTGGAATATGGCCTACTCAAAGTTTGTCAGTCCCCATGGAACACACCTCTCCTGCCAGTGAAGAAACCTGGGACAGGTGATTACCGCCCAGTGCAAGATCTCAGGAGAGTTAATGAAGCAGTTGAGACCATACATCCAATTGTGCCAAATCCCTACACACTCCTAGGATTAATTCCTGCCGAGGCTACTTATTTTACTGTCCTGGATTTGAAAGATGCATTTTTCTGCATAAGATTAGCCCCTATTAGTCAATTACTGTTCGCTTTTGAATGGCAGGACCCTGTCTCAGGGATGCGGGGCCAACTCACTTGGACACGATTACCTCAAGGATTTAAGAATTCACCGACCATTTTCAGTGCTGCACTAAACCAGGATCTCTCAAGTTACCCAGTGGCCCCCGAGAAAAGAGTGCTCCTCCAATACGTAGATGATTTACTGGTAGCCGGATCTGAAAGTGAATGTATACAAGCCACTACGGATCTCTTACTATTATTGGATGAAGCTGGATACAAAGTTTCCAGAGCAAAAGCACAGCTATGCCAAAGAGAAGTAAAATACCTGGGCTTCCGCCTAACCAAAGGGAGCCGACAGTTAGGAAGAGAAAGAAAAGAGGCTGTGTGCAGTATCCCAACCCCAGCTACCAGAAAGCAAGTCAGAGCCTTTCTGGGAGCAGCAGGATACTGCCGGATATGGATACCCAACTTTGCCCAGATTGCCAAACCACTATATGAAGCCACCAAGGGAGAAGAAAAGTCACCACTGGAGTGGGGACCTGAGCAGGATGCAGCTTTCAGAACCCTGAAAGAAGAGTTGATGTCGTCACCAGCACTCGGGTTGCCAGATGTCCACAAGCCTTTCCATCTATTTGTGCATGAGATGCACGGAAATGCCTTAGGCATGTTGACTCAGAAATTGGGACAATGGGAACGACCTGTAGCATACCTATCAAAACAATTGGACACTGTGACTAAAGGATGGCCACCATGTTTGAGAGCTGTTGCAGCTACAGCATTACTAGTGAGTGAAGCAGACAAACTCACATTAGGACAGAATCTACGTGTTACTGTACCACATGCAGTACTGGCCCTTATGGAACAAAAAGCAAATCATTGGCTCACCAATTCCCGAATGCTGAAATACCAAAGTATGCTATGTGAAAATCCACAAATACAACTAGAAGTGAGCCATGCTTTGAACCCAGCTACCCGGATACCCATCAGCGAAGATCCCCCAGACCATGATTGTATCGAAGTCATGGATACTGTATTTTCGAGTCGACCTGATCTGACAGATGTGCCCTTAGAAAATCCTGATCAGACCTATTTTGTGGATGGAAGCAGCCTCATCCTCGTTGGACGACGATGTGCCGGGTATGCAGTAGTCACTCGGGAAGAAGTCATTGAATCATCAGACTTGGCATCAGGCACATCAGCCCAGAAAGCAGAATTGATTGCACTCACTCAAGCATTAGTATTGGGTGCAAAACTTGTGTTAAATGTGTATACAGACTCAAAATATGCCTTCACCACCTTGCATGCACACGGAGCTCTCTATAAAAAACAAGGACTCATTACGTCAGGAGGAAAATCGATCAAATATGGCCCAGAGATATTGATGTTACTTGATGCAGTATGGGCCCCAACATGTGTGGCTGTCATGGGGGATATGTACAGGGAAAAAAGGTGTAGCACATGTATACAGCACAGCACCAGTTGGAGACTATTATTGTCCACAATGGGCATGTGCACTCTATTCTACATAGAAACTTGACACTGGAGTGGTCTATAATGACCACCGAATAGCTACCCTAACTAGGCCAACTATAGAGGACCCTAAGAATTGCAAAAAAGGTGCTTGTAATC
This sequence comes from Ichthyophis bannanicus, assembly GCA_033557465.1. NCBI lineage: Eukaryota > Metazoa > Chordata > Amphibia > Gymnophiona > Ichthyophiidae > Ichthyophis > Ichthyophis bannanicus. The sequence goes on from CM066032.1 coordinate 56,755,980, forward strand.
CACTAGAATTGTCCATAGAAAATCCCAGTGTGTGGAAACCCGGGTATAAATTTGGGTTGCGCATTGCAGGTACTGGATCAGATCCTGGAACCATTGTGTATATTAGACTAAATACCCAAGCCCATCGATCATCAAAGTACCACATACATAACACTTTCTATGAGACCATGCATGTAAACAAGTTTGATATCCCTCATCCCTCTCAGAATTTATTTCTAGAGTTGGCCGGAGCTGTGGTATCCAGCCTACGTATTTCAGATTGTTATTTCTGTGGTGGGACCAAGATGGGTGATCAGTGGCCTTGGGAGGCCCAAGAATTGAACTATTCAGTAGTTTATAATCAGACAGAACTACACAAAACTACCAGCGAATGGGTATTAGCACACCCAATAGTTGGGCGATTGTGTTACGCTAGAACTGGACCCCAATTTACCTCTACCGTAGGACAGCTTGTCTGTCTTAGCCAGAAGTTTTATAATGATACTACAAAACGGACAACTTGGTGGTCAGGAGTTAATGAACCTGAGCCTACCAATCCTTTAGTAAGGTTTCCTGAGCTTGCTCCTTTATGGACTAACCTTGACCGACATCATAACTGGCAAGCCCCGCCTGGCCTATATTGGATCTGTGGAACCCGAGCATATGCCCGGCTCCCTCTCTACTGGGAGGGAGCGTGTGTCTTAGGGACCATTCGACCTTCTTTCTTTCTGTTACCCACAGAACATGGTGAACAACTAGGCTACCCAGTCTATTCAAAAAGACAGAAAAGAGCAGCACTACAGATAGGCAAGTGGGAGAAATGGGATGGTGAAGATTGGCCACCAGAGCGAATTATTGCCTATTATGGACCTGCCACTTGGGAGCAAGATGGCATGTGGGGATATCGTACCCCAATTTATATGTTGAATAGAATCATATGCTTACAAGCAGTAGTTGAACTTATCACTAATGAAACTAGCCAAGCGCTCACACTTTTAGCGAGACAAAGCACGCAAATGCGCACTGCAATTTATCAAAATCGCTTAGCCTTAGATTATTTACTAGCTGCTGAAGGAGGAGTCTGTGATAAGTTGAATCTCACCAATTGTTGTTTAAAAATAGATGATAAGGGTCAGGTTGTTGAAGAAATTGCTGAACACATGCGGGAACAGACTTATGTGCCAGTACAGACCTGGCATAGTCTTCACATGCCTAATTGGTTTGCATCTATCTTCTCTGGTCTAGGAGGATTCAATACCTTTGCTATGATAATACTAGTCTTTGTAGCCTTGTTTCTTATGCTACCCTGTATAATTCCCTGTTGTATGCGATCTATTAACAGTGTTATTGAAAATACAGTAGAGCGGAAGACCGCAACTAAGATATTAGCCCTATGGCACCCTAGTCCTGCTATATATGGTCGAAACCCGACCCCAGTATAATTGAGTGATTTAAATCTCACACCTTATCAGTAATAGGGTGAGATTAATCAAAGGGGGGAATGTGGTAGGCGAAGGCCTATGATTCATGGTGTTTGAAATAAGCAGACAGGCCTGAGTAGCTTGACCTGCAAATGAAGCCCGTGGAGAGGCCCAAAGGAATTACACATCCCCCAATATGCTGCTATAGAATTGAAACTCACCTAGACATAATTAAGCTTAGCTAAGCAGAATCGAAACTTAGAAAAATACAGAAAAATATCTTTAGTTAATAGTGCAGAATGGGCAAAGCTTCTATAAAAGTAATTAACTGTGTTGAGAGAAAAGTTACAGTGCCCTGCTTTCCCACATGTTCTAGCTAGCTAAGTGACCTTGGAGGAGAGAAGTATCTAAGTTGGAAGAACTGACCATTGTAATTGGGACTAAGAGGGGGGTGAGCAGGTGCTGAGCCCAGATCAGAGTCCTAACTGGATAGCCATATCAGTACCGGGACCAATAGAAGGTGTACGAAGGGTTACCGGGACCAATAGAAAGTTTGCCTATGTCTAGAATGGAGAAGAAAGTTATAAAAGTTGCTGTTTTACTAGAAATCTTTGCTCAGCCATTTTGAATTTGATTCTGCTTGAGACTTGTGCACAAATAAATGATTTGGACCTTCTGAACCGACTCCTGGTATCACTGGTTTGTCTGCGCTCTGCTGCTACAGTACTGGGTGGGGGTGGGGGTGGGGGAGGGGGTGGGGGCGGAAGGCTCCACACAGATTTAAATTTATTTTTATCTTAACTTTATTGCTGCCGCTGCCCTGTAAGAAGCAGGAGCAGTGGCTGCAAGGGGAAAGAGGTGGCAGAAGGGACTGACAGGTGGAAGGTGAGGGCTGGAACAGAGTTGAAAGGTGGGGAGGAGGTGGCTGGAAGGGAGCTGACTGAGGGGGTAAGGGGGTGCTCAAGGAGAGTTGACATCTGGGAATGGCACTGGTAAGTGACTGGGTAATGGGGAGGAGGCTGGAAGAGAGGGGGCACTGGGACTGGAAGGGAGAAGAAACATGGGGATGGCACTGGAAGGGGGATGGACAGAGGGTAGGATGACTGGAAGGGAGCTGACAGGGGGAAGGCAGTGGGAGTGGAAGTGAGCTGATACCTGGGATGGTGTTTGGACTACAAGGGGCTGGACAGTGAGGAAGGAGGGGGACTAGAAGGGAATGGACACCACTGGGAACACAAGGGGATTGGCATTGGAATGTAATGGGAGGGGAGGACTGGAAAGGGGGCTGGATGGAGTGTTACTGGGACTGGAAATAGGCTGATGGAAGGAAGTGAAGAAAAGAAAAGAAAAGAAAAGAAAAAGAAGAGACAAGAAATGGCAGATAGACTATAGACCATAGAAAATGAGCTAAGAGAAGACAGGAAAATGGAAGCCTCAGATCAGAAACAGAATGATCAGAGAATAAAATGGTCAGACAACAAAGGTAGAAAAAATAATTTTATTTTCAATTTAATAATTGGACTTTGTACTACCTTTATATTTTACACAGTATGGGGAACTGCATCTCTTATTTATCAGATACTGCACTGCATGCAGAGTCTGTCTTCTTGGGGTTTCAGTTTAATTTTTGTCTATATATTTCTCTTTTTGTTTTGTGCTCATTTATTGATGAAGACCTGTCGGTATTGTGTGTGTGTACAACCAGTGCTGCGTGTTCTGTCAGTATATAATTTCTGTTTAAGAATGTGTAGAAATCTTGCTCGTTCAGTTTGCACATTGCCCTCTCTGCAATTTTTTTGGGGACATGGGGTGGAGGAAGGGTGGGATGGGGTGGGCCAGGGGGCGGGACTGGGGTGGGCATGGGCGGAGCGTGATTAGCCACAGGTGGCGGGTTTTTATCCTTCAAAAAGTTGGCAACCCTACCTGCAATTGACTCCTGGATTTATTCATTTTTTGCACTCTGCTGCCACAACAGAATCACTATGTAGAATGCTGGGAAAGTGAGGCTGTGATTTGCCAGGCCCAAGAATGGAATTGTGGAATGCTTGGAAAGTGAGGTTGTCAACTTGCTAGGCCATTGAATAGCTTCGTGGTGAACTGGGAAAGTGAGGCTGTAATTCTGCTAGGCCAGAAAATTGCCTTTTCGAATGCTGCGAAAGTGAGGCTGTAATGTTGCTAGGTCAAAGAATTGCCTCATGAAATACTGGGAATATGAGGCTGTGATTTTCCTAGGTCAGAGATTCGCCTCATAGAATGCTGGGAACATCAGGCTGTAATTGTGGTAGGCCAGAGAATCACCTCATTGAAGGCAGGGAAAGTGAAGCTGTAATTGTGCTGGGCCAGAGCATTGCCTCGTGGAATGCTGTGAAAATAAAGTTTTAATCATGATAGGCTAGAGAAATTTCCATGGAATGCTGGGAATATGAGGCTGTAATCTTGTTAGGCCAAAGAATTGCCTCATGGAATGCTAGGAATGTGAGGCTGTAATCGTGCTAGGCCAGAGATTCGCCTCTTCGAATCCTGGTAAAGTGAGGCTGTAATTGTGGTAGGCGAAGGCCTATGATCCGTGCTGTCTGAAATAAGCAGACAGGCCTGAGTAGCTTGACCTGTAAATGAAGCCTGTGGAGAGGCCCAAAGGAATTACACATCCCCCAATATGCTGCTATAGAATTAGAACTCAGTAAAGCAATGGAAAAATACAGAAAATATGTTTAAATGCCCACTGATGAAAGAATGCAGCTGTAAGGGAATTAATTAAAACTGCTGACAGAGAGGTTACAGAGCCCTGCTTCCCTACACGTACTAACTAGCTAAATGGCCTTGGAAGTAGGAAAGTAACAAGTTGGTGAACAGGCCATTGTAATTGGGACTAGGGGAGGGTGAGCAGGTGCTGAGCCCACATGAAGAACATGATTGGATAATCATATCAGTACCGGGACCAATAGAAGGGAGGTACGGGAGGTTACCGGGACCAATGAAATGTTTTCCTATGTCTAGAATGTTAGAAAAATTTATAAAAGTTGTTGTATTGCCAGAGAACATCGCTCAGCCATTTTGAATTTGACTTTGCTTGAGACTTGTGCACAAATAAATGATTTGGACCTTCTGAACAGACTCCTGGTATAATTGGTTTGTCTGCGCTCTGCTGCTACATAATCTTGCTGGGCCAAAGAATTGCCTCATGAAATGCAGAGAAAGTGAGGCTGTAATTTTGCTGAGCCAGACAATTGTATCGTGGAATGCTAGGAAAGTGAGGCGGTAATCTTGCTAGGCCAAAGAATTGCATCATCGAATGCTCGGAACATGAGGCTGTAATCTTGCAAGGCCAAAGAATTGCTGCATGGAATGCTGGGAAATTTGAGCTGTAATTGTGCTAGGCCAAAGAATCATCTTGTGGAATGTTGTGAAAGTGAGGCTGTAATTCTGATAGGCAGGAGAAATGACTTGTGGAATGCTGGGAAAGTTGGGCTGTATTTGTGCTATGCCAGAGAATTGCCTCTTGGAATGTTGGGAAAGTAAGGCTGTAATCATGCCAGGCCAAAGAATCAGCTCATGGAATGCTGGGAAGGTGAGGCTGTAATCTTGCTAGGCCAGACGATTGTATCATGGAATGCTGGGAAAGTGAGGCTGTAATTGTGCTATGCCAGAAAATTGACTCGTGGAATGCCAGGAAAGTGAGGCACTAATTGTCCTAGACCAAAGAATCGCCTAGTGGAATGCTGGGAAAGTGAGGCTGTGATTTTGCTAGCCAAGAGACTCCCCTCACAGAATACTGGGAACATCAGGTTGTAATTGTGCTAGGCCAGAGAATCACCTCATGGAAGGCAGGGAAAGTGAAGCTGTAATTGTGCTGGGTCAGAGTATTGCCTCGTGGAATTCTGGGAAAATAAAGCTTTAATCATGATAGGCCAGAGAATTGCCCATGGAATGCTGGGAATGTGAGGCTGTAATCTTCTGGACCAGAGAATCGTATCGTAGAATGCTGGGAAAGTGAGGCTGTAATCTTGCTTTGCCAGAGGATTTTCTCATGGAATCTCAGAAATTGAGGCTGTATTCTTTCTGGGCCAGAGATTTACCTCTTGGAATGCTGGAAATGTGAGGCTGTAATTTGCTGGGCCAGAGAATGGCCTCTTGGAATGCTGGGAGATGGGGCTATCAACTTGCTAGGCCACAGAATCGCTATGTAGAATGCTGGGAAAGTGAGGCTGTAATTTGCCAGGCCCGAGAATGGAATCGTGGAATGCTAGGAAAGTGAGGTTGTCAACTTTCTAGGCCACTGAATCGCTTCGTGGTGTGCTGGGAAAGTGAGGCTGTAATTCTGCTAGGCCAGAGAATCGCCTCTTTGAATGCTGGGAAAGTGAGACTGTAATTTTGCTAGGCCAGAGAATTGCCTCTTGGAATGCTGCGAAAGTGAGGCTGTAATCTTGCTAGGCCAAAGAATTGCCTCGTGAAATGCAGAGAAAGTGAGCTGTAATCCGGCTGGTCAGGAGAAATGACTTGTGGAATGCTGGGAAAGTGAGGCGGTTGAAATGAGAAAAAGGAGATAGCATGCCAGAATAAAATAAATGGTATGCTGAAATAAACAGACATTAAACTTGAGACAGGAGCAGCAGCACAAGAATACCCACAGGCGAAAACAGATAAGCTATCTTTACAACCTAGCTGACAAAAGAATGGGAGGGGAGGTAGAAAAATGCCTTAGAAACATAGAAACATAGAAATATGATGACAGAAAAAGACCACATGGCCTATCTAGTCTGTCCTTCCATATCAACAACTACAACAGTCCACTTTTTGCCTTTAGAGATCCTCTGTGTTTGTCCCATGCTTTTTTGAATTCAGTTACTGTCCTCATCTCTACCACCTCCACTGGGAGACTATTCCACAGATCCACCACTCTTTCTGTAAAGAAATATTTCCGCATATCGCTCCTGAATCTATCTCCCTTCACCCTCATCCCATGTCCCCTCGTAGCAGAACTTGCTTTCAATTGAAAGAGTCTCTCTCCCTGAACATTTATGTCACGGAGGTATTTAAACATCTCAATATTATCACCTCTATCCTGCCTTTCCTCTAAGGTGTACATATTAAGATCCTTAAGTCTGTCCTCATATGCCTTATAATGAAGACCACTAATCATTTTAGTAGCCACCCTCTGCACCGACTCCATCCTGTTCACATCCTTTTGAAGGTGCGGTCTCCAAAATTGCACACTATACCCCAAATGAGGTCGCACCAAAGACTTATACAGAGGCATTATCACCTCCTTTTTTCTGCTAGCCATGCCTCTCCATATGCACCCAAGCATCCTTCTAGCTTTTGCCATCACCTTTTCTACCTGTTTAGCTACTTTAAGATCATCAGACACAACCACGCCCAGGTCCCGCTCTTCTTTAGTGGACAAAAGTACTTCACCCCCAGCCTATACTATATTGCTCCCTTGGATTGCTGCAGCCTAAATGCATGACCTTACTGATAGGGGAAAATAAGGTTTAGTTTAAGTGTACATACAGAAGGATTCGGAGGCCTGTAAAGGGGAATTAGAATCCTGTGCATGTCTATATATGGAAAGGAATGTGCTGTGCTAAGCTAAATTGATTGTTCTACACAGAGACAACTTGCATCTGCAAAGTTATTGATAAGCTGTGGTGGGCCCCAGGGGATGGGTTGATGACATATGAATATGTTTCTATTAATGTATAAAAGACAGACAGCCCCTCTAACCTGTGGAATAAACTTACACACTACTTATGTATAACGCTCATTATACAGACGTCTGACCTGAAGCAGGGGGTTTCAGATTATACTCCCGAAACGTGACACGTCGTATTTTGACCTACTGCTGACTACAGCGTCTTAAAAGCCTGTTTTTCTACATAAAGCTAAGTATTAGCCAACTTTGGATGAATGCTGCTTCTATAAATTTTTAAAAGAATACTATTTTTCTTAAATGATTAAAAAGGATGGGCCACAGTGGTAGACGGTGTTTACCCTTTCTACTGTGATGGCTACTCCGACAAAAAATTAAGTATATATTTGGTTTGTTTGTTTCACTGAGTATTGGTATTTGGCTTGCAAAGACAATACACACACATTGTATGGATTCGATGGATTGGGTAAGTAACACATTGTTGTTTGTCTGGTCCCACTCCTCGAATTCTCACTAGAAGACTGGCTGCGGTAGCCCTCGACCAATTTGGCTTTTGTACTGCGGTAGTACTTGTCTCCTGGAATCCTGTGTCTTAGGGGTCTGTTTACTAAATCGCGTTAGTGCAGTTCGTGTTAGGAGCCGCGTTAATAAGACAAACCCCCAAATAAGGAGATGGGCGGGACAGCGGAAGATCCAGCGCGCGTTACAGAACTAACGCGCGATACATGGCGCGTTAGCGGGTCACCGCGCGTTAAGCATAAGAAGCCACCCAGACATACATGATCAATACAGAGCTGTAGCACAATGGTAACTGCAGTGACTGCTGATACAGGTGTAATGGGTTCGAGTCCCCAGGGTGCCAGATGCAGAAGGCTGGCTGATGCAGCATCCTGTACATGATACAGTGAGGGAGGGGCATGTATATTTTCCCATTTTGGAGGGGTGCAAACAAACACACCCACACATGAGATAGTGAGTGAGGGGGCAGGTACATGTTGCGTCTGTATTGTAGGGGTGCAAGCAAACACACCCACACATTATCTAGTGAGTGAGTGTGCATGTATATGTCATGCATGTGTGGTAGGGTGGCTAGAAACACACACACGCATTATATAGTGAGTGAAGGGGGCATGTAGATGTTCTGTCCTTATTGGGGTGCAAGCAAACACACACACACATTATACAGTGAGGAAGGGGGCATGTATATGTAGCGTCTGTTTTGTAGGGGTCCAAGCAAACACACCCACATATTATCTAGTTAGTGAGGGGGCATGTATATGTTCCCTTTCCTTTTGGGGTGCAAGCAAACACACCCACACACTATATAGTGAGTGTGGGGGCATGTATATGTCCTGTATGTGTTGTAGGGTTGCTAGCATACATACCTGACCCATACAGAGCTGTAGCAAAATGGTTACTGCAGTGACCGCTGATACAGGCAGCATGGGTTTGAGTACCCAGTGTGTCTAACGCAGACGGCTGCTCCAGGCATTAGCCTGTACATTACAGAGGAAATGGGGAGGCTTGTTTTTCAGTACATTGAGTACAGGTGCCTAGCCGCGTGCGTATGGTACGTATGGTGCATAGCTGCGCGCGTGGAATCGTGCGTGGGTACGTGTGGTTTTACCAGTATGGCCATTTTATATCTTACAGACTCTGTAGGGTGTATTGCACCTATACATTATGTTACCAGATGTACGTGTGATAGGCCATGGTTTATCAGAGCCTGTGAGCTGGTGCTGCGGTTTCACAGGGTTGGAATGTGCCAGTCACCCCCATGATGCACTGCACATGCAAATCAGCTGCCCACACATACACACCATCTGGAATGCACCCCCACAGCAACTCGGCCTAGTAGGGGGAAATGACCATGTGCACCCCCACAGCACCTCGGCCTGATTGGGGGTACTGACTGTGTGTTGTACTGGCACTGAGTGGCTACACACCGTCACATTGTGCGGGTACTGTGCTCACCCTGAGGGTGCAGTGAGCCGTCCAGCACTAGGTCCACAGCACCATCCATGGCTGATGGAGTCCATGGCGCAGGTCCACAGCAATGTTACTGTGTGAGATAGGTGGTTTCTGCAGGACCACCTTGGACATCTCTGTCTGTTTCAGCCAGGTGTAGCCACATGTACCACCTCCCACAGGGCCAAGGGTGGCAAACAGGATCACCTATCACAAGATGCACATCCTACCTCCCTGCAAGGGTGGCAGTTGAGGGAGATATTAACCCTAGTCCTGCTGAGGAACAGACACCCCACAGGGCAGTCACTGCATCCCTGTACACATCCAGGCCACAATGGCAAACAGACATTAGGCCTGGATATGGTATGCTGCTCCCCAACACTATCTGCTTTCCCCTGGTGCAAGCCACTCCATCACATCACCTACTAGCTGCAAACAGGCTGTTGGTGCCCAGTGGATCTGCCTGCACCCAGAACTGGGATGCCAGCATACACAGCAAGCAGATACATCAGTGACTGGGCCCCAAAAAGAAACCCATATTTGTCACATGAGATAAATACTGGATAGCACCATGGGGGTGCCTAACAATGCTGTGGTCACTGCACAGTCAGGGTGAGGGAGTGCTCTCAGCAAAATATACTGAGGTCACCATGTCTGGGTATGTGGTGGACGGCCACTACAATGTGCCTGTCACTGCCCTATACCCTCTGCAGATGCACCATGGCCAGATCACCCTGTCCGGCCTATACCCATGGTACCTTGCTCCTCATTATGCAAATTGGCAGCCCAATACCGGCAACATTGCTGGCAGCGTGGACTGTGGAAGGTGTTTGCAGCCACCACACACTGGATAGACAGACAGCCACTCACACACCTATGCCAGCATTGTGCTACTATGGAGGTGGGCAGCAGCCATAGCCACCACACCAGTACTGGGCATAGTACAGGCATGGCTATGGTACACAAGGCTTTTGGGGGGTCACTCACAAGGGTGGTGTGAGTCCAGACCTGCAGCATACACCGCAGACATCAGAATGATTGTTATGGTGGAGCTCAATGAGCGAACTGTGCTTGCCGTAGGGATTGGTATCTGCCAGTTATCATGGGGAACATTTGACAGCACTGTACCATGTACCCAGGTGTAGGGTGGCATTGCTACGGTATGCAACTGCTAGTATTGGGGGATACAGGCAGGGCCCAATGTCTTGCCTCTCCAGGGGGCATTGGCCAATTAGGGCCTATGGGTAGGTGGGTGGCTCTGTTGGCTGCTGCTTTACAGCATAGTTCCCCAACTCCAGTCCTGCTGTTCCACACACTGTTCGGGTTTTCATGCTGTCCCTCATATATATGCACGAGCTACATCTGCGTACCATGGGGGCGGTGCATAGATATGCAACACGGGCCTCTTTATTAGGGGCAGCATGAGGACGGAATGGTGTGGGGCCCTCCAGGACTGCATTTGCGGGACTCAGCTTTGGGTAATGTGCCTGTTTCTGGTGTCTGTTATTGTTGTGGTAAAATATAGGCCATGCATATGTTCTCTGCAATAATGGGGTGTCTTTACTATCAATGTTTAGTGGTGGGTAACACTATGGGGACTGGGTTGGCAGGAGCCCCAGCTGGGATTTGAAACTGTGACACTCTGGTCTTACAGGCACTGGCTGTGTCTGCTGCACCACACTGTGGCCACAGAGACAGTGCAGTCCCTTGAGCTAGTTACACCGGCCTGACGAGTCAGAGACCCTGCTCTGCAACAGGTTTACTGTGGCCTCATTTACCTTGCATGCAGACATAGGTGCACATAAACCTCTGAGACGACCTCATAATAGGGGCACACACCCCTAAACAAGCTGGACAACCATGAGATCATCGGGCAACATTACACAACACTCCCAGGACAGCTCCATTACAATGAGATGGTCTTTGAAGGGGTCTGCGGAGCGTGGAGACTTCCACACATCATTTAGTTTTTATTTGGTGCTTGCCATGGACTGTTGTTCCTTTTTGCCCATTGCTATCACTGTGGCACAGCTGCATTATGCTTTTTAACATGTTTGTTGTGGGCATTTTTAACGTTTTATGTGATATTCTGTTCTGTGCACATGTATCACACTGCTCACGTTTTGTGGGTTTCCCCTGTTTTCCTGTACATTGCTGACGGAAATGGTTTCTCTTGCCTTTAAATGCCTTTAACGGCAGGTTTTCATTCGCGTTGTAATTCAGCTCTGAAAATCAGTGCGTTAGCCTCTCCACACCCACTCTCCGCCCATTGACCCCTTCTCTCCGCCCACTCTCCACCTTCTGCGCTGTTTTAACGCGCCGCGGGGCTTTACGATCGTAAACCATGGTTAACGCGCGTAGTATGACGTTAACGGTCGTTGGCGCGTGCTTACGCGCGTTATACTGCACTTATGCTCGTTAACGTCATACAACGCGCGTTATTCATGATTAACGCACTTTAGTAAACATGCCCCTTAGTTTATCTATGTGCCTGTAAGACGCCCCCAGTCTCTGGCGAGGGTAAAATTGTTGACTCAGAGTCCCTGGAATGCAAGTGACAGGCGGTGTTTGTTTATTTGTCTCTCTATTCTTCCAAGCCTTTCCTGCCTTCTTTGAATAATAGGAGGGTCCCTTTGTAAGGGGGACTGACCCACTAAACCTTTTATAAAATTTTAAACAAAGAAATCTCTCCCAGGGTCTGCTGTAGCTCGCTCATCCATTAATTGTGAACTGATGTGTTGGGACAGCTAGTTCTTTTCTTCCTATCTGTATGAGTTTGTATTGTAGCATGGAATGGATTTTCTGAGACAATGGATTGGGATCAGAATGTATTGTTCACTGAAGTAAGAACCTTAAAAGCAGACCGTACAGATAACAAGCCTGGCAGTGTTTTGTGTGTTTGTATTACTTCTGTACTGCAAGCTATGAAAAAACATGCACTTTTGTTTTGAAAAACATTCCTGATTTCAGTTTTGGAGGAACAACTAAGAAAAAACCCCAGATATATGTTTAAGCACCACATCCACACCCATTGCTATAGCAATGTACTGCATAATAATAATAAAGAGCTCTTAACCTGCTTCACAATATTCCTCTCCGAGTCTCATTGGCCAGGTTGGCCAAAGGTAAAGGTGTAGTTAACAGCTGGGGCTCGCCGGGCTTTTCCCACAGTAGAGCGACTTCTGCTGAGTGGAGGTGGGAAGACGTGTCCTGTTGATTTCAACAGTCTCACCTCCCCCTCTGCGGATACGTTTCTCTGCTAGTTGGTAATGGCCCCGGAACTGAAAAGGTGAATAGAGGTGTTGTGAACCAGAATGTGAAAGACGGTGACTTAAAAGCAGGCACTGCAGTAACCAAGTAATTCTGTGCATGGACCGAGGTAAGGAAAAGTGGGACTTTAGGGAACATTATAAGGTGCGATGGCGGACAGTGCACCTCATAATGTGTCCTCTGGAGTGCCCCATAGGGTGCATGATGTGGCACCTTAGGATATGGCACTGTGAGAGTGTGTTTGCTCGCAGAACAAATAAAAAAAAAATAGCCTCACAAACCACTGCTGATATCAAAGAGCAATGTTCCAGGCAGTCATATGCAATAGCCACACTGGGGATGTGAACTCATGACCCCTGTACCATCAGTCAGTGTCTTGACCATTATGCTATGCTGCTGTTGCTGTTTGTATGTCAGCACACCTACTTCAGCTTACCACACGTTAACATGTGCAGTGCTGCCATCAGAAACAGTGCTGTAACCTTGCCGTGCCTCATAGGGCACCCTATATGGCGCCCTATAGGCCTATATGCCCTATATGGCGCCCTATAGTCCACCCTTTAGGCAACATTGTAGGGTGCCTTGGCGGGCAGTGCACTTTAAAATGTGCCCTCTGGGGTACCTTATGGGGCGCCTTATGCAGCACCTTATGTTACAGCACTTTGAGAGTGTGTTTGCTAGCAGCAGTACTTAAAATAACATTAAAATGCCTCATAATGCAATATTACACATAACAGGTAGTGCCTCAGCCAGCCGTATTCATTGGGCACAGTGGGGGATTAAACCCATGACCCCTGCACCATCAGTCAGTGTCTTAACCATTGTACTACAGCTCTGTTCCTCTGCTTGCACATCAGCGCGCCTGCTTATGCTTCCCACACACTGATGCGCGCGGCTCCATTTCTCATGCGCTAATGTGCGTGGCGCACATTAGCGCACGGTGACGCGACTTGCTACATTTTGGCCGGACCGCCCACTCCTTTTATGGCAGCCTGCACACTATCGCCGGGCGCACATTAAGACGGTTTAGTAAACATACCCCTATGAGTAGCTTATACAAATCCTTGTGGACACTGCAGTTACAAGATCAGTCCTTAAATGTTTGAGTTTCCTACAGTGCTCTCACTGGGAACAGTGTATACGATAGACTCCAGTCACACCTGAGAGATATGTGGCCGTCCTGTTAGAAGCCATACTTCTTCCTATTGGGATTGATATAAAATGTAAAATAATAGTTTTACATTGTATTTAGAAAGAGCACATGTCCACTTAGTACTGGACCAATTAAGTTAGTGGGAAAGGGATACTGTTTACTCACACTGTTATGCTTATTGAGAAGAATCTAAATTTATATTTTCTACCTACCATTTGTTTATAATAATACTAAGGGGTATGTTTACTAAGCAGTCTTAACGTGTGCCCGGCGATAGTATGCAGGCTGCCATAAAAGGAGTGGGTGTTTCGGTCTTAAAGTAGCAAAACAGGATTATCGCACGATAACGCATGCTGCGCACATTATCGGGCAAACCTCCGCTAAGCACGTTAACACGCAGTAATCTGAAGTAGGCACGCAGACATGCCCACATCGAAACAGAGGTGTAGCACAATGGTTGATACACTGACTGATGATACAGGGGTCATGAGTTTGTTCCCCCAGTGTGCCTAATGCATAAGGCTGGCTGAAGCATCAGCTTTTACATATAAGTATGTTTTCATGAGGCATTTTATTTGTATTTTACATATTGCTGCCAGCAAACACACCCTCACATGCCGTAACCTAAGGTGCCGCATAAGGCACCCTATAAGGCACTCCATAGGGCACATTATAAAGTGCACTGTCCGCCATGGCACCCTATAATGTCCCCTATAGGGCACCCTATAAGGCGCTCTGACTGACACCTTATAAGGCACCTTATACATGCCGTAACCATAAGGTGATATAGCGGAAGGGCTGTCGGGTAAGGTTTGCCTCTTTGCGGATGATACCAAAATCGGCAATAGAGTAGACACCCAGGAAGGGGTAGATAACATGAGGAGGGATCTAGCTAAGCTTGAAGAATGGTCTAGAATTTGGCAGCTGGGATTTAATGTTAAAAAATGTAAGGTCATGCATTTGGGCTGCAGCAATCCAAGGGAGCAATACAATATAGGAGGTGAAGTACTTTTGTCCACTAAAGAAGAGCGGGACCTAGGCGTGGTTGTGTCTGATGATCTTAAAGTAGCTAAACAGGTAGAAAAGGCGATGGCAAAAGCTAGAAGGATGCTTGGGTGCATACGGAGAGGAATGGCTAGCAGAAAAAAGGAGGTGATAATGCCTCTGTATAAGTCTTTGGTGCGACCTCATTTGGAGTATGGTGTGCAATTCTGGAGACCGCACCTTGAAAAGGATGTGAACAGGATGGAGTCGGTGCAGAGGGTTGCTACCAAAATGATTAATGGTCTTCATTATAAAGCATATGAGGACAGACTTAAGGATCTTAATATGTACACCTTAGAGGAAAGGCGGGATAGAGGTGATATGATTGAGATGTTTAAATACCTCCGTGGCATAAATGTTCAGGGAGAGAGCCTCTTTCAATTGAAAGCAAGTTCTGCTACGAGGGGACATGGGATGAGGGTGAAGGGAGATAGATTCAGGAGTGATATGCGGAAATATTTCTTTACGGAAAGAGTAGTGGATCCGTGGAATAGTCTCCCAGTGGAGGTGGTAGAGATGAGGACAGTAACTGAATTCAAGAAAGCATGGGACCAACACAGAGGATCTCTAAAGGTAAAAAGTGGACTGTTGTAGTTGTTGTTATGGAAGGACAGACTAGATAGGCCATGTGGTCTTTTTCTGTCGTCATATTTCTATGTTTCTATGTCTATAAGGCGCCCTATCAAGCGCCTTATGAGGCACCTTATGGTTACAGTACTCTGAGGGTGTTTTTGCTGGCAGCACTAATGTACATTAAAAATAGACAATGCTTTGGAAAGCCCTATCAAATAATCCCACTGTGGGTTTGAAACCATGACCTCTAGCTCCACAGGCAGTGAAGTAACCAGTGGGCTACAGCTCTATAGCTGCTAATACACCCCTGGCTGGCTGCAGAAGGACTGCATGTCACCACACAAACAGTCTGCTGTGGTCACCAGGATAGGGTTAACACACCCGTACCCATGATGCACTGCACATGCAAATCAGCAGTCTACAGATGATCACAAGATGGGGTATGCACCCCCACAGCACCTCGGCCTGGTAGGGGGAACTGACCGTGTGCACCCCCACAGCACCTCGGCCTGGTGGGTGGAACTGACTGAATGTGTTACTGGCACAGAGTAGCTACACACTGTCACATTGTGCGGGTACTGTGCTCACCCTGAGGGTAAGGTGGGGCGCCCAGCACCAGGTCCACAGCACCTTCCATGGCTGAAATACACCATGCTGCAGGTCCCCAGCAGTGCTAGTGTGTGAGATAGATAGTTCTTGCAGACACACCTTGGATACATCTGTATTTCTCAGTCAGGTTTAGCTCTTACGGACCCATAAGCGGATTATGTACCACCACCCAACATACCCTCAGGGGCTTAGGGTGGGAAATTGGGTCTCTCACTAGCAGTTCCACATTCTACCCCCTGCAATGGTGGAAATAGAGAGGACCATCAACCCCAGTCCTGTTGGGGAACAGACACCCTACAGGGCAGTCAATGCAGCTCTGTACACATCCATAAAGCAATAGCAGACAGACATTAGGCCTGGAACTGCTCAGCTGCGCCCCACGACTATCTGACATTCTCCTGCAGCAAGCCTCCAGCCGCTGCACCCTGCAAGGTGTTACAGCAAGACACATACTAGCTACAGACAGTCTGCTAGTTAGTCCATAGTGCATGTTCCTCGAGAAGATGTGTACACCCAGAACTGGGATGTCAGCATATACACCAAGTAGATAAGTCAGTGATTGGACCCCAAAAGGGAACCCATAAATATCACATGAGAAAAATACTCTATAGCACTATGGGGGAACCTAGCCATGCCGTGGTCACTGCTCAGTCAGGGTGAGAGTGATCTCCCAGCAGGACATGCTGTGGCACCCTGTCTGTGCAGGTGGTGGCCGGGCACTACAATGTCCCAGCCATTGCCCTATGCCCTGTGCAGATGCATACTGGCCAAGCCACCCTGTCTGGGCTATACCCATGGTACCTTGCACCTCATTATGCACATTGGCAGGCCAATACTGGCAACAGTGCTGGCAGTGTGGGCTGTGGAGGGTGTTTGCAGCCACCACACACTGGATAGACAGACACACACTCCCACACCTATGCCAGCATTGTACAATTATAGAGGTGTTTGGCAGCCCTGGCCACCGCTCCAGTCCTGGGCACAGTGCAGGCATGGCTATGGTACGCAATACTGTTGGGGTCACTCCCCAGGGTGGTAAACACTGTCAGACACAAGACCTGTAGCACACTCCACAGACATCAGAAAGGTTGCTATGATGCAGCTCAATCAGAAAATTGTACTTAACTTCAGAATTGCTATCTGACAGTAATCATAGCAACCTTTTGATAGCTGTATACCGTATTCCCAGGTTTAGGGTGGCATTGCTAAGGTATACAAGTGCTAGTATTGGGAGATGCACGCAGGGCCCAATGTCCTGCCTCTCCAGGAGGCATTGGATAATGGAGCCTGTGGGTGCGGGTGTGTCTGCCCCTGTTGGCTGCTGCTTTACGGCAGAGGTTCCCAACTCCAGTCCTGGTGTGCCAAACACTGTTTGGGTTTTCATGCTGTCCCTCATGAATATGCATTAGATACATCTGCATACCATGGGGGCGGTGCATAGAAATGCAGCACAGGCATCTTTATTAGAGGCAGCATGGAACCTGAATGGTGTTTGGCCCTCCAGGACTGCATTTGGGAGACTCTGCTCTAGGCAATGTGCATGTTTATGGTGTCTGTGCTCTGTAGGGTAAAATGTAGGTGTTTTGGGCATGTTTACGTCATCTGCAATAAAGGTTCTGTCTGTATTAGCACGTTTTAGTATTGGGTAAAATATGGGGACTGGGTTGGCAGGAACCATAGCTGGGACTTGAACCTGTAACTTTTTGCTTCTGAACACACTGGCTGTGTGCACTGCACCACCATGTTGCCACAGAGGCAGTGCATTCCCTAGTGATACCATGACTGTTCGTCTGGCAGGGCCTGTCTGTTGCAGTGCATGGCACCCACCTACACAGGGCTAGGCCATGGTCTGCTCTGGGCAGCTGCCACTGCCCCCCTCCACCACCAGTACCCCTCTGCCACCATGCTGACATGCCCTTCTGCTGGTGGTGCTGGTGGTGCACAGTCTCAGGCCATCCAGTGTGCGGGTAGGTGGCTGCCTATGGTGCGTGTTCTGGGGTAGGGCTGCCTGCATAGACGTCCATGCTGCCCCCCCAACACCGCCTGCCAATGTTCTGTGCCCTTGGAGGTACCTGCTGGGTACTATCCCCTGTGACACTGTGATAAACAAACTTGTGCCCATGTTGGGCCCTCATCAGTTGCTGTCTGGCTGCTTTACTGTTTCAGCATTCCTAAGTGCCACCTAGGCATCTTCCTAGTCCGCACTGTGCCCCAGCTGCACCACAACATGTGCTGCCTGCAGCCCTCTGTTTCCCATTTTCAAGCATCTGTCCAGTTGGCCGTTCCGACATGCCTGCCCTGCTGTTGCTGCACATGTGCACGCCATAGGAAACCTGTCCGATGGAGAGGAAAACCCTGCACAGCGCAGTTTCACTGTGGGCTTATTCACCTTGTATGGGGACGGAGCATGGACCCTTCCAAAATTCATATCCTTTTTTTGGTGCTTTCTTGGGAGTGTTTTTTTATGTTTCACATTGATATCACTATTGCCTAGCTTGGTTATGGGTTTTTTCCCATTTTCTTCTGTTCATTTTCACTGTTTATTTGCCGTTTTGTTCCGTGCACATGTATCACACTTATCACTTTTTGTAGGTTTCCCTGGTTTTGCTGTACATTGCTGACGGAAATGGTTTCTTTTCCCTTTAAATCAGCTCTAACGCCAGGGTTTCACTGGCGTTAGTTTTGAGCCTCGGATTTCACAGCGTTAGTGTGCGGGAGCCTCTCCCCTCCCACTCTCTGCCCATTGACCCCTTCTCTCCGCCCCTGTGGAGCCTTCCTCCGCCCTCAGGGAGCCTTTCTCCTCCCTCAGCGCTCATTTGCGCCGCAGCACGCGTTATCACGCGATAAGGTTCCGCTCAAATCATATCTTATAGCCTAGTGTTTTTCCTTGTAAATTCCTTGTAAATTCCTATGTAAATAATTAATCTATTTATTGTAATTAGTTCTCTTTCATATTCATTGTAGTTCTGGTTCATATTCATTGTATACCTGTTACCTGTTCCTTGTAAACAGTTGAAACACACTGCCAATTGTTATATGTAAACCGTCTTGACTTGTAGAAAGATGGTATATAAATCTTGTTAAATAAATAAATAAAGCACCGTTATCGCGCGATAAGGTACCTTATCGTGCGATAATGTGGCAGAGCGCACGTTAAGATGGTTTAGTAAATATACCCCTAAGTTTTTTTAACAATTGTTTGATGTTCTTTGCAGCCTTGCCAAATAAGGATACATTAGTATGGTATAAAAAAAACGATGAAGGTAAATTGAGATGTGAAATGATGTATCCGATGTATCCACCTAGCAGAGGAACTGACGATGAACACTCTACAATTTTTGATTATGACATCTTCATTAACTCCAATTTTGGAAGTCATCTAGCCCAGATATATACTCAATAACTGGAAATAGACACTTGGAGACAAATTGGTATAATCCTAAAATTGTGAAAAATTGAGGAAATGTGGGCATCTTGTCTGCAACTTTTCTGATCTATAAAAAACATGTGTATTAGCTAATTGAGTTGCGTAGGATTGGCTGTTGTATGCAAGCAGCAATCCAAGAAGGGGGGAACCTCCGATCGGCCTGGAGGTACCGAACCAACACATCCCCTTCAAGATTGGTGATTAGTTGCAGGTCAGAGTGCTTCACAAGCACGGTATCCTGAACCCGCCCTAAAGACCTCCAACTACAGTGATTGCCATCACAATGACAGCCATCCTGTGTGACTCTTCCCCTTCATGGAAGAATCAAGCGTGCACCACCTTCACTGACGCCTTCTTCAGTTCCAGACCATCATGAGCAAGACCGCGTTGACTCTCCTCCTACCACTCATGTGGTGCCTCCTTCAGCCCATCTCTGGAACTGTTAATACGGCAATACTACTTGCCCAAACTGCCTTACCTTTGTGTGCGCAGCTCGCTACAAGCTGGAGCTTTTCTATCAACATGTCTCATTGCTGTACCCTCTAATCTGTGTGAAATGCAGACGTTTACTGTACTTGACAATTTAAACTGCACCCAGCCCCATGTTTATTTTTATAACATTGGTGTTATTCGTCCCTCTTTGGGATATAACCAGGTCCCTTGCTCTTTGTAAATTGTCTCTAGTCTCAATGCTACAGATTGTTTTATTGCTTTTGCTTTTAGCCTGTCTAATACTGCTCTCTACTGTTCTTCAACTATAGCAGTTTCTCATGCTTACTCTCTGATGTATCTTCCTTGGGGTGGTCTCAAAGGGCTGATTATTGCCCTATTGAGTGGTTTTATAATCCTTGTTCTTTTTTGTTGTATATTCTCCTTTGTCCTTGGCTGTTGTCGGAAGGCCCTGCAGAGCTCCACCACTTTTATGTACTCTTATACACCTGTTTCCACGGTGGCTGATGTACCTGAGCATGCCACCACTGACCTCCAGTTAATAATGTTTGCTTAACTGCCAAGAAGACTGTTTGACTGTTCTTATAGTGGGCCTATGCAGGCCCAAAGGGGCGATTGATAGGGGAAAATAAGGGTTAGTTTAAGTGAACATACAGAAGGATTCGGAGGCCTGTAAAGGGGAATCAGAATCCTATATATGTCGATATATGGAAAGGAATGTGTTGTGCTAAGCTAAATTGATTGTTCTACACAGAGACGACTAGCATCTGCAAAGTTACTGATAAGCTGTGGTGGGCCCCAGGGGATGGATTGATGACGTATGAATATGTTTCTATTAATGTATAAAAGACAGACAGCCCCTCTAACCTGTGGAATAAACGTACATACTACTTATATGTGAGTGTGTGTGTTTGTTTCCCTGGAATTCCAGATACAGAAGGTAAGGTGATTCCTCAGCCCAGAGGATTAACGGACGTCCCGAGGGTAAGTGGTATATAAGAACATAAGATATGCCCAACTGGGCCAGACCAAGGTCCATCAAGCCCAGTATTCTGTTTCCAACAGTGGCCAATCTAGGTCATACGTACTTAGCAGTTTCCCCATAAGACACAGGTTCCACAATGCTTGTACTGGGTCAAACATTGATATCCTGGGTCCCTTTCTAATGATGGTTAATGGACCTTTCCTCCAGGAACTTGTCCAAACCTTCCATTAGCTGCTTATGTGGCTGTAAATTTATTTATTTTACAGGTTTTATATACTGCTTTATCATTTCAATCAAAGCAGTTTACATTGAAACTTGGACTTGGTAATGTGCATTGAACGGGGGACATTGATGACTTGAATTTTTCTGAGGCAATGGAGAGTTAGGTGATTTGCCCAAGGTCACGGGGAGTACTAATAGATGCCTAGGCATAAAGCACTTGTAAGCTTTGATTTGTCTTGTGTTTAAATGTTTTAGTCTACAGTAAATACTGTTTTTCTTTCATTGCTGGATGCTAAACTGACTAGAGCTCTTCACTAAAGCTGAATGAAACAAACAACAAAAAAAGGCATGAAACTAAGGAAACTGTTTCTGTTTTCCTTTGACCTTCAAAGTAGGGGTTGAGAGCTCTGTCAGGACAATGGGGCATTGCAACTTGAAAATGATTTAAATCTTGAGTGAATAAGAAGGTAATATGTTATGTGTTTGTTCTTTCTCTTTGACTGTGTATGATATCAAGCAAACTTAAAAAGTTAAAAGGGGATTTTATATATTGTGGCAAGCACCTCATAGAGGGCATAATTATTGTTCATATATTACAGAAACACAAACAGCTGTAACTATAAGTTTATTTAGGAATTTAATAGCAAAACTTTTTATTTAAACTCTTAGGGGCTTGTTTACAAAGCCGCGGTAGCGATTTCTGATCGTTATCGGAGCCGCGGCCCCATTGAAATCAACCCCTTAGTGTTTATGGCTCCTCTCTCTCTTGTTCAGCTGCATATTTAGGTAAATGACATAGTAATCGGCAGTTGCCTTGAAAGACAGAGGAGAGACCTACTGTTTGCTTTGCTATCTGTGTTTAAGATAACCTCAAGGTTGGCTGTGACTCTGAAAAATTTGCTTTAAAATAACTTCATTGTTTTCAGATCAGTTTGATACCAGTCTTAGGTATTATGTATAGGGTTTTAATTTAAATGTGAAAAAAAGGGGGAGTGGTGGTGTTCCCAAGCCGGTATTCTTGACCATTGGGCTACTCCTCCAGATAGCCTGTATGCATTCGATGTTAGGGTTTCTTACCTCAGCAGGAACTAAAATTCTAAAATGGCCAATGTTCACTTAGTCAGTGCCTTATTAAAAGCTATTCAGCTCCCTGAAGCTATCTCTGTCATTCACTGTAAAGGTCACTCCCGAGACTCTGATCCTATCTCTATAGGTAATAGAATGGCTGATGGGCTTTTGTTCCTTTTGAGAGATTGCAAATTGATTTCACTGACTTGAATCCTGCCAAAAGGTTTAAATATATATTAGTTATTGTTGATCAATTAACTGAATGGATTGAAGCATTTCTTACTACCAATAAAAAGGCTCAGCAGGTTAAAAAATATTGGTAAAGGAAATTGTGCCAAGGGTTTCACCTGGAAACTCCACACTCCTTGGCATCCTCAGAGTTCAGGACAAGTTGAGAGAATGAATCAGACTTTAAAACTGCAATTGCTAAAGCTGTGTAAGGAAACCAAACTGACTTGGCTGGATGCTTTACCCTTAGCTCTGTTTAACTTCCGCACAGTCTCAAGGAGAAGACTTAAGGTCTCCCCATATGAGTTGTTATATGGAAGACCACCTCTAGGGTGTGGATCCCAACCCCCGGAGTTCTCTACTGTGGCCTTCCGTGCCACCCTAGGCAGTTGCCTACGGTAGGGCGAGCACTCTTTGCCCAGAGCCGGGGCTGCTGGAATTTGTAGTTGTGGGTTTTCAAATGAATTAAGGCCCGAGCGGCATAAGGCAAACACAGGAATATTTATTGATTTTTACTACTACTCCAAACAGAGCTTTTGGAAAGCTCAGCGCAAGAGCAAGAAGAAAAAAAAAAGGTAGGATTTCTTCTCCTAACACAAATAGCTTCTACCGCTTACAGAATTCACAAATCAGGCTTTCATTACTTCTTCCAGCCTTTAAACATAAATGCCAGTTTACCCTTCTTGAAACTTTCAAACATTCAGGATAAACTTTCTGGCTTCATTCAAGGAGAAACATTTTCAAAAGCAAACAGGGCTTTAAAACACTGTCCAGCCTGTTTCTTTTCCTTTACTGGCTAATACAGTCCTTTAAGCTTCACACTCTATAGTGCTCAAACATTTAACTTGTCTTGTGACACAAAGAACATTCCATTGCAGAAGATTCTGAGTCAATGTCAGAAGCATAGCTTTCTGTCTGCATTTCTTCTACAGCTGACTCTTCAGTATCGTGGTTTAAATTTCTCCGTGTAAACCCAGGCTCCGCCCCTTCTAACAGCTCAAGAATTTTCTTCCAGCAAGACTTTTCCTTTCCTATAGAATTCTCAGCATACACTGGCAATTCTCTCTCTCTCATTAACTGGCTTACTGTCTGTAGCTGGCTTAACTTGCTGTTGGTCACAGGGTTACTCACGGTTCTCCTTGTAACAGGTAAGCTTTCACCAAGCTCTTGGCTTGCAGTAAAAGTGTCCTCATTTAGGGCTCTCTCAGTTAGGAATCTCCTGCCTCTAGGCTCCAAAGCAACTCCCCTGCATTCTTGGTTCTTCCCTGGCTTATGGCTTTTTCCCCTGAGGGCTCCAGCAGATCCCACAGTGTCCTCTGAGGCTGGGCTTCTCTTAAAAGTCTGTCTCAGTAGTTCCTTCTCTTCCCCTGGGCTGTCCTGGGAAATCCCTTTCTCTCCAGCTGCCCTGAAGCTTCCTCCTCCTTCCAGCACGTTAAGACTTCTGCTGTGTTCTGCGTCTCTGGTAGCTCCTCCCCTGGGAACTCCTTCTCTCTCCTCCTCCTGTTGCTGCCCTCTTCCTTTTCTAATCCCCTAGGGACTCTATCTGAACATGTTCGAGCTGCAGCCTCGTGCTGCCCCCTCAGCTGGCTCTCATTAGCCTTACAACTTGCTTCTGAGCTAGGGCGTGGCTTGCAGCTAGGAACTAGATGAGTTTTTTTCTGTTCAGAAGCAGTTTGAGTTTCACAGCCCTGCTTCCTTTCCTCTCCCTTAAGGTAAAAGTGTGTTTTTTTCCTATTTCTAGGGGCTCAGGAACATTTTGGCCATGACACTACGTATATTTTACAAGACTCTCACCTCACTTCTTATATTTTGCATCAGCAGCAGTTGTCCTCTCTCCACAGGTATGCACAATAGTTCCAGCCTCTTCCATTAGATGTGTCTGCATATTCATTGCAACCTAGAGAGTGGATTCTGATCAAGACCTATCACCAACAAACACCGCAGTTACCGTGGGAAGGGCCCTTCCAAGTGTTGCTGACCACTCCGACTGCAGTTAAAGTTGCCGGTAAAGGATCCTGGACTCACTACACACGCTGCAAACACGCACCACCTCCACAAGTGCCTGGACCAGGATGAGAAGTAGCTGACGATGGGGCAGCCAAAGCCCTAGCAGCTGGTGAGGGAGAGGAGGACTCCTGAAGAAAAGTGGTTCACGGAGGTCAAACCAGATGAAGACCTGAAGATAAAGCTCAAGAGACTGAAATAATCTTATCTTTACTGATATTGTGACTCTCTATGCCTTCCTGCTATCTTGTTTGGAAGGAGGCCTTTGCCAGAAGAAATTCCAGTGCTTTACAGAAGAACTTTAAGGACTGAAGATACTGTATACCTCCTTTTCTTTCTGCTGTTTGCATTATTTGTTTTTATATTTCTTGTATGGTTGGTTAGGATATGGGCAACCTCCACAGTCACAAGCCCTTTAGAATGATGTTTACTTATATTTTCTACATTGTCTTCCTGCCCTTGAGAATCCCTGGCTCTATGGCATTACCGGGGAGCCAGGCTTGGGGGAGGGGTCGCTGCCTGTGTCATGCATATAAAGATTACTCAGGCTGTCCCTCCAATCTGATGAAAGTTGAGTACTGGCCTTCTACTTCTTTATGTTCAAAGCCAGAGCTTATAGGTACTCTTAGGGGTATGTTTACTAAACCTTCTTAATGTGCGCCCAGCGTTAGTGTGCAGGATGCCATATAAGGAGTGGGCATTTCAGTCTAAAGTAGCAAAACGGGATTAGCGTGCAATAACGCACGCTGCTGCGCACATTATCGGGCAAAGCACCGCTAAGCGCATTACCGTGCGGTAATCTTAAGTAGGCACACAGACATCCAAACATAGAAACAGAAGTGTAACACAATGGTTAATACACTGACTGATGATACAGGCATCATGAGTTCAATCCCCCAGTGTGCCTAATGCATAAGGCTGGCTGAGGCATCAGCTTTGACATGTAAGTATTGTTTCCTGAGGCATTTTAATTGTAATTTAATTGTTGCTGCCAGCAAACACACCCTCACGTGCCTTAACCTAAGGTGCCGCATAAGGCACCCTATAAGGCACTCCATAGGGGACATTATAAAGTGCACTGTCTGCCACGGCACACTATAATGTCCCCTATAAGGCGCTCCATAGGACACCTTATGTCACGGGCCTCTTGTTAAGAGCCTCCGTAAACCCACTAGGCTACCGCCTAGGGGTGTTGTGGTTATAATTGATCTGCCTTCTCTTCTGTACACAGAGTCAGTCAGTCAAGTGGTTAAAGCAAAATAGGGTTTTATTCCCGTTCCCTGGCGGTTATCACTTCTTTGCAAAAGCACACAGAACATAAACAAAACTAAACGAAAACAGCTGGAATGTTATTTCTTCTTTCCTTGTTCCTTTCACAAGTTACATCAGCATAAAGATGTTATTTCATCAGATAAACAAATCGTGCAATCCATCGGCTCAGGCTCTGTGTAAGTGTTACTGCTTTCCCACTGTGTTAAGCCTGGACTGCGTCTGCTATTCTCCGGGTCACATTCACTGCATGTGCTGGAGCTTGGTTCAATTACTGGGGGAAGATAAGCTCTCTTCTCTCCCAGACACTTATCTAAATCAGGGTTATAAAAACCTGCTGTAGAGAAAGTCTCTTTGTGGTAAGCCTCCCTTGGCTCCCTTATTTGGAAGTCTGCATATCTTCCTGTATTAAAACTTTGCCCAGAGCAATGCTCCTTAAAACTCCCAGCTTCTCTTCTATAAACACAAGGCTTTAAACTTGTTACCTTACAGGAGGTTCTGAAGTTAGCTTTGGGGTTTCTTTCTCATGGCAAAGCTTTTCTGGCTTGAGGAAAGTCTCTCCGTGACTCGGGGAATCCCTACAAGGTAGTGCCCCACTTCCTGCTTGTGTGAGAACCCTCTCTGGGACTGTTTCTCCAGAGATCAGTTTCTCTACTGTTCCACTGTTCCTTCCTGGAGCTTTCCTTGAGAGCTCTTGGTCCTCCCAGACCTCCAATGTCTCCCCTGGAATTGGGACGTCCTCTGGGACTCTGTGTCTCTCTCTGTCTCCTCCCAGACTGAGTCTCCTTCCTTGTCTGACTTGTCTGAGTCTGGATCTCCATCTGCATCTGCATCCCACTTCCTGGTTCTAACCAGGGACTTATGTACCTCCCCCCTCTGCACATTACGTCAGCTTCTGGGGACAGGTGTTTCTGATGAGATTCTTCAATTCTATCTGCGTCACTGCTACAGAAAGGAAACCTCATTTTAAACCCTTTCTGTTTTTCTTGTGCTGACGGCACTGGTTGCTCAGCCATTCTTACACACGCTGAATCCTCCTGCCCAGCCAAGTTTGGGGTAAGCTCTTCCTTTTTGCTAGTTTCCACAGGCTTTCTATAGCTTACTGTATCACACTTATAAGGCACCTTATACGGACTGTAACCATAAGGTGCCTCAGAAGGCGCTTTATAGGGTGCCCTATAAGGCGCCTTGTAGGGCGCCTTCTGAGGCACCTTATGGTTACAGTACCCTAGGGTGTTTTGCTGGCAGCACTAATGTACATTAAAAGTAGACAATGCTATGGACAGCCCTGTCAAATAACCCCACTGTGGGTTTGAACCCATGACCTCTGGCTCCACAAGTAGTGAAGTAACCAATGGGCTACAGCTCCATAGCTGCTAGCAAGCCCCTGGCTGGCTGCAGAAGGACTGCACGTCACCACACAAACAGTCTGCTGTGGTCACCAGGATAGGGTTAACCCACCCATACCCATGATGCACTGCACATGCAAATCAGCAGTCTACAGATGATCACAAGATGGGGTATGCACCCCCACAGCACCTCGGCCTGGTAGGGGGAACTGACCGTGTGTGGTACTGGCACAGAGTAGCTACACACCGTCACATTGTGCAGGTACCATACTGACCCTGAAGGTGAGGTGGGGCACCCAGCACCAGGTCCACAGCAGAAATAGGCCATGCTGCAGGTCCCCAGCAGTGCTAATGTATGAGATAGATAGTCTCTGCAGACACACCTTGGATACATCTGTATTTCTCAGTCAGGTTTATCCCTTATGGACCCATAGGAGGATTATGTACTACTACCACCCCCCTCCCCCACACACTCTCTGTGGCTGAGGGTGGTAAACAGGGTCTCCCATCAACAAATCCACATTCTACCTCCCTGCAATGGTGGCAGTAGAGGGGACCATCAACCCCAGTCCTGCTGGGGAGCAGACACCCTACAGCGCAGTCAATGCAGCTCTGTACACATCCATAAAGCAATAGCAGACAGACATTAGGCCTGGATATGCTAAGCTGCAACCCACCACTATCTGATATTCTCCTGCAGCAAGCCTTCAGCCGCTGCACCCTGCAAGGTGTTCCAGCAAGACACATTTATTTATTTATTTACCTTCTCTTATATACCGCGCTATTCTGCATCAGTGCGGTTTACATTGAACAAACTGAAATTACATTGAACAGGGCATTATAACTTGGAGATAACTATTTTACAGGGAACATGGGCTATGGAGGGTTAAGTGGCTTGTCCAAGACCACAAGGAGCACCTGTGGGACTAGAAACCCCAGTCCTTCCGGCCCAAGATTGCTGTCCTCTAGTGGGATTTGAACCCCCAACCTTCTGGCCTGAAGTACCTTGCCCCAAGCACTAGGCCATTCCTCCACTCCACACATACCAGCTGCAGACAGTCTGCTAGCTAGTCCATAGAGCATACTCCTGGTGGAAATGTGTGTACCCAGAACTGGGATGTCAGCATACACACCAAGCAGATAAGTCAGTGACTGGGCCGCAAAAGAAAACCCATAAATATCACAAGAAAAATGCTATATAGCACTATGGGGGAACCTAGCCATGCCGTGGTCACTGCTCAGTCAGGGTGAGAGTGATCTCCCAGCAGAACATGCTGTGGCTTCCCTGTCTGTGCAGGTGGTGGCTGGGCACTACAATGTCCCAGCCATTGCCCTATGCCCTGTGCAGATGCATTCTGGCCAGGCCACCCTGTTCGGGCTATACCCATGGTACCTTGCTCCTCATTATGCACATTGGCAGGCCAATACTGGCAACAGTGCTGGTAGTGTAGGCTGTGGAGGGTGTTTGCAGCCACCACACACTGGATATAGACAGACACATACTCCCACACCTATGCCAGCATTGTGCTACTATAGAGGTGTTTGGCAGCCCTGGCCACCACACCAGTCCTGGGCACAGTGTAGGCATGGATATGATATGCAATACTGTTGGGGGTCACTCCCCAGGGTGGTAAACACTGTCAGACACCAGACCTGAAGCACCCTCCACAGACAGCAGAAAGGTTGCTATGATGGAGCTCAATCAGCAAACTGTGCTTAACGTAGGAATTGCTATCTGCCAGTAATCATAGCTACCTTTTGATAGCTGTGTACCGTATTTCCAGGTTTAGGATGGCATTGCTAAGGTATGCAAGTGCTAGTATTGGGAGATGCACGCAGGACCCAATGTCCTGCCTCTCCAGGAGGCATTGGCTAATGGAGCCTGTGGGTGTGGGTGTGTCTGCCCCTGTTTGGCTGCTGCTTTACGGCAGAGGTTCCCAAATCCAGTCCTGGTGTGCCAAACACTGTTCGGGTTTTCATGCTGTCCCTCATGAATATGCATGAGATACATCTGCATACCATGGGGGCAGTGCATAGATATGCAGCACAGGCATCTTTATTATTTATTTATTTATTTATTTAACATCTTTTATATACCGCGCTATTTGTTTTCAGTGCGGTTTACAAGTAACAGAACTGCACAATCAGAAAACACTGGTGTGCTTACATTATAACAGGTAACTTAAACTTGGAAAAGGGGTAATAAAACTATAACTATTAGAGGCAACATGGAACCTGAATGGTGTTTGGCCCTCCAGGAATGCATTTGGGTGACTCTGTTCTAGGTAATGCGCCTGTTTATGGTGTCTGTGCTCTGTAGGGTAAAATGTAGGTGTCTTGGGCATGTTTAAGTCATCTGCAATAAAGGTTCTGTCTGTATTAGCACATTTTAGTAGTGGGTAAAAAATGGGGGCTGGGTTGGCAGGAACCACAGCTAGGACTTGAACCTGTGATCTTCTGCTCCTGAACACACTGGCTGCGTGCACTGCACCACTGTGTTGCCACAGATACAGTACATTCCCTGGGGATACCATGACTGTTCATCAGACGGGGCCTGTCTGTTGCAGTGCATGGCACCCACCTACAGAGGGCTAGGCTACGGTCTGCTCTGGGCAGCTGCCACTGCCCCCTCTGCCACCTTGCTGACATGCCCTTCTGCTGGTGGTGCTGGTGGAGCGCAGTCTCAGGCCACCTAGTGTGTGGGTAGGCGGCTGCCTATGGTGCGGGTTCTGGGGTAGGGGTGCCTGCATAGGTGTCCACGCTTCCCCCCAGCACCGCCTGCCAATGTTCTGTGCCTTTGGAGGTACCTACTGGGTACTATCCCCTGTGACACTGTGATAAACACTCTCGTGCCCATGTTGGGCCCTCATCAGTTGCTGTCTGGCTGCTGTACAGTTTCAGCGTTCCTAAGTGCCACCTAGGCATCTGCCTAGTCCACACTGTGCCCCAGCTGCACCATAGCATGTGCTGCCTGCAGCCCTCTGTATCCTCTTTCCCAGCGTCTGTCCAGTTGCCCATTCCGACACGCCCGCCCTGCTGTTGTGGAACATGTACATGCCATAGGAAACCTGTCCAATGGAGAGGGAAACCCTGATCAGTGCTATTTCACTGTGGGCTCATTCACCTTGTATGGGGATGGAGCGTAGACCCTTCCAAAATTCATATCTTTTTTTTGGAGCTTTCTTGGGAGTGTTTTTTGATGTTTCCCATTACTATCACTATTGCCCAGCTTGGTTATGTTTTTTGTATATTTTGTTGGGGTCCTTTTCAATGTTTATTTGTACTTTTGTTCCGTGCACATCTTTCACACTTATCACTTTTTTGTGGGTTTTCCTGGTCTTGCTGTACATTGCTGACGGAAATGGTTTCTTTTCCCTTTAAATCAGCTCTAACGCGAGGTTTTCACTGGCGTTAGTTTTGGCCTCGGATTTCACATCGTTAGTGTGCGGGGAGCCTCTCCCCTTCCACTCTCCACCCATTGACCCGTTCTCTCCGCCTCTGGGGAGCCTTCCTCCGCCCTCCGGGAGACTTGGAAAACATAAGAAAGACAAAGAGGTACATAGACAAGACCTACAGAGATATGGTCCTGAAGTCCCACCTCCAGTCTGGCAGCATCCCTGTTGCCATGGAGGAGAGAGGTCACGTGAAAGGAGAGCATCACCCTGGTGTGGCAGGAAGTGATCCTGTAACTAGGACCTGTCCTCCAGGTGATGTAAAACCCTCTCGCACCGAGGAAGTTTCTCCAGGGCCATGTGCCCATGAGGGAAGG
Source organism: Ichthyophis bannanicus (assembly GCA_033557465.1). NCBI lineage: Eukaryota > Metazoa > Chordata > Amphibia > Gymnophiona > Ichthyophiidae > Ichthyophis > Ichthyophis bannanicus. The sequence continues at coordinate 56,786,418 of CM066032.1, forward strand.
GTTAGGACAGCCGTTAGAGTTGGTGATTCGATCATTAGGCATGTAGATAGCTGGGTGGCTGGTGGATGTGAGGATCGCCAGGTAACATGTCTGCCTGGTGCGAAGGTAGCGAACCTCACGCGCCACCTAGATAAGGTCTTAGATAGTGCTGGGAAGGAGTCTGCTGTCTTGGTTCATGTCGGTACCAATGACATAAGAAAATGTGGTAGGGAGGTTCTGGAGGCTAAATTTAGGCTTTTAGGTAGGTAGCATTCTCCGAAATGCTTCCCATTCCACGCGCAGGACCCAAAAGGCAAGCAGAGCTCCGGAGTCTCAATGCGTGGATGAGACAATGGAGCAGAGATTAGGGTTTTGGATTTGTTAGGAACTGGGGAACATTCTGGGGCTAAGGAGGGGCATTTCTGAAGGGATGGGCTTCACCTTAACCGGGATAGAACCAGGCTGCTGGCATTAACCTTTAAAAAGGAGACAGAGCAGCTTTTAAACTAGATAATAGGTGAAAGCCGACAGTCGCCCAAGAGCGAATGGTTCGGAAGAATGTATCCCTGAAGGATACTACCAAAAGCAGAGAGATTCCAAAAAAAGAGTAAAGTAGCCCAAATGCCCTCGAGTATGGAGCAGACAGAGCTTAAAGATCCCAAATTACCCATGTCTACCAATAGCCAAATTAATATGAATAAAATACATTCTCTAAAATGCTTGTATGCAAATGCTAGAAGTCTAAAAAATAAGATGGGAGAGTTAGAATATATAGCACTAAATGAAAGGTTCGATATGATTGGAATATCAGAGACATGATGGAAGGAGGACAATCAGTGGGACACTGTGATACCTGGGTACAAACTATATCATAATGATGGAGCTGATCAAATTGGTGGAGGGGTTGCGCTCTATGATAGAGAGGGCATTGAGTCAGAAAGGATTAGTTTTGCAGGAAACAAAATTTGCTGTAGAATCTCTATGGATTGAAATTCCATGTAAAAAGGGGAAGGCAATGGCAGTGGGGGTGTACTATCGACCGCCTGGCCAGAATGAACAAATGGATAATGAAATGCTCAAAGAAATCAAGGAAGCTAACAAAAGTTACAGCACAGTAATAATAATGGGTGCTTTCAATTACCCCGGTATCAACTGGGTCAGTGTCACGGCAGGACATGCTAGGGAGATAAAGTTCCTAGATGAAATAAATGACTGCTTCTTGGAGCAGCTGGTTCATGAACCAACCAGAGGGGAAGCCATATTAGACCTAATCCTTAGTGGAACACCAGATCTAGTGTAAGAGATAAGGTTGTTGTGGCCACTTGGCAATAGTGATCATAGCATGATCGCCTTTGATTTAATTAGTGGAGGAGGGATAGTAAGGAAATCCACAGTACTACCTTTTAACTTTCAAAAGGGAGACTATTACAAAATGAGGAAAATAGTTAAGAAAAAACTAAAAGGAGCAGTTGCAAAGGTTAAAGACTTATATCAAGCTTGGGTGGTATTGAAAAATACTATCTTGGAAGCCCAGACCAGCTGTATTCCACGCTTTAAGAAAAGTGGAAGGAAGTCCAAAAAACTGCCAGCATGGTTTAAAAGTGAGGTCAGAGAGGCTGTTGTTGCCAAAAAAGCATCTTTCAGGAAATGGAAAAAAGAGCCAAACGACAAAACCTGGAAAAAGCACAAGCACTGGCAAGTCAAATGCAAGGCATTGATAAGGCAGGCAAAGGGAGAATTTGAGAAGAAGCTTGCCGCGGAAGCAAAAATGCGAAATAAAGACTTTTTCAAGTACATTCGTAGCAAAAAACCTGTGAGAGAGTCAGTACCATGGTCCATTAGATGAAAGAGAGGTTAAAGGGGCACTAAGAGGCGACAAGGCGATAGCGGAGAGACTGAATGAATTCTTTGCTTTGGTATTTACTGAGGAAGATGTAGGGATGTTACCCATAACTGAAGTGGTATTTAAAGGTGTGGAAGAATTGAAGGAAATATTGATACATCGGGAAGATGTATTGCAACTATTAGATAAACTGAAGAGTAGCAAATCACGTGGGCCGGATTGTATACATCCAAGGGTGTTGAAAGAACGGAAATATGAGATTGCAGACCTGCTATTAGTAATCTGTGAACTATCATTAAAATCATCTCTAATACCTGAAGATTGGAGGATCGCCAATGTAACACCAATTTTTAAAAAGGGTTCCAGGGGTGATCCAGGAAACTACAGACTGGTGAGCCTGACGTCAGTATCGGGAAAAATGGTAGAAACCATCATAAAGAATAAAATTACTCAGCATGTAGATAGTCATGGCCTAATGGGAGACAGCCAACATGGCTTTAGACAAGGAAGATCTTGTCTTACTAATCTGTTATGTTTTTTTGAAGGAGTGAATAAACAGGTGAACAAAGGTGAGTCAGTTGATTAAGTGTATCTGGACTTTCAGAAAGCCTTTGACAAGGTCCCTCATCAGAGACATTTGGCAAAACTAAATAGTCATGGGATAGGAGGCAGTGTACTATTGTGGATCAGGAACTGGTTAAAAGATAGAAAGCAGAGGGTAGGGCTAAATGGCCAATTTTCCCAATGGAGAAAGGTGAATAGTGGTGTACCCCAGGGATCTGTGCTGGGTCAGCTGCTTTTTGACATATTCATAAATGACCTGGAAAGTGGAATAACGAGTGAGGTTATCATATTTGCAGATGACACAAAACTATTTAAAGTTGTGAAAACCCAAGAGGATTGTAGAAAATTGCAGAGGATCTTACTAAATTGGAAGTCTGGGCATCAAAATGGCAGATGAAATTTAATGTGGACAAGTGCAAAGTTATGCACCTAGGGAAGAACAACCCAAACTATGGTTACACGATGCAAGGTTCCACATTAGTTACCACAACCCAGGAAAAAGATTTAGGAGTCATTGTGGATACCATGTTAAAACCCTCGGCCGAGTGTGCAGCGGCAGCCAAGAGAGCAAATAGAATGCTAGGTGTCATAAGGAAAGGAATGGAAAATAAACAAAAGATATTATAATGCCTCTATATCGTTCCATGGTGAGACTGCACCTTGAATATTGCGTGCAATTCTAGTCACCGTATCTTAAAAAGGATATAGCAATTTTAGAAAAGGTTCAGAGAAGGGCCACCAAAATGGTAAAGGGGATGGAAGGATACTCCTATGAAGAAAGGCTAAAAAGGTTAGGGCTCTTTAACCTGGAAAAGAGACGACTGACGGGAGATATGATAGAAGTCTATAAATTAATGAACGGAGTGGAACGTGTAAACGTAGATCGATTGTTTACGTTATCAGAATATAGAAAGACTAAGGGGCATGTTTACTAAAAACCGCCAATGTGCGCGCCGCACAATAGCTCACGGAAACGCGGCACTCAAACGCCCATAAATGCTCTTAAACGCCCCCGCACAAGTGCGTGACGCACTAACGGGTCCCGCACCATTGCGTGCTGCACTAACGGGCCCCGCACAAGTACCCGGCCCGCAAATGTCCGATAGAGGCGTGGAAAGGCATTCTGAGGGCGGAGGAAGGCTCCCGAGGGGCGGAGAGACGGGGTCAATGGGCGGGGAAGGGGAGGTGAGAGGCACCCCGCACAATATCGGGGCCGAATCTACAAGCTAAAAATAGCGCGAGTGAAACACTCGCGATAAAGGGCGTTTAAAGGGAAGAGAAACCATTTCCGTCAGCAATGTACAGGTAAACCGGGGAAACCCGCACAACATGAGCAGTGTGATACATGTGCAGAGCAAAAAAGTGCAATTAAAAATAGAAAATGACCACAACAAAAACATTAAAAATAGTAACTCAGCTTGGGAACAGTTATAGTGTTGGGCAAAACTAAAAAACACACCCAGGAAAGCTCCAAAAAAAAAGAAATGAATTTTGGAAAGGTGTACGGAGGGGAGACTCTTCCAAAAAACATTTCCTTTTTTTGTAGCTTTCCTGAGAGTGTTTTCTATGTTTGCCCATTAATATCTCTGTTGCCCAGCTTGGTTATCTTTTTCCCCCTTTTTTTCGCAGTCATTTGTGGGGTGTATTTGCACATTTGCCACCAGACAAGGTGAATGAGCCCACAGTAAATATGTGCAGAGCAGGGTTTAGGATTCTGCCGGCCAGGTTTCCCACCCCCAGGGACTGCATTACCTCTGTGGCCACAGTGTGGTGCAGCAGATAGAGCCGGTACCTCTAAGACCAGAGGGTCACAGGTTCAAATCCCATCTGGTGCTCCTGCCAACCCATATTTTACCCACCACTAAACAGAGATAGTAAAGACACTCCCTTATTGCAGAGAACATAAGCATGGTTCCAACACCTGTATTTTACCTAACACCGCACACACACCATAACAATGGGCAGTACCGACAGCCAAGCCCCCCAAATGCAGTCCTGGAGTGCCACACCTCAATCAGGTCACATGCTTTTCCAGGATAAGGACATGCCAGCATGTTGGCGGAAGGGTAGAGGTGGTGGCAGGGGCAGTGGCTGCTAGCCACAGCAGACAGTGGCCTAGCCATGTGCAGGCTGGCACCATCCACTGCAACAGACAGGCCCTGTTGGATGTGCAGACATGGACCTCCCAGGGCATTCAGCCAATCTGTGGCTACATAGTGGTGCAGTGCACACAGACAGTGCATGCATGAACAGAAAGTCACAGGTTCAAAGCCCAGCTGGGGCCAATGCCAATCCTGTCCACATATTTTTCCCACACCTAAACACTGATAGTAAGGACACACCTTCCGTGCCAAGGACATATGCAATGTTGATACGCCTATCTTTTACCACACTGAGCACAGACACCATGAACAGGGGCAGTACCTAGAGCAGAGTCTCCCAAATGCAGTCCTGGAGGGCCACACACCATTCAGGTTCCATGCTGCCACTCATACAAATGCCTGTGCCGTATAGCTATGCACCACCCCCATGGCATGTAGATGTATCTCATGCAGATTCATGAGGGACAGCAGGAAAACCCGAACAGTGTTTGGCACACCTGGACTGGAGTTGGGAACCTCTGCCGTACAGCAGCAGCCAACAGGGGCAAACACACCCACACCCACAGGCCCCATTGGCCAATGCCTCCTGGAGAGGCAGGACATTGGGCCCTGCGTGCATCTCCCAATACTAGCACCTGCATACCTTAGCAATGCCACCCTACACCTGGGTATACGGTACACAGCTCTCAAACGTTTCCTATGAGTACTGGCAGACAGACATTCCTCTGTTAAGCACAGTTTGATCTCTGAGCTCCAACATAACAATTTGTCTGATGTCTGCAGTGCGTGCTTCAGGTCTGGTCTCTGACAGTGTTTACCACCCTGGGGAGTGACCCCCAACAGTACTGCGTAGCATATCCATGCCTGTACTGTGCCCAGGACTGGTGTGGTGGGCTAGGCTGATAAGCCCCTCTATAGTAGCACAGTGCTGGCATACGTGTGGGAGTGTGTGTCTGTCTATATACAGTGTGTGTTGGCTGCAAACACCTTCCACAGCCCACACTGCCAGCACTGTTGCCAGTAATGGCCTGCCAATGTGCATAATGAGCAGCAAGGTACCATGGGTATAGCTCAGACAGGGTGGGCTGGTCAGGATGCATCTGCACAGGGCATAGAGCACTGGCAGGGACATTGTAGTGGCCGGCCACCACCTACACAGACAGGGTGACCTCTGTATGTCCTGCTGGGGGATCACTCTCACCCTGACTGTGCAGTGATGACAGCATGGCTAGGCACCCCCATAGTGTTATATGGATTTCTCTCATGTGATCTATATGGATTTCCTTTTGGGGCCCAGTCACTGACTTCTCTGTCTGTGTGTGCTGCCATCCCAGTTCTGGGTGCATGCATTACCACTAGGACTAACTAGCAGACTGTTCTCAGCTGGTATGTGTCTTGATGGAGTGCCTTGCAGGGTGTTGCAGCTGAAGGCTTGCTGCAGGAGAATATCTGATGGTGGTGGGGTGCAGCTTAGCATATACAGGCCTAATGTCTGTCTGATATTGTGTCATGGATGTGTATAAAGCTGCTTTGGATGCCATGTAGGGTGTCTGTTCCCCAGAAGGACTGGGGTTGATGGTCCACTCTACTGCCACCATTGCAGGGAGGTGGAATGTGGATCTGTTGATAGAAGACCCTGTGTTTTGCCCCGGGAGGGGGGGGGGGAAAGGAGAGAGGGAATGGTGGTACATGGTCCATAAGGAGTGCCCTTGACTGAGACAGACAGAGATACCCAAGGTGTTTCTGCAGAAACGACCTATCTCACAGCTTAATACTGCTTTGGAGCTCTGGCATGGCCTCTTTCAGCCATGGAAGGTGTTGAGGACCTGGTCCTGGGCGCCTCATCGCACCCTCAGGGTGAGCACAGTACCCGCACAATGTGATGGTGTGTAGCTACTCTGTGCCAGTAAAACACCCGGTCAGTACCCCCTACCAGGCCGAGGTGCTGTGTGGGTGCACACGGACACTTCCCCCTACCAGGCCGGGGAGCTGTTGGGGTGCATTCCCCATCTTGTGTGCATCTGTGGACAGCTGATTTGCATGTGCAGTGCATCATGGTTACGGGTGGCCTAACCCTATCCTTGTTACCACAGCAGACTGTCTGTGTGGTGACGTGAAGGCTCTCTTCAGCCAGCCAGGGGTTTGATGGCAGCTATAGAGCTGTAGCCCAATGGTTACTTCATTGCCTGTGAAGCCAGCTGTCATGGGTTCAAACCCACAGTGGGGTTATTTGATAGGGCTATCCATAGCATTTTTTTAATTTAATGTACATATGTTGATGCCAGCAATAACACCCTCAGCGTACTGTACCCATAAGGTGCCTCTGAGGGTGCTTTATAGGGTGCCCTATAGGGCACCTTAAGGTTGCCGTCCATATAAGGTGCACTATACATTATCCTGTGACGCAACATATATGGTGCCCTATAGGGGACATTCAAGGGTGCCTTGGCGGACACTGAACTTTAACATGTGCCTTATGGGCCGCCTTATGTTAACACGCTTTGTGAGTGCGTTTGCTAGTAGTGATAACTGAAATAAAAATAAATTGCCCCCTGCAGCACTCATCCCCATAATACACACTGCCTCAGTGACCCTTCTTCATTGGGCACTGTGGGGGATTGAACCCCTGATCTCTGCACCATTGGTCAGTGTCTTAACCATTGTGCTGTGGCTCTGCTCCTATGCTTGGGCATCTGCGCACCGCCTTATGCCGCCCAAACTTAACAGTGCACCGCCTTATGCCGCCTGAGATTAACAGTGCACCGCCTTATGCCGCCCAACAGTGCACTGCCTTATGCCGCCCAACAGTGCACCGCCTTATGCCGCCCAACAGTGTGTCGCCTTATGCTGCCCAAAATTAACAGTGCACCGCCTTATGCCACCCAAAATTAATATGCCTCCTACAGCACTTTTACCCATTAAAGTTAATGCCTCAGCCAACCCTTTTTGTTGTGCACAATGGGGAATTGAACCCATAGCAGCTGCACCAACAGCCAGTGTCTTAACCATTGTACTATGGCTCTGTTCCTTTGTGTGTGGACACATCAGGGCGCCACTTAGCCTTCCCACGCACTATTGTACACGGCGCACAATAGCGCGCCGCGCAAATGTGCGATCGCTTACTCCCGGTTTTTTTCTTTTTTCTGCCTGAACCGCCCACTCATTATATGGCACAGGCACACTACCGCGGCCCCGCATGTTAGGAAGGTTTAGTAAACATGCCCCTAAGGGACATGCAATGAAGCTACAGGGTAAACTATTTAAGACTAATAAAAGAAAATATTTTTTCACTTAACGTGTAATCAAACTCTGGAATTTGTTACTGGAGGATAAGAAGGGACCCAGGATATCAATGCTTGACCCGGTACAAGCATTGTGGAACCTGTGTCTTTTGGGGAAATTGCTAGGTACATATGACCTAGATTGGCCACTGTTGGAAACAGGATACTGGGCTTGATGGACCTTGGTCTGACCCAGTATGGCATATCTTATGTTCTTATGTTCTAAACACCACACCACTGGGGCTGCCTGAATCTACAGTAGTGCGGTGGTTATGTTACTGTTTTGTTGCTGGTTGGTAGGGTTGGGGAGATGGTTTGGAGAGAGGATGTGGAGGAGTGGTAAAGGGAAGGGGATAAAATAAATCAGAAAATTGTGCACTATGCTTGAAGCTATCATGCTTTGGCTTCTCTCAAGTTTCATTGTTTAGTTTCATTTGAACAAAAAGCATCATAGACTGTTCCCATCCGTCTTCTCCTGAAGAATCCTTCCCTTGATCCTTCCTCCCCTTTTCACTTAGAAATATAGAAATATGACGACAGAAAAAGACCACATGGCCTATCTAGTCTGTCTTTCCATAACAACTACAACAGTCCCCTTTATACCTTTAGAGATTCTCTGTGTTTGTCCCATGCTTCCTATGTATAATCTCCCTTTTCTTTACAAGATACTGGAGAAGCTGGTTTTCTCCCAACTCTCTCTTCATCTAAAAACCACAAACTTTTTCCATCCATGGCAGTCAGGGTTCTGGGCGTGATAAGGCACTGAAACTGTTCTATTGGCTATTATCAGTGAAACTAGGATTTCCTGGGAATGTGGTGATGTAGCACTTGCTATTTCTCTGGCATTTGATCTGGTTTACCATTCTTTCCTCGCTCTTCTTTCTTCTGCTGGCCTTGGCTCTGCAGTGCTGCAGTGGTTTCATTCTTTTCTCTCTTCTTGCTCCTATGAGGTTTCTTTCCAAGGCTCCGCTTTCCACTGTCATGCAATGTTCCCCAGGGGTCTGTCTTGGCCCCTCTTCTTCCTAACATATTTCTTGTGCCCCTGACGATATCCTGTTGTTTCTCACTACTCACATTTCTCCTGATCTCTCCACTGTCAACTCATGTCTGTCTCAGGTAGCTTCTTGGCTTCAGTCAAACCAGTTAAAACTTAATCCCACCAGGACATCTACTATTTGGCTTTCGAGCCTGTCTTCTTCTCCAGATGCTTCTCCAGTCCTTGATGTTATGTTTTTAAGATCCCTCTAGTTTTTAATTTCAACTACCTTGGGGGTCATACTTGACTCGACTCTTTATTCACATATTGGTTCAGTTGTTCGCAATTGTTTTTTTTCCTTACAAAAAATCCAGTCAGTTCGTTCTATTCTTCCTAAGTCTTCCATTATTCTTATTCCTGTCATTAGTAATATCCAGAAGAGACTACTGCAATATCATCTATTCTTGTTTACCTAATACCCAGATCACATGCTTACAACTTGTGCAGAAAACTGCCATATGCCTCTTACATCACACTACCAGATTTGACTATATGACTCCATTATTTATCAAGTCCCAATGTCTTCTCATTCATTTTCGTTCACAGTACAAACTTCTCACGCTTATTCACAAAATTATGTATTCCAGTAATCCCTTCTTTCTCTCTTCCTATCTCATCCCTTATGCACCTATTCACATTTTACGTTCCATTCATGCCAATCATTTTTTTCCCTTCCCTGTCACAGGCTCACTAGGAAAGCACCCGCCATTCAGCTTTCTTTTTTCTCGGACCTAGCCTCTGAAATTCTATACAAACCTATATTCATCTGGAGGGTTCATACTCAAAATTTAAGGTTGCTGTAAAAACCTCTCTCTTTCAACAGGCCTACGTGCTCTTATCTCAGACCAATTAAGTTCTGCTTCCATCAACCCCCCTCCTCCCTCCTGTTTCACTATTCTTTCCCACTTCCTCCTTTCTCTATTTCTGTGGCTAACGCTCTGCTCCCTGTTTCCTTGACTTGTAACCTTAGGGTCATCTTTGGCTCTTTCCTCTCCTTCTCCACACACATTCAACAGATAGTTAAAACTTGCCATTTCTTTCTCTATAACTTTGGAATTCATTACAGGAGGATGTTGTAAATGCTGTTAGCATCTTTATCTTTATCTTTTATCTTTACTGGAATGCTTAATATACCGCTCCTTCAGGAGCCATCAGGGCGATGTGCAATAATAACCAAAAGGTGGCAAGAGGCCAGGAAATAGGAAAGGAACTACAATTTTGGACAGGAAAGCACACATTCATACCAGAGTGAGGGAAAGTAGAGGAAGAGAAGAGGACTCAAGTCAAAGAGGGTGAGGGGGAGCCAAGAGGGGGAAGGTCATAGGCGGCACTAAAGAGGTGAGTTTTTAGAAGTAACTTGAACCTAAGGTAGGACTGCTCTTGGTGAAGTGTGGAGGGGAGAGTTCTAGAGAAAAGGGGCCAGGAAAAAGAAGGCTGAATGACGAGTCTGCTCATGGTAGGCATGGGCAGGAGAGGGAAGGGCAAGGCGATTGACTTGTATGGACCGGAGGCTACGGGGTGCTGGACTGAACTGTAGGAAATCAGATAGGTACTGAGGAGTGTGTGTACAAAGAGCTCTGTGAGTCAAAATCAGTAGCTTAAAAATGATACGATGAGAGACAGGCAGCCAATGTAACTGAATAGGGTGAAGTGTGATGTGGCTGAAACGGAGGAATGGGAGAGGATCCGGGCAGCATTATCTTGAATCATTTGGAGGCAATGAAGTTGATATTGATAAAGACCGGCAAAGATTATGTTGCAGTACCCCAAATGTGAGATAACCAGAGATAAGAGGAGAGTAGTGAGAGACGCAAGAGGCAGGACTGCACTGACAGAGCGGATTTGTCGAAGGTAGAAGTATGAGTGATGAATTAGGGCTGAAATGTGTGAAAGGACAAATCAGAGTCCAATATGATGCCAAGATATTGCAGTGAGGATACTAGTGGGATTGGCAACTTGAGGAGAAGAGGGGAAGGTGTGGGACAGGAGTTGCCGAAGGTGAACCATATTGCTGATGAAGGAGGCTAGTAGTCAGCCAGCAGGCGACAAGTAAAAGACACATATTTAGAGGTGAAAGATCTGGATTGGTAGGAGAGGTGTGAAAAAGAAGAATGATATCATTGGCATAATAGTATGCCGAAATAACAGCTTGTTGTATCAGAAGAGTGAGAGGGGCCAGGAAGATGTTAAAAAGGAGCGGGGCAAGTACAGAACCCTGGGGGATACTGCAGAGCAAAGGTAGTGAGGCAGAAGTGTGGGGACCAGTGACGACAGAGAATGAGTGAGAGAAACCAACAAAAAACTGTGCCTTGGAGCTCGGCATCCCTGAGACGGGAGAGAAGGAGGGAGTGGTCAATGAGGTCAAAAGCGGCGGAAAGATCTAGAGAGACTGCTAAAGAAACATCATCCTGGTCGTGAGAAATGTGTAAGTTGTTAAGGAAGGACAGAAGGATGGACTCGGTGCTATGGCCAGGGTGAAAACTGGATTGACATGGGGGGGGTAGGAAGTGGGTGGAATCCAAGTGAGTCGCAAGCTGTGAAAAGACTGCTTTCTCGAATCTTGGAGACAAAAGGGAGGTTAGATATGGGACGATAGTGGGCAGGGTCAGTTGGGTCAATGGAGGGCTTTTTGAGGAGGGGGCGAACTATGACACATTTTCAGGAGCTAGGAAAAGACCCAGAGGAGAGGTAGGAATTCAGCAGAGATAGTAGGTTGGGGAGAAGAGCTAGTGAAGGTTCTGGAATCCATTAGGAGGGATATATGGGTTCAAAACAGGTTTGGATGAGTTCTTGGAGAAAAAAATCCATAAACCATTATTAAAAAGGACTGGGGATATCCATGTTTACCTCTGGGATGAGCAGAATGGAGTTGGAAACCCGACATGTGCTTGAGACATGGAATAGCCACTGCTGGAAACAGCTCTGCAAGCTTTATCAAGGACTGCACTTACTGCAGGCGGTTTTTTGATTGCTTTCTTTATTGTTTGCTTGATTCATATTTTTGCTTGCATGGGGGATACTGAACTGGGACAGGCCAAGCTGTTCTAAAGACTTTTTAAGCTGGTATTCTGCAGTGATATAGATCTTATTCCAAGGGAGGCGGTAAGATATCTAGAGATGACACGCCCTATAAAGTGCACAGCCAGACCCGTGCATGTATTGAGAATAGGTTAATGGTTTTATGTTGGTTTAAACTTTATGTTTTATTGACATCTGCTTCAATATTAACAAAAAGAAAGAAGAGAGAGGAAAGGTAGGTAGGAGTGGCTGAATGAAGGCATTTATAGGTCAATAGTAGACATTTGAATTGAATACAGAAATGGATAGAAAGTCACTGAAGTGACTTGAGAAGAGGGGTGACATGAACTTAGTGACACTGGCGGAAGATTAGTCGAGCAGCTGAGTTTTAAACAGATTGAGGTGGGGAGAGATGATTCAGAGCAAGACCAGCAAAAAGGAGGTTGCAATAGTCCAGACTGGAGGTGACTAGAGAATAGATAAGGGTCTTAGTAGTGTGTTCAGAAAGGAAGGGATGCATTTTATCAATATTATCCACAGAAATAGAGAGAGAATGAAGGGGGGAGATGGATTTTAGGGCAGGGGTGGCCAACTCCGGTCCTAATGCACCATGATCCAGTCTGGTTTTCAGGATGTCCCTAATGAATATTCATGAGATATATCTGCATCCATGTGGATCTCTCTAGATCTTTCTGCCACTTTTGACCTTGTTGACCACTCCCTTCTTCTCTCCTGTCTCAGGGATGCCAGGCTCTGAGGCACAGTTTTTTCATTGGTTTTATTCCTTTCTGCACTTATTAGGGGCACATCTGCATGAGGAAAGATCTACAAAAGCTGGAAGAATGGACTAATGCTTGGCAGGAAAGATTTAATGTGAAGAAGTGCAGTGTCACGCACTTGGGAAGCAGAAATCTAAGGGAATTGTATGTGATAGAGGGTGAGAGGTTGGTGTTCACAGACCAGGAGAAGGACCTCGGAGTGATTGTTTCTGATGATCTGAAGGTGGTGAAACAGTGTGACAGGGCGGTGGCAAAAGCCAGAAGGATGCTGGGTTGCATACAAAGAGGAATTACCAGCAGAAGGGAAGAGGTACTAATGCCACTGTACAAGTCTCTGGTGAGGCCTTACTTGGAATATTGTGTTCAGTTTTGGAGACCTTATCTCGCAAAGGATATAAAAAGTCTGGAAGCGGTTTAGAGGAAAGCGACCAAAATGATTTGGAGCCTGCGTCAGCCAGTATGTCTTGGAGCAGAGGGTCATAGGTTCAGGTCCCAGTTGTGAATCTTAAAGAGCATGTCCCTACATTTTACCCTACTTTGTAGATACAACATCAATATATGCATTCCCCAAAGCATCGGCCAACAGAGGTACAAACACCCACACACACAGGCTCCACTATCCAAAGCTTCATGGAGAGTCAGGCTGTTGGCAACGGCACAGAGCAGCAGTTATCACTAGAGCACAGCTTCCAGAACCTCCACACAACTAAGCTTTCAGCCTTCTATCTTTTGCCTGTTTTGTTTGCTAATATAGAATTTAACTGTTGGATATACATTCATTTTTGGGAATATTCTGACTGCCTATATTCCTTGCGTAGCCCTTAAATCAGATATATGAGTGTGCCCTCAGTTCATGTAAGGCCTACTGGCCAGGGACACTTAGGTTCCCGTCCACCCTACCCCTCACCCCACCCACCCCAGGGCTGCATTGCCTATATAGTGGTCACATATGTTGACATCTATCCTTTTATTTGGTGTTGAGCCCATCTTTTCTTCTCCTTCTAGGACCGCTTAATCAGCATGTCGTGTATTCAGTGCTATAACTGTGGTGCTTTCATTCTGAAAAGAATCATTTGGAACCTAAGAGCTTGTCCTATATGCCTCAATTTAGCTGCCATGCATAAAGAATTGACTCTACTAAGGGAAGAACTAGCTGCAATGAAACGCAGCTCTTCTAGGATACAAATCAAACAAAATCCACCACGATCCCACAAAGAATAAAACATCCCAGGAACAAATGGATCACAGTGGGCTCGGGTCGATTGCGACCTATAACACAGAGATACCCTATACATCAAGAGATATCCCTGCAAAATGCCTTCTCTGCTTTGGTTAATGAGGATGCCCAATCCATGGAAACTGAAGGGCCCTTAAATGAGACAATCAATGCCCAATCTCCTGCTATATCACCAAATATGAAGAAAAACTCACCAAATAGAAAACTACTACTACTTGGAGATTCCATCATTGGAGGAATCAACTTCGCAATACAGTTCAAAGGAGAGAAGATAGTTATATGCCTCCCAGGCTCTTCAGCCAGCAGGAATACAAACCAAATTGTTGATGTACTTAGCGCAGAAAGTGAGCACTCCAAAATTGATTTTATCATCCACTTGGGTACAAATGACCTGGCTAAAAACAGTGCCTCTGCAGTTCAAAGGGACTTCCAGACTCTGGGAGAATAAACTCAAGCCCATTGTTAACACCATAGCATTCTCAGAAGTTCTGCCTGTTCTTGGTAAGGGGGCAGAAAGGCTGCATTGCATAAACAGCTTTAATACATGGTTCCAGACCTGGTGGAAATAAGAAGGATTCAGATTTATAGGCGACTGGGGAAACAGATGGACCAACAAGAGACTAGGAAAAGGGGGTGACGGATGTGGAAGGACAAGTTTAGCAGAATAAAATCAGAAACAGCCACACTTTTCAACCACACATCAACGACAAGCGGGAAGAAGTGACAGATGACACAAAACTATTTAAAGTTGTTAAAACCCAAGAGGATTGTAGAAAATTGCAAGAGGATATTGATAAATTGGAAGACTGGGCATCAAAATGGCAGATGAAATTTAATGTGGACAAGTTCAAAGTTATGCACCTAGGGAAGAACAACCCAAACTATGGTTACACGATGCAAGGTTCCACATTAGGAACCACCACCCAGGAAAAAGATTTAGGCGTCATTGTGGATACCATGTTAAAACCCTCGGCCAAGTGTGCAGCGGCGGCCAAGAGAGCAAATAGAATGCTAGGTATGATAAGGAAAGGAATGGAAAATAAAACAAAAGATATTATAATGCCTCTATATCGTTCCATGGTGAGACCGCACCTTGAATATTGTGTGCAATTCTGGTCGCCGTATCTTAAAAAGGATATAGCAATATTAGAAAAGGTTCAGAGAAGAGCCACCAAAATGGTAAAGGGTTGGAAGGATACTCCTATGAAGAAAGGCTAAAAAGGTTAGGGCTCTTTAACCTGGAAAAGAGACGGCTGAGGGGAGATATGATAGAAGTCTATAAATTAATGAACGGAGTGGAACGGGTAAACGTAGATTGATTGTTATCAGAATATAGAAAGACTAGGGTACATGCAATGAAGCTACAGGGTAAACTATTTAAGACTAATAAAAGAAAATATTTTTTCACTCAACGTGTAATCAAACTCTGGAATTTGTTACCAGAGGATGTAGTAAAGGCTGTTAGTGTAGCTGGGTTTAAAAAAGGTTTGGACAAGTTCCTGGAGAATAGGTTCATAAACCATTATTAAGAAGGGACCCAGGATATCAATGCTTGACCCAGTACAAGCATTGTGTAACCTGTGTCTTTTGGGGAAACTGCTAGGTACGTATGACCTAGATTGGCCACTGTTGGAAACAGGATGCTGGGCTTGATGGACCTTGGTCTGACCCAGTATGGCATATTTTATGGTCTTATATTCTTATGTGGGCAGAACAAAATCAATGCAAAATACATGCAAGCCAGTTAAATGCTGGAAAGCAATGAGCACAAATGCTCAAAGCTTAGCCAACAAAGTTCCTGACCTGGAAGCCCTAATGGTGGAAATGGACTTGGACATTGTGGCCGTTACAGAAACATGTTTTAATGAATCGCATGAATGGGATATAGCCATAGCCACTGTTCCCTCTAAGCTGTGCGCGTGTGTGCGCGCACACACCTCGCCGAGCGAGCGCACACAAGTTACAACGGAGCGCACAAAAATTCCGGAGTTCCTGGGTTTTCATATTAAACCTCGATTTTTTTAAGCCCACCGATCTACAGGCATTCTGTAATTACCGTGTAATTCCGTGATGTCACTTCCGCATCTCTGAGTCCTCCTCACTCCTCTCACATGACACAGGCTAAAGAGGGAAATAAAAGGGAGGGGCAGCCAGCTAGTCAGCCTCTCGCTGCTCTTGTGCCTGCCTGCTAGTGCCAGCCACGCGCCTCCTTTGATTCCTCCCTCAGCCAGCCTCCAGTGCTACGTGCAGAGAAGGGAGAGCAACACACTGCACCAGCGAAGAAGAGGAGTGTGCTGCCAGATTGTGTGGGGCTACGTCGGGGATAGGTGAGTGAAACGGGGATGATGGTGGCGGCGGCGCCACCGCCGCGCGTGGTCTTATGTATCAGGAACTGATCTGCAGAAAATACAACACAATCTGATTCAAACTGCTTAATGCAGAGGCGTAGCGTGGGGGTTGAGGGGGGGCCGGGCGCAACATGGGGGGGGGGGCGCGCTCGCACTCGCAGCTCGCAGCTCCTCTTTGCGGGTTGCATGGGGGGGGGGGTCGGCAGAAAGGTAAGTGCGCTCGAGCAAACTTGCTTTTATTTTTTTGTGCTGCCTTGCACCAACTTGTTATAATTGTGCATCATCCCTTCCTCTTTTTCATTACTTCTTTTCAGGAGATGGTTCGTGTTTGACTGGGCTGAATAGATCGCCTTTTACTGCCCGTGGGGAGTGACGTGGGTAGGGCTTTTCCAGATTCCCGCCCCCCCCCCCCGGTAATATTTTGATACGAAATAAAAATATGAAAGTGGTCGAACGGAGCAGGACTCGGAGCTCTCGGTTTTACAAGAGAAATGAGCAGTGCATGCAGGAGTTCCTGGACTTAGTTTCGTATCGATTGGAGGTGTTTCCTGTTTCTATCACATGGCACAGCCAAAGTTGTGGTCTAGAGGGGAAGTTTTCAGTCTGCTGAGCTGAGTTTAGGGCCAGGTCACAGGTGTAGTATGCTCTGGCCAGAGCTTTACTTTCCCAGGGTGAGGCTGAAGACCTCGGGATTGGGGAGGCAGGATAAGTCATTGCTGGGAAGTGTGCTTTTATTTATGGACCCATTTACCCCACAGGCGCCAGTTGGAGGGGGCTGTAAATATTCTTGTTCCCAGCCGAGTAGTGATGGCGAGATGGGTTCCTCAGAAAGGATTGTTGCTGTCTCTGAAACTGCTCTATAAACTTTATTTTTAGTTGTGTGTGTGTTACATTTTGTAATTTATTCTTCATGTTTTGTGTTTATCAGCTGCCTTAGGTAATGGTAAGGTTTAAACTTAATCGAATACATTTCTGCCTAAATGTATGTGCTGCCCACTGGAGGCAATCATAGCAAATTTAAATAATCAAAGAATAGTTTCCCCCTCTCTTTTTTGTGTTTGTGTAGGGAAAATGTTTTGCATATCTGCTGCCTAACTTGCTATAAAAGTGCTATATTTATAAGTTGTTCAACAAAGTTTGCTGGGTAGTTTGTTGTGATGCTCCAGTAGGGCCTTTGACTTCCCATCATGTCTTATGTTTGCAATTTTAAGGAGCAGCTTTGGTTGTACAATTATCTATCTCTCTTGCTCCTTTTGGGCTTTCAGCTGAATTGGAACTGGTTTCTGTTAGCCACTGGAGCCACAAGCTTTCATTCATAATTACCTGGGGGTTTTCACCTATATAAGTAGGGCGTCTGTTAACTGTTCATAAATTATAAATGTAGGTGTATATTTTCTAGCTAATTAGGTATTCAAGAGAGTACAAAAATATTCATGTTTAATGGTGTTTTCATACAGCAGGTACTATGGCTGGGCACCTTTTTTCCCGTGGAATCAAATATGTACATTTTTGGAGTGTGTTTAATAAAGGGTGCTTCCCTGGGTAGTATGGGTAAGCATGTGTTATTGGCGCAGCACTAAAGCAGTGCAGTTCTCTGTGCTAAAAACCCACATTGCCTGGGTGGCACTGCTAGCGTGGGCCATGAAAGCCTGTACTGCTGGACCAGCAGTACAGCACCAGAGAAACGGAAACAGAAATGCATTTCCCCTTAAACATCCAGATTTCAGGCATGTACACGGCTTACTGGCCTGTAAATCGTGGAAATGCCTTTCGAGAATTGGGCCCTATGATTTGCACCACTTAACTTTAAATACAGATGTACAAACAGCATCCCATCTGGGGCTGACTTTAATGCCCGCAGGACTGGAAATGCTTAAAGAAGGTTGGGGGTGGTGGAAGTAAGAAGTTTTAGCACTGCATGCTGTGCTGTTTTGAATATGGGGTAGAAGAAAACCAGACAGGTGATGAACAGAATATATAAAATGACAGTATTTATTTATTTAGAGCCAATTTTAATATACTGCCCTTTGGTCTATACACCTACCATGGCGGTTTACAATGCTTGAAAAAAATTCCAAAACAGCAGACAGACAACACATTAATACAAAAGGCCAGGGAATGAATAGCACAACAAAAAAATAACCCTGTAATAGACAAAACAAAAGTACAATTTCTTATGGAGGAACATATTGTTGTTCAGCAGTACAATGACTTCAAGTTTTTAGTCGCAGAAAAAAATCAAAAGCAAACTGATAAACAGTTTTCCGGATATGGTGACTTTGGCGTTTCAGAATGCTCAGTTTGCAGATTTAGCGAAACTGATCGATATTGGTGGAACATTTTTGGCTTCTAGTGCAGATTGTGAGCGTGGTTTCAGCTTGATGAACAGTTTAAAAACCAAAATAAGGAATCGCTTACAATTAGAACATTTGGAAATGCTGATGCGTGTTAAGAGTCATCTTCAAGATGGCGGATCAGTAGACCTTGATAAAATTTATTCAGACTGGGTACATTTGAAAGATCGAAGAGAGAAATTTTGAGAACATAGTAAGTGACGGCAGATAAAGGCCAGCATGGTCCATCTAGTCTGCCCAGCAAGATGGCAAGAGTAGGTGCACCTGTTGCTCTGTGCAGGCCACCTCTCCCCATGTCTTTGTTTAGGGGTGAACCCACCACTCCATGTAGGACACCGAACTCTTCTTCCATACATATATTATTTACATGGAATAACAATGGCTTTCAATAAAAATTAACTGAAATACCACATTTGTGATTGTAATTACTAGAAATTTTCCACTTCATTTAGTAATTGTCTATTTTCATTTAATTTGATTAACATCAATGTGGTGTACATACTGTATTCTGATGTGTAGTCAAATTTTAAAGTATATAATTCCAAGTGTCGTTATGTAGCGCACAAAAAATGTAACCTTCCTTCAAAAGCCGCACGGCTGATATTTTATGCGCACACAGCCTACAGAAAATTAGAGGGAACATTGGCCATAGCTGGCTATAATCTATTCAGAAGAGACAGAGAAAGTGGAAAAGGGGGAGGAGTAGCCCTGTATGTCAAAAGCAATATTAAAGCTACTGAAATGCAGGGGGCATGGGGAAAATAAGAAGCGCTCTGGATTGTGTTGGGAAGAGGAGATGGCACTGTCATCCATACTGGTGTAGTCTACAGGCCTCTGACTCAAATCGAAGAAATAGATAATGAATTGATTATAGATATTGCCAAGATAGACACAAAGGAGGAAGTTATCAAATTGGATGACTTTAATCTACCCGATGTGGATTGGATTACTCCTTCTGCGAATCTGCAAAGAAGCAAAAAAATTGTGGACGCTATCCAAGAATTCATTACTTAGACAAATAGTAATGGAACCAACCAGGGAAAGCTCAATGCTGGATTTAGTGCTCACCAACGGTGATACGTATGGTTTGAGATAAAAGCCAAGGTGCAGTCCAATCCTAGCAAGCTCAAAGTCCTAAACTTCACAAACACTGACTTCAGTAAAATACGTGTTAACTGTACTGAGCATTTTTGTTACATGTAAACCGTGCTGATGATGAATAGTGCAGTATATAAGAGACTGTAAATAAATAAATAAATAAATAAGTGTGACGACAAAACTTTCTTCAGATATATTCGTGAGAGGAGGAAAATCAGAGGTGGATTTGTAGGACTCAGAAGTGCTGGTAATGGATTCGTGGAAAGTGACATTGAAAAAGTGAAATTGCTAAACAAATACTTCTGCTCTGTTTTTACTAAAGAAAATCCTGGAGAAGGACCACCTGTGACTCCCAAATATAAAAATGGGAATGAAGTAGATACCACACCATTTACAGAAGATGATGTGTTAGAACAACTTGCAAAGCTGAAAGTGGACAAGGCCATGGGACCGAATGGGATACATCCCAGGATACTGAAAGAACTCTGAGAGATTCTTGCAGGGCCATTAAAGGAAGTTTTCAACAGATCCGTAGAAACAGGAGAAGTCCCTCAGGACTGGAGAAGGGCTGATGTGGTACCTCTTCACAAAAGTGGTGACAGGGAAGAAGTGACAAACTACAGGCCGGTGAGCCTTACCTTGGTGGCAGGAAAAGTAATGAGGCAGTCCTGAAAGAGCGAATAGTGGACTTTCTCAAAACCAAGAGGTTGAATGATCCGAGGCAACATGGTTTTACCAAAGGACGATCTTGCCAAACAAATCTGATTGAGTTCTTTGACTGGGTGACCAGAGAACTAGATCAGGGGCATGTGATAGATGCCATCTACCTGGATTTCAGCAAAGCCTTTGATACTGTTCCTCATAGAAGGCTTATCAATAAACTCAGTAGTTTGGGGATGGGTCCCAAGATAGTGAACTGGATCAGAAATTGGTTGACTGACAGACGACATAAGGTGATGGTAAATGGAGCTCACTCGGATGAAAGGAGGGTGATTAGTGGGGTGCCCCAGGGTTCGGTCCTGGGCCCGGCACTGTTCACTGTATTTGTGAGTGATGTTGCTGAAGGACTGAATGGAAAAGTCTGTCTTTTTGCAGATGACACGATATTTGCAACAGAGTGGACTCCCCCGAGGGAGTGGATAACATGAGGAAAGATCTACAAAAGCTGGAAGAATGGTCTAATGCTTGGCAGTTAAGATTTAATGCAAAGAAATGCAGAGTCATGCACTTGGGAAGCAGATATCCAAAGGGAATGTATGCGATAGGGGGTGAGAGGTTGGTGTGTACAGACCAGGAAAAGGACCTTGGTGTGATTATTTCTGAGGACCTCAAGGTAGCAAAACAGTGTGACAAGGCAGTGGCAAAAGCAAGGAGGATGTTGGGCTGCATACAAAGAGGAATTACCAGCAGAAAGGAAGAGGTACTAATGCCACTGTATAAGTCACTGGTGAGGCCTCACTTAGAATATTGTGTTCAGTTTTGGAGACCATATCTCACAAAGGATGTAGAAAAACTTGAAACTGTTCAGAGGAAGGAGACCAAAATGATTTGGAGTCTGCATCAGATGCCTTATGAGAAGAGGCTTGAAGACCTAAATATGTACACTCTGGAGGAGAGGAGGGATAGGGGAGATATGATTCAGACCTTTAAATAAAGAGTATTAATGAACAAACAAACCCAAAGATGGAGAAGCTGTAAAACTAGAGGGCATAACATGAAGTTGCAAGGGGGTAAATTGAAAGACAATGTCAGAAAATACTTTTTCACTGAAAAGGTGAAGGATGCTTGGAATGCTCTCCCGATGGAAGTGGTGGAGCAAATACAGTGACAGAATTCAAAATGGCATGGGACAGACACAGTGGATCCCTTTACAGCAAGAGGATAAAATGAAAATAAACCTATCTAATTTCTCAACAAACAAGGGTGTCCTACACGGAGCGGACCTGGTGCTGGGCGCCCAACGTCACCTTCAGGGTGAGCACAGAACCTGCTCAGTGGCATGGTCTGTAGCTGCTCTGTGCCAGTATTACACACTGTCAGTTCTTCTTAACAAGCTGAGGTGCTAGAGAGGTGCATTCTCCATTCAGTGGTCAGCTGTAGACTGCTGTTCTGCATGTGCATTGCATCATGGGTACTGGTGGGGTTACCCTATCCTGGCACACACAGCCGACATTTTTTGTGGTGACCTGCAGTCTTTCTGTATCCAGCCATTGCTTTGCAAAAATCTATGGAGGTGTAGCCTACTGGTTAGTGCAATGACTCTCTAGACAGGGGTCATGAGTTCAATTCCTCTTTGTTATTATTTTTAGACCTGTCCTACTCAAATCATTGTCATGCCTGTAACAGTCACATCTCTGCAGATCTGTGTTGCCAGCCCATAACATCCTCACCTCAGTTGACAACCATCCTTCAGCCCATCTATCTGCCTCTGTCAGCAGTGTACAGTGCTGTCTTCTTGTGCAGGCTGCTACCCCATGTCCTGCACTAGTACCTTTTTCCGCCTTGCTGCTCTTCGTGCTTGCCTTGCCTGTGCCTGATCTGCACAGCAGCTCTACTCCTCTGTCCTCCTGTTGCTGCAAATATCCTGCCACCTCTACCTCCACTGGGGGACACATATTCCCATCCTCTGCCACCCACTGTCATTGCAGCACTTTACATTGCCAACACCCTGTGCATCGATACAGCTGCCTCCAACATGTTTGTCCACTTTACCAGCTGCCACATAGGATGCCCGCAGATATGGCAGGTCCATCAGCTCCCACCTCTCCTTCCTTCCATCACTTGTCCATTGCCTTTCCTTGGTGCTCTATCCAGTGTTAGGGTTACATCTGTTTTAAGGCCTTACATTTCATGCTTGCCAACTTGAAGCACTTTACAGCCCTTAGTGCACCTTGTCAGCCTTAATGTGCCCTGTTTGTCACCTTAAAGTGCAATGTCCCATTAATGTGCATTAAACACCCAAGGCACCCTTTAACACACATTAAACAGCCCATTGCTCCCTTTACGCTGGAACGCCCTTTACCTGTCCACTGCCTTATTTGGCTTCAGGTATGTTAACGCTGCACTTACCGCTGGTAACTTTACTGCAGTTTAGTAAACATACCCCGAAATGGCATGGGACAGATACAGTGGATCCCTTTATAGCAACAAGATATAATCAAAATAAGCATAACTATCTCTTATATCTGAACAAATAGGGGTGACCTACATGGAGTGGTGGGTACACCCATAAACAAAGGCATGGGGAGGGGTGAACTGCATGGAGCGGCAAGTGCACCTACTCTTGTCATCTTGCTGGGCAGACTAGATGGACCATGCTGGTCTTTATCTGCCATCATAGACTGTGTTACTATGTAACACACTCACTGCCATTACACTATGGTACATTTATGTGCCTTTTACCTTGTCCACTCTGCCCTGAGTCTCTCTCTTTCTCCCTCCCCTCTGTGAATTAAAGGTTTTTCCCTGTTTTCGGCTGTATGAAAATTACTTCCGAGTCAATATTTCAAAAACTGGCACATGGAGTGGAGGAGTAGCCTAGTGGTTAGAGCACTGGTTTGGGAACCAAGAGACCCAGGGTTCAATTCCTACTAGCACTCCTTGGGCAAGTCACTTTACCCTCCATTGCTCAAAAAGATCCAAATTATCAATGTCCCTGTTTAATGTGCATTTACCAAGTTTAAGTTACAATGTAAACCACTTTGAAATGATAAAGCAGTATTAAAACAACCTGTTAATTAAGTGGGTAAAATAATCAGGACAACATTCCTAATTATCGTTATGCCGTCATCCAGCCACAGTTATCCTGCTGGTTGAGTGAGTGAATATTGAACTAAACATACCCCTCAGTTATTTCTGTCATTTGCACAGGCCTGGTTACCATACACTTCCTCCAACCTCTCCCATCATCCCTCTCCCCAGTTCCTTCCCTCCCTTCCCCAGTACCTCCATCATCCTTCTCCCCAGTTCCTTCCCTCCCTTCCCCAGTACCTCCATCATCCTTCTCCCCAGTTCCTTCCCTCCCTTCCCCAGTACCTCCATCATCCTTCTTCCCATTTACTTCTCTCCCTTCCCCAGTAACTCCATCATCCTTCTCCCCAGTTCCCCAAAGGTTCCTCCTTTTTGCAT
Organism: Ichthyophis bannanicus; assembly: GCA_033557465.1. Classification (NCBI taxonomy): domain Eukaryota; kingdom Metazoa; phylum Chordata; class Amphibia; order Gymnophiona; family Ichthyophiidae; genus Ichthyophis; species Ichthyophis bannanicus. The sequence goes on from CM066032.1 coordinate 56,810,185, forward strand.
TCACCCTCCTGCCCTTCTCCCTCTTCACTTCCTCCCTTTCCCACTTTCCCAGGGTTTATCCCCCCCCCCTCTTCCCCAATGGTTCCTCCTTTTACCATTCACCCTCCTGCTCTTCTCTCTCTTCGCTTCCTCCCTTTCCCACTTTCCCAGGGTTTATCCCCCCCCTCTTCCCCAATGGTGCCTCCTTTTACCATTCACCCTCCTGCTCTTCTCTCTCTTCGCTTCCTCCCTTTCCCACTTTCCCAGGGTTTATCCCCCCCCCCCCTCTTCCCCAATGGTGCCTCCTTTTACCATTCACCCTCCTGCTCTTCTCTCTCTTCGCTTCCTCCCTTTCCCACTTTCCCAGGGTTTATCCCCCCCCCGCTTCCCCAATGGTGCCTCCTTTTACCATTCACCCTCCTGCTCTTCTCTCTCTTCGCTTCCTCCCTTTCCCACTTTCCCAGGGTTTATCCCCCCCCCCCTCTTCCCCAATGGTGCCTCCTTTTACCATTCACCCTCCTGCTCTTCTCTCTCTTCGCTTCCTCCCTTTCCCACTTTCCCAGGGTTTATCCCCCCCCTCTTCCCCAATGGTGCCTCCTTTTACCATTCACCCTCCTGCTCTTCTCTCTTCGCTTCCTCCCTTTCCCACTTTCCCAGGGTTTATCCCCCCCCCCCCTTCCCCAATGGTGCCTCCTTTTACCATTCACCCTCCTGCTCTTCTCTCTCTTCACTTCCTCCCTTTCCCACTTTCCCAGTGTTTATCCCCCCCCCCCCCCCTCCCCCCCGGTGCCCCCTTTTACCATTCACCCTCCTGCTCTTCTCTCTCTTCGCTTCCTCCCTTTCCCACTTTCCCAGGGTTTATCCCCCCCCCTCTTCCCCAATGGTGCCTCCTTTTACCATTCACCCTCCTGCTCTTCTCTCTCTTCGCTTCCTCTCTTCTGCATTTTCTCAGGGCTTTTCACCCTTCCCCAATGGTTCCTCCTTTTCCCACTCACCCTGATGCTCTTTTCCTTATTCATTTCCTCCCTTCCCAACTTTTCCAGGGCTTCTCCCCCCTTCCCCAATGGTTCCTCCTTTTCCCAGTCACCTTCTTTCTCTTGTCCCGCGTCACTTCCTCCCTTCCCCACTTTCCCAGGGCTTCTACCCCCTTCCCTAGCGTTTCCTCCTTTTCCCATTCACTTCTGCTCTTCACTTCCTCCCTTTCCCACTTTCTCAGATCTTCTCTCCCCTTCCCCAATGGTTCCTCCTTTTCCCATTCACTGTCCTGCTCTTCTCCCTCTTCAGTTCCTCCCTTCTCCACTTTCCCAGGGCTTCCCCCCCCCTTCCCCAATGGTTCCTCCTTTTCCCTTTCACTTTTGCATTTCTCCCTCTCTTTTGCATGGGCAGAGGGAGCTCATGGATCCCACGGCTGCAGCGCAACTCCTTCTCTTTCATTTATCATTTCATTTACACCGCAACATACACAAACATCAAAGCAGTTTTCCTAAAACATCCATAATATGTTAAAACAGAATAAAAGCATTCACATTATAACCCTTTCCTACAAGAGTCCCTCTGAGATTCCCATCTGCAGTTTGTCATTTTGCATTTTATGCTGCACTCCCTAGCCTCTCTCCATTAACCTCTTATCTTCTCAGTCAAAGTGTCTAACAAAGCTTAATTCCTATCTGAAAATAAATACATCTTTAGCCGCTTTTGGAAGTGTAGCACTTTCAGTTCTCTTTTTCTGCTGCCTGTGTCTTTTCTGAAATGGGAGGAAGGGGGACAGCTGAGAGATGACCGATGGCGTCGCCCTGCCACTGTGTCTGCTGAGACTCCAGCCACTGAAGCTTTCAGGTTGCGCCACCAGTTCCTTTCTGATTTAGCAAGTGACAGAGCTGGAGAGAAGGACTCTGCTGTGCTGCACAACCTCTCCCTCCTGCAGCCCTGGCTGAAGTGTGGTACAAGGAAGCACCAGCATACAATATAAGTGATCAATAACTCTATCGGGGTCCCAAGGAAAGCAGAGCGTGGTGCCCACCTAATAGCGAGTGAAGCTTGTAAATATCACCAACAGAGTGAAGAAGCTTTTTTTGTACATCAGGTGAGAAGCATGCTTGGGAGAATCCTCAGACTTGCCTCCCGCAGGTTCAGGAATCCCTAACCCCCTTTAAAGGGGCTAAAAATGAGAATAGATATAAAATATTCACAGCACTGAGACCATATTCCAAAACCAGAAAGCAGTCCTGTGCCCCCACTGTAGCAGATTTGTGCTAGATCTTTACTGCTCACTAAGATAGCCAGTTACCATTTGCAAGGATACCATGTATGTCCTCAAGACCGTGTCTCTTTGGCGGGATCCTTACCTGTATAGTATTTGGAGCTATATGGTAACAATAGCAGTAGCTGAAGGTGTAGGGTGTCTCATTCATTATGCTCATACAGTTCCCCATTGCTGTGAGAGGAGGTCTCCAGTAGTTGAAGAATCACAGGGTTCTTAGTCTAATCTCTGTGGAAAAGAGAGAGCAAAGATCAGAGTGGCCACAATGAGGGTGAGGGGTAAGGAGAGAGTGCAGGTCAAAGAAGCCTTAATGTACAGAGAGATGCACATCTGGAAGGTATTCTGTGGCTGGGATGTTTTTCCTGGTGATACCTGTAGAAGACTGAGGAGTGGTTGGAGGTAAAGGAGACCTCCGCGTGCAGAGAAACACAGAAAGAAGATACCTCAGGAGCATCTACTATGTCTGGGGTCTTTTCCCTGGAGATACCTGGAGTAGATTGAGGAGTGAATGGAGGTGAAGGAAGACTCCATGTGCAGAAAGACACAAAGAAGGGACACCTCAGGAGAGATTACGATGTCTGGGATTTTTTCCTAGAGATACCTGGAGGAGGATGCGGAATGGCTGCAGATGAAGGAAGCTTCTGTGTGCAGAGAGATACAGAGAGGAGACACCTCAGGAGGGTTTGCTGTGTCTGATCTTTTCCCCAGAGACACCTGGAGGAGGAGGAGGAGTGGCTGGAGATGAAGGAAGTCTCCGTGTGCAGAAAGACACAGAGAAGGGACACCTCAGGAGGGTTTACTGTGTCTGAGATGTTTCCCCTAGAGATACCTGGAGGAGGATGAGGAGTGACTGGAGGTGAAGGAAGCCTCTGTGTGCATAGAGACACACAGATGGGACACCTCAGGAGGGTTTACCGTGTCTGGGATCTTTTTGCAGAAGATACCTGGAAGACGATGGGTTGTCGCTAGAGGTAAAGGAAGCCTCAGTGTGCAGAGAGCAGAGTGATGTCTGGACTGCAGACTGTGACCATCCTGCAGTAAATCAGCCCTCTTTTACTATACCATAAGATAATGAGATGCAGAAACTCATCCTTCTGATTGGCCACCAGTAATCATAATCTGTGACAATATTTATCAGAAAACCACAAGTGAAACTGAAGTAGTCATATGTACACAGCAGCATCCTGCTCCATTCCCCTGCCTCCTCCCTCCCTAAAAAACTAGTTCACCTGCAACTCATCTCCTTAAGTAACAGGGAAAACTGCCCCTGGTGCACATCAGTTGTGGTCAACATTATTGGCACCTTTGCATTTTAGGTATGTTGTATAAAATATTTAGTTCTTAATTTATTTGTCAACATTTATATACCGCCACTTCCAAAGATCAGTAGTGGTTTACAGTGAACAGGTTTACATTATAACATCAGTGGAACTATTTATAGAGAACAATCAACATAATGAAAAATGATTGTACATTGTAGCAAGGTGTAACTATTTACAATTATAAAAATACAATGTATAGGTTGTTTAGGACTGTATATAGGATAGAGATACATAGGGCCATGTTTACTAAACTGCGTTAGTGCAAATCGCGTTAGGAGCCGCGTTAGTGAAAGGAAAGCCAAAAAAGGACATGGGCAGGACATCGTAACCACTAATGCGTGTTCCAAAAACTAACAAGCGTTACAGGATGCCGCGGCGCGTTACTGCGTGTTAATCATATGAAGGCGTGCAGACACAAACCACTGAAACAGAGCTGTAGCACAATGGTTAGTATACTCACCACTCTTACAGGCAGCATGGGTTCGCGTCCCCAGTGTGCATAATGTAGAAGGCTGTCTCAGGCATCACCCTGTACATCACATAGGGGTGCCTAGCCATGCTGTGGTCACTGCACAGTCAGGGTGAGAGTGATCTCTCAGCAGGACATACTGAGGTCACCCTGTCTGTGTAGGTGGTGGCCGGGCACTAAAATGTGCCTGTCACTGCCCTATGCCCTGTGCAGATGCACCCTGGCCAGGCCACCCTGTCCGGCCTATACCCATGGTACCTTGCTCCTCATTATGCACATTGGCAGCTCAATACTGGCAAGATTGCTGGCAGTGTGGGCTGTGGAAGGTGTTTGCAGCCACCACACACTGGATTGACAGACAGCCACCCCCACACCTATGCCAGCATTGTGCAACTATAGAGGTTTCAGCAGCCATACCCACCACACCAGTCCTGGGCACAGTTCAGGCATGGATATGGTCCCCAGGGTGGTAAGCACTGTCAGAGACCAGACCTGCAGCACACACCGCAGACATCAGAATGCTTGTTTTGGTGGAGCTCACTGAGCAAACTGTGCTTAACGTAGGAACTGATATCTGCCAGTTATCACAGGAAACGTTTGATAGCTGTGTACCATATACCCAGGTGTAGGGTGGCATTGCTAAGGTATGCAACTGCTAGTATTGGGAGATACAGGCAGGGCCCAATGTCCTGCTTCTCCAGGAGGCATTGGCCAATGGGGCCTGTGGGTGTGTCTGGCCCTGTTGGCTGCTGCTTTACGGCAGAGTTCCCCAACACCGGTCCTGGTGTTCCAAACACTGTTCGGGTTTTCATGCTGTCCCTCATAAATATGCATGAGCTACATCTGCATACCATGGGGGTGGTGCATAGATATGCAGCACAGGCATCTTTATGGGAGGCAGCATGGGACCTGAATGGTGTGGGGCCCTCCAGGACTGCATTTGCGAGACTCTGCTCTGGGTAATGTGCCTGTTTCTGGTGTCTGTGTTTGGTGTGATTAAATATAGGTGTATGAACCATGCGTATGTTCTCTGCAATAAAGGGGTGTCTTTACTATCACTGTTTAGTAGTGGGTAAAACTATGGAGACTGGGTTAGCAGGAGCCCCAGGTGGGATTTGAACCTGTGACCCTCTGGTCTTATAGGTACTGGCTGTGTCTGTTGCACCACACTGTGGCCACAGAGAAAGTGCAGTCCCTGGAGTTAGTTAAACCGGCCTGACGAGTCAGAAACCCTGCTCTGCACAGGTTTACCGTGGGCTCATTTACCTTGTATGGAGACAAAGGTGCACATACACCTCAGACTTGACCTCAAAAAAGAGGCACACACCCATAACCAAGCTGGGCAACAATGATATCATTGGGCAACATTACACAACCCTCCCAGGACAGCTCCATTACAATGAAATGATCTTTGAAAGGGTCTGCGGAGCATAGACCCTTCCAAACATCATTTCTTTTTTTGGTAATTTCCAGGGAGTGTTGTTCCTTGTTGCCCATTGCTATCACTGTTGCCCAGCTGAATTATGCTTTTTACAATGTTTCTTGTGGTCATTTTTAACGTTTTATGTGAAATTTTGTTCTGTGCACATGTATCACACTGCTCACGTTTTGTGGGTTTCCCCGGTTTTGCTGTACATTGCTGACGTAAATGGTTTCTCTTCCCTTTAATATGCCTTTAACGACAGGTTTTCATTTGCGTTGGAATTGAGCTCAGGAATTCAGTGCGTTAGTGTGAGGGGAGCCCCTCCCCGCCCACACTCCGCCCATTGACCCCTTCTCTCCGCCCACTCTCCACCTTCTGCGCTGTTTTAACGCGCTGCGGAGGTTTACGATCGTTAACTGCGCTTAACGCACGTAAAGTACGTTTAATGATCGTTCGCACGTCAGAACGCGTGTTCGGACGTGCGAACGATCGTTAAACGTACTTTACGCGCGTTATTCACTATTACCGCACTTTAGTAAACATCCCCCATAATCTTTAATGATGTTAGGAAGTATGGTGTTCAAAGTGTTTGAGTAGGGGTATTGAGGTTAAAGTATTGAATGAAGAGGAACGTTTTAAGTTCTTTTTGAAAGGACTGAAGATCTTTTATTAGCCTTAGGTTATCTGGGAGTTAGTTCCAGAATGTGGGGCAACATACATGAATGCTCTTGAACTTTTGGTTTTGTTTGTGTTCCGGATGTGTGTAGGGATGGTAAGGGTGTTCTGAGAACAGGTTCTTCTGGATCTGGCAGGGTCCGGAGGTGTAATGAGGGAGGAAAGATAGGAAGAGGTTATTTTATGGTTTAATTTGAAAGTTATCATTAAACATTTGTATTTGGTTCTAGCTTCAGTAGGTAACCAGTGGAGACTTTGGAGTAGAGGTGTGATGTGGTCATAATAGTGTGCCTTGTGAATTATATGGAAGACTAGATTCTGTGCCATTTGGAGTCAATGTATGTTTTTTTTGGGTAATCTGCAGAGAATGCTGTTACAGTAATCAAAGTGTGGAATAATGAGTGCTTGTAGAACAGACCGGAAATCATGATTATACAGTAGGGGTCTGAGTAGTTGAATTGTCTTAAGTTTGAAGTATATAACCTTGGTTATAGATTTTATATATGAGGCCATGATTAGCGACTGGTTGAGAATAATACCTAAGTATTTGACTTCTTGTTTAACTTCAATGTGGGACATCATTTTGTATCCAGAGATCACTAGATGGTGTTGTTTAGTATTAGGACTAGGGCTGTTAGAGTCCATTCAAAAGGGAGGGTCTTAGACTTTAGGAAAACTAACTTTGCCAAGATGGGCCAATACCTCCAATGGGAGTCGTTAGCGGGATGGGAACAGCTGGGGGATGTAGAAAAACAGTGGGCAAAACTGAAAGGGGATATTTTAAGGGCAACCAACCTTTTTGTTAAAATGGTAAATAAAGGTAAAAGGAAAAGGAGACTGCTATGGCTTTCGAAAGAAGTAGCTGAAAAGGTGAAGAAAAAGAGGGAGGCCTTCATGAAATACAAGAGATCACAGAGAGAGGAAGACAAGCATCTATATTTGGAAAAACTTAGAGAAACTAGCAAAATAGTCAGGAAAGCAAAGATTCAAAAAGAGGAGGAAATAGCCAACACAATAAAATGGGGGGATAAGACATTTTTCAGATATGTTAGTGAGAAGAGGAAGGGCAAAAGTGGTATTGTCAGAGTTAAGGGTAAAGGGGAAGAATATGTAAAAGCTGTTGAGGATAAAGCGGAATTACTTAACAAATATTTCTGTTATGTGTTCACAGATGAAGAACCAGGAACAGGACCTCAGAAAACACCCGCAAACAGAAACAGAAGTGAGGGCATCTTGAACAATTTTCAGAAGACAGTGCTCATGAAAAACTAGCTAAACTTAAAGTAGACAAAGCGATGGGACCAGATGGGATGCACCCTAGAATACTGTGGGAACTTAGGGACGTTCTAGCAGCTCCACTGACTGATCTTTTCAATGCCTCGTTGGAGTCGGGAGTGGTGCCAAAGGACTGGAGAGAGGCTCATGTGGTGCCTTTACACAAAAGCAGAAGTAAGGATGTGGTTGAAAACTACAGGCTGGTTAATTTAACTTCGGAGGTGAGTAAATTATTGGAAATGCTGCTGAAAGAGAAATTCTCCAGGAACAAGCAGGAAGTCAGTCCTCATATATGGGTGACATCGGTGCCGATGGAGCCCTTGTGCGGAGCAATTCCCCAGGTTTCAAAGAAAGCCTTTGGGATTGCAACGTGCATGCACGGTCCCCTTCCCATCCTAGGGTGCCATCTTGCTCAGTCTCCCTTTTTCCATGGAGCCCTACGGACGTTGTCCATCTCCCTCGCGGAAAAAGTGCGTCAAAACTGTGAAGTTCGTCGCTTCTATGACTGGTTCGATGCCGGTTCCCTCTCCTGCCTCTGCTTGGTGCACTGGTATCGAGTCCGGTCAGTTTTTTTCGGGTTTTGTCCTTTGTGACTAGCGTTCGTGCTCTTTTTTCTTTTTACTGCCAGCCAGGTTGTTTGATCTCGCAGGGGCCCTTTTTCCCCTGATGGCTGCCAGTGGGTTTAAAAAGTGTGATCGGTGTAAAAAAGTTAATGTCCCTCACCGACACACACGACTGCTGCCTCCGCTGCCTCGGGCCCGACCATGACTCGGTGGTCTGTGGCCTGTGTGGAAAGATGTCCTCCAAGGCACTCAGGAGTCGGCAGCACCAATGTGAAAGGATTTTCTCTGAGTCCGGATCCCTCTGGGCCCGGACCTCATCAGAAACCTCAACGTCTCAGGAGCTATCTGACCCCGAGCACTGTCGTGGATCTTCTGAGTGGGGGTCTCCCTCCCGGGAAGAAAAAGTTTGTGAGGGCAGCATTGTTGGAGGCCTCCGATCGACCTGGGCCCTCGAGTTGCAGATCGCTGACTGTTTTGAAATTCGAGCTAGTGAGCCGTTGCGGCGCAAACACCATTTACATTGTGGCACATAATGTGTTTCTTTCGATTGAATGTTAAAAGGCTTTGAAGACCTGTGGGTTGAGAGTTTTTAAACCAACAGTTTTGTGTTATTTATGCATAGTTGTAGAATTGGATAGAATTACACACCGTGACAGCAGATTGTGCCACGTTGCACAGTGGTATAGATAGAATAATACAAACAACCATTTTAGCCCCTGAGAAAGGCTCAACGAAACACTGCCTGTGTCGGGCCAATGGCTGGAGTTGATCAATAAAATAAAATATATTTTCCTTTGCAATCCACAAACTTACCAGCTGTACATGGGCATGTACTTACGGAAACCTGGCAAAGGAGCTTGCCAAGTTCTCCTCTGGCATCTCCGAGGAACCCTTGCAACGCTTCAAGGCTTTGTCCACTGGAATGCAGGAGTACTCGAAATTTATGTCTTGAGCAGCCTATGACGGCTTTGAGGCTTCGGCCCTGGCTAATGTCGGATCTGGAGCCATGGGTTCAGGACAAGTTGGTCGATGTCCCTTGCCGAGGTGACAACCTTTTCGACAAACCCATGACTGAGAAGGCTGCAGAGATCGAGTCCAAGTACTTGACTCGGACAAGGCTCTCTAAGAAGACTTCTGCCCCTTCTCAGAAAAAGAAGCACTCGGGTAAAAAGCCCTTTTACCCAAGAAAGGGTGCTGCTTACTGCAACTACCCCACTTATCAGGCCACCACAGCTCATCAACAGGGGCAACAGGCCAAAGGACAGTGGCATGGCCCGCGTAAGCAGAAGACCGCCAAGTCCCAGTCTCCGGCTCCCAACCAACTGGGAGGGGTCTTTTGACTCCCACTGCATAGTCTCTCTCCCATCAGTGGTTCGGTCCTGCACAGGAGGAAGGCTGACACTATATGCCTACAGGTGGCCAGCCATCACAACGGATGCCTGGGTCTTGCAAATAGTTCAAAAGGGCTTATGCTTCACTTGAACCAGGTACCCCCCCCCCCTTCTTCTTCCCGGGAGAGCCTCCCAGGACCCATCTTCACAGGAACCTCCTCTTACAGGAGTTGTCAGGTCTTCTAGAGGATCAGGCGGTTGAACCGGTGCCTCACCACCTACAAGAGCATGGCTTCTACTACAAGTATTTTCTCATACCAAAGAGAAAGGGATGGAAAAGTTCAAGATGCTTTCCCTTGGGATACTGCTGCCTTACCTCCACCAGGGAGATTGGCTATGCTCCTTATACCTAAAGGATGCCTATAGCACATCCTCATACATCCAAACCACACACAATATCTCAGATTTGTTGGGGAGGAAACCATTTCCAATACAGGGTGCTCCCTTTTGGCCTAGCCTCTGCCCCCAGAGTATTTACCAAATGGCTGGCTGTGATGTCGGCTTTCCTAAGAAGCCAGGGGGTTTTCGTGTTGCCTTATCTGGACGACTGGCTCATCAGAGACCAGTCGCCCCAAGAGGCCCGACAAGCCACTTCTCGCAGGCTCAACATGCTACAACACCTAGGCTTTGTCATAAATCATGCAAAGTCTATCTTGCTTCCCATTCAAAACTTGGAGTTCATAGAAACAAGGCTCGACACCCTTCAAGCAAGGGCGTATCTACCGGAAGACAGGGCACAGAGGCTCTTGGCCATAGTACACCACGTCAGCCACCAATCACAGGTCTCAGCAAGACACTTCCTATGCCTCCTGGGCCACATGGCCTCCATGGTACATGTGACTCCAAATGCCCACTTCCACATGAGAACAGCTAAGTGGTGCCTCAGAGACCAGTGGTCGTAAGCCACAGGAAGCCTCCAAGACAGGATAGCTGTGTCCAGGTGACTGGTGAAGTCATTGCAATGGTGGCTTCAGCCACCCAACCTGCTCAAGGGAGTACCTTTCCAAGCTCCCTCGCTCACAAGAGTGCTGACAACAGATGCCTCCTTGCTGGGCTGGGGAGCACATTGCCAAGACTCCTGTACTCAAGGGCTGTGTTCTCTTCAGGAAGCTGCACAGCAAATCAACCTTTTGGAGCTGCGAGCCATTCGCCTATCTCTTCAAACCTTCTCTCATGTCCTCTCACACCAGTCTGTCTTGATACAGACAGACAACCAAGTGGCAATGTTATATGTGAACAAGCAGGGAGGCACAGGATCCTGAATCCTTTGCCAAGAATCCCTAGACCTCTGCTCCTTTGCAATCAAGCAGGATATGTCCCTCAAGGCAGTATACCTGCCTGGTCAGGAGAACTTCCTGGCAGACAAGCTAAGCAGGATTCTCCAGCCTCATGAATGGCAACTGAATTCGGAAGTGGTCCAATGGATTTTCCTCTGCTGGGGGCGTCCATCCATGGATCGCTTTGCCAGTCCTCAGAATCATCAGTTGCCAAAACTTTGCTCCAGGCTAACACATCCTCTGAGGGTGGCAGCGGATGCCTTTATCATCTCTTGGTCAGTTGGCCTCCTCTATGCATTTCCTCCCATGCCTCTAGTAGCCCGGACTCTGTTCAAGATCCTTCAAGACAAGGCCTTGGTCAGTCTGGTAGCTCCCAGATGGCCGAGGCAGCCTTGGTTCCCACTTCTCCTCCAACTGTCAGTGGAAACCCACTTCCCCTGGGGCTACAGCACAACCTCTTGTCACAGGAGTTGGGCTCTTTCTTGCACCTCAACCTCAGGTCCCTCAACCTGATGGCATCGCTGCTGAAAGGGTAGTGCTGGCTCCTCTCCTCCTCTCACAGGATATAGAGGACGTGTTACTGGCTTCAAGGAGGAAGTCATATGCCTGAAAGTGGTGTAGGTTTGCAGTATGTTGTGCCCAGCACAATGAAGACCCTTTTTCCTGCCTTGTGCCAGTGGTGTTGCAATACCTGCTTCACCTCTTGGACTTGGGCCTCAAATCCAACTCCGTTAAGGTCCACCTGAGTGCTCTCTCAGCAAACCACTCACCAGTGGAAGGACAACCCCTTTCGGCTCACCCCTTGGTGTCCAGATTCCTTAGGGGTCTACTTCTTCTAAAGCCCCTGGTTCGTCCTCCAGCAACCGAGTGGGACATGAATGTGGTCTTGCAACAGCTTACTCGCCCACCTTTGAGCCGATGTCCACTTGCCATCTGTGCTTCCTCTCCTGGAAAGTGCTCTTCCTGGTGGCACTCACATCTGCCAGCCGTTGTGAGTGAGCTACAAGCTCTGGTTTGCTGATAGACACACGGTTTTATAGGAATAGGGTGGTTCTCTGCACCCACCCCAAGTTCCTTCTTAAAGTGGTCTCTTCATTCCACCTCAATCAGGAGGTGCTTCTTCCAACCTTCTTTCCCAGGCCACATGCCAGTTGGGCAGAGGCGGTCCTGTATACCCTGGATTGTAAGAGGGCGTTGGCCTTCTACATGGAACATGCGCGGGGACATCGGAGGGCGTCTCAGCTCTTCCTCTCCTATGACCCTCAGGAGGCTGGGTTTGCCTGTCTGCAAGCACACGTTGTCCACCTGGGTGGCAGACTTCATTGCCTGGGCATACAGGGCAGCTAACCTTCCGCTGCAGGGTCGCGTCACGGCCCACCGTGTCAGGGCTAAGGCCGCATCAGTGGCTAACCACCGCTCTGTTCCGTTGGCAGACATCTGCTGGGCCGCAACTTGGTCTTCAAGTCAGACTTTTGAAGCCCACTACTACCTGGAGAGAGAGTCCCGGCGGGACAGTGTTTTCGGTCAGGTGGTACTCCGTAACCTATTTGAGGTTTAGGCAACTCCTACCCTCCAACCCTTTGGTGTTAGGCTACCGTGGGGGTTGCGTTCTCAGTGAAAATCCTATTACAGCTGCTGCGACTCTTCTAGAGAGGGCCATTTTTCAGCTAAGGGTTCTCGGTGGCCTGTAGCTATGGAGTCCCATAAGTGAGGACTGACTTCCTGCTTGTTCCTGAAGAAAGCGTAGTTACTCAACTGTAACAGGTGTTCTCCAGGGACAGCAGGAATCAGTCCTCATGACCCTCCCTCCTCCCCTGGAGTTGTAGTCCTTGATTACATTTTTTCATCTTTTTGCCGTCTTGTTAGCTATGTCATCTGACTGAGCAAGATGACACCCTTGGGTGGGAAGGGGATCGTGCATGCGCGATGCAATCCCAAAGGCTTTCTTTGAAAGCTGGGGAATTGCTCCGCACGAGGGCTCCGTCAGCGCCGACGTCTCCCATACTGATTCCTGCTGTCCCTAGAGAACACCTGTTACAGGTGAGTAACTACGCTATAGTAAGGTTTCTGGAGTCCAGCGGATCACAGGATCTGAGGCAGCATGGATTCAACAGAAGCAGGTCTTGTCAACAAATCTGATTGATTTCTTTGACTGGGTGACCAGGGAGTATTTAGATTTCAGTAAAGCCTTTGACACTGTTCCTCACAGGTGACTTATAAACAAACTGAGCACCCTAGGGATGGACCCTAAATTTACTGATTGGGTTAGAAATTGGTTGAGTGGGAGGCAACAAAGAGTACAGGTAAATGGAGCGCTCACTCTGAGGAGAACGAAGTTACCATTGGTGTGCCCCAGGGATCTCTCCTTGGTCCAATTCTTTTCAGAGCTGTAGAGTGGCCTAGTGGTTGGGGCAAGTTACCTCCAGCCAGAAGGTCATGGGTTGAAATCCCACTAGAGAACAGCAACCTTGGGCTGGAAGTACTGTGGTTTCTAGTCCCACAGGTGCTCCTTGTGATCCTGGGCAAGCCACTTAACCCTCCATTGTCCATGTTCCCTGTAAAATCATTCTCTCCAAGTTATAATGCCCTCTTCAATGTAATTTCAGTTTGTTCAATATAAACCACCTTGATATCATGAAAGGGGTATATAAGAAATGTTAAATAAAATAAACATCTTTGTTAGTGATATAGCGGAAGGACTGTCAAGTAAGGTTTGCCTCTTTGCGGATGATACCAAAATCTGCAATAGAGTAGACACCCAGGAAGGTGTAGATAACATGAGGAGGGATCTAGCTAACCTGGTCTAAAATTTGGCAGCTAGGATTTAATGTTAAAAAATGCAAGGTCATGCATTTGGGCTGCAGCAATCCAAGGGAGCAATATAGTATGGGGGAGAAATACTTTTGCCCACTAAAGAAGAGCTGGACCTAGGCGTGGTTGTGTCTGATGATCTTAAAGTAGCTAAACAGGTTGAAAAGGCAACAGCAAAAGCTAAAAGGATACTTGGGTGCATATGGAGAGGAATGGCTAGCAGAAAAAAGGAGGTGATAATGCCTCTGTATAAGTCTTTGGCGCGACCTCATTTGGTACAATTCTGGAGACCGCACCTTCAAAAGTATATAAACAGGATGGAGTCGGTACAGAGGGTGGCTACTAAAATGGTTACTGAACTTCATTATAAAGCATATGAGGACAGACTTAAGGATCTTAATATATACACCTTAGAGGAAAGGCAGGATAGAGGTGATATGATTGAGACGTTTAAATACCTCCATGGCATAAATGCACATGGGGAGAGCCTCTTTCGATTGAAAGCAAGTTCTACTATGAGGGAACATGGGATGAGGGTGAAGGGAGATATATTCAGGAGTGATATGCAGAAATATTTCTTTACAGAAAGAGTGGTGGATCCGTGGAATAGTCTCCCAGTGGAGGTGGTAGAGATGAGGACAGTAACTGAATTCAAAAATGCATGGGACAAATACAGAAAATCTCTAAAGGAAAAAAGGGGGACTGTTGTAGTTGTTGATATGGAAGGACAGACTAGATAAATAAATAAATAAATAAATAAAATAAATAAAATAGGCCATGTGGTCTTTTTCTGTCGTAATTTTTCTGTTTTTCTTTGTTAATGTCAGTATCGTTAATGTGGATTTTAGAAGGTGAGGAGAAGCTCTGGCTATGAGTTATGTAAAATATTTCTGTCTTGTTGAAACTGATGCATATGTTGTGTGATTTGAGCCAATCTAGGATCTGAGGGCAATGTCGGTTGGATATATTGGGTGGTAGAACATTATATCATCTGCATAAAGATGGACATAGACTTTATGGGGTACGTTTACTAAATGGCACTAAAGGAACAAGTGTGCTGTTAATGCGCTTTAAGGTGCACTTTAACTGATGTTAATGGGATTCATGGCTTTAAGTGCACAGTGGGTGGAGAGAAGGCAGAGAGAAGGGGTCAGTGGGTGGCGAGTGGGCGGGAACAAGATCCTGCTCCCCTAATGAAGACACCTTAACATCAGGAAATAACGCTGCTCAAAACCTGTTGTCAAGGGTGGATTTTGAGGAGAGAGAGACTATTTAAATGTCTGCACTGTGCCGCATAGACAGGTGATAGTGATAGTAGTGCTCCATTAGCAGCAACAGCATAGTGCCAAAGTATGAAAGGACACTATGTTGATGGTGCAAATGGGGCTAAGGAGGGTGCATGTGGACCATGCAGTGGGGTCTGTGGGGGCACAGGGAAGACCGGGTGGCTGCCTAGATGGCACATAAGTCTATAGAAATCGAAAATATGCATGACTGTGTCTGACCAATGTCCATCATGCCCAGTATCCTGTGTCCAACAGTGTCCAAAGTAGGGGACAAGTCCCTAGAAGGTACCCCACAGGATACACAGGATCTACAGTGCTTCTAATGGGGCAAGCAGTGCAAATCTAGGGTCCCCACTAACAATGGTTTAGGAACGTTTCCCAGGAACCTGGCCAAACTTTTTTTAAACCCAGCTACACCAGCAGCCTTTACTACATCCTCTGGTAATGAAATGCAGGGGACAAACATGCGTTGACTGAAAAACTATTTTCACGCAGTAGTCTGAAATGTAGCCACAGTACTTGTCCCCTAGTCTACCCACACTCTGATGGCAGAAATCTACGTTTACCCATTCCAATCCAAGCAATATGTTCAGACCTCCTACCTAACACCCCGCAACCATCTCTTCCATAGGTTGAGGAGACATAACAGTGGCAGACAGTGATGGGGAGGATATGTGGCTGTCACGTATGCCTCCCCCTCCCCCGGCCCCTGCATCGTAGGCACCCACCTAACTGTATGTTGGCCAGCCTGTGACTGCACACCACCATCACTGGCAGCACACGGGCATGTCATCATGGTGGGGGGGGGGTGTTGGCAGAGTGGGCAGAGTGGGAAGAGGTACCTGCCTGCAGGAGACCACGGTCATGCCCTGTTCAGTGCGTGGTGCACAGTGCAACATGCAAGGTTTGTCTGATAGGAAGCAAGGTAGCCCCAGGGACCGATGTGCCTATGTGGTGGCACTGTGGGGCACTACACACAGTTGGTATGTATCAGAGTAAAGGGTCATAGGTGTGGATCCTGTAGTGCATGTCCTTATATTTTATCCTACACTGCAGATACAACACCAAGATGTACAACCCCCAATGAATCGGCCAACATGGGTACAAAGACCCACACAGAGAGGCTCCACTATCCTCAGCTGGATCGAGAGTCAGGCTGATGGTCCAGCACACTGAGCAGCAAATTAACATCAGAATACTACTAACAGCTCCTGCACAATAAGCATACCTTAATGCCTGAACTGAGATTGGGACCAGTGTGGCAGGCAGGAATGCCAACCATCCCTATTTTTGCACATTATGAGTGAGTGTGTGTGTATATGTCTATCCATCCATTGTTTTGTGGTTTTCTACTCCTCACTGAGCCTCACAGTGCCTAAACCAGGGGTGGGCAAACCTGGTCCTGGAGGGCCGCAGACCAGTCAGGTTTTCGGGATATCCCTAATGACTATGCATGAGATATATATGCATTAGAGATATCCTGCCAACCTGACTGGTTTGTGGCCCTCCAGGGCTGGATTTGGAGACCCCTGCCTTACACCTCTGTCATTTAAGATCGTGAGTGGGTAAGGTACAGATGTCCTAGACATCGAAAGGGTATATAGAATGTGTCACATTCCTCCTCGATTCTCACCACCAACAAAAAGTTGTCTAATAGACAATTTTTTGGTGGTGGTGAGAAGTGAGGAGGACTGTGACAAATTCTATCTAACCTTTTTGATGTCTTGGACATCTGCACCTTGTCCACTCACAATCTTACATGACAGAGGTGTAAGGCAGGGGTCTCCAGATCCAGCCCTGGAGGGCCACAAACCAGTCAGGTTGGCAGGATATCTCTAATGCATATATATCTCATGCATAGTCATTAGGGATATCCCGAAAACCTGACTGGTCTGCGGCCCTCCAGGACCAGGTTTGCCCACCCCTGGCCTAAACTGTTTCCAGTGTTAGCCTACAAATGTGCATGATGAGGAGCAAAGTATTGTGGGTATGGCCCAAACAGGTTGGATTGGGCATGATGCGTCTGCATCAGAGGTGGGGCTATGGCTGGGATGTCTTAGTGCCCGACTCCCACCTGCATGGACCGGGTGTCCACAGCATGTCATGGTGGGAGGACACGCTCACTCTGACTGAGCAGTGACCATGGCATGGCTATGTATCCACATAGTGCTATATAGTGCCTGTGTTTAGTGATATGGATGTGCTCCTTGTTCTGGGGGTCCTAATCACTGAACCAACTGCTGGGTGTCTGTGCCATATATCTCAATTCTAGATACACATTGTTCCTCTGTGCACATGCAATGTGTACTAGCTAGTGGATTGTCTGCAGTTAGTATGTGTATGGCTGGGACACCCATGGGGGGGGCAGCGCAGCAGGTGCACTCTGGCTATGCTTGCTGCTGGTGAATGTTAGACCTTGGTGTTTGGTAGGTGAGGTCTTCCAAGCCTCCTTGCAGTATTACTGGTGCCCTAGCAACAAGTGTGTCCTACTGGTTAGGGTCTTACATGGTGGTGGGGGTTCAAATCCCACTGCAGGACAGCAGCCACAGGGCTGGGGTTTCTGGTCCCACAGACTGTAGGCATGCCATGTAACCCTCCAGTGCCTCAGTTACAAAATGTAGATTGTGAGCCTGCTGGGGACAAGGGGCATCTATCCTCTACACTCCTTTGACCCAGTGAAGGTGGTATGTAAGCATTACTAAATAAATGAAGCAAACTTCATGCCACTCTAGACACCCCTCCCCCCTGGTAGGAGGTAGCCATCAGCTTTGAACACTGGGTATAATGATGTACTGTTCTAAGTGGGCCCCAGTCCAAATGTGACTGGTGTATCACACTGCAAAGGCTACCAACACACTCTGATAGTGATGGGGTTCTGCAGCTAAGGGCATCTCTGGTACTGGGGGCCTAGTGTTGGGCAACCATCTTTGCCCTCAGGGTGACCACAGAAAGTGCTAAGTAGCATGGTTTGTAGTTGCTCTGTGCCTGTATCAGGCACTGTCAGTCTCTCTTACTGAGCTGAGGTAATGGATAAGTGCATTCTCCATTCCGTGATCCGCTGTAGACTGTTGTTCTGCATGTGCACTGCATCATGGGTACTGGTGGGGCAAACCTATACTGACACACACAGCAGACAGTTTAGGCAGTGACCTGCAATCTATTTGTATGCAGACATTGCTATGTAGAGCAGTGTGGAGGTGTAGTCTACTGGTTAGGTCAAGGTCTCTGTAGGCAAGAGCCATGGGTTTGATTCCTATCCATTCCTTTTGTGACTGTGCTACTCAAATCATTTTCATGTCTGTAACAGTCAGGGCTCTGAAGATCGGTGCTGCCAGCCCATACTGCCCTCTCCTTAGCCACAATCTGTCCTTCAGCCCATTTCACTGCCTCTGTCGGCTGTGCACAGTCCTGTCTTCTTGTGCAGGCTGCTACCCCAAGATCTATACTGGTAATCTAATTTCTCAACATACAGGGGTGTCCTACATGGAGCATTTGGTTCACCCCTAAAACAAATACATGGGGAGGGGTGGCCTGTACAGAGCAGCAGGTGCACCTACTTTTGCCATTTTACTGGGCAGACTAGATGGACCATATTGGTCTTTATCTGCCATCATTTACTATGTTACTATGTACCCCTTTTCTGCATTGCTGCTCTTGGTGCTTGCCTCTCCTCTGCCTGATCTGCACGTAACCACTATTACTCTATCCTCTTGTTGCTGCAATCATCCTGCTGCTTCTTACTCAGTTGGGGGACACGTCTTTCCCATCCTGTGCCGCACACTGTCATTGCAGCACTTTACATTGGCATCACCCTGTGCATCCATACAGCTGCCTCCCACATCCACGTCCACTTTACTTGCTGCCCACTGACATGGCAGGTCCATTACTTCCCACCTATCCTTGCCTCCATCACCTTTACATTGACATACCTTGGTGCTCTATTCAGAGTTTGGCTTACAGCCGTGGGCCTGTTTTAAGGTGCATGCTTTCCAACTTAGAGCACCTTTTCTCTCCTTAGGGGTCCTAAGCTCATGTTAGGCACATTATCACATCTTCAGGCACCCTATCTCCTATTAGGGCACCTTAAGACATCTTAAGGTGCCTGGTCATCTTAACATGCGTTATCCCGTTAACATGCGTTAAGGTGTCCTGTTAATGCCATAACGCCCCTTTCCATATATGGATTACCATCTGTTAATGCTGCCTTTAACGCCCTTTAGTAAACATACTCCCATGTTTCCTAAAGATGTTGCAGATGGGTTGCATATAGAGGTTAAAGGGGAGAGCATAAGAACATACGATATGCCATACTGGGTCAGACCAAGGTCCATCAAGCCCAGTATTCTGTTTCCAACAGTGGCCAATCTAGGTCATACGTACCTAGCAGTTTTCCCAAGAGACACAAGTTCCACAATGCTTGTATTGGGTCAAGCATTGATATCCTGGGTCCCCTTTTAATAATGGTTTATGGGCCTTTCCTCCAGGAACTTGTCCAAACCTTTTTTAAACCCAGCTACACGAACAGCCTTTACTACATCCTCCGGTAACAAATTCTAGAGTTTGATTACACGTTGAGTGAAAAAATATTTTCTCTTATTTGTCTTAAATAGTTTACCCTGTAGCTTCATTACATGTCCCCTAGTCTTTCTATATTCTGATAGCGAAAACAATTGATCTATGTTTACCTGTTCCACTCCATTCATTAATTTATAGACTTCTATCATATCTCCCCTCAGCCGTCTCTTTTCCAGGTTGAAGAGCCCTAACCTTTGCAGCCTCTCTTCATAGGAGAAACCTTCCATCCCCTTTACCATTTTGGTGGCTCTTCTCTGTACCTTTTCTAATAACGCTATATCCTTTTTAAGATACGGCGACCAGAATTTGCTTTCTTGGCCACCGCTGCACACTGTGCGGAGGGTTCTAACATGTTATCCACGATGACGCCTAAATCTTTTTCCTGGGTGGTGGTTCCCAATGTGGAACCTTGCATCGTGTAACCATAGTGTGGGTTGTTCTTTCCTAGGTGCATAACTTTGCACTTGTCCACATTAAATTTCATCAGCCATTTGGATGCCCAGTCTTCCAATTTATCAAGATCCTCTTGCAATTTTCCACAATCCAATTGGGTTTTAACAACTTTAAATAGTTTTGTGTCATCTGCAAATTTGATAACCTCACTCGTTATTTCACTTTCCAGGTCATTTATGAATATGTCAAAAAGCAGCGGACCCAGTACAGATCCCTGGGGTACTCCACTATTCACCTTTTTCCATAGGAAAAATTGACCATTTAGCCCTACTTTCTATCTTTTAACCAGTTCCCAATCCACAATAGTACACTGCCCCCTATTCCATGACTTTTTAGTTTTGCCAAAAGTCTATGATAAGGGACCTTGTCAAAGGCTTTCTGAAAGTCCAGATACACTATATCAACTGACTCACCTTTGTCTACCTGTTTATTCACACCTTAAAAAAAACATAACAGATTAGTAAGGCAAGATCTTCCTTGTCTATAGCCATGTTGGCTGTCTCCCATTAGGCCATGACTATCTACATGCTGAGTAATTTTGTTTTTTATGATGGTTTCTACCATTTTTACTGGTACTGAGGTCAGGCTCACTGGTCTGTAGTTTCCCGGATCACCGCTGGAACCCTTTTTAAAAATTGGTGTTACATTGGCGATCCTCCAATCTTCAGGTATTACAGATGATTTTAATGAAAGCTCACAGATTACTAATAGCAGATCTGCAATCTCATATTTCAGTTCCTTCAACACCCTTGGATGCATACCATCCGGTCCAGGTGATTTGCTACTATTCAGTTTATTAAATAGTTTGTAATACTTCATCCCGGTATAGCGATATTTCTCTCAATTCCTCTGCAGTATCACCTTTAAATACCACTTCAGTCTTGGGTAACATCCCTACATCTTCCTCAGTAAAGACCAAAGCAAAGAATTCATTCAGTCTCTCCACTATAGCCTTGTCTCCTCTTACTGCCCCTTTTACCCCTCTATCCTCTAACAGTTCAATTGACTCTCTCACAGGCTTTTTGCTATGAATGTACTTGAAAAAGTCTTTATTTCGCATTTTTGCTTCCATAGCAAGTTTCTTCTCAAATTCTCACTTTGCCTGCCTTATCAATGCTTTGCATTTAACTTGTCAGTGCATGTGCTGTTTCCAGTTTTCGTCATTTGGCTCTTTTTTCCATTTCCTGAAATATGCTTTTTTGGCAGCAACAGCCTCTCTGACCTCAACTTTAAACCATGCTGGCAGTTTTTTGGACTTTCTTCCACTTTTCTTAAAGCGTGGAATACAGCTGGTCTGGGCTTCCAGGATAATATTTTTAAACAACACCCAAGCTTGATGTAAGTCTTTAACCTTTTCAACTGCTCGTTTTAGTTTTTTCTTAACTATTTTCCTCATTTTATCATAGTCTCCTTTTAAAAAGTTAAAAGGTAGTACTGTGGATTTCCTTACTATCCCTCCTCCACTAATTAAATCAAACGCGATCATGCTATGATCACTATTGCCAAGTGGCCCCAACACCCTTATCTGCTGCACCAGATCTGGTATTCCACTAAGGACTAGGTCCAATATGGCTTCCCCTCTGGTTGGTTCATGAACCAGCTGCTCCAAGAAGCAGTCATTTATTTCATCTAGGAACTTTATCTCCCTAGCATGTCCTGCTATGACATTGACCTAGTCGATACCGGGGTAATTGAAATCACCCATTATTATTACTGCACTGTAACCTTTGTTAGCTTCCTTGATTTCTTTGCACATTTCATCATCTATTTGTTCATTCTGGCCAGGCAGTCGATAGTACACCCCCACTGCCATCACCTTCCCCTTCATACATGGAATTTCAGTCCATAGAGATTCTACAGCAAATTTTGTTTCCTGCAAAACTTTAATCTTTTCTGACTCAATGCCCTCTCTAACATAGAGCGCAACTCCTCCACCAATTTGATCAGTTCTATCATTACGATATCGTTTGTACCCAGGTATCACAGTGTCCCACTGATTGTCCTCCTTCCACCATGTCTCTGAGATTCCAATCATATCTAAACTCTCATTTAGTGCTATATATTCTAACTCTCCCATCTTATTGTTTAGACTTCTAGCATTTGCATAGAAGCATTTTAGAGACTGTATTTTATTAATATTAATCTGGCTATTGGTAGGCATGGGTAATTTGGAATCTTTACGCTCTGTCTGCACCATACTCAAGGGTATTTGGGCTACTTTACTCTTTTTTGGAACCTCTCTGCTTTTGGTAGTATCCTTCAAGGATACCTTTTTCCGAACCATGGCTCTTGGGCGATTGTCGGCTTTCTCCTATTTTCTAGTTTAAAAGCTTCTCTATCTCCTTTTTAAAGGTTAATGCCAGCAGTCTGGTTCCATCCTGGTTAAGGTGAAGCCCATCCCTTCGGAAGACCCCTCCTTTCCCCAGAATGTTCCCCAGTTCCCAACAAATCCAAAACGCTCATCCTTGCACCATCGTCTCATCCACGCATTGAGACTCCGGAGCTCTGCTTGCCTTTTGGGTCCTGTACGTGGAACGGGAAGCATTTCGGAGAACGCTACCCTGGAAGTTCTGGATTTCAACTTCCTACCTAAAAGCTTAAATTTAGCCTCCAGAACCTCCCTACCACATTTTCCTATGTCATTGGTACCGATATGTACCAATACAGCAGACTCCTCCCCAGCACTGTCTAAGACCTTATCTAGGCGGTGCTTGAGGCCCACTACCTTCGCACCAGGCAGGCATGTTACCAGGCGATCCTCATGTCCACCAGCCACCCAGGTATCTACATGACTAATAATTGAATCACCAACTATAACAGCTGTCCTAACCCTTCCCTCATGGGCACATGGCCCTGGAGAAACATCTTCAGTGTGAGAGGGTTTTACATCACCTGGAGAACAGGTCCTAGTTACAGGATCACTTCCTGCCACACCAGGGTGATGCTCTCCTGTCACGTGACCTCTCTCCTCCATGACAACAGGGATGCTGCCAGACTGGAGGTGGGACTTCAGAACTATATCCCTGTAGGTCTCGTCCATGTACCTCTCTGTCTTTCTTATGTCTTCCAGGTCTGCTAATCTAGCCTCTAGAGAACAGACTTGTTCCCTTAGAGCAGAGAGAGAAGAACCTTGAAGAACACCCTGGGTCTGCTTGAAAGTTGAGGAGGTTGTTGCACCAATCCGAACCTGTTGTTTGCGATCTGTAAGATAAGATTTGAACCATTATAAAACTGTGCCTCTTAGGCCAATTTGTTGAAGTTTTGATATAAGGGATTTATGGCCGATGCTATCAAGCAGCAGCAATATCTAGAAATACAAGCATAAAAACGTGTTTGCAATTATCGATACCGCAGAGAAGTGTGTTCATAAGTGACAGCGTGAGGGTCTCAACTCTGGTGCTGTCTAAAATCGTGCTGCTGGGCATCTAGAGGGGCATTTAAGTCAACAAAGGGGTATGTTTACTAAACTGCGCTAACTTAACTCTTGTTAGGTTCCGCGGCAATGACACGGATGCCCATATAAGGCTGTCTTGTCATCTAACGCATGTTACAAGGAGCCGTATTGCACAGTACAAGACGCCGTACGCTAACACACGCTACAAGGCACTGTATAGAAACAGGGCACAGAGGAAAGGCAATGAACAGGGGAATGAAGGAGTGAGAGCTGGGAGCTACTGGACCTGCCATATCTGTGGGAATCCCATGTGGCTGCCACTACCATTGACAAACATGTTGGGGGCAATTAAACCATGGCACAGGGTGCTGGCAATGTAACGTACTGGAAAGACAGTGGGTGGCAGATGATGGGAATACGTGTCCCCCGGTGGAGGCAGAGGTGGCGGGATAGGTACAATGATGGGTGGACAGAGGAGTGGTGGTGCCATGCAGATCGGGCCCAGTCCGAGCAAGCATGAAGAAGTGCAATGCAGGAAAGGGTACCAGCACTGGACATGGGGTGGCAGCCTGCACAGAACAACAGGACTCTACACAGCTGACAGACGCAGATAAATGGACTGAAGGATTGTTGGCAACTGTGGTGAGGGCTGGCAGCATGGATCTGCGAAGATATGACTGTTACAGGAATGACAAGTAGATGTGTAGGACAGGCATAAAAAAAAGGAGAACAAAGAGGAATTGAACCCATGACCACTGGTTGGGAAGTCATTGGGGTAACCAGTGTGCTACACCTCTATGGCTTGTAGCACAGCAATGGCTGGCTACAGAAAGACTGTAGGTCACTGCACAAAATGTCTGCTGTGTGTGCCAGGACAGGGTAACCCCACCATTACCCATGATGCAATGCACATGCAGAACAGCAGTCTACAGCTGATCACCAAATGGAGTATGCACCCCTCCAGTACCTCAGCTTGGCAAGAAGAACTGTCAGTGCATGATAAGCCATTGTGCAGGTTCTGTGTTCACCCTGAGGGTTAGGATGGGTGCCCAGCACCAGGTCTGCAGTACATGTGGTGCTAGGGATAGGACCTGCAGTACATCCCCATCACTACCAGTGTGTGACAAGTGGTCCTTGCAGTGCAACCTAAAATAATTCCATATCCATCTGTATGTAAATATTGATGATATTAGCATGTAAATAATTCTGAGCAGCCCATAACAGCCTGCTACAGCCAAAAATGTATATAGTTACCCTGTTTAACCCTGTATAAAGAACCTGTTTACTGTGAGTCCAGTGAGGCCCTGCCTACACTGGACAAATGCGTCACTTGTAAACTGCACTGATCTTAAATAGCACGGTATAAAAGAAACATAAATAAATAAATAAACATAAATAAATTCCCAAGTCACCTCTGGCCCTATGGGACCAGAGACCACCCAAATTAGTGCATACACAATGTTACAGTGTGGCTGCCATGGTCAAGTGTTAGCAGGGCATGAGGGGTGTCTAGACTTGCATGAGGTCGATGTAGCACTGCTTCTACTGGTCAAAGTGGTATACAGATGGAGAAACAGGTGCCTGAGCCCTGATGAATGGCTGTTGGACCACTAACCCCTGTCCTGCTGGCAAAAGACAGCCCTCTGGGGCTGGTGGGCCAGAGCCATACCTGTGCCTGGGGCAGTGGCAAACCAGCAGTAATGCTGGGGATAGGCTTGGAAAACTTCAACTGCCTCCACCCTGCAGTTTGCCATTCACCAGTAGGCAACACAGTCAGCCCACACCTACAGCACCCTACAAGGTGCTCCAACTATGCACAGACTAACTGCAGACAGCAGGGCCGGATTTAGCTAGAGTGAGGCCCTACGCCAAGAAAAATTGTGGGCCCCCCCCCATGTCCCCGTGCAGTCCTGTGCCCCCCCTGTGCAGTCCTGGGCCCCCCCGTGTTCCCCCCCCGTGCCTCCGTGCAGTCCTGGGCCCGCCCCGGTGCAGTCCTGGGCCCCCCCCCCGTGCCCCCGTGCAGTCCTGGCCCGCCCCGTGCAGTCCTGGGATGCAGTCCTGGCCCCCCGGACAGCATCGCGGCTGTCTGAGGGGCTTCAGAGGGGGCCGGGGAAGCCCGCGCGAGGCCCCGGCTCCCTCTGTACAGCCGCCAGCGTGAAGAGCCTTTTCCTTCACGCTGGCGGCTGTTTCTGTGAAGCCGGGAATGCTGGGAAAGGTTAAAGCAGGATATCTCCAATGCATATATATCTCATGCATATTTATTAGGGATATCCTGAAAACCTGCAGGATTGTGGACCACCAGGACTGGAATTGAGTAGCTCTGCCATACACTAACTTTTAGTAAACATGCCTCTTAATGAGTATATGGATAAAGAAAGACTAAAAGGTTTCTACATTACTATAATCCAGTACCAACCGCCAGGCACATTAGGAACTACTACAAACACTGCCCATTTAGAACCCATAGCAAACCCGCCATATCCTAACAGCACTACCAGGACTCACAAAGCACCATACCCTAACTATCAAAAGGCAACACTGCAAATATTAAACCAATACATTTCAGAGAACAACAATACATGACCTACTGGGGAAAGAACAAGTGGCAATGTCAAATAGGAATTATATAAACAGAATACCTCAGCTCAGTTACACATGCACAACATAGACCATCACCAAACAAGGAATCACAATTTAGAAACAGGAAGACAATAATTAAACTGGGAACCCCAAAAGCCAAACTTGGAATATACAACAACACTGTAGAAATAAAACTATAAATTAATTTCCTCTTGTACTAAACAAAGCGCAAAAATTAATGATGCACATTTCCCAGAGCTGACATATTCCAGTTAATAAATTCAAAATAAAGAGATATTTTTCTACCTTTTGTGCATTTTTTTTCAGTTGCAATTGTTCCAGCCACTTTCTTCTGGTTTCTTTGTGTCTTCTGCTAACTCTCCATCTGCTGTCCATTTGTCCTTTCTTCTGTCTTCTTGGTTTTTTTTTTCCATTCTCTCTCTACATCTGCTTTAACATACTAATCTTTCTCCTTTTGCTCTTTCCTCATTCCTATTTCATCTACTCAAAATTTACCCCTCCATCCTCAATCCCCACTTACTCTCCCAATACCCGGCCAATTGTAGATTTTTTATCCCTCCCACACAAAATATTTTTCCCCTCTCCATTTTACTCTCCCAGCACCATCCCATTCTAATCCTCCCCCAACACCAGCTCCCTTCTAGTTCCAGCCTCACCCAGCATCCATTCCCTTCTAGTCCCTGCATCAGCCCATTTCCAGTCCTAGCCCCCCATTAGCCCATTTCCAGTCCTAGCCCCTCCCATCAACCCAATACCAGTCCTAGCCCCCCATCAACCCACTTCCAGTCCTAACCCCCCATCACCCCATTTTCAGTTTAAGCCCCCCCTATAACCCATTACCAGTCCTAACCCCCCATCAGCCCACTTCCAGTCCTAACCCCCATCAACCCATTTCCAGTCAGCCCCCCATAGCCCATTGCCAGTCCTAACCCCCCCCATCAGCCCACAGTCCATTACCAGTCCTAACCCCATCAGCCCACCTGAAGTCCTAACCCCTCCCCATCAGCCCATTTCCTGTCCTAGCCCCCCCCCCATAGTCCATTATCAGTCCTAACCCCCCATAGCCCATTATCAGACAGCCCCCATCAGCCAACAGCCCATTACCAGTCTTAACCCCCCCATAGCCCATGGCCTGTCCTAACCCCCCCCTCAGCCCTCAGTCCATTACCAGTCCTAACCCCATCAGCCCACCTCAAGTCCTAACCCCTTCCCATCAGCCCATTTCCTGTCCTAGCCCCCCATAGCCCATTACCAGTCCTAACCCCCCCCAACAGCCCACAGCCCATTACCAGTCCTAACTCCATCAGCCCACCTTCAGTCTTAATCCCCCAACCCATTACCAGTCCTAGCCCCCCATAGCCCACTCCCAGTCCTAATCCCACCAGCCCATTTCCAGTCCTAATCCCCATCACCCAATTTTTAGTTTAAGCCCCCCCCCATAGCCCATTACCAGTCCTAAGCCCCCATCAACCCACTTCCAGTCCTAATCCCATCAGCCCATATAGACTTAGCTCCCCCATAGCCCATAGCCCCCCCATAGCCCCCCCCCCCATAGCCCATCACCACTCCTAACCCCCCCATAGCCCATTACCAGTCCTAACCCCCCCAACAGCCCACAGCCATTACCACTCCTAACCCCCCCAGCCCATCACCAGTCCTAACCCCCCCAACAGCCCACAGCCATTACCACTCCTAACCCCCCCCCAGCCCATCACCAGTCCTAACCCCCCCTAGAGCCCACAGACATTACCTCTCATAGCCCCCCTGACCTTATCCTGTCGTAACCCCCCAACAGCCCACAGCCATTACCACTCCTACCCCCCCCAGCCCATCACCAGTCCTAACCCCCCCAACAGCCCACAGCCATTACCACTCCTAACCCCCTCAGCCCATCACCAGTCCTAACCCCCCCAGCCCACCCCAGCCCAGCGAATTTTTTTTTACAAAAAAGCTGTCGCTGCCTCTGCCGGGGCCGCCGCGGCAGAATCGATTGTGCCGCGGGGCCCCCCCTGCCCAGCAGAGCCTGGCCTGCCCTCCCCGGTATCACCTCTCGAGTCTCAGCTGCCTCCCTCCAGTCACACGCGTCGGCTTTCAGAGCGCGAGGTGAGTTTCTCCCTCGCTGCTCTGTTAAGCCCGCGGGGGCTGATGGGAAGTCCCATCAGCCCCCGCGGGCTTAAACAGAGCAGCGAGGGAAAAACTCTTCCCTCGCGCTCTGAAAGCCGGCAGCTGAGACTCGAGAGGTGATACCGGGGAGGGCAGGCCAGGCTCTGCTGGGCAGGGGGGGCCCCGCGGCACACTCGATTCTGCCGCGGCGGCCCCGGCAGAGGCAGCGACAGCTTTTTTTTTTTTTGTTTTATTTTTATTTGGTAAATGAATGTTTTTTGCGCGGGGCCCCCTGAAACGCGGGGCCCTGTGCAAAAAACATTCCCGGTGGGCCCTTGCCAGCTGTGGGCCCTACGCCACGGCGTACGTGGCGTATAGGCAAATCCGGCCCTGGCAGACAGTCCACTAGCCAGTCCATAGTGCATGCTCACAGAGAAACCCTGTGCACCCAGAGATGAGATGTACTGCACAGACACCAAGTACAAGAAGCAGCTCAGTGATTAGGCCCCCAAAACCAGGAACACACAGGTATCATTGCATACTAATAATGCAGGGCACTATGTGGGAACATAGACATGCCATGGTCACTGCTCAGTCAGAGTTAGAGTGACCTCACAGAATGTCATGCTGTGGCCACCCTGTCCATGCAGGTGGTGATCAGGCACTACAGTGTCCCAACCATTGCCCTATACCCTGTGCAGATGCATTCTGGCCAATCCGCCCTGTCCGGGTCATACCCACAATACCTTGCTCCTCATTATGCACATTTGCAGGCTAATGCTGGAAACAGTGTAAGCATTGTGGGCTCAGTTAGGGGTAGGCAGACACAAAACAATGGATAGACATACACACACTCCCACACCTTTTCAGCATTCTACACAGATAGAGGTGGTTGGCAATCCTGCCCGCCACACTTGTCCTGATCACAGTGCCGACATTGCTAAACTGTGCAGGGGTGCTCTGGTGATAACTGCAGCTCTGTGCTGGGGCCAACAGCCTGACTCTCCATGAAGCTTTGGATAGTGGAGCATGTGTGAGTGGGTGTTTGTACCCCTGTTCACCGCTGCGTTGGGGTTTGCAGATGTTGCTGTTGTATCTGCATTGTAGGGTAAAATATAGGGACATGCTCTGCAGGAACCACAGCTGGGACCTGCACCTGTGACCCTCTGCTCCTGGACACACTGGCTGGGTGTACTGCACCACACTGTTGCCACAGATGCATGGTAGTCCCTGGGGCTACCTGCACTTTTCCTCAGCCAGACCTTTTATGTTGCACTGCACACCACGTACTGATGCAGAGCATGGCCTAGGTCCACTGCAGGGAGGTGGCACTGCCCCCTCCAGTACGGGTACACGCCCCCCTGCTAAGCTGATGTGACCATTTGCTGTCAGTGCTGGTAGTGCACAGTCCTAGGCAATCCATTGTGTAGGTAGGCGCCCACCTAGGGAGTGGGTTCCAGGGTGGGGGGCATACATGGACATCCTCACATCCCCCCATCACTACCTACCACTATTATGTCCTCTCCACATGGGGGCGGGATGGCTGGGGGGATATCAGGTCAGTGCCCTAGCGACTATTGGCTAGGGTGGACCAGGTAGATATTGGTGGATTGTGTTTGGCCTTGGTTAACTGCTGTCTTGCTGATCTCCGGTGTCTATGTTCCTATGTGCTTCCTAGGTGCCCGCCTGGTCCACCCTGTACCCCAGCTGCCCATGCTACATGTCCCGCCTGCGGCCCCCTATGCCCCATTTGCACCATCGCCATAGTGGCCATTCATACTTTGGCACTATGGTATTGCTGTACATGGAGCACTACTATCACAGTTTTGGGGCTCCCTGCCTGGGCTGTACATTGCTGACACGTAAATGGTTTCTCTTTCCTGCATATGTGCATCTAACGGCAGTTTTTCAATCGCATTAGGATTCAGCTCTTCAGATCAGCTCATTAGTGTGAATGGAGCCTCTCCCCGCCCACACTCCGCCCATTGACCCCTTCTTTCCGCCCTCTCTCCGCCTTCTGCGGTGTTTACCGCGCCGCAGAACGTCAACGATCGTTAAGTAACGATAACGCGTGTTATGTGACGTTAAAGATCGTTAACGTTACGTAGCACGTGTTATGTAACATTTAACGTTACGTAATGCACGTTATGTAACATTACCGCAGTTTAGTAAACACACCCCTAAGGGATTGACCTGCAAGGGTGCCAATAATGTTGACCACAACTGTAATAGTCTCCTAATACTGCTTTTGGTGCAGCTCAGATAAGTCTTCCCTCCATCCGCTACTGGAGCACCCCAGATACTAGACTCTTTCCCTCCATCCATTATTGTTCTTGCAGCTCAGATAATAGTCTTTCTCTTCCATCCAATTTGAGGCTGAAATTTTCTCTTTAATTCTCATAGCTTTAGGAAAGTCGATCTTGTCCTTCCTCTAATAGTTTCTGATTTCTATTTCCTTGCATGCATCATTATAGTGCTTTTCCTTGTCTCGTCTTGCTGCACGTTGGAAACATCTGTTGAGTTCTGCGATTGCCTCTCTT
The DNA here is from genome assembly GCA_033557465.1 of Ichthyophis bannanicus. NCBI lineage: Eukaryota > Metazoa > Chordata > Amphibia > Gymnophiona > Ichthyophiidae > Ichthyophis > Ichthyophis bannanicus. Next base: position 56,840,582 of record CM066032.1, read on the forward strand.
TCTCCAATGGCTTTAGCTTCTCTGCATTTCTGGGCAATTTTCAGTTTCTTCAGTCATCTATTTTGGCCTTTTTAGCTTTTTCACTTTTTATAGAGACTTCTTACTTTCTTTGAGCACATCTTTCTTGATGTCATCCCATAAATCTTTTGGTGCTCTGTGATTTGTATCCAAAGTGGCAGATTGATTTCATAGGCAGTCTTTAAATTCATATTTTGCTGCATTCATGAGTGGCTTGTTCATTTTCAACTTTAGCTTATGTTTGCATAGTGGAAGAACAAGATTGGTTTCCCAAAATGACAAGAGTTAAAGATAAAATTTCAGCCTCAAATTCGAATGCTAAAAAATGCTCAAGGATCCATGTTGAATGATGCTGAGGAGATCATGAAAAGGTGGAAAGAAAACACAGAGTTGTTATACCAGAAAGATTATACCATATCATAAACCTACCGGAGATACCCAGTATAAAATTTAAAAGCAACCAATGTACTTGTAATAAGGCCTTTTCCATCAATGTAACCTACATTATGGAGTGGAGGAGTGGCCTAGTAGTTGGGGCAAGGTACTTCAGGCCAGAAGGTCGGGGATTCAAATCCCACTAGAGGACAGCAACCTTGGGCCGGAAGGACTGGGGTTTCTAGTCCCACATGTGCTCCTTGTGGTCTTGGGCAAGCCACTTAACCCTCCATAGCCCATGTTCCCTGTAAAATAGTTATCTCCAAGTTATAATGCCCTGTTCAATGTAATTTCAGTTTGTTTAATGTAAACCGCACTGATGCAGAATAGCGCGGTATATAAGAGAATATAAATAAATAAAATAAATATGGAATGCCCTACCACTCCAAATAAGATCCATTGATGACAATGGAGACTTTTGAAAGAAACTAAAAACTCACTTATATCGTGAGGTCAATGGTAACAACCCAAGCACCTCAAACAGCCCTAATCTCAGTGACATAACTTAGATCTTTTGGCCCTCAATAACCACAAACTCACCATGCAATACATATAAGTTAATATCTTGCTCCTACCGCTACCCCAGCCACTTCAAGGACCTATCCACTCCTCACCTACATGATTGCTAACCCTATGCTTTGTATTAAATTTAATTTAAAGCTAAATACTACTATATGTTTCTCATGATATTAAATTTAACACACACTACTGTTAAGGTTATTAAGTTAAATTGAGTTCCATGTAAACCATTTTGACTTGCAGAAAGACGGTATAAAAAGATGTTGAATAAATAAGTAAATAAATAAATTCAAGTGGGCCAAGAGTTGTTTCAATTTCTGGTCACCATTTCTAAAAGGTATATAGCAGAATTAGAAAAGGTACAGAGAAGAGCCAACAAAATGGTAAAGGGAATGGAAGGATACCCCTATGAGGAGACACTTAAAAAGTTAGGCTTTTCAACCTGGAAAAGAGACGGCTGAGGGGAGACATGATAGAGGTCTATAAATTAATCAGTGGAGTGGAACAGGTTAACATAGATCAATTGTTTACTTCTTCAAAAAGTAGAAAGTCTAGGGGACACGCAATGAAGCTACAATGTAGCCATTTAGGACTAATATGAGAAAATATTTTTTTACTCGAGTAATCAAACTCTGGAATTCATTACGGGAGGATGTAGTAAAAGTTGTTAGTGTAGCTGCATTTAAAAGAGATTTGGACAAGTTCCTGAAGGAAAAGTCCATAAAGCATTATTAAAGAGGACAAGGAAAATCCCATGCTTATCCCGAGATAAGCATTGTGGAACCTGTGTCCCTTGGGGATACTGCTAGGTACATATGACCTAGATTGGCCACTGTTGGAAACAGGACACTGGGTTTGATGGACCTTGGTCTGACCCAGTATGGCATTTCTTATGTTCTTATGGAAGGATACAGTGCAGCTACAATGTAGCACATTTAAGACTAATCATAGAAAATATTTTTTCATTTAACACATTCAAACTCTGGAATTTGTTATCAGAGGATGTAGTAAAAGCTGTTAGTGTAGCTGGGTTTAAAAGAGCTTTGGACAAGTTCCTAGAAGAAAAGTCTATAAACCACTATTAAAAAGGACCAAAGAAATCCAATGCTTACACAATGGACAAACAGGATGGAATCTGTGTATCTTTTGGGAACCTGACAGGTACTTGTGACCTGGATTGGCCACTGTTGGAAACAGGATACTGGATTTGATGGATGCTTGGTCTGATCCAGTATGGCAGATCTTATGTTCTTATGTTCTCTCGTTTCTTCCCAAATTTTCATTCCACAATTAAGAAAACTTCAGGAACAAAATTGACAAAATGCTACAAGGGGACATGGGATGAGGGTGAAGGGAGATAGATTCAGGAGTGATATGCAGAAATATTTCTTTACGGAAAGAGTAGTGGATCCGTGGAATAGTCTCCCAGTGGAGGTGGTAGAGATGAGGACAGTAACTGAAGTCAAAAAAGCATGGGACAAACACAGAGGATCTCTAAAGGAAAAAAGGGGACTGTTGTAGTTGTTGATATGCAAGGACAGACTAGACAGGCCATGTGGTCTTTTTCTGTTGTCATTGTTCTATGTTTCTATGGGGTATGTTTACTAAATCGCGTTAGTGCAGTTCGCGTTAGGAGCCGCGGTAATGACAAAAACCCCCAATAAGGACATGGGCGGTACATCGCCACCACTAACGCGCGTTAAAAAAATTAACGAGCGTTACCAGACGCGGTGGCGCGTTACTGCGCGTTAATCGTAAGAAGACGTACAGACACAAAGCACTGAAACAGAGCTGTAGCACAATGGTTACGGTACTGACCGCTGTTACAGGCAGCATGGGTTCGAGTCCCCAGTGTGCCTAACGCAGAAGGCTGTCCCAGGCATCACCCTGTGCATTATAGAGGAACGAGGAGGCATGTTTTTCGTTACGGTTTCTATTGGTCAGAAACACCTTCGGAGTGTGCCTAGCTACGTGCGAGGCTGCGTGCGTTGGTACGTGCGTAGCCCCGTGCGTAGCTGCGCACGTACAATCGTGCGTGGGTACGTGCGTGAGTAAGTGCGTTTTTACCAGTGTGGGCATCTTATATTACAGACTCTGTAAGGTGTCTTGCACCTATGCATTATGCTAGCAGATGTACGTGTGATGGCCTATGGTGCTGGAGTTTCACAGGGTTGGATTGCGCCAGTCACACCCATGATGCACTGCACATGCAAATCAGCTGTCCACAGATACACACCATGGGGAATGCACCCCCACAGCACCCCGGCCTGTTAGTGGAGAACTGACCATGTGCACCCCCACAGCACCTCGGCCTGGTAGGGGGGTACTGACCGTGTGTTGTACTGGCACAGAGTAGCTACACACCGTCACATTGTGCGGGTACTGTGCTCACCCTGAGGGTGCAGTGAGGCACCCAGCACTAGGTCCACAGCACCGTCTATGGCTGAAAGAGACCATGGCGCAGGTCCAAAAGCGGTGTTACTGTGTGGGATAGGTAGTTTCTGCAGGAACACCTTGGACATCTCTGTCTGTTTCAGTCAGGAGTAGCCCCCCATGCACCACCACCACCACCACCACCACCCTCCTTCCCCCAGAGCTGAGGGTGGCAGACAGGGTCTCCCATCCAAAGAACCACAGTCTACCTCCCTGCAAAGGTGGCAGTAGAGGGGAACATTAACCCTAGTCCTGCTGAGGAACAGACACCCCACAGGGCAGTCAATACAGCTCTGTACACAGCCATAACATATTAGCAGACAGACATTAGGCCTGGATATGGTATGCTGCACCCCACCACAATCTGATATTCCCCTGGTGCAAGCCATCAGCCACTGCACCCTGCAAGCCACTCCATCACAGCATCTACCAGCTGCAAACAGTCTGCCAGTGCCCATGCCTGCACCCAGAACTGGGATGTCAGCATACACAGCAAGCAGATACATCAGTGACTGGGCCCCAAAAGGAAACCCATATTTATCACATGAGAGAAATAGTAGATAGCACTATGGGAGTGCCTAACCATGCTGCGGTCACTGCACAGTCAGGGTGAGAGTGATCTCTCAGCAGGATATACTGAGGTCACCCTGTCTGTGTAGGTGGTGGCCGGGCACTACAATGTGCCTGTCACTGTCCTATGCCCTGTGCAGATGCACCCTGCCCAGGCCACCCTGCCCAGCCTATACCCATGGTTCCTTGCTCCTCATTATGCACATTGGCAGCCCAATACTGGCAACAGTGCTGGCAGTGTGGGCTGTTCCCCGACTCCAGTCCTGTTGTTCCAAACACTGTTCGGGTTTTCATGCTGTCCCTCATAACTATGCATGAGCTACATCTGCATACTATGGGGGCGGTGCATAGATATGCAGCACAGGCATCCTTATTAGGGGCAGCATGAAGCTGGACTGGTGTGGGGCCCTCCAGGACTGCATTTGCGGGACTCAGCTTTAGGTAATGTGCCTGTTTCTGGTGTCTGTGTTTGGTGTGGTAAAATATAGGCCATGCGTATGTTCTCTGCAATAAAGGGGTGTCTTTACTATCAATGTTTAGTGGTGGGTAAAACTATGGGGACTGGGTTGGCAGGAGCCCCAGCTGGGATTTGAACCTTTGACCCTCTGGTTTTTCAGGCACTGGCTGTGTCTGTTGCACCACACTGTGGCCACAGAGACAGTGCAGTCCCTTGAGTTAGTTAAACCGGCCTGACGAGTCAGAAACTCTGCTCTGCAACAGGTTTACTGTGGCCTCATTTACCTTGTATGCAGACAAAGGTGCACATAAACCTCAGGAGAGACCTCAGAAAAGGGGCACACACCCATAACCAAGCTGGGCAACAATGATATCATTGGGCGACATTACACAACACTCCCAGGACAGCTCCATTACACTGAGATGGACTTTGAAGGGGTCTGCGGAGCGTAGACACTTCCACACATCATTTTGTTTTTATTTGGTGCTTGCCATGGACTGTTGTTCCTTTTTGCCCATTGCTATCACTGTTGCACAGCTGCATTATGCTTTTTAACATGTTTCTTGTGGCCATTTTTAACGTTTTATGTGATATTCTGTTCATATGTATCACACTGCTCACGTTTGGTGGGTTTCCCCGGTTTTTCTGTACATTGCTGACGGAAATGGTTTCTCTTGCCTTTAAATGCCTTTAACGACAGGTTTTCAGTCGCGTTGGAATGCAGCTCTGAGAATCAGTGCGTTAGCCTCTCCACGCCCACTCTCCGCCCATTGACCCCTTCTCTCCGCCCACTCTCTGCCTTCTGCGCTGTTTTAACGCGCCGCGGGACTTTACGGTCGTTAAACGCGGTTAACGCGCGTAGTAGCACGTTTACGGTCGTTAGCGCGTCGTTACGCGCGTTATATGGCACTTACGGTCGTTAACGTCGTATAACGCGCGTTAGTCACATTTACCGCACTTTAGTAAACATACCCCCATGTGTCTATCTCCGGCAAAGGTAAAGTTTTTCCAAGTTTTTTTATCTGTCTATTTTTATGCTATTTGGTTCGCTGTATTATTCTACCCTCAAAGCTTTTAAGCATTGCATTCAAGCGGCACTTCATACTTCTTTTGAGTGGCCTTTGTACATCACTTTTGTTTTGCAATGCTCCATAGTACATGCTTTGAAGCCCTATAAGATACCTATTTAATTTCTTTTGTTTTTAAGATGTCTTTGCCAATAATTTTCTATGGATATATTCTTTATTACTTTAGTTGCTTAATCTGTCTTTTTACTGCTCCACAGAGTTTCACAATGCAGGCTTTGACTTTCTTATTGGGAGCCGCATAAGATACCTGTTTTATACCTTTTGTTTTTTAATGTGTCTTTTTTTATGGAGACATTACTCTCCTATAATTTAGGATAGCTATCCAGAGGGTCGCCATGAGTCGACTCCGACTCGACGGCACTTAACAACAACATTATTCTTATTGTTAGCTGAACATATCCCCTCTTTTTTATGATTACATTTTTTATGATTACCCTTTTTTGTCTTACATTTTTAATATCTTTCCTATCAATGCTATAGTCTTGTTTAGCTTTTCTTTTTCTTTTGTTTTACATTTTCTGAGCTTTATAAATCAAAGTAGTGAAACATGACGAGATTCTATATTTCTTCTTATATTCCACATTCTTTCCATGTGTGCCCTATTTGGCCAGATATATAGATAGTACATTTTTTTGTGCTGACTCACTTCTGTTACCTATGTGGGGTATTTTGACGTAGTATTCCATGGAGAGTTTTTTGCCCCTAGATGTTTGCTTCCACTTTCTTTTTCTGCCTCTGATGCCTTTTTTATGCCTGTAATATTTTCTAAAATTTATAGTTTTACCGCACATGTTTATATTTATTCATGTTTCTCAATATTGATATATTTACTCTACATGTTCATATTTAATTTATTTACTTATCCTTTTTACTGTACAGATTCCTAATAGATAACAACGAGATACCAGACCGTTTGGTCTAATGTTCTTTAGCAGAGGTATTTATGTTCTATGTGTCACATCCTTTTTTGCTTTGATTTCATTTGTCCTTTTTTATTTTGTAGATACTTCTCATATCTATTAATATGTTAGTATACTTTTTTATATCATTTTTTACATATATGAGCAATTCAATATTGGGTTCCTTTAGTACTTGATTCATTGATGTCATGTGTGGAGGAGTGGCCTAGTGCTTGGGGAAAGGTACTTCAGGTCAGAAGGTCAGTGGTTCAAATCCCACTAGAAGACAGCAACCTTGGGCCAGAAGGACTGGGGTTTCTAGTCCCACAGGTACTCCTTGTGGTCTTGGGCAAGCCACTTAACCCTCCATAGCCCATGTTCCCTGTAAAATAGTTATCTCCAAGTTATAATGCCCTGTTCAATGTAGTTTCAGTTTGTTCAATGTAAACTGCACTGATGCGGAATATAAATAAATCTATATAATTTTTATTATCTTTTAGTTCACATATTTAATATGTCTTTTGAGTGATCTGTTTTTTTATATGTTATGTATTTATATATTTATGTTTTTAGCATATGCCTAGACATACCCCTAACGAAGGATAGCGAAACACAGCCTGTGTCGGGTCGTCAGTTTTTCAATTGACTAATAAAGGCTCTGTCTTTCCGTAATATCACGTTTTGGACTGGTTTCTGCAATCGACGTGATATTTGCTTCTGTTGTGTTGCACCTCTATCTTCGGGCCATCCAGATTTCTGGATACCTGGATGGCCTGGATGTGTACCTATGGAATTGTCCTCCACATGAATATTTTGCTTCTGTAATAGCATATACCGGCTATGTCAATGTTATACTTGCTCTAGGCCACCTTAGGTGAATTTCTTTAAAAAGGGGGTAAATAAATCCTAAAATACCAATCCATAAATGAAAAAATAAGCAACATCTTTTGATTTTATACCTCTGTCATACTTTTCTTAGCTAAAGAAGCTCCATTTTGCCAGTTTCTTCTCAATATACATAATTTGGCTAACTGCCCTGACTGAAATTTCTCAATCTCACCACAATTACTGCTCTGTGATGAGACGGGTTTATCTGGTCCTGATCAGTGTAAAAGAAGCCTAGTCGTTAGAGCAGCAGTCTGGTAACCAAATGTCCAGAGTTCAGCTTTCACTGGCACTTCTTGTGACCTTGGGCAAGTCACTTTACCCTATATTGCCTTGGAAGAAAAGACCTGGCACTTTACTTCCAGTCACACCTTGCCAAGAAAACCCAAGGACAGCTGGGTCACCAGGAGTCAGCATTGACTTAACCGCACACACATCATCATTGCCTCAAGCTTCAGGAGCAGTAATGGATGGAGGAGAGAAACCCTATTATCTGAGCTGCTCCAGGGCAGTAACCAATGGAGAGTTGACTTTGTTGTTAAGTGCTATCCAGTCTGTGCCAACTCATGGAGAACCTCTGAATAGTTGTCCTAAACTGTGTTCAGTCAGGCATCTAATAGAGTGGTATCCATAGCTGCTGTTATTGTATCGATCCATCTCATTGCTGGCCTTCCTCTTTTGCGTTGACCTTCTATCTTGCCAAGCATAATGTCTTTCTCTAATGATCTCTCTCTTCACATGATGTGTCCAAAGTATGAAAGTCAAAGTCTTGTCATCTGAGCTTCTAAAGAAAGCATAGGTTTGATCCCCTCTAGTACTGACTGGTTTGTTCTTCAAGCAGTCCATGGTATACGCAGTATTACCACCAGCATAATTAAAATGCATTGATTTTCTTCCTTTGTTCTTCACTGTCCAACTGTCATATCCATGTGATATTATTGAAAATACCATTGCTTGGACAAGTCAAATCCTTTATATGCAGAGATACAGCTCTACACTTGAGAATCATTTCTAGGCCATCCATAGCTGTTCCGCCAAGAGCAATGTGTTGTCAGATTTCTTGACTGCTTGTAATTTCTTTACTGATTATTATCTAAGCGGGTTAAAGCTGTCTACCATTTCTATTTCTTCTCCATCAAGGCTGAGTTGATTTTGCCAGTTGTCTGGAACTTTGTCTTCTTCATATTAAGGTGCAGGAACATTTTAAGATTATGTTCCTTGATCTTGATAAGCAATTTTTTTCAGATCGTCTCCACGTTCAGCCAGTAACATGGTATCATCAGCATAGCGAAGGTTGTTGCTGAGTCTTCCATCAATCTTCACACCTCAATTGTCTTCATACAGTCCTGCTTCTCTACTGATTTCTTCAGCATATAATTAAACATATAGGCAAAATGCATGCAGCCTTGTTGTAGATCTTTTCTGATTTTGAACCATTCTATTTCTCCTTGTTCTAATTTTTGTTTTTTGATCAATATAAAAGTTGCTCATGAGAACTATTAGGTGTTCTGGAATATATATGCTTCTTTATATGGCCTAGAGTTTCTCATGGTTTACACCAATGATTCTCAACCCAGTCCTCTGGGTCCCCTAGGCCAGTCAGGTTTTCAGGATATCCTCAATGAATATGCATAAGACAGCTCTGTATGTACTTCTTCCATTGTATGCAATTCTATCTCATATATATTCATTGTGGATATTCTAAAAGCCTGACTGGCCTGGGGGGTTCCAGACGACTGGATTGAGAACTACTGGCTTACACAGTCAAAGGCCTTGCTGTAGTCAATAAAACACATACAGATATCTTTTTGGTCTTTTCAAGGATCCATTTCACATCTGTGATGTTGTTGCTCTTTCCTCGTCCTTTCCTGAATGCTTCTTGCACTTCAGGCATTTCATACTCCAGGTAGGGTTGTAGCTTTCTCTGAATGATCTTGAATAGGATCTTGTTGACATGTGCGATTAGAGTGATTGTGTGATAATTTCCAGTCAGTTGGATCGTTGCATTTCAGTATTGGTATGAACACAGATCTTTTCCAGTCAGTTTGTCTTTCAAATTTATTGGCAGAGCCTTGGTAAATATTTTAACAGCTGCATTTGATTGCTGTAATACTTCAGTGGGAATGCCATCAATGCCTAGTGTTTTGTTCTTTGATAACGCTTTCAATGCTGCTTTGATTTCTTCTTTCATCACCAATGATTCTTGATCATAAGGTACATAAGAACATAAGAAATGCCATACTGAGTCAGAGCAAGGTGTCGCATTGTAAGAAGTAGGGGTGCCCAGTGTTGCTATCAGATGGCGGGATTAAGACAAACCAAAGGATTCTTCCTCATATAGTAGAGTTAGCCTAAAGGGCTCATTGGAACTTAAGAATATTATTTATTTCTATATGTGGAGGGGAATTTTAGAAAGGACACAATTTCAGAGACATGGATGTGCCCGATATGGATGTCTGGGGGGGCATCTAAATAGATGTCCCCAGAACCATATTTTAGAATCTCAATGTCTAGGATAGCTGAATGCTTTCTTCTCTACACTTTCTGGATCATTTTCAGCCAAAACAAGCACTTTTCAGATAGCTGTTCATCCCTAGAGCATGTCTACACTTAGGGGCATATTTACTAAACCGTCTTAACGTAGCAGCGGCGGTAGTGTGCAGGATGCCATAAAAGAAGTGGGCATTCCGGTCTAAACGTAGCAAGCACGCGTTATTGCGCGATAACGTGCGCTGCGCACATTATCACCCGATAGAGGGAGCAGCACACGTTAACGCGCGGTAATCTCAAGTAGGCGCACAGACATGCAAACACAGAAACAGAGGTGCAGCCCAATGGTTAATACACTGATGGATGGTACAGGGGTCATGAGTTCTATCCCCAGTGTGCCTAATGAAGAAGGCTGGCTGAGGCATTACCCTTTAGGTTTAAGTAGTGGTTTGTGAGGCATATTATTTCTATTTTAATTAGTGCTGCCAGCAAACACACCCTTACATGGCGTAACCTAAGATGCCGCATAAGGCACCCTATAAGGCACTCCATAGGGCACATTATAAAGTGCACTGTCCACCAAGGCACCCTATAATGTCCCCTATAGGACACCTTATAAGGCACTTTAAAGGGCGCCTTATGAGGCACCTTATGGTTACAGTACTGAGGGTGTTTTTGCTGGCAGCACTAATGTACATTAAAAAAAGACAATGCCTCAGACAGCCCTAACAAATAACTCCACTGTGGGTTTGAACATATGACCTCTGGCTCTACAGGCAGTGAAGTAACCAGTGGGCTACAGCCCTATAGCTGCCAGCAAACTCCTGGCTGGCTACAGAAGGACTGCACGTCACCACAAAAACAGTCTGCTGTGGTTACCAGGATAGGGTTAACCCACCCGTACCCATGATGCACTGCACATGCAGATCAGCAGTCTACAGATGATCACAAGATGGGGTATGCACCCCCACAGCACCTCGGCCTGGGAGAGGGAACTGACCGTGTGTGTTACTGGCACAGAGTAGCTATAGACCGTCACATTTCTGCGGGTACTGTGTTCACCCTGAAGGTGAGGTGGGGCGCCCAGCACCATGTCCACAGCACCTGGCTTAGCTGAGATAGACTATACTGCAAGTTACCATCAGTGCCAGTGTGTGATAGGTAGTCCTTGCTGACATACCTTAGATACACCTGTGTCCATTTTTATTTCCCAGTCATGTCTAGCCCTTGTGGACTATGATACACCCTGAATAGTGCATATCCTGTGTGGGTGCCATGGTCACATGATTTAGGTGACGTGGGGGGAGGTGTTTGGACCCATAGGCGAATTATGTAGTACCACCCAACCTGCCCTCTGGGGCTCAGGATCTCCCATCAACAGATCCACATTCTACATCCCTGCAATGGTGGCGGTAGAGGGGACCATCAACCTCAGTCCTGCTGGGGAACAGACACCCTACAGGGCAGTCAATGCAGATCTGTACGCATCCATAAGGCAATAGCAGACAGACAGTAGGCCTGGAAATGCTCAGCTGCCCCCACCACTATCTGACATTCTCCAACCGCTGCACCCTGCAAGGTGTTCCAGCCATACACATACTAACTGCAGACAGTCTGTTAGCTAGTCCATAGTGCATGCTCCTGGAGAAGATATGTGCACCCAAAACTGGGATGTAAACACACACACACACACCAAACAGATAAATCAGTGATTGGACCACAGAAAAAACCCAAATATATCACTTGATAGAAATAGTATAAAGCACTATGGAGGAACCTAGCCATGCCATGGTCACTGCAAAGTCAGGGTGAGAGTGACCTCCCAGCAATACATGCTGTGGCCACCCTGTCAGTGCAGGTGGTGGCCGGGCACTACAATGTCCCAACCATTGGCCTATGCCCTGTGCAGATGCATCCTGCCCAGGCTGCCCTGTCTGGACTATACCCACAGTACCTTGCTCCTCATTATGCACATTGGCAAGCTAACACTGAAAACAGTGCAAACAGTGTGGGATGAGTAAGGTGTTGGCAGCCACCACACACTGGATGGACAGACACACACTCCCACACCTATGCCAGCATTGTGCAAATATAGAGGCTTTTGGCAGCCCTGGCCACCTCACCAGTCCTGGGCACAGAGCAGGCATGGCTATGGTACGCAATACTGTTGGGGTCACTCCCCAGGGAGGTAAACACTGTTAGACACCAGACCTGAAACACACTCCACAGACATCAGAGAGGTTAGTATGAGACAGCTCAATGAGCAGATTGTGCTTAACTTAGGAAATGCTATCTGCCAGTAATCATAGCAACCTTTTGATATCTGTGTACCGTATCCCCGGGTTTAGGGTGGCATTGCTAAGGTATGCAAGTGCTAGTACTGGGAGATGCACGCAAGGCCCAACATCCTGCCTCTCCAGGAGGCTTTGGATAATGGGAGCCTGTGGGTGAGAGTGTTTCTGCCCCTGTTGGACGCTGCTCTGGGGCAGAGGTTCCCAACTCCAGTCCTGGTGGGCCAAACACTTTTCAGGTTTTTATGCTGTCCCTAATGAATATGCATGAGATACATCTGCATACCATGGGGGCGGTGCATAGAAATGCAGCACAGGTATCTTTATTAGAGACAGCATGGAACCTGAATGGTGTTTGGCCCTCCAGGACTGCATTTGGGAGACTCTGCTCTAGGTAATGCGCATGTTTATGGTGTCTGTGCTCTGTAGGGTAAAATATAGGCGTTTGAGGCATGTTTATCTTATCTGCAATAAAGGTTCCATCTTTATTACCATGGCTTAGTACTGGGTAAAATATGGGGACTGGGTTGGCAGGAACCACAGCTGGGATGTGAACCTGTGACTTTCTGCTCCTGAGCACACTGGCTGTGTATACTGCACCACACTGTTGCCACAGGGATAGTTTATTCCCTGGGGATGCCATGACTGTTTGTCAGACAGAGCCTGTCTGTTGCAGTGCACAGCACCCACCTAAACAGGGCTAGGCCACGGTCTGCTGTGGGCACTGCCCCTCCACCACCAGTACCCCTCCGCCACCAAGCTGACATGCCCTTCTGCTGTTTGTGCTGGTGGTACGCAGTCTCAGATCATCCGGTGTGCCAGTAGGCGGGTGCCTATGGTGCAGGTTCTGGGGTAGGGGTGCCTGCATAGATGTCCACGCTTCCCCCAGCACCGCCTGCCAATGTTCTGTGCCCTTGGGCGTACCTGCTGGGTGCTATCCCCTGTGACACTGTGGGAAACACACTCGTGCCCATGTTAGGCCCTCATCAGTTGCTGTCTGGCTGCTCCTCTGTGTCCCCTTTTCCATCATCTGTCCAGTTGCCCATTCCAACATGCCCACCCTGCTGTCCAATGGAAAGGGGAAACCATGATCAGCGCTATTTCACTGTGGGATCATTCACCTTGTATGGGGACAGAGCATAGACCCTTCCAAAATTAATATCTTTATTTTGGAGCTTTTTTGGTAGTGTTTTTTGATGTTTCCCATTAATATCGCTATTGGCCAGCTTGGTTCTGGTTTTTTTCCATTGTGTTGTGGTCATTTTCAATGTTAATATGGCCTTTTGTTCCGTGCACATATATCACACTTATCACTTTTGTAGGTTTCCCTGGTTTTGCTGTACATTGCTGACGGAAATGGTTTCTCTTCCCTTTAAATCTGCTCTAATGCCAGGGTTTCACTGGCGTTACTTTTCAGCCTCGGATTTCTCTCCGACCCTGGGGAACCTTCCTCCGCCCTCCTGGAGCCTTTCTCCACCCTCCGGGAACCTTTCTCCGCCTTCAGCGCTCGTTTGTGCCGCTGCTTGCATTATCGCACGCTAAGGTAAAGCGCCATTATTGCACGATAAGGTATCTTATCGCCCGATAATGTTGCCGGGTGCACGTTAAGAAGGTTTAGTATAATCAATTGTTTAACTGTGATCTGGTGTTTGTTAGTCCCTCCCTACCGTAATCATACTGTATTCCTAATTTTATGCTGTATATATTCCCTTGTCTTGTCCACCTAAGGACCGCTTCTGATCGCTGGAAGGAGCGGTGTATAAATTTATGCCAAATAAATAAATAAATAAAAATGCCCCTTGGAGTTGTCTTAAGTTTTGTTTGGTAAGGCCTTGCAAGATAGTGTTAGTGAAATCAAAGTGGGATTAATGATTGCATTGATGAAGATTTGAAGACATGGAGGTGAAGCAGTGGGCAGAGTTGTTTTAGCATTTTGAGTTTATAGAAAATCTTTTTGGTTGTTTGCTTTACATGTGATGTCATATTGTGGGTACGGCCTTGTTTTTGACTGAGATGCTTATATCTTGAATCCTGATAGATGTTGAGTGTGTGAAACTCTGTTTTCTTGTTATATACAATGCTTCTGTTTTACTAAAGTTGATCTTAAGGTTATGAGTTGATAGCCATTCCATTATCTCAGCAAAGCAATCTGTAATTTGTTGAATTGAAGGGTTAGAGATGTTAACATAGAAACATAGAAACATAGAAATATGATGACAGAAAAAGACCACATGGCCTATCTAGTCTGTCCTTCCATATCAACAACTACAACAGTCCCCTTTTTACCTTTAGAGATCCTCTGTGTTTGTCCCATGTTTTTTTGAATTTAGTTACTGTCCTCATCTCTACCACCTCCACTGGGAGACTATTCCACGGATCCACCACTCTTTCCATAAAGAAATATTTCCGCATATCACTCCTGAATCTATCTCCCTTCACCCTCATCCCATGTCCCCTCATAACAGAACTTGCTTTCAACTGAAAGAGGCTCTTTCCCTGAACATTTTATTTATTTATTTATGCCACGGAGGTATTTAAACATCTCAATCATATCACCTCTATCCCGCCTTTCCTCTAAGGTGTGCATATTAAGATCCTTCAGTCTGTCCTCATATGCTTTATAATGAAGACAACTAATCATTTTAGTAGCCACCCTCTGCACCGACTCCATCCTGTTCACATCCTTTTGAAGAGTGGAGGAGTGGCCTAGTGGTTGGGGCAAGGTACTTCAGGCCAGAAGGTCAGGGATTCAAATCCCACTAGAGGACAGCAACCTTGTGCCAGAAGGACTGGGGTTTCTAGTCCCACAAGTGTTATTTGTGGTCTTGGGCAAGCCACTTAACCTTCCATAGCCCATGTTCCCTGTAAAATAGTTATCTCCAAGTTATAATGCCCTGTTCAATATGATTTCAGTTTGATCAATGCAAACTGCACTGATGCAGAATAGCACAGTATATAAGAGAATTTAATAAATAAATAAAATAAATAAGGTGCAGTCTCCAGAATTGCACACTATACTCCAAATGAGGTCGCACCAAAGACTTATACAGAGGCATCATCACCTCCCTTTTTCTGCTAGCCATTCCTCTCTGTATGCACCCAAGCATCCTTCTAGCTTTTGCCGTCGCCTTTTCTACCTGTTTAGCTACTTTAAGATCATCAGACACAACCACGCCTAGCTCCCGCTCTTCTTTAGTGGACAAAAGTACTTCACCCCCTATACTATATTGCTCCCTTGGATTGCTGCAGCCCAAATGCATGACCTTACATTTTTTAACATTAAATCCCAGCTGCCAAATTCTAGACCATTCTTCAAGCTTAGCTAGATCCCTCCTCATGTTATCTACACCTTCCTGGGTGTCTACTCTATTGCAAATTTTGGTATCATCCGCAAAGAGGCAAACCTTACCTGACAGCCCTTTCGCTATATCACTAACAAAGATGTTAAAAAGAATCGGACCAAGGACAGATCCCTGGGGCACACCAGTGGCAACATCCCTCTCCTCAGAGTGAGCTCCATTTACCTGTACTCTTTGTCGTCCCCCACCCAACCAATTTCTAACCCAAGCAGTAACTTTAGGGTCCATCCCTAGGGTACTCAGTTTGTTTATAAGTCACCTGTGAGGAACAGTGTCAAAGGCTTTACTGAAATCTAAATACACCACATCTAGGGCTCTCCCTCAGTCCATCTCTCTAGTAACACAGTCAAAGAAATCAATCAGATTTGTCTGACAAGACCTGCCTCTGGTTAATCCATGCTGTCTCGGATCCTGTAATTCACTGGACTCCAGAAACCTCACTATTTTTTCTTTCAGCAGCGTTTCCAATAATTTACTCACCACCGAAGTTAAACTAACTGGCCTGTAGTTTTCAACCACATCCTTACTTCTGCTTTTGTGTAAAGGCACCACATGAGCCTCTCTCCAGTCCTTTGGCACCACTCCCGACTCCAATGAGGCATTGAAAAAGTCAGTCAGTGGAGCTGCTAGAACGTCCCCAAGTTCCCTCAGTATTCTAGGGCGTATCCCATCCGGTCCCATCGCTTTGTCTACTTTAAGTTGAGCTAGTTTCTCATGAACACAGTCTTCTGAAAATTGTTCAAGATGTCCCTTGCTTCTGTTCCTATTTGTGGGTGTTTTCTGAGGTCCTGCTCCTGGTTCTTCATCTGTGAACACAGAACAAAAATATTTGTTAAGCAATTCCGCTTTATCCTTATCAGCTTCTACATATTCCTCCCCTGCACCCTTGAGTCTGACAATACCACTTTTGCCCTTCCTCTTCTCACTAATATATCTGAAAAATGTCTTATCCCCCCATTTTATTGCATTGGCTATTTCCTCCTCCTTTTGAATCTTTGCCTTCTTGACTATTTTGCTAGCTTCTCTAAGTTTTTCCAAATACAGATGGCTGCCTTCCTCTCTCTGTGATCTCTTGTATTTCATGAAGGCCTCCCTCTTTTTCTTCACTTTTTCAGCTACTTCTTTTGAAAACCATAGCGGTTTCCTTTTCCTTTTACCTTTATTTACCATTTTAACAAAAAGGTTGGTTGCCCTTAAAATATCCCCTTTCAGTTTTGCCCACTGTTTTTCTACATCCCCCAACTGTTCCCATCCCACTAACGACTCCCTGAGGTATTGGCCCATCTTCGCAAAGTTAATCTTCCTAAAATCTAAGATCCTCACCATTGAATGGATTCTAACAGCCCTAGTCCTAATACTGAACCACACCATCTTGTGATCACTGGATGCAAAATGATCTCCCACTACAACATCAGAAACACTTTCACCATTGATAAGCACCAAGTCCAGTATGGCCCCTTCACGTGTGGGGTCTGTTACCAATTGCCTGAATAGTTCTCCCTGTAGAGAATCCAGAATCTCCTTACTTCTAGATGATACTGCAGCAGGAATGTGCCAATCAACATCTGGCATATTGAAATCTCCTATCAGTAGCGCTTCCCCTTTCCTAGCAATGCTGCGTATGTCTTCAATTAACTCTCTGTCCACCTCTTCCTTTTGTGAGGGAGGGCTGTATATCACACCAATGCAAATAGATTTCTCTTTCCCTCTTTCTAGTTTAACCCACAATGCCTCCTCTCTCCCTTTTAAGCTCTGTAATTCTAAAGCTTTAATAGTAGTTTTTACATATAGTACCACTCCTCCTCCCCTTCTTCCTACCCTGTCCTTTCTGAATAAAGTTTAGCCAGGTATAGTTACATCCCAATTATGGTTTTCTGTGAACCATGTTTCTGTAACTGCCACTAAATCCAAGTCAGCCACTCCCACCAAAGCTTCAACATCGGGGATCTTATTTCCCATGCTAAGGGCATTTATACACACTGCTTTCCATATGTTACCCCTGTTACCCATTTCCATAAAGGTATTTAATGTATCACCTACCTGGGGCTTTCACCTACCTGGGGGCTTTCTTCACCCATCCCCAACAAATCTAGTTTAAAGCCCTCTTCAATAGATTAGCCAGTCTACTACCGAAGACACGTTGACCTTTCTTGGACAGATGGATGCAATCTCTGCTCTGCAACCCTTGGAACAGCATCCCATGGTCTAGGAAACCAAAACACTCTCGATGACACCATCCACACAGCCATGCATTCATCTCCAGGATGCGAGCCTCTCTGCCTTGGCCTTTACCCTCAACAGGGAGGATTGAAGAGAACACCACCTGTGCACCTAACTGCTTCACCCCCTGTCCCAGAGCCATGAAGTCACTTTTGATACGTTCCAAGGTATACCTGGCAGTATCATTTGTTCCAACATGGATTAGCAACATTGGGTAATAGTCAGTGGGCTTGATGAGTCTCGGCAAACTCTCCGTAACATCTTGGATTTTGGCACCAGGCAGACAGCATACCTCTCTGGACATCAAGTCTGGCCGGCAGATGGATGCCTCAGTACCCCTCAGAAGAGAGTCTCCAACCACCACTACCCTTCATTTCCTTAAACGGGAGATATATCATTATATCGTCTGTGTATATATGATAGTTTACCTGGATTTTTTAAAAAATGGTGCAGATGGGTTGGAGATAAATGTTAAAGAGAAGAGCTAAAAGAGAAGAACCTTGTGGCAGGCCTTGTTCTTATTTGTAGTGTTCAGATATCTGTTGTTCATTTCTTGCCTATTATGATCTATCCGATAGATAAGAAGAGAACCGTTTTAGTACTGTATCCTTAATACTTATTTACTGCAATCTGGAGAGCATAATGTGATGGTTTATACTGTCAAAAGCTGCGGTGATGTCCAAGAAAATGACGAGAAACCTGTTTAGTGTCATCAATACCACGTATGAGATGGTCAAAGAGGACAGTGAGAAGCGTCTCGACTCCGTGGTATGGCCGAAAACCGTGTTCGTCTAGAGGGGCAGAGGAGTCTATATGATCCTGGAGCTGGATTTGTACTATTTTTTTCTATCAATTTAGCCATGAAAGGGAGACTGGAGATAGGTCTGTAAGACATGGGAGAATTTTTATCCATGGAATTGTTTTTCAGGATAGGGCGAATTAGCGCATGCTTCAGGGAGGATGGTAGCTAGCCATGTTGTAGAGAGAGGTTGATAATAGGGAGGATGAATGGGGAAAGTTCCATTTTTGTTGCTTTTATCCAGCTTACTGGACAGGGGTCGAGGCAGGAAGTGGTGGTGTTTAGCTTGGAAATGATGTTTCCGAGTGTGTCCTTTGATGTAGGAGAGAACGTTGAGTAGGGGGAGATTTGTGTTGGGTGAAATATGTTTTGATTAATTAGAGATAGATTTTGATGCCTTAGTCTATTCTTGTAGTAGCTGGATAAGGTTTGGGGAGCTATGATGTGCTCAGTTGTGTCTTTGTTGGTGGTGTTATTAGTTAGGGATTTGACTATTTCAAATAGTTCCCTTGGGCGGTTTAGAGATTTCGATAATATGTTAGAATATTGGTCCTTCTTAATGATGTTAATGGTTTCTCTGTAGAGTTTGAGTGTATTCAAATATTGTAATTGGTATGTTTTAGATTTTGTGAAGCGCTATTTGCGTTCGCTTTTAGTCAGTTGTTTTAGTTTATGTCTGAACCATGATGCATTTTGTTTTTTTGAGGAATAGGTGTGATGTGTGTGTAAGATAGCTGCATTAGATATCGTATCATTCCAGGAGTTTATTGCTTCATCAAGGTCTGTTGGGTCTTGGGTAAGGTGTTGGGTAGTTTGTTACAAGAAATTTGACAAAGATGACTTTTTGAATCTTTTGTGTTGGGATGTGTATGTGGGTTTTGAGTACGTGGTGTCATAGTATGGGAGTTGAAGTTTTATTAAGTGATGGTCAGACCAAGGAATAGGTTGTACTTCTAATGATGCTGGATTGAAGGCATTGTAGAAAGGATTGGGTAAGAACACTAGGGGGTATGTTTACTAAACTGCGGTAAACTTACCAGCGGTAAGTGCAGCATTAAGGTACCTGAAGCCATATAAGGCAGTGGGCAGGTAAGGGGGTTTCCGTCGTAAAGGGAGCAATGGGCTGTTTAACACACTTTAATGGGACATTGCACATAAAGGTGACAAACAGGGCACGTTAAGGCTGACTAGGTGCTCTAAGGGCTTTAAGGCGCCCTAACTTAAGCCCTTAGGGCACCTTAACAAGGCACCTTAGGTTAAGGTGCCCAAGGGCTTAAAGGTGCCTTAGGTTAAAGCATCATAAAACCCTAAGAGCACCTTGACTTAAGGCGCCTTAAGTTAGGGCACCTTAAAGCCCTGAGGGCACCTTAAAATAAGGCACCTTTGGTTAAGGTGCCCTAAGGACGTTAAGGTGCCTTAAGTTGCTGTAAGGTGCTTCAAGTTAACAAGCATGAACTGTAAGGCATAAAAACAGCTGCAACCCTAACACTGGATAGAGCACCAAGGAAAGGCAATGAACAAGTGATGGAAGGAAGGAGAGGTGGGAGCTGATGGACCTGCCATATCTGTGGGCATCCTATGTGGCAGCTGGTAAAGTGGACAAACATGTTGGAGGCAGCTGTATCAATGCACAGGGTGTTGGCAACGTAAAGTGCTGCAATGACAGTGGGTGGCAGAGGATGGGAATACGTGTTCCCCAGTGGAGGTAGAGGTGGCAGGATATTTGCAGGGACAGGAGGACAGAGGAGTAGAGCTGCTGTGCAGATGAGGCACAGGCAAGGCAAGCACGAAGAGCCACAATGCAAAAAAGGGTACCAGTGCAGGACATGGGGTAGCAGCCTGCACAGGAAGACAGGACTGTACACAGCTGACAGAGGCAGATAGATGGGCTGAAGGATGGTTGGCAACTGAGGTGAGGATGTTATGGGCTGGCAGCACAGATCTGCAGAGATGTGACTGTTGCAGGCATGAAAATGATTTGAGTAGGATAGGTCTAAAAATAATAACAAAGAGGAATTGAACCCATGCTCCCTGCTTAGGGAATCACTGTATTAACCAGTAGGCTACATCTCCATAGTTGATTACACATTGAGTGAAAAAATATTTTCTTTTATTAGTCTTAAATTGTTTACTCTGCAGCTTCATTGCATGTCCCCTAGTCTTTCTATATTCTGATAACGTAACCAATCGATCTACATTTACCCGTTCCATTCCATTCATTAATTTATAGACTTCTATCATATCTCCTCTCAGCCAACTATTTTCCAGGTGAAAGAGCCCTAACCTTTTTAGCCTTTCTTCATAGGAGTATCCTTCCATCCCCTTACCATTTTGGTGGCTCTTCTCTGAACCTTTTCTAATAACGCTATATCCTTTTTAAGATACGGCGACCAGAATTGCACACAATATTCAAGGTGCGGTCTCACCATGGAACGATGTAGAGGCATTATAATATCTTTTGTTTTATTTTCCAATCTTTCCTTATGATACCTAGCATTCTATTTGCTCTCTTGGCTGCCGCTGCATACTGGGCCGAGGGTTTTAACATGTTATCCACAATGACGCCTAAATCTTTTTCCTGGGTGGTGGTTCCTAATGTGGAACCTTGCATCGTGTAACCATAGTTTGGGTTGTTCTTCCCTAGGTGCATAACCTTGCACTTGTCCACATTAAATTTCATCTGCCATTTTGATGCCCAGTCTTCCAATTTATCAAGATCCTCTTGCAATTTTCCACAATCCTCTTGGGTTTTAACAACTTTAAATAGTTTTGTGTCATCTGCAAATTTGATAACCTCACTCGTTATTCCCTTTTCCAGGTCATTTATGAATATGTCAAAAAGCAGCGGACCCAGCACAGATCCCTGGGGTACACCACTATTCACCTTTCTCCATTGGGAAAATTGGCCATTTAGCCTTACCCTCTGCTTTCTATCTTTTAACCAGTTCCTGATCCACAATAGTACACTGCCTCCTATCCCATGACTCTTTAGTTTTGCCAAATGTCTCTGATGAGGGACCTTGTCAAAGACTTTCTGAAAGTCCAAATACACTATATCAACCAACTCACCTTTGTCCACCTGTTTATTCACACCTTCAAAAAAACATAACAGATTAGTAAGACAAGATCTTCCTTGTCTAAAGCCATGTTGGCTGTCTCCCATTAGGCCATGACTATCTACATGCTGTGTAATTTTATTCTTTATGATGGTTTCTACCACTTTTCCCAGTATTGACGTCAGGCTCACCGGTCTGTAGTTTTCCGGATCACCCCTGGAACCCTTTTTAAAAATTGGCGTTACATTGGCGATCCTCCAATCTTCAGGTATTACAGATGATTTTAATGAAAGTTCACAGATTACTAATAGCAGGTCTGCAATCTCATATTTCAGTTCTTTCAACACCCTTGGATGTATACCATCATTTGCAAGCTAACACTGGAAACAGTGTACGCATTGTGGGCCCAGTGAGGAGTAGGAAGCCACAAAACAATGGATAGACATATACACAAACCCACTCCTATTGCAGCATTGTGCAAAGATAGGGGTGGTTGGCAACCCTGCCCTGTCACACTGATCCCAATCACAGTGCAGGCATTGCTAAGGTGTGCAGGAGCTAGTAGTAGTTCTCTGGTGATAACTGCTGCTCTGTGCTGGAGACAACAGCCTGACTCTCCATGAAGCTTTGGATAGTGGAGCCCGTGTCTGTGGGTGTTTGTACCCCTGTTGGCTGATGCTTTGGGGATTGCACATGTTGATGTTGTATCTGCAAAGTAGGGTAAAATGTAGGGACATGCTCTGCAAGATCCACAGCTGGGACCTGAACCTGTAACCCTCATCTGTAAGACACACTGGCTGTGTGTACTGCACCACACTGTTGCAGCAGAAGTGTGGCATTCCCTAGGGCTACCTTTGCTTTTCATCAGACAGACCTTGTCTGTTGCACTGCACAGCATGCTCTGGAACAGGGCATGGCCTTGGTCCAATGCAAGTGGGTGCCACTGCCCCCTCCGCCACCAACATCCCCCCCCCCCCGCGCCAAGCTGACATGCCCATATGCTGTCGGTGCTGGTAGTGCGCAGTCCCAGGCCATCCAATATGAAGGTAGGCGGTTGCCTAGGGTGCGTGATCTGGGGTGGGGAGGCATACATGGACATCCCCCCATCACCACCTGCCAATGTTATGTCCCTTCCACATGGGGGACAGATGGCTGGGGGTGTCAGATTGGTGATCTAGCAACTATTGGCTAGGGTGGACCTAGTAAACGTAGGTAGATTGTGTTATGCCAGCAGATTGTGGACAGGCTAGGGCATGCAATGCAGGTACAGTGTACCCAGTATGGATTACTGGGTGTATACATGTTTCAGACAATGTGTGGTCACACACTGCACTGCCTTACCAGGGGCTATAGTAAAGGGTGTTTGTTTAACTGGGTTTATGAACAGTTTGGGACGTATCCTGGGGAAGGTCCATAGACCCTTGTTAGAGTGGTCCCTAGATGTGCACTACTTGCCCCATTACCATATACGCAAAATTACGTACCCTTCGAAACCTCCAACCCCTCTTAAACCCTAACTCCTTCCGCACTGTCTGCCAGGCCCTTACAATCCCCTCTCTTGACTACTGTAACCTTATTTACCATGGCCTTCCCAAGAACAGTATACACCCTATCCAAATGGCCCAGAACACAATAGCTCGTCTCATATCTAAGAAACCTAGATGATCTCACATCACACCAATCCTCTATGACCTCCATTGGCTTCCCATTCAATCCAGGGTCAAATTCAAAGTATTTACCTTCACGCATAAAATCATCTTTAATGATTCAGCTCCGTGCCTCTCTTCACTCTTATCTATCATCCACAACAATAGATCGCGCCGCTCTATCACCAAAAACCTCCTTACTATCCCAACAAATAAAAAATATTGCAATCAAGCGACCTGTAACCGGACCTTCTCCCTCTATGCCCCATCTTTATGGAATGCCCTACCTTATGATTTACGAATCTGCTCTGACCACTCTGATTTCCGGAAGAAACTAAAAACGCACCTCTTCCTTGAACATTTCTCCCTACCCCCTTAGTCCCAGCCCTCTCTTCCCCTCTTCTCCCCTACACTCCAAATTTGCTTCTACAACCTTTGCTGTAAATTATACCCTATGTAAATAGTTGATTAATGTATAAAGTTTCATATATGCTTTTGTACCCTTATTATGTTGTTCCAATGTAAACAGTTGAAATATACTGCCTATTTTGTTCTATGTAAACCGTCTTGAATCGCATGGACGTGTCTTTCCAATATTTTATCCGCAATGTTGCTTGGGGCCTCTCCATTATGGTGACTTCGTAGAAGGAACCTAGTGCTGAGGAACTCAAAATACCCTGCAGCCCCAAAGGAAGCTGCTACTCTCCCTATTCATTGAATACTTCCCGACCTTATGTTTCGAATGTGGGAGACACCCTTAACCAACTCTCCATATACTCGAAGGCTTGATACAATGTACCAGGTACCGGAGTGCCCTGGCTTCCAGAAGACACAATTACCACACCATTCCAAAATTAAAAGTGATAAAACGCATTCCTCAAACATGCCAGGCAGGGAATCGAGAACCCTCGATGCTTTTGGTCATCGATGTTTTCAGGTCTCCATTTTATCGGCCAGAATCAGCTCCTACATACTCTGCATGGGTATGTTCCTTAGGGAGGTGGTTAGGGATTTGGAGTTGATGGCTCCTCTTCTCCCTGACAAGAGAGCTGATTATGTCACCCTTTTGAAGCATGCCCAAAATGTTTCCAAATTTGTTAACAGGGCAACGTTTGACTGTTTTGAATGCATCAGCAGAACTTCAGCTATATGCTTTGGTGCACACATGATTGCTTGGCTCCAAGCATCTGATCTTGAGCAGTGGATTCAAGATAAGCTAGGTAATATACCTTACACAGGTAAAAACGTTTTTGGCAGTCGTTAGTGGGATGGGAACAGCTGGAGGATGTAGAAAACTAACATTGCCAAGCTAGGCCAATACTTCAGGGAGTCATTAGTGGGATGGGAACAACTGGTGGATTTTTATTTATTTATTTATTTAACAAACACTTATATACCGCAGCTTCCAGAGATCAGCTGCGGTTTACAATTAACAACAGTCAACAAAACATAGTTTGTTTTACATGTAACATTTTAACTATATGCACTATAAAATTAACAGAAAACGTTAATCAGATTGGCACATAACGGTGCAAAAACTATATACATTGTATATACAAATACACTTTTTTGTGAGGATTAAACATAATGGGAAGTTCTGATTCAGGTGGAGGTGATTATCTTTTCAGGTATAGTGGGAAGTTGAGTAAGTGGTTATAGTGATGTGTTGAGCATACAGTGATTAGCCATTGTCTAATTCATTTAAGGGTTGATCTATGCTATTGTAGTGTAATGTGAAAAGGTGTGTTTTCAATTTTTTACGGAAATCAATGATCTCTGTTAACATTCTTAGTTCAACAGGGAGAGCGTTCCAGGCTATTGGGGCTGCATGTGAAAACGCTCTGTTGTTTGTTGATTTGTTTGTTTTTATGAAGTCTTTAGGGGTTTTGAGTTTATTCAGATGGCCTTTTCTTTCAGTATGTTTGGAATATTCTTTGATAATTAAGTTACTTAATGTGCTTGGTGCCATATCAAATAGTGTTTTAAATACAGTTATTAGTGTTTTGTAAGTTATCCTGCTTTGAATTGGTTTGCCCACTGTTTAACTACAGTGGATGTAGTTAAACAGTGGGCAAAACTGAAAGGGGGATATTTTAAGGGCAACCAACCTTTTTGTTAAAATGGTAAATGATCTCTTGTATTTCATGAAGGCCTCCCTCTTTTTCTTCACCTTTTCAGCTACTTCTTTTGAAAACCATAGCGGTCTCCTTTTCCTTTTACCTTTATTTATCATTTTAACAAAAAGGTTGGTTGCCCTTAAAATATCCCCTTTCAGTTTTGCCCACTGTTTAACTACATCCACCAGTTGTTCCCATCCCACTAATGATTCCCTGAAGTATTGGCCTAGCTTGGCAATGTTAGTTTTCCTAAAGTCTAAGATCCTCACCTTTGAATGGAATCTAACAGCCCTAGTCCTAATGCTGAACCACACCATCTGGTGATCACTGGATGCAAAATGATCTCCCACTATAACATCAGAAATACTTTCACCATTGGTAAGCACCAAGTCCAGTATGCCCCCTTCATGGGTGGGGTCTGTTACCAATTGCCTGAATAGTTCTTCCTGTAGAGAATCCAGGATCTCCTGACTTCTAGATGATACTGCAGCAGGAATGTGCCAATCAACATCTGGCATATTGAAATCTCCTATCAGTAACACTTCCCCTTTCCTAGCAATAGTACGTATGTCTTCAATTAACTCTCCGTCCACTTCTCATTGTGAGGGAGGTCTGTATATCACACCAATGCAAATGGATTTCTCTTTTCCTCTTTCTAGTTTAACCCACAGAGCCTCCTTTCTCCCTTTTAAGCCCTGTAATTCTATAGATTTAATATTATTTTTTACATACTCCTCCTGTATGCAAATGCTAGAAGTCTAAAAAATAAGATGGGAGAGTTAGAATATATTGCACTAAATTAGAGGTTAGATATGAATGGAATCTCAAAGACATGGTGGAAGGAGGACAACTGGTGGGACACTGTGATACCTGGGAACAAACTATGGGGTATGTTTACTAAACTGTGCAATTGAGCATAGACCCTTCCAAAAATCATTCCCTTTTTTTTGGAGCTTTCCTGGGTGTGTTTTTTATGGTTGCCCATTGATATCATTATTGGCTAGCTTGGTTATGTGTTTTCTCCCCTTCTTTCGTGGTAATGTTTAATGTTTATTTGCCCTTTTGTCCCCATACAAGGTGAATGAGCCCACAGTAAAAGTGTGCAGAGCAGGGTGTCTGACTCCCCCGCCCAGGTTTCCTATCTCCAGGGACTACAATGTCTCTGTGGCCACAGTGTGGTGCAGCGGACACAGCCAGTGCCTTTAGAACCAGAAGGTCAGAAGTTCAAATCCCAGCTGGGGCTCCTGCCAACCCAATCCCTTCATATTTCCCACAACTAAACCGTGATACTAAAGACAAACCTTTACTGCAGGGAACATAAGCATGGCGCAAACAACTATATTTTACCCTACACTGCACACACAACATAAAATTGTGCATTACCTACAGCCGAGTCCCCCAAATGCAGTCCCTGAGTGCCACAAGTCAATCAGCTCATATGCTGTTTCCAATATAAGGACATGTCAGCATGTTGGCGGAAGGGTACAGGTGGTGGAGGGGGCAGTGGCTGCTAGCCACAGCAGACGATGGCCTAGCCCTGTGCAGGCTGGCACCATCCACTGCAACAGACAGGCTCTGTCGGATGTACAGTCATGGACTCCCCAGGGAATATACCACATCTGTGGCAACAAGGTGGTGCAGTGCACACAGGCAGTGTGTGCAAGAACAGAAGGTCACAGGTTCAAATCACATCTGTGGCACCTGCCAACCCAACCCATTCCCCTTATTTTACCAATGAAGGAAACATGGTAGTGAAGACCGAACCTGTATTGCTGGGAACAGAAACATGCCTCAAATGCATATATTTTACCCCATAGAGCACAAACACCATAAACATGTGCGGTACCTAGAGCAGAGTCCCCCAAAGGCAGTCCTGGAGTGCCAAGCACCATTCAGGCTCCATGCTATTTCCAATACATATGTCTGTGCTGCATCACCATGCACCACCCCCATGGTATGCAGATGTATCTCATGCATATTCATGAGGGACAGCATGAAAACCCGAACAGGACTGGAGTTGGGAACCTCTGCCGTAAAGCAGCAGCCAACAGGGGCAGACACACCCACACTCACACCCACAGGCCCCATTGGCCAATGCCTCCTGGAGAGGCAGGACATTGGGCCATGCGTGCATATCCCAATAATAGCACTTGCATACCTTAGCAATGCCACCCTACACCTGGGTATACGGTACACAGCTATCAAACGTTTGCTATGAGTACTGGCAGATAGCAATTCCTACGTTAAGCACAATTTGCTGATTGAGCTCCATCATAAAAATCTTTCTGATGTCTGCGGTGTGTGCTTCAGGTCTGGTCTCTGACAGTGTTTCCCACCCTGGGGAGTGACCCCCAACAGTATTGCGTACCATATCCATGCCTGTACTGTGCTCAGGACTGGTGTGGTGGCCAGGGCTGCTAAACTCCACTATAGTAGCACAATGCTGGCATAGGTGTGGGTGTGTGTGTCTGTCTATCCACTGTGTGGTGACTGCAAACACCCTCTACAGCACACACTGCCAGCACTGTTGCCAGTATTGGCCTGCCAATGTGCATAATGGCTGGGACATTGTAGTGCCCGGCGCCACCTACACAGACAGGGTGGCCTCAGCATGTCCTACTGGGAGATCACTCTCATCCTGACTGTGCAGTGACCACAGCATGGCTAGGCACCCCCAAAGTGCTATATAGTATTTCTTTCATGTGATATTTTTGGGGCCCAGTCACTGACTTATCTGCTTGTTGTGTATGCTGACATCCCAGTTCTGGGTGCATGCATTTCCACCAGGAACATGCACTATGGACTAGCTAGCAGACTGTTTGCAGCTGGTATGTGTCTTGATGGAGTGCCTTGCAGGGTGCAGTGGCTGAAGGCTTGCTGCAGGAGAATATCAGATAGTTGTGGGGTGCAGCTTAGCATATGCAGGCCTACTATTTGTCTGCTATTGCTTTATGGATGTGTACATAGCTGCAGTGAATGCTCCTGTAGTGTGTCTGTTTCCCAGCAGGTATGGGGTTGATGCTTCCCTCTACTGCCACCATTGCAGGGAGACCCTGTTTACCAAACTCAGCCCTGGAAGAGAAGGGTGGTGGTACATAATCCTCCTAGGGGTCCATAGGAGCTACACCTAACTGAGACAAACAGATATATTCAAGGTGTTTCTGCAGAAACTACCTATCTCACACATTAACACTGCTGGGAACTGGCAGCAAGGACTATGTCTGTCATGGAAGGTGCTGTGGACCTGGTGCTGGGCGCCTCACCGCACCCTCAGGGTGAGCACAGTACCCACACAATGTGACGGTGTGAAGCTACTCTGTGCCAGTAAAACACACGGTCTGTACCCCCTACAAGGCCGAGGTGCTGTGGGGGTGTACATGGTCAGTTCCCCCCTACCAGGCCGAGGTGTTGTGGGGGTGCATACCCCATCTTGTGTTCTTCTGTGGACAGCTGATTTGCATGTGCAGTGCATCATGGCTACGGGTGTGCTAACCCTATCCTGGTGACAACAACAGACTGTCTGTGTGGTGACGTGCAGGCTCTCTGCAGCCAGCCAGGGGCTTGCTAGTAGCTATAAAGCTGTAGTCCAATGGTTATTTCACTGCCTATGATGCCAGAGGTCTTGGCTTCAAACCCACAGTGGGGTTATTTGATAGGGCTGCCCAAAGCATTATCTCTTTTTAATATACATTTTTGCTGCCAGCAAAAACACCCTCAGCGTACTGTACCCATAAGGTGCCTCTGAGGGCGCTTTATAGGGCGCCCTATAGGGCACCTTATGGTTCCCGTCCATATAAGGTGCACTATACATTATCCTGTGACGCAACTTATAGGGTGCCCTTTAGGGGACATTCTAGGGTGCCTTGGCAGACAGTGCACTTTCAAATGTGCCTTATGGGGCGCCTTATATTAACACGCTTTGAGAGTGCGTATGCTAGTAGTGATAATTAAAATAAAAATAAAATGCCTCCTAAAACAATCTTCCCCATAATATGTAATGCCTCAGCCAGCCTTATTCGTTGGGCACAGTGGGAGACTGAACCCCTAATCCCTGCACCATTGGTCAGTGTCTTAACTATTGTGCTGTGAGTCTGTTCCTGTATTTGCACATCAGCGCGCCGCCTTATGCTGCCCAATATTGATATGCCTCCTAAAGGAATAGCGCGCTACCTTATGCTGCCCAATATTAAACTGGCTCCTAAAGTAATGCCTCAGCCAACTGTCTTCATTGGGCACTGTGGGGGATTGAACCCCTGATCCCTGCACCATTGGTCAGTGTCTTAACCATTGTGCTGTGGCTCTGCTTTTCTGCTTGCACATCAGCACGCCACTTATGCCTCCCGCGCAGCTTTCTCATGCGCTAATGTGCGGGGCGCACATGGGCGCCGCGCACCTTAGCGCATATTTAAATCCCGGTTTTTCTTTTTCAGAACAAAACGCCCACTCCTTATATGGCACCAGCACACTACCGCGGCCCGCACATTAGCAGGGTTTTAGTAAACATGCCCCTATATGTGTGCCTTTGAATCAGTCCTGACTCCTGGTGACCCAGAAGCTCCTGGGTTTTCTTGGCAGTGTCACCAGAAGTAGATTGCCAGGCCTTTCTTCTGAGGCAATGGAGGGTTAAGTGACTTGCCCAAGGCCACAAGGAGTGTTAGCAGGAATTGAAGCCTTGTTGCTTGGTTACCAAGCCAGTGCTCTAAACACTAGGCTACTCCTCCACTCGTAATGGTAAAGCTGATCAAATTGGTGGAGGGGTTGCACTCTATGTTAGAGAGGGTATTGAGTCAGAAAGGATTAAAGTTTTGCAGGAATCAAAATTTGCTGTAGAATCTCTATGGATTGAAATTCCATGTCAAAAGGAGAAGGCGATGTCAGTGGAGGTGTACTATCGACCACCTGGCCAGAATGAACAAATGGATGATGAAATGCTCAAAGAAATCAAGGAAGCTAACAAATGTTACAGCGCAGTAATAATAATGGGTGATTTCAATTACCCTGGATCAACTGGGTCAGTGTCACGGCAGGACATGCTAGGGAGATAAAGTTCCCTAGATGAAATAAATGACTGATTCTTGGAGCAAATGGTTCATGAACCAATCAGAGGGGAAGCCATATTGGACCGAGTCCTTAGTGGAACACCAGATCTAGTGCAAGAGATAAGGGTGTTGGGGCCACTTGGCAATAGTGATCATAGCCGCTTTGACCCGGTGAAAAGCGGGATATAAATGCAGTTAAATAAATAAATAGCATGATCGCGTTTGATTTAATTAGTGGAGGAGGGATGGTAAGGAAGTCCACAGTACTACCTTTTAACTTTCGAAATGAAGACTATGATAAAGTGAGGAAAATAATTAAGAAAAAAACTAAAAGGAACAGTTGCAAAGAAACAAAAAGCTTGGGTGTTGTTTTAAAATGCTATCCTGGAAGCCCAGACCAGCTGTATTCCATGCTTTAAGAAAAGTGGAAGGAAGTCCATTAAACAAAAGAACATAAGAACATAAGATATGCCATACTGGGTCAGACCAAGGTCCATCAAGCCCAGTATTCTGTTTCCAACAGTAGCCAATCTAGGTCATATGTACCTAGCAGTTTCCCCAAGAGACACAAGTTCCACAATGCTTGTACTGGGTCAAGCATTGATATCTTCGGTCACTTCTTAATAATGGTTTATGGACCTTTCCTCCAGGAACTTGTCCAAACCTTTTTTAAACCCAGCTACACTAACAGCCTTTACTACATCCTCCGGTAACAAATTCCAGAGTTTGATTACACGTTGAGTGAAAAAACATTTTCTTTTATTAGTCTTAAATAGTTTACCCTGTAGCTTCATTGCATGTCCCCTTGTCTTTCTATATTCTGATAATGTAAACAATCGATCTACATTTACCCGTTCTCCTCTGTTCATTAATTTATAGATTTCTATCATATCTCCCCTCAGCCGTCTCTTTTCCAGGTTAAGGAGCCCTAACCTTTTTAGCCTTTCCTCATAGGAGTATCCTTCCATCCCCTTTACCATTTTGGTGGCTCTTCTCTGAACATTTTCTAAAATCGCTATATCCTTTTTAAGATACGGCGACCAGAATTGCACACAATATTCAAGGTGCGGTCTCACCATGGAACGATATAGAGGCATTATAATATCTTTTGTTTTATTTTCCATTCCTTTCCTTATCATACCTAGCATTCTATTTGCTCTCTTGGCCGCTGCTGCACACTGGGCCGAGGGTTTTAACATGGTACCACAATGACGCCTAACTCTTTTTCCTGGGTGGTGGTTCCTAATGTGGAACCTTGCATCGTGTAACCATAGTTTGGGTTGTTCTTCCCTAGGTGCATAACCTTGCACTTGTCCACATTAAATTTCATCTGCCATTTTGATGCCCAGTCTTCCAATTTATCAAGATCCTCTTGCAATTTTTCACAATCCTCTTGGGTTTTAACAACTTTAAATAGTTTTGTGTCATCTGTAAATTTGATAACCTCACTCGTTATTCCACTTTCCAGGTCATTTATGAATATGTCACATTCCTCCTTGATTCTCACCACAACCAAAATATTGTCTATTAGACAACTTTTTGGTTGTGGTGAGAATCAAGGAGGAATGTGACACATTCTATATACCTTTTTGATGTCTAGGACATCTGTACCTTGCCCACTCACAATCTTAAATGACAGAGGTGTAAGGCAGGGGTCTCCAAATCCAGTCCTGGAGGGCCAAAACCAGTCAGGTTGGCCGGATATCTCTAATGCATATATATCTCATGCAGATTCATTAGGGCTATCCCAAAAACCTGCAGGGTTGTGGCCCACCAGACTGGAATTGAGAACCACTGTGGTATATGGAGCAGGTTTCCATGTTTATGACAGCATTGCTACGGTATGCAGGTGCTAGTAGTGATAGATCAGGGGTGGGCACCTCCGGTCCTGGAGGGCCGCAGACCAGTCAGGTTTTCGGGATATCCCTAATGAACATGCATGAGATATATATGCATTAGAGATATCCTGCCAACCTAACTGGTTTGTGGCCTTCCAGGGCTGGATTTGGAGACCCCTGCCTTACACCTCTGTCATTTAAGATCCTTCCCCGAATACTAGCATTTGCATAACTTAGCAATGCCACCCTACACCTGGGAATACCGTACACATCTTTCAAAAGGTTGCCATGAGTAATGGTAGATAGCAATTCCTACATTACGCACAATTTGCTGAGTGAGCTGCATCATAGCAATCGTTCAGATGTCTGTGGAGTGTGATACAGATCCTCTGTCTGACAGTGTCTACCACCCTGGGGGGTGACTCCTACAGTATTGTGTGCCCTAGCCATGCCTGTACTGTGCCCAGGACTGGTGTCGTGGCCAGGGCTGCCAAACACCTCTATAGTAGCACAATGCTGGCATAGGTGTGGGAGTGTGTGTCTGTCTATCCAGTGTGTGGTGGCTGCAAACTCTCTCTGCAGCCCACACTGCCAGGACTGTTACCAGTATTGGCCTACCAATGTGCATAATGAGGAGCAAGGTACCATGGGTATAGCCCTGACAGGGTGGCCTGGCCAGGATGCATCTGCACAGGGCATAGGGCACTGGCAGGGACATTGTAGTCCCTGGCCACCACCTGCACAGACAGGGTGGCCACAGCATGTCCTGCTGGGAGATCACTCTTACCCTGACTGAGCAGTGACCACGGCATGGCTGGGTTCCCCCATACTGCTATATAGCATTTTTGTTGTGTGATATTTATGGGTTTTCTTTTGGAGCCCAATCACTGATTTATCTGCTTGGTGTGTATGCTGACAGCCCAGTTCTGGGTGCATGTATCTTCTCCAGGAACATGCACTATGGACTAGCTTGAAGACTGTCTGCAGCTAGTATGTGTTTTGCTAGAACACCTTGCAGGGTGCAGCGGCTGGAGGCCTGCTGCTGGTGAATGTCAGATAGTGGTGGGGGTCAGCTGGGCATTTCCAGGCCTACTGTCTGTTTGCTATTGCTTTATGGGTGGGTACAGATCTGTATTGCCTGCCCTGTAGGGTGTCTGTTCCCCAGCAGGACCGGGGTTGATGGTCCCCTCTACTGCCAACATTGCAGGGGGTAGAATGTGGATCTGTTGGTGGGCGATCCTGTTTCCCACCTTCAGCCCCAGGGGGTGGGTTGGGTGGTGGTACATACGCAACATTTGCTGAACGGATCCTGCTACTCTGAGTAATCGATCACCCGGTTCACTACATTCAAGATACTACATATGATGGCGGTTCCATGCGTCTGAGCATATACACGATTGATGCTACGCTATATTAGCGCCTCAGAAACAGTATGCCATCAGCACTTACCCAAGATATAATAGAAAATTAGAATTGGGCTATTCTGCTACCCCCTGATGAAGGCAACCTTGCCGAAACGCGTTGGGGAAAATTTTAATAAAGCTAATTGAACATATCCTAATGTCTTTCGACTCTTGCTCGTTGTGGTTCCTGGCGTTTGTTGCAAGAGCGGTGCTCCTGTTTTGTTTAATAGGGTGGTGCAGTACACACAGGCAGTGTGTTTGGGGCAGAAGGTCACAGGTTCAAGTCCCAGCTGTGGCACCTGCAAACCATGTCCCTACATTTTACCCAGACCTAAACAGTGATAAGAAAGAAGTAACCTTTATTTCAGATAACATAAACACGCCATAAACACCTATAATTTACCCTACAGAGCACATACACCATAAACATGTGCAATTCCGAGAGCAGAGTTTCCCAACTGCAGTCCTGGAGGGCCAAACACCATTCAGGTATCATGCTGTCCCTACTAAATATGCTTGTGATGCATTTGTATGCCCTGCCCGCATTGTATGTAAATGCATATTCATTAGGGACAGCATGAAAACCTGAACTGTGTTTGACCTACCAGGACCGGAGTTGGGAGCCTCTACCCTACAGCAGCAGCCAACAGGGGCACAAACACCCACACCCACACCCACAGGCTCCACTATCCCAGTGTTTCCCAACCCAGTCCTATGGGGCACACCGGCCAGTCAGGTTTTCGGGATATCCCTAATGACTATGCATGAGATATATATGCATTAGAGATATCCTGCCAACCTGACTGGTTTGTGGCCCTCCAGGGCTGGATTTGGAGACCCCTGCCTTACACCTCTGTCATTTAAGATTGTGAGTGGGCAAGGTGCAGATGTCCTAGACATCGAAAGGGTATATAGAATGTGACACATTCCTCCTCGATTCTCACCACCACCAAAAAGTTGTCTAATAGACAATATTTTGGTGGTGGTGAGAAGTGAGGAGGAATGTGACACATTCTATATACCTTTTTGATGTCTTGGACATCTGCACCTTGCCCACTCACAATCTTAGATGACAGAGGTGTTAGGCAGGGGTCTCCAAATCCAGCCCTGGAGGGCCACAAACCAGTCAGATTGGCAGGATATCTCTAATGCATATATATCTCATGCATAGTCATTAGGGATATCCCGAAAACCTGACTGGCCGGTGTGCCCCGTAGGACTGGGTTGGGAAACACTGCACTATCCAACGGCTCATGGAGAGTCAGGCTGTTGGGCCCTGCACGGAGCAGCAATGCCATCTTAAACTTGGAAACACGTTGCACATATATCAAAAGGTTGCTATGATTAATGTCAGATAACAAATCCTAAGTCAGGGGTCTCCAACTCCAGTCATGGAGGGCCGCAAACCAGTCAGGTTTTCAGGGTATCCCTAATGAATATGCATGAGATATATATGCATTAGAAATAGCCTGCCATACTGACTGGTTTGTAGCCCTCCAGTGCTGGATTTGGGGACCCCTGCCGTACACCTCTGTCATGTATGATTGTGAGTGGGCAAGGTACAGATGTCCTCAACATCAAAAGGTTAGATAGAATGTGTCACATCCCTCCTCGTTTCTCACCACCACCAAAAAGTTGTCTAATAGACAATATTTTGGTGGTGGTGAGAAGCAAGGAGGTATGTGACACATTCTATCTACTCTTTTGATGTCGAGGACATCTGTACCTTGCCCACTCACAATCTTAAATGACAGAGATGTAAGGTGGGGGTGCCCAAATCCAGCACTGGAGGGCCACAAACCAGTCAGTTTGGCAGGCTATTTCTAATGCATATATATCTCATGCATATTCATTAGGGATACCCTGAAAACCTGACTGGTTTGCGGCCCTCCAGGACTGGAGTTGGAGACCTCTGTCCTAAGTCAAACACAATTTGTTGACAGAGATTAATCATAGCAACCTTTTGGATATCTCTGGAGTGTGTTTCAGTGTTTGCTTCTGACAGTGTTTATCACCACAGAGAGTGACCCTAACAGTATTGAGTACCTTAGCAATGCCTGCACTGTGCCCAGGACTGGTGTGCCGTCCAGGGCTGCCAACCACCTCTATATTTGCACAATGCTGAAATAGGTGTGGGAGTGTGTCTGTCTATCCAGTGTTTTGTGGCTGCCTACACCTTACTGAGCCCACAATGCTTGAACTGTTTCCAGTGTTAGCCTGACAATGTGCATAATGAGGAGCAAGGTATTGTGGGTATGGCCCAGACAGGGCAGCCTGAGCAGGCTGCATCTGCACAGGGCATAGGGAAATGGCTGGGACATTGTAGTGCCCGACCACAGCATTTCATGCTGGGGGTCCACTCTCACCCTGACTAAGCAGTGACTATGGCATGGCTAGGTACCCCCATAGTGCTCTACAGTATTTTTTTCAAGTGATATTTGTGGGCTTCTTTTTCTAGGGCCCAGTCCCTGACATACCTGTGTGGTGTGTGCACTGATATCCCAGTTTTGGGTGCACACAGTTCCTCCAGGAACATGCACTATGTACTAGCTAGCAGACTGTCTGCAGTTAGCATCTGTATGGCTGCACCACCTTGCAGGGAGCAGCAGGTGCACATTGACTGCCCTCTGCTGGTGAATGTCAGATCATAGTGGGGGGGCAGCTGAGCTGACTGGGCCCACTACCTATCTGCCAGTGGCCCTGTCCCAAGTGAAAATCTACAGCAGCTGTCCGTTTGCCACCAAGACTGGGGTTGCTGGTCCCATAGCCCCCCTTGCAAAGGGTGAGAGTGCGGGTCTGTTGGGGGCAGATCACATCCCCCACCCTGACCCAGAGAGGGAGGTTTGCTAAGTCTATTGTTGTCATGTGAGCTCTGACACACTCCTGCTCCTCAAACAGATGACCATAGCAAGCACAGTGGATATGCACTATGTTGTGTGCATTATGGTCCAAATTGACACAGAGTCCTCCTAAGAGTGTCTGCAGCAAATACCAATTACACACTGGCACAGATGGAGACCTGCAGTAGCCCACCTCAACCAACCCGGTTACTGGGGACCTGGTGTTGCCTACTCCATTTCACCCACAGGGTGAACACAGAACACGCACATTGGCATGGCCTGTTGGTACTCTGTGCCAGTAACACGCACGGTCATTCCTCCCTACCAAGCTGATGTGCTGCAGAGGTGCATACTCCATCCGGTGAGCAGATGTAGACTGCTGTTCTGCATGTGAATTGCATTATGGGTACTGTTGGTTCTATCCTATCCTGGTAGCCACAGCAGACAGTTTTATGGTGACGTGCACTCTTTCTGTAGCCAGCCATTGGTGCAATTTATTTTATTTTTTATTTATTTACATTTCTTATATACCGCACTATTTGACATCAGCGTGGTTTACATCGAACAAAAAATTCAGCACCAAAAACAAGCGTCTGAGTTACAGTAAACAGGGTCATAAAACTTGAATAACAAGTAGCTCCCATAGTGATGTAGCACAATGGTTAATGCAATGACTTCAATAGCAAAGGTCATGGGTTCAATTCCTCTCTGTTCTCCTTCTTTTATGACTGTCCTACACAACTACGTTTCATTCGTGTAACAGTCATATCTGTGCCGCCACCACATTATACCCTCGTCACTGTTGCCATCCATCCTTCTTTCCGTCTATGTGTGTGTGCCAGTTGTGTGGCGTCCTGCCCTAATGTGCAGGCTGCTACCCCATGTCCTGCACTGGTACACGTATCTGCATTGCAGCTCTCCCTGGTTGCCTCTCCTGTGTCTGCTCTGCATGGCACTGCTCTCCTCTGTCCTCCTGTCATTGCACTTATCCTGCCACCTCTACCTCCTCTGGTGGACACGTATCCCCATCCTCTGCCACACACTGTCATTGTTGCACTGTACATTACCATCACCCTGTACATCGGTACAGCTGCCCCCCATATGTTTGTCCACTTTACCTGCTGCCACATGGGCTGCACGCAGATTTGGCTGGTCCATGAGCTCCGTCATCTACTTCCTTCCATCACTTGTTCATTGCCTTTCCTTGGTGTTCTGTGCAGTGTTATGGTTACATCTGTGTTTGAGCCATACATTTCATGCTTGTGACCTTGGGGCACCTTTGTGCCCCTGGGCACCATCTCCTGTGTCACCTTACCATCCCTAGGGCATCTTTCATGGCACCTTAGGTTTCGCCAGCTTATGGGGTGCCTTATGTGCTGCCTTGGAGGGTGCCAACCTTTCCTGCCGCCCTCTGGGGCACATTATGACCTGCCTTGGATGACGTGGTGCTTTATGATGTGCCTTATGGTGCGCCCTAAAAGTTGCATTAGGTTGTGGCACTGGGGTGAGGCTTTTTTGGCTGGCAGTGCGGATTGTTTGGACATTACAATTAGGAAAAGGAATTGCCTCAGACAGCCTTTTAAATGAGCCCACTGAGGGATTGAACTCATGACCACTGTATCAGCAGGCAATGTATTACCCTGTGTGCTACACCTCTGTTGTTTTGATGGCAGGTCAGCGCGCCTAATTAAGGCTAACGCGCATTAAGTGCCATGGCTCCCTCTATCGCACGATAACGGACTTTATCGCGCGATAACCCAAAATGCTATCTTAAGACCAGAATATCCACTCCTTATATGGCACTCTTCACATTATTGCTGGAACTAGCGCCGGGAACATTAAGACGGTTTAGTAAACATACCCCTTAGTGTGCCTGGAGCCTCTCCCCGTCCACTCCCCGCCCATTGACCCCTTCTCTCCGCCCTCTGTAGAGCCTTACTCCACCCTCTGTGCGCCTTATCGCAGCAGCACACGTTATCGCACGAAACGTAACATTATCACGTTTGCACGATAACATCACAGCCGCAACGTTATTGCCATTTAGTAAACATACCCCTTAGAGAAATAATGAAATAACAAACCTCTTCCAAAGACGGGGAAGCTGTAAAACTAGAGGGCATAACATGAAGCTGCAAGTGGGTAAATTGAAAGGCAATGTCAGGAAATACTTTTTCACTGAAAGGGTGGTGGATGCTTGGAATGTCCTCCCAATGGAAGTGGTGGGGGCAAATATTTATTTAATTTATTTATTTAACAACTTTTATATACCGCACTATTTACAGTCAGCGCGGTTTACATAGAACAATGAAACATCGGATAAGATACATATTATCCGTTTTATTTTTACATAGAACAGGAACAAAAACTTGGGTAACCAGGGTAATTATTTACAAAGACAACTAAACAATGACTATTTACATATGAACAGAATATTGCCTGAAAAGAATCTTGTTAGTATGAGAGAGGGGTAAGAAGTATTACTGAGTTAGCAGAGGTTACGTGTTAAGAGCGTGATTGGTGCTGTTTGAGTGAGCTTGTGTTATTATGTTTTCTGGGAAATATTTGATGAAAAGGTGATGGTGACGGAATTCAAAATGGCATGGGACAGACACAGTGGATCCCTTTACAGCAACAGGATAAAATCAAAATAAACTGAACCATCTAATTTCTCAACAAATATGGGTGTCCTACATGGAGTGGTGGGTTCACCCCTAAACAAAGACATGGGGAGGGGTGGCCTGCACAGAGCGGCAGGTGCACCTGCTCTTGCCATCGTACTGGGCAGACTAGATGGACCATACTGGTCTTTATCTGCCATCATTTACTATGTTACTATTATTGTTTACGTTATCAGAATATAGAAAGACTATGACCTTGGAGGCTTGTTTCGACAGGGGACAGGGACCTGGGGTAGCTATTCTGCGCAGATGGGCACAGGCGGGATTAACACATATCTCTCAAATAGTGAACACGGAGGGCCCAATGGAGTTTGAGTGCCTTAATGATTTATATGGGTTGGAGGGCAATGATTATTATGCATACATACAAATGAGCCACTTCGTGAGACAGAAGAAAATTTGGAAGGACCTTTGGGAAAACAGGGGGTGGTTCGAGGTCATAAAGGAGTTTTGTCCCAGATTCACAGAGGATTAATGGAGGGGGGGGGGGATAGTAAACTAGTAAAGTAAGGGAGGAGTGGCTCAGTGGTTGGGACAGGTTACCTCAGGCCAGAAGACTGGGAGTTCAATTCCTGCATGGGGACAAGCAACTTCAGTCCAGAGGGACTGGGGTCTCTAGTCCCATGGCCACTCTTTGTGGCCTTGGGCAAGCCACTTAACCCTCCATTGCCTCAGGTACACTTAGATTGTGAGCTCTTCAGGGACAAGGGAATAAAAAGTACCTGTTAGTATACATGTAAACCGCACTGATTCTAAAGAGCACGGTATATAAATAAATAAAAATAAACTGGGGTATATGCTAAAATGGGAGGAAGACTTGGGGGTGAGCTGGACAGATGGGACATGGGATAAAATAATACAGACGGTGGCAAGCATATCTATCGCTACACAGGTAAAAGAAAATGCTTACAAAGTATTGCTCTGATGGTACTGGATCCCAGTATGTAAAAAGAGAGCTGGAAGGGGGCATACTGACCAGTGTTGGAGGGGATGTCATGAGAGAGGAGATTGGTTACATATGTGGTGGAAGTGTGAGTGGATACAAGCTTACTGGATAGAGATTTTAAAAATGATTTATAACATGACAGGCTATTGATTGCAAAGGAAACCAGAGATCTGCTTACTGCATCAATTCGAGGAGGACCTTCCAAAAAAGGGACAGTGGGGGTGCTACATCACTGTATAGTAGCGGCCTAGTGTGAGATAGCCCAGCACTGGGTGGAGGCAGAGAAGCCACAGCCAGCAGGCTTTGTTAGACGGGTGACAGAGATGTGTTTGATGCACAGATTGATGGAGCTGAGGCGGGGGAAAGGGGGGACAAGTGCATCACCTGGAAGAGAGTGTGCATGTGGCTGGAAACATGGAAGGCTGAGAAAGGGGGGGGGGAGGGGGAGGGTCCAGGATACAGGCCATTGGGTAGTTTGAAGGGTGATTGGGTAAAATGGGAGGGGGTATTGATATGGGGTTGGATGAGCGGGAGAAGGATGGATGAATGAAGAGTGAGGGGGAGGGGTGGGGAAGAGGGGGAGGGGTGGGGGTGGGGAAAAAGGGGAGGGGGAGGAGGAGGAAAGGGGAGGGGGAGGGGAGGTTACAAGGAGGGGATACAGCATAACGAGAGAATCTACATGCTAGTATATGAAAGAGTTATGGAAAATGTATAAAGTTGTGATTGCAGAGACTTGCAAACTTTATCGAAATGGTTAATAACAAATTAAGTTGGGAGGGGGAAATGCTATAGTTAAAGGATAACACAAAAAGCTTGAGGGAGATAAAAGGCTGTTTGATTCTAATAGAGATGTGTAACATGTACAATGCTGGCTTTCGAGATTGTTTGTATTACTTCCTGAAATAATCAATAAAAAAGTTAAATGGAAAAAAACAAAAGATTAGGGGATATTTTTACTAAACCGTCTTAAGGTGCCCCCAGCATTAGTGTGCAGGCTGCCATATAAGGAATGGGCATTTCAGTCTTATTGTAGCAAAACGGGATTAGCGCGCGATAATGTGCGCTGTGCATATTATCGTGCAAAAAGCCGCTAAGCGTGTTAACGTGCGGTAATCTTAAGTAGGCGCGCAGATATGCAAGCACAGAAGCAGAGCTGTAGCACAATGCTTAATAAACTGACCTATGATAAAGGGGTCATGAGTTCTATCCCCCAGTGTGCCTAATGAGTAAGGCTGGCTGAGACAGTGCCTTTTACGTGTAAGAAGTGTTTTGTGAGGCATATTATTTTTATTTTAATTAATGCTGCCAGCAAACACACCCTCACAGTGGTGTAACCTAAGGTGCCGCATAAGGCACCCTAGAAGGTACTCCACAGGGCACATTATAAAGTGCACTGTCCACCAAGGCACCCTATAATGTCCCCTGAGGACACCGCAGAAGGCACCGTAGTGTACGCCACTGTGAGGGTGTGTTTGCTGGCAGCACTAATTCAATTAAATATAATATGCCCCAAAAAGCAATATCTACACATAAAGGGTAATGGTTTTGCTGGCAGCACTAATGTACATTAAAAATGGACAATGCCTCCACAGTCCTATCAAAAAACCCCATTGTGGGATCAAACCCATAACCTTTGGCTCCACAAGCAGTGAAGTTACCAGTAGGCTACTACATCTCCATAGCTGCTAACTAGCTCCTGGCTGGCTACAGTAGGACTGCAGCCCACCACACAAACTGTCTGCTGTGGTTACCAGGATAGGGTTAAACCACACATACCCATGATGCAAGGCACATGCAAATCAGCAGTCTACAGGTAACCACAGGATGGTGTATGCACCCCCACAGCACCTCAGCCTGGTAGGGAGTACTGACCATCACAGTGTGCGGGTCCTGTGCTCACCCTGAGGGTGAGGTGGGCTGCCCAGCACCATGTCCACAGCACAGCACCTGGGGCTGTTTGGACCCATAGGTGGATTATGTAGTACCACCCAAACTGCCCTCTGGAACTCAGGATCTCCCACCAACAGATCCACATTCTACATCAATGCGATGGTTTTGGCAGAGGGGACCATCAACCTCAGTCCAGCCAGGGGAGCAGACAACCTAGAAGGCAGTCCATGCAGTTCTGTATGCACCCATAAGGCAATAGCATACAGATAGGAGGCCTGGAAATGCTCAACTGCCCTCCACCACTATCTGACATTTACCAGCAGCAAACACAGCGAATCTCCAGCCACTGCACCCCGCAAGATGTTCCAGCCATACACATACTAACTGCAAACAGTCTACTAGCTAGTCCATAATGCATATTACTGGAGAAAACGTGTGCACCCAAAACTGGGATGTCAGCACACCCACTAAGCAGATAAATCAGTGATGGGCCCCCAAAATAAAA
This sequence comes from Ichthyophis bannanicus, assembly GCA_033557465.1. Classification (NCBI taxonomy): domain Eukaryota; kingdom Metazoa; phylum Chordata; class Amphibia; order Gymnophiona; family Ichthyophiidae; genus Ichthyophis; species Ichthyophis bannanicus. Next base: position 56,883,003 of record CM066032.1, read on the forward strand.
CCCACAAATATCACATGAGAGAAATACTATATAGCACTAGGGGGGACCCTAGCCATGCCGTGGTCACTGTCAGTCAGGGTGAAAGTGACCTTCCAGCAGGACATGCTGTGGCCACCCTGTCCGTGCAGATGGTGGCCGGGCACTACAATGTCCGAGCCATTGCCCTATGCTCTGTACAGCTGAATCCAGGTCAGGCCACCCTATCCAAGCTATTCCCACAGTACCTTGCTCCTCATTATGCACATTCGCAGGCCAATACTGCCAACAGTGCTAACAGTGTGGGCTGAGGAAGGTGTTAGCACAGTGTTTCCCAACCCAGTCCTACGGGGCACACCGGCCAGTCAGGTTTTCGGGATATCCCTAATGACTATGCATGAGATATATATGCATTAGAGATATCCTGCCAACCTGACTGGTTTGTGGCCCTCCAGGGCTGGATTTGGAGACCCCTGCCTTACACCTCTGTCATTTAAGATTGTGAGTGGGCAAGGTGCAGATGTCCTAGACATCGAAAGGGTATATAGAATGTGACACATTCCTCCTCGATTCTCACCACCACCAAAATATTGTCTATTAGACAACTTTTTGGTGGTGGTGAGAATCGAGGAGGAATGTGTCACATTCTATATACCCTTTCGATGTCTAGGACATCTGCACCTTGCCCACTCACAATCTTAAATGACAGAGGTGTAAGGCAGGGGTCTCCAAATCCAGCCCTGGAGGGCCACAAACCAGTCAGGTTGGCAGGATATCTCTAATGCATATATATCTCATGCATAGTCATTAGGGATATCCCAAAAACCTGACTGGCCGGTGTGCCCCGTAGGACTGGGTTGGGAAACACTGTGTTAGCAGCCACCACACACTGGATAGACCAGGGGTGGGCAACTCCGGTCCTGGAGGGCCACCGACCAGTCAGGTTTTCGGGATATCCCTAATGAATATGCATGAGATATATATGCATTAGAGATAGCCTGTCAACCTGACTGGTTTGTGGCCCTCCAGGGCTGGATTTGGAGACTCCTGCCTTACACTTCTGTCATTTAAAATTGTGAGTGGGCAAGGTGCAGATGTCCAAGACATCAAAAAGGATAGATGGAATTTGTCACATTCCTCCTCGCTTCTCACCACCACCAAAATATTGTCTATTAGACAACTTTTTAGTGGTGGTGAGAATCGAGGAGGACTGTGACACATTCTATACAGAGAACATAAGGCATCACCCTAGTCCACACTGTGGCCCAGTTGCAGTACAGCATGTGCGTCTGCAGTCCTCTGTGTCCCCTTTCCCAGCATCTGTCCGGTTGCCCATTCCGACATGCCCGCCCTGCTATTGTGGAACATGTGCACGCCATAGGAAACCTGTCCAATGGAGAGGGAAACCCTGATCAGCGCTATTTCACTGTGGGGTCATTCGCCTTGTATGGGGATGGAGCGTAGACCCTTCCAAAATTCATATCTTTTTTTTGGAGCTTTCTTGGGAGTATGTTTTGATGTTTCCCATTAATATCACTATTGCCCAGCTTGGTTATGTTTTTTTCATATTTTGTTGGGGTCATTTTCAATGTTTATTTGCCCTTTTGTTCCGTGCACATGTATCACACTTATCACGTTTTTGTAAGTTTCCCTGGTTTTGCTGTACATTACTGACAGAAATGGTTTCTCTTCCCTTTAAATCAGCTCTAACGCCAGGTTTTCACTGGCGTTAGTTTTCAGCCTCGGATTTCACAGCGTTAGTGTGCAGGGAGCCTCTCCCCTCCCACTCTCCACCCATTGACCCCTTCTCTCCACCCCTGGGGAGCCTTCCTCCGCCCTCTGGGAGCCTTTCCCCGCCTTCAGAGCTCATTTGCGCCGCTGCGCGTGTTATCGCGTGATAAGGTACCTTTGCGCTCGATAAAGCACCATTATCACGTGATAAGGTACCTTATCACGTGATAACGTCACAGAGTGCACATTAAGACGGTTTAGAAAACATACCCCTAGGGGCCATGCAATGAAGCAACAGGGTAAACTATTTAAGACAAATAAGAGAAAATATTTTTTCACTCAACGTGTAATCAAACTCTGGAATTTGTTATCGGAGGATGTAGTAAAGGTTGTTAAGAACATAAGAACATAAGAAATGCCATACTGGGTCAGACCGAGGTCCATCAAGCCCAGTATCCTGTTTCCAACAGTGGCCAATCTAGGTCATACGTACCTAGCAGTTTCCCCAAAAGACACAGGTTCTGCAGTGCTTGTACTAGGCCAAGCATTGATATCCTGGGTTCCTTTTTAATAGTGGTTTATGGACCTTTCCTCCAGGAACTTGTCCAAACCTTTTTTAAACCCAGCTATACTAGCAGCCCTTACTACATCCTCCGGTAACAGATTCCAGAGTTTGATTACACGTTGAGTGAAGAAATATTTTCTCCTATTTGTCTTAAATAGTTTACCCTGTAGCTTCATTACATGCCCCCTAGTCCTTCTATATTCTGATAGCGTAAACAATTTATCCACGTTTATCCGTTCCACTCCATTCATTAATTTATACACCTCTATCATATCTCCCCTCAGCCGCCTCTTTTCTAGGTTAAAGAGCCCTAACCTTTTTAGCCTCTCTTCATAGGAGTAGCCTTCCATCCCCTTCACCAATTTGGTGGCTCTTCTCTGTACTTTTTCTAATAACTCTATGTCCTTTTTAAGATACGGTGACCAGAATTGCACACAATATTCAAGGTGCGGTCGTACCATGGAGCGATACAGAGGCATTATAATATCCTTTGTTTTATTCTCCATCCCTTTCCTTATGATACCTAGCATTCTATTTGCTTTCTTGGCCGCCGCTGCACACTGGGCGGAGGGTTTTAACATGTTATCCACGATGACTCCTAAATCTTTTTCCTGGGTGGTGGTTTCTAATGTGGAGCCTTGCATCGTGTAACTATAGTGGTGGTTGTTCTTTCCTAGGTGCATAACTTTGCACTTGTCCACATTAAATTTCATCTGCCATTTGGATGCCCAGTCTTCCAATTTATCCAGATCCTCCTGCAGTTTTCCACAATCCTCTTGGGTTTTAACAACTTTAAACAGTTTTGTGTCATCTGCAAATTTGATAACCTCACTAGTTATTCCCTTTTCCAGGTCATTTATGAATATGTCAAAAAGTAGCGGACCCAGTACAGATCCCTGGGGTACTCCACTATTCACCTTTTTCCATTGGGAATATTGGCCATTTAGCCCTACCCTCTGCTTTCTATCTTTTAACCAGTTCCCGATCCACAATAGTACACTGCCTCCTATCCCATGACTTTTTAGCTTCGCCAAAAGTCTCTGATGGGGGACCTTGTCAAATGCTTTCTGAAAGTCCAGATACACTATATCAACCGACTCACCTTTGTCTACCTGTTTATGCACACCTTCAAAAAAACAGATCAGATTAGTAAGACAAGATCTTCCTTGTCTAAAGCCATGTTGGCTGTCTCCCATTAGGCCATGACTATCTACATGCTGTGTAATTTTGTTCTTTATGATGGCTTCTACCATTTTCCCTGGTACTGACGTCAGGCTCACCGGTCCCCCATCAGAGACTTTTGGCGAAGCTAAAAAGTCATGGGATAGGAGGCAGTGTACTATTGTGGATCGGGAACTGGTTAAAAGATAGAAAGTTAGTGTAGCTGGGTTTAAAAAAGGTTTGGACAAGTTCCTGGAGGAAAGGTCCATAAACCATTATTAAAATTCTAATTCTACAAGCCTTCATACTAAATTGTAAATAGTTGTTTTTTACCTGTTAACCAGTTATCCATGTTTGTTTACCCTGTTTATTGTAAGTGCATTGAAATACCCTCTTTGCACAGACGTTTCCTGTAAACCGCGCTGATGATAAATAGTGCGGTATAGAAAAGCAATTAAATAAATAAATAAATAAATAAATAAATAAAAAGGGACCCAGGATATCAATGCTTGACCCAATACAAGCATTGTGGAACCTGTGTCTTTTGGGGAAACTTCTAGGTACATATGACCTAGATTGGCCACTGTTGGAAACAGGATACTGGGCTTGATGGACCTTGGTCTGACCCAGTATGGTATATCTTATGTTCTTATGTTCCCCTTCTTCCTACTCTGTCCTTTCTGAATAAAGCATGTCCTGGTATAGTTACATCCCAGTCATGGTTATCCGTGAACTATGGGGTATGTTTACTAAACCCTCTTAATGTGCGCGGCATGCATTAGCATGCGCTAAGGTACCTTAGCGCACGCTAATGATGCTTTACGGGGCCAAAAAGCGCATTAGTGCGCCCTCATGTGCACTGCGGCGGAAATGTGCGGCGAGGACGGGGAAAGGCTCCTGGAGGGCGGAGAGAAGAGGTCAAGGGGAGAATAGTGGGAGGGGAGAGGCTTCCCGCACAGGAGCGCAGTGAAATTTCAGGCTTAAAACTACCGCGAGTGAAAACCTTGTGCAAGAGAGCATATAAAGGGAAAAGAAACCATTTCCGTCAGCAATGTACCTCAAAACCAGGGAATCCTTCAAAAAGTGATAAGTGTGATACATGTGCACGGAACAAAAGGGCAAATAAACATGAAAAATGACCCCAACAAAAATAAAAAAAGTCATAATCAAGCTGGGCAATAGTGATAGTAATGGGAAACACCAAAAAGCACTCCCAACAAAGCCCCAAAAAATAACTATGAATATTGAAAGGGTCTACGCTCCGTCCCCATACAAGGTGAATGATCCCATAGTGAAATAGCACTGATCAGGGTTCCCCCCTCCATTGGACAGGTTACCTATGGCATGCACATGTTCCACAACAGCAGGGCGGGCATGTCAGAATGGGCAACTGGACAGATGCTGGCAAAGGGGATACAGAGGGCTGCAGGCGGCACATGCTGTGGTGCAGCTGGGGCACAGTGCGGACTAGGCAGATGCCTAGCTGGCCCATAGGAATGCTGAAACAGTAGAGCAGCCAGATAGCAACTGCTGAGGATCCAACATGGGCACGAGTGTGTTTCTCACAGTGTCACTGGGGATAGTACCCAGCAGGTACCCCCAAGGGCACAGAACACTGGCAGGCGGTGCTTGGGGGACGCGTGCACAGATATGCAGGCAGCCCTACCCCAGAACACGCACCATAGGCAGGCGCCTACTCGCACACTGCATGGCCTGAGACTGCGCACCACCAGCACCACCAGCAGAAGGGCATGTCAGCATACTGGCAGAGGGGTACTGGTGGTTGAGGGGGCAGTGGCAGCTGCCCACAGCAGTCCAGGAACAGTCCTGTGTAGGTGGGTGCCGCCCACTGCAACAGACAGGCCCTTTAGGATGTAGAGTCATGGACACCCCAGGGAATGCACCACATCTGTGGCAACACGGTGGCGCAGTGCACACAGGCAGTGTGTCAAAGAGCAAAAGGTCATAGGTTCAAATCCCCACTGTGGCTCCTGCCAACCCAGTCTCCTTATTTTACCCATGAAGAAAACATGGTAGTAAAGACTGAACCTGTATTGCTGAGAACAGAAACATGCCTCAAATGCATATATTTTACCCCATAGAGCACAAACACCATAAACAGGTGCGGTACCTAAAGCAGAGTCCCCCAAAGACAGTCCTGGAGTGCCAAGCACCATTCAAGTTCCATGCTGTTTCCAATACATATGTCTGTGCTGCATCTCCATGCACTGCCCCCATGGTATGCAGATGTATCTCATGCATATTCATTAGGGTTATCATGAAAACCCGACAGTGTTTGGCCCACCAGGACCGGAGTTGGGAACCTCTGCCCCAGCGCAGCGGACAACAGGGGCAGACACGCCTGCACCCACAGGCCCCATTATCCAAAGTCACCTGGAGAGAACATAAGAACATAAGAAATGCCATACTGGGTCAGACCGAGGTCCATCAAGCCCAGTATCCTGTTTCCAACAGTGGCCAATCTAGGTCATACGTACCTAGCAGTTTCCCCAAAAGACACAGGTTCTGCAGTGCTTGTACTAGGCCAAGCATTGATATCTTCGGTCCCTTTTTAATAGTGGTTTATGGACCTTTCCTCCAGGAACTTGTCCAAACCTTTTTTAAACCCAGCTACACTAACAGCCTTTACTACATCCTCCGATAACAGATTCCAGAGTTTGATTACACGTTGAGTGAAGAAATATTTTCTCTTATTTGTCTTAAATAGTTTACCCTGTAGCTTCATTACATGTACCCTAGTCCTTCTATATTCTGATAGCGTAAACAATTGATCCACGTTTATCCATTCCACTCCATTCATTAATTTATAGACCTCTATTATATCTCCCCTCAGCCGTCTCTTTTCCAGGTTGAAGAGCCCTAACCTTTTTAGCCTCTCTTCATAGGAGTAGCCTTCCATCCCCTTCACCAATTTGGTGGCTCTTCTCTGTACTTTTTCTAATAACTCTATGTCCTTTTTAAGATACGGTGACCAGAATTGCACACAATATTCAAGGTGCGGTCGTACCATGGAGCGATACAGAGGCATTATAATATCCTTTGTTTTATTCTCCATCCCTTTCCTTATGATACCTAGCATTCTATTTGCTTTCTTGGCCGCTGCTGCACACTGGGCGGAGGGTTTTAACATGTTATCCACGATGACTCTTAAATCTTTTTCCTGGGTGGTGGTTTCTAATGTGGAGCCTTGCATCGTGTAACTATAGTGTGGGTTGTTCTTTCCTAGGTGCATAACTTTGCACTTGTCCACATTAAATTTCATCTGCCATTTGGATGCCCATTCTTCCAATTTATCCAGATCCTCCTGCAGTTTTCCACAATCCTCTTGGGTTTTAACAACTTTAAACAGTTTTGTGTCATCTGCAAATTTAATAACCTCACTAGTTATTCCCTTTTCCAGGTCATTTGTGAATATGTCAAAAAGTAGCGGACCCAGTACAGATCCTTGGGGTACTCCACTATTCACCTTTTTCCATTGGGAATATTGGCCATTTAGCCCTACCCTCTGCTTTCTATCTTTTAACCAGTTCCCGATCCACAATAGTACACTGCCTCCTATCCCATGACTTTTTAGCTTTGCCAAAAGTCTCTGATGGGGGACCTTGTCAAAAGCTTTCTGAAAGTCCAGATACACTATATCAACCGACTCACCTTTGTCTACCTGTTTATGCACACCTTCAAAAAAACAGATCAGATTAGTAAGACAGGCAGGTCTTCGGGCCCTGTTTCCTTCCCCGAATACTAGCACTTGCATAACTTAGCAATGCCACCCTACACCTGGGAATACGGTACACATCTATCAAAAGGTTGCCATGAGAAATGGTAGATAGCAATTCCTACGTTAAGCACAATTTGCTGAGTGAGCTGCATCATAGCAATCGTTCAGATGTCTGTGGAGTGTGATACAGGTCCTGTGTCTGACAGTGCTTACCACCCTGGGGGGTGACTCCTATAGTATTGCGTGCCATAGCCATGCCTGCACTGTGCCCAGGACTGGTGTCATGGCCAGGGCTTGCAAACACCTCTATAGTAGCACAATGCTGGCATAGGTGTGGGAGTGTGTGTCTGTCTATCCCAGGGGTAGGCACCTCCGGTCCTGGAGGGCCGCAGACCAGTCAGGTTTTCGGGATATCCCTAATGAACATGCATGAGATATATATGCATTAGAGATATCCTGCCAACCTGACTGGTTTGTGGCCCTCCAGGGCTGGATTTGGAGACCCCTGCCT